>OZ038383.1:19890196-20490196 GCA_964036045.1 Eutreptiella sp. 'Long Island Sound 2002'
TCTTTGTTCGGGCCTGTGCAATCATTAAGTACTCCCCGAAGAAGCTGGGTCCCCAAGATTGCAAAAATGACGCGAGTGGGCACGTATGTGGACACGGGGTGCGGGAATTGCACTGGGCATGACAGTGACGAGTATTGTGGCATTGAGCTGAAAAGTGGGCAGAGCCAATGCCCAGGCTGCCAGCAGCGCATGTACGTGTGTGTGGTCTGCCAGACGGAGGTGCACGGCATCATGATCTGGAACCGCAGTTGCGGCCATGGGGGCCATGCAGAGTGTCTGCGGCGGTGGTATGCAAAGCACCGCCAATGCCCGTATTGTGGCATGGACGCAGACGTTTGAGCATGGCAGCGGGTGGAACTGCGCTTGCAATGCCACCAAACGGACCCGTGCAGTGTGGCCGAGGGATGCGATGGCCTTCTGGACGAGCTTCACCGAAAGGGGGTTGCAGCCGATGGCCCGCCAGACCAGGGCACTTGTGCATTGGGCACGGCAACCCAAGGCAGAAAAGTCGGCGGCCATTTAATGGAAATCAACGGTCATTTCCATTCATGCATCACCATTGCTTTGAGTGGTGATGAAGGCGCTGGCTGCTTGCAGGGCGATGACCGGCTGAGCAGCAGAGCGGACTGTGGGTATGTACGGCACCAAGGGATCAAACGATCCCCGCTGCCCAGAACAATGTGCGCAGTGCTGCGGAGCATGCAATGGTCAGGAACATGTGATCATGTGAGGCAAGGCCTCCCTTCAATCCCCGGAGCCAATCCTTCGCAGATGCCGTTGCTGATGTCATGGGAGCTCCGTAGAGTTGTGAGAATGACCCGAACAGCGGTTGTGCTGACGTGGCCCCCCATCCTGATCCCCGCGGGCCCCCACGTGACTAGCAGCACCCCAAAGTGCCGTGCCCCTCTTCCTCAGCACAACTGCTCATTCACGGAGGGACAAGGCACGGCGGCAGCATCGTCGTTCTGGATTGGGGAGGAGGGGATTTTAAAGCCCCCCACCCCACCCTTTAGACCCCATGTGCCTGGTATGCATCCCCCACCCAGACCTTCCCCAGGGGGCAGCCAACCCCCCCCCCCAAGCCACTTCCCGCATGCGGAAGTGTGCTCTGACTTACCTCCCTTCGAAATGCAGTGCACACTCCTCTGGGACACATGGCATGCGGTGGAATGCACCTTCGTAGTGGCTCAATGCTCTTTTTTCTTTTCGCTTTCTGAAGAATTCAACGGCTCAGCATTACCCCAACAATTGGTCAGTGACCAACAGGAGTTTGGCAGAAGAATACTGCGTTTGTAACGCTGATTATTCGCTGCATTGGGCGCATGATGTGGGGGTGGGACCAATTGGTAGCCATTAACCGGCAACAATGGGTATTACAAGGCAACAGGCCGCAGTTTGTTGTCACCATATCGACTGTTTGTTTGGCTGGACACAACAACTGCACGGACAAAGTCTGGGAGGGAAAGATGGTATCTGCATTCAAAACCTGTAAGGCAGGAGAGGTTCAGCCCCGTGTAACAGAAGTTTCCGTGACCGTGGCACAGCACGCAAGGCACTGATTCACAGTGTTTTTGAAATGACGGAGCCGCGGGGCACATTTTACCAATGACCGAACACACCAAGATCCGTTGTCCCAGTCAGAACCTGCGTGCCCACCAAAGGCATGACCATCCTGCAAGCAGCCCTCCAACGCAAAAGATAAGCCAGGGGATGATTGCTGCAGTCTGCTGTTGTGCTGTTGTGGGCCATTCAAGCAATTTACATAAGCAGCCCACGGAACACCCTCCAATGCTGAGGCACTGCCACCCTCTAACCGTCTGCCCCAGAAGTGATCTCACAAGACCGAGGTGCAAGGCTCGGGATATACCTTACCACCTCACCCAGCCGTGTCTCACCATGCACAGGCGTGCTACCACTTGTGCCTGTAAACGTGTGCACACCTGAACATCATAAAACCAGTCCCATGTAAATATCAGGCTATGAAGTGGAGCTATTCGGCATGCCATTCATGCAGCGCATGCTTAGTCTGGGCTTTTGGTACCATGGTGGCTAACGGGACCCTAGTTTGGAGTGGTTTTGCATATTTTGCATATTTTAAAGCCAGTCCTCATCCCCGAGTTGACCTTCCACTTCCTTTTTCCCCACACATTTTTCATGATGTTCTTCACAACATGCACAAACGGCTTTTGCGCGAGCAAGAGTGCAAGTTGATGGGTGGCAGTATTGCAAGCTGAGTAAAATTGTCAACAAATTTACAATCAGTGTTCAATCAATTTTTACTCAGTCTTACACTTTCCATTTTTTACTTGCAGTGTCAAAAAAATACCTTTCTTGGTTCAGTAAATAGACCAAAAACAAGATTTTGCAGTCGGTTTTTATAATGAGTTAAAAAAGAACTGTTGTTGAGCCTATTTACCGAGTACACTTTTTTCTTTTTCCTTTTTACTGACAACCGGGGGGCAGGGAATTCCCCAGCCCCAGTAGTTGGCACACACAGCAATGGAGGCTGCGCGACCTGCAATTGAGGTGATTTACAGGTTAAAAACAACACCTGTGACAAAAATGCCCTCATGTGGGGTTTGCCATAAGTTTGTCAGAGTCTGCCACGCCGGAAGATTTTTCGCACACTGTTTTTCACCCCACATCCCTGCTCCCCTGGGAGTTTTTTTTCCTAACCCCCCCCCCCCCTGTGGGCGAGGCGCATGGCTACATGACCTCTGCTGTATTGGGGATCCCCAAGGCGTGGAGGAGAGAAATGGTTGTACCTGCAAAGCCAGCGCTGAATAGGCCGCAAGGCAGGAAGACAACCTTCCGCTTAAGCCTCCTCCTCTTCATCACCTAACCCTCAACCTCTGCTAGTGATGTCCCTGAGGGCACGCAACAATTCAAAGCGGTGTGGTCCTGCAAGCTAAAGTGGCACCCAGTGCCCAAGGACAGGGCCAATGTATAGTGAGTTTGCATTTGACGTGTGACTATGTTGGATGCACTGTCAGGTCCACAAGTTGGAACTGTTTTAATGTGGGGGTCACTCGATGACTGTTGCCCCCACCCGCAGGGTAAACTGTTGTGCGGGAGGATTTTTCGGTGGGGATGAAGGCAGGGTACGAGGACCCGCTTGTACCCGCGCTATCCACAAACAAATTCTGCCCGGGTGGTGGCTCTGTGTGGTGCTTTGAAGAGGATCTCAATGGGCAGCTGTTTTTCAGGTGCCGTTCGCACTACTTTTGCTTAGAAAGCACGAAGACCCCACCATATGTGAACCCTGGGATCCATTTTTTTTTCACACCAGGTGTTTCCCTGCTGGAGACAGGGTGGATGCCAGGCACCATGCCATGCCATGGATGCCAGGCAATGTCGCTCCAGGGATTCAGGGCTGGGGGTTCTTTGAGTTGCGGTTGTTGCGACAAGCAGGCCATCACGGAACTTTGCAGACGCAAGCTAGGTCTCACCATCCACCATTCACCATGGGCCACGGGATGACCCATCTTCCATCAAATCATGCTAGCTGTCAAATTTGCCAACTCGCCCCAACAGCCCCTACAACTGTTCAGCCATCATATTTCTCTTGTCTTTTCACTGGGGGCATGTGTCATTTGACCCCCTTGCTCAAATCTTGGGCCTTTAGGATCCTGCTTTTACACAGCATGAATGTAGCCACATGAGAAAGAACACTTTTGCATTCACTCTTTTGCATCTCAAAACACCCCACGAACGTCTGCACTCTACAAACTGAAAAAAGTGGTACCCATGGAGCACCTCTCTCATGTCACGCTCAATAGCAAGAACACAATCGTCCATCACCAAGTTCATTGGTTACATGAACAGGCCATTTTAGGGGACCTCCCCTGCATATGTGCCAAATTGATTCCTCGCCGCCCAAGATGGTGGCACCCCGTGATAGTGATTTTGACAGAGCAAGTGATGTCCCACACAACACTGCAAAGCGGCGCCCTACAATGGAATAGCCAGCGACACAAACTCTCACATGGTAGTTGCTATGCTCTGCACAAGGTTTTTTGGGTGTTTTGGATTCCCCCCGGGGGCAGGGGGGGTTTGGAGTGGGTGGGGGGGGGTCCTTCAGATTGGAGAATTCTAGCCACGATTCCTCGGAATCCTTTTTGTTCTCTCCACCATCCTCAAAAGTCATCTTGCCACCAAGAAAGCAAGGTCAGAGAAAAATTACTTCCTTAAGTGGGACCTGACAAGCACACCCGGCGCTGCCTTCCAACTGAGATGGATCAACCTGTGGAGGGAGATTGGTTGATTTACCAGGATATGGTGCCTTGGCTTGATCAAAGGGTCACCACATGGAAATTGATGGCTCAGGTACATGGACTCTTGTTGTCCAATCTCTCAATCCTTTGTCCTATAAGAGCCGTTGAATCTGGTTCGCCACAACGTCCTATGATATTTGGCACTGTGCACTGTACATAATTGTACATAATGCAAGGGAACGAGGAATGGAAGGAATCCGAAGTAGTAGTTTCGCTGATGATCGTAGGTGTCTAGGTCTGTTGAACCTCGCAGTTTGAGCGTGATTTGAATTTTTTTGGGTGGCACACACACCCACACACACACACACACACACACACACACACACACACATGGAATGCCATTGTGTACTTCGATACACCAGCACCATTGTTCGTCCACCTTTTTTCTCATGTCCAACCGTTCATCACTCATCCTACATCACAGTCTCATCTGCCACATTGGCTTGTGTGTGAGTGCCTTCTCCCGTGCCTCATCCAATATTGACCATGAATTATGTTTTTAGGATCAGTATCTGGAGTGCTCCCATTGCTCTGTGGTGCTTGTCACACGGGCACACGCATACCTGGCCTGCGGACGCTTCTCATGATTTGCGCCATGAGGTAGGCAGCAGACGGCCTGTGTGTGTGTGTGGCCATGGCATCGGTCACCGCACTGCTGCTGGTACTGCTGGTGTGCAGCTGGCACGCCACATGCGACATAATGCCCGGCCGTAGTTCAGGAGGTAGGCAGCTGCTGGCCCTTGGAGACTGTGCAATGTGCCGGCCCAAGCGCAAGCGCTGTTTTCTACCAAGAGCATGGCCCCAGGCCGTATTCGTGCCGCAGCCGCAGTGTGCACGGTACCTTGAGGTGCAACAAGTGGACACGGCGGGGCTGGGCCACAGCTTCTTTGCCTTCAACCACATGATCAGTCTGGCCGCGGCACATGGCCTCACGCTGCGCGCGAACTTCACGACCAGCGACCACGGCATCCCCCCGGAGCGGGTGCAGCAGTACTTCTTTGGCACAGTGTTCTCCCCCGCCGCACCGCCCGCCTCCTGCCGCGTCCAGACCCTCCACAACCCGGACTTGTTGAAGGACCTGGTGCTGCCGGCACGCCGCACGTGCGCGGACCAGCCCTGCCTCGTCTTCCGCCTCACGGGCCGCATCCTTCCAAAGCCCCTGATCGTGCACGTGCCCATGTACCGCAAGGTCTTCACAGCGCCGGAGCGGCAGGAGTCGCGTGTGCACATGTGGCCCCGCGCGCACGTCCCCGGCCCTGGGCCGCTCATCATCGCAGTGCACATCCGTCGCGGTGACGTGGCCCAAGGCCGCGGCGACGCGTTTCAGGCGTGGTCCCGCATTGTCCCCAATGTCGCGTACGAGGGGCTGCTGCGTAGTGTCTTCGAGGCGCTGCAGTTGCCGCGCCCGGGGGCCGCGGCGCCCGCCCGCGTCGTGTTCTATTGCCAGGGCATGCGCAGCGCGATGCTCGTGCCCGATTTCGACGGCACGTTGACAGACTTCGGGCCTCTGCTGCGGCGGTACGGCGTGGAGGCGTCGATCGGCGCGTCCGACAGCGTCGACGCCTTCGACGGCATGTGCAATGCCGCCGTCCTGATCACGAGCAAGAGCGGCATGTCGCACATGGTCGCGGTGCTCTGCGGTCGCCCGGTGGTCCTCGCGATCCCGTTCTGGCACTCGTACGACTGCGTCCCCAATGCGCTGCGGCTGAAGGGCACGCCCCGGCCCAGTTTTGTCCCGGGCCTAAACCGCACGGTCTCCCTTCCGCACAAGTACACGTTTGAGGCGGACGCCTTCCTGCGCCTTGTGGAGGCCCAAGGCCTGGACGGCTACCCCAAACCCGCGCCTTGTTGTCCCCGAGCAGCGCAGCCGTCGCCCGGCGCCTCGCCGCGGTGATATCACGGGGGGAGAGGGCCAAGATGCTCCGAAATACCCAATTCAGCCACGCCCTCTGAAAACCGGACAGAACTCGAACCTGCAGAGGGCGCTCCCTCACGCAGTGTTTGCTTTGGCTGTGAAGTTGCGCATGACCGCAGTGCCTAAACCGGGATTTGGGGTACCACGAGGGCCTGAGGCTGGAGGCCAAAGTTGATGCAGAACCTCCGGACGACTGAAGTTTGACATTTGCTGGTGTCGTCTGGCTTTAGGAATTATGGAAATTGGCAAAGGCCGATGTTTGCCATCCATTCTGTTCTGTGTGTCAGGCTTCCTGCTCAGAAAACTGCAGGTGCGACTTAACGTGACGTTCTTATGAAGAACAACGCGACTGAAACAGCACCATTCAACATTCGACGATTCAATATTCGACGACGACGACGACGACGGCGCCGCGGGTCCGTACGGCGTGCGGACCGTATAAACGCAGAACGGTGGCGTACCCGAGACAAATGGGTTTGGCGGGGTGCTTGGTGACATGGAATACACCACATGAATTGTTTGGCCCATTTGGGGGTAGTGTATCTACTACTGCTTTTGGTGCCCCCCCCGATCTTTGTGCAACAACTAGGCCCTGGTCAAACGGCTCCTTTATTTACCTTTAAGCACCGTCTAACCACCACCCCGCGGTCAAATGGTGAAACACCACTGATCATTCACAAGGGGGTATCAGTGGCTGGGGCATGTTGGACGGCTTCTGACGCATAAATGCGGCGGGGGCCTTAAGAGTGTGGGGAGTGTGTGACCTGGATGGTCAATTGGTCCTTGGTCTTTGAAGTTGACAGCTAAAAGTAAGTGGTCTTTGAATTTCCATTACCGTGAAGCCCCCCAGGCTCTGGCACCAGAGCTGCGGAACAGTCTCCCTTTGTTCGGTTTGCATCCATTGCACTCTCTTCTGGATGCATGGCTTTGGGAAATTATAAATATTCGGAGGTGGTTGGATGAGGATGATACAAGTTGCAGTTGGTAATGGTTTTCCCATCGCTGAATTGGAGACCGGGTAGCATTGAGTAGATGAGCGCAGGATAGACAGCGCCAATGAAACATTTCGTGTTCCACATGCCTGGCGTTGTCTCTAAGTGGGGTTTATTCCTCATGACATTCAAGTACACCGGCTCTACGTCATGGTGCCAACATCTCTGCCTGTCCATCTTCAAAATGCGGGTTTTGTGCCAAAATGTATGTATGTAGTGTATCACTTGTATTACAGCGTTGTTTATGTCGGTATCCCCCCCCCCTCTGAATAGTAAGCGCCCCTGCATAGTAAGCAGGGGGGCGAGGGAACCGTCACTTTCCGTTTTGCCAACCTTCTCACAAGGTCGGATATTGAGCTTCTCCTGTGTGTTTGCTGGCCGGACAAGATGGTATTGTTGGTGCATTGCTGTGTTCTTCAGATTTCTGGCATCCAAGGCACTCCACTGCACCCTGTATCATGCACAACACTTCAGTTTTTCGCAATTTTAGCCATGGATGTTGATCCTGTTGACACTTACCCAGCTGGTGCTGTTGTCCACTTCCAACGTTCTGGGGGCAGTATTGTGCCTGCCAAGATTCTGGCCCCTCAGAGCGCAGTGCTGATTACCTGACCATCACATATGAGCGTTCTGGCACTGTGGTGACACATGACTGTGCCCCTGTGGTATGCATGTCCGTTGTGCCAACACCCCCACGACCCATCGCAGCTCCCTCGGCCGCCAATTGAGCGGTGAGACGACTGACTGGGAAGAAGGTGCAGTTGAAGATGGACGCTTTTCTGTGCCCCCCTTCACCCCCTCCCGTCGATGAGATTGACGCCGTGCATCTCGCTGGTGAAACCAGCCCAAAACGGTCACGCACCCCCACTACGGCCGAGAATACACTTGTCTTGCAATGCCAGAAAAAGCCTGCCAAGCGGCGTTGTACCGCCTTGAGGTTGGCCATGTTTGCAGATGTGGTGAAGTTCCCACTGCCAAGCCTGCTCCCAAAGCTGCCAAACCTCATGCCAAACCCTCAACCAAGAGTGCAGCCAAACTTGTTGCCCAAGTGGTAGCAGGCAGCCTAGCTTGCAGCTGGAGAGCCCATTCCTGTGGCCCCTGTATAGCATGTACAGCTCTTCAGAGTCCAATACTCCCGCCAGAAAAACTGGCACACAGCCAGTCTCTGAGTAGAGCTGCCCAACAGGCTGTTCTCGGCTCACTCTATGGTTCATATGGCTTCGTGTTAGCATGTCTCGTTTTGTGTCGCGCGTCCTTTGCACAGTAATCGGGGCTGTGAGGGAACCATCATTTGGGTTGGTTCCCTCGGGGGTGCGAGGGAACCGTCGCACCCAGCCGCTTACTATGCAAAGGGGGGGGGGGGGGGCTATCTCAGCACCAGTCAGAACGTTACAGAAACATATGCTTGACTCCCTTGCACATGTAGATGCAGCCCGTTTTTATGCGGTTATGGCATGGAGCAACATGGAGGATTGGGGCACTGCCCCACTCAAGTACGCTACAGATAGCTGGTGGGCGACAGTTCGGGATTGGTGGTGGTGGTATGTCTTTGAGTAGTGGGCTCTGAACAATGTTGCTCCAGGTATTCCCGTTACATGAACACCCAGGGCAGAACAGGGGCTGGCTAAATATGAAACTGCTCAAGGAACTTAAACAAATTTTGGAGGCGCAACACAACGGTGACCAGGCGCGGAGTAGGTTCTTATACACGGAACTAGCTCACTTAGGACGCGAATTGAGTATTCCTATACATGTTGAAGGGAGCATTGTGGTACCAAGTCCTCCATTTCAACAAAAAGCAGCGATCTTCACCGTAACACATCAATGACACTTGTACAGGTGGTTCGTTCTAGTCCGCACAATGCAACTACAAAATTTTTGAAGCACGCCGGGCAGGATGATCTTCGGGAACACAAGGTTTAGTGTTCATACCACCGTTTTTTGTAGTGAGAGCAGTACAAGACGGTGCGGTACATTGACCGGCATCTTGCGCTTATTCCACTACACCTGCGGGATGTGCAAGGCACTTCCTTGCAACCGACCCCTTACCAGTCACAGGCAGGCGGCACAACCAAGATCCCTTATGAGGCTTTTTGCCTTTCCAAAGATGTATAGCACATGCAGGCCTTTGGGTTCGCATGCCAAACCTCCTCCTTAATTAAAGCCGCGGTCTGTTTTCACAAATTGCTGTGGAGTGGCATCTTGTTCGACGCATTTCTCCATATGCATGAACTGTTTTGTTGTTTTGCACAGCCATTCCTTTCAAAACCCCCATAGTTCCTAAACCCTTTGTTGCAACAGTGCCCAGATTTCGCCCGGATTTAGGGCTGAGCAAGTTGCTGCTGGCGCGTGCTTGTCAGGGTCAGGGTCCACAGGGTGTGCAGAACTGTAGTTCCGAAGGAAAGGGAGTTCTGCGCATAGCCCTGTTGACCCTGTTGCATGTCCACGTGACAGATTATTTTATTGCGCTCTGGCCTTAATCATGCCTTCAGGCCCCACCCGCCCGCCCGTGGCGGTATCTACGTTCCCAGAACTTGGGAGATGAGGCACACTGCAGTTGATGAGTTGATGATACTGTGGGCAGTGCCACATGAAATGAAATGTGGGCTGAGCGAGTTGTTGCTGGCGCGTGCTGGTGAGGGTCAGGGTCCACAGGGTGTGCAGAACGTCAAGGTGCCGATTCCTACACCCCTCCCCCCTTGTAAGTAGTGCCCAAAAGGGCCAAGAAACATTCGATAACCGCCGACTGCGGTGAGTTCAAGGCAACATTCGGCCCTCGATTGAGGTGTGCTGCAGAGCAGCACGTCAAACAATGAACTGAAGTGCGTGGCGATGACCATATGCCTGTGACACGGCGGCATATGTGAGCTCTGTATCCGTTGCTTTATGGCCGTGGGAATTGCAATGGCGTAAGAATTACAAAGGCGGGGGGACACAAATACATTCACTGCTTCCAAGGTAATGCATCTATCCATGCATCATGCAGATCACTCAGTTTCTGGGTCCGTGGTAAAACTGAGTAAAAAAAAATGTTTTATAAAAAAAAAATTTACTCAGTTTCAAAACTGAGTAAAAAAACAATTTGTTACTCAGTAAGTGGGGTTTCTACTCAGTTGCGAAACTGAGTAAAAAAAAATTTTTTTTACTCAGTAAAGAACTGAGTAGAAAAAAAAATATTTTTTTTACTCAGTAAAAAACTTAGTAGAAAAAAGCCACTTTGCCCACTTGTGGGCCACTTCTGATTTTGCCCCCCGCTCTGAAGCGGTGGGGATCCCCGATACGGCAGGGGTGAGGTAGCCATTTTGCCCACTTGTGGGCCACTTCTGATTTTGCCCCCCGCTCTGAAGCGGTGGGGATCCCCGATACGGCAGGGGTGAGGTAGCCATTTTGCCCACTTGTGGGCCACTTCTGATTTTGCCCCCCGCTCTGAAGCGGTGGGGATCCCCGATACGGCAGGGGTGAGGTAGCCATTTTGCCCACTTGTGGGCCACTTCTGATTTTGCCCCCCGCTCTGCATTGGGAGGTGTCTCGGTTGTACCCCACGCCCAAATCTGCAGACCCCCTTGACACATGCTTTTTTTGCGATGGCACACCCGCCATAGCGTGCCAGGAATGTAAGGTTCTTCATTGTACCTTCCATACCACTGTCTTGTGTCAGTCCGAGATTTGTGTAGGATTGCGCCAATTCCGGGCGGCCCCCGTTGCTGCTGCTGCTGCTGTTGTTGCTTTTGCTGCAGTTACTGCTGCCAATGCCACGCATGCCACTCCTGCCAATGCCAATGCCACTGATGACACCCGTCCCGGTGTGTGGATCTGTCGGAAGTGGTATGCGTTGCCTCCTCAATACCCCCAAAATGCTGATGGTCAATTGGAAAATGACCAAGCATTTTGCAGAAAGTTGCATTTGGAAAAGAAAGAAGATCTCTTTGAGAGATGCAAGCTGAATCCCACCCCGAGAGGCAAGCCTCACTATAGAGATACTAAGGCCGACTTGATCTTCAAGCGTGTCTTTTGTAACTACTTGTAAGTAGTTGGCCCCACCCTCCCTCCCTCCTCTGTGCATGCATGCATACGATACTCAACCCTCTTTGGTGAAGTGGTTGTGTGATCCCTCCCTCCTCTGTGCATGCATGCATACAGTACTCAACCCTCCTTGGTGAAGCGGTTGTGTGATATATATATGATGGTTTGGCCCGGGTGGGGCGCCACTAACACAAGTGGCCGGGAATCGACTCGGGGGCCTTGTGCCCTTAAACAAAAGTGCCACCTACCATCAAAGTGTGCAGTTTTTTGTGCAATTTTTTCAAACAAAAATTGTCTTTTTACTGAGTAGAAAAAAAAATTAAAAATTTTTTTAAAAAAAATTTTTACTCAGTTTTACCTCAAATCTACTCAGTTTTACCACATTTTACTCAGTTTTACCTCGTCTGGTACTCAGTTTTACCAAATACCCTCAGTTTCTTGCCATATCACCATGAATGTTGATCATGCTGACGCGTACCCAGCTGGTAATTGGGGGGGGAAAGCGACCAAAGATTGGAGCATCCAGGGGAGCAGGGCCAAGGACCGGATCATCCAGGGCAGCCAAGGAGATACAAAGACCATGGGAAAAGAGACCAACGCCGCCCAGAGCTCAGGATTGGCTCATCCAGGGCACTGGGGGAAAAGCGACCCAGGATTGGAGCATCTGAGGAAGCAATTTCAAACGTTCAGAGGGCAATGTTGTGCTTTCCCAGGTTCACGGCTCAGAGCATTGACTACCGGTCCATCACCTACCCGTACTACAGTACCACATGACCGTGCACCCACTGCACGCATGCCGCTGCTGTGTGTCCGAATACCCCAACACCCTACCCCATCTTTACCTCCCACAAACCAGGCGGAGAGGAGACAATCTTTGAAGAAGGTGCAGTTGAAGATTGGCGCATTTCTTTGCCCCCCATTGCCCCCCCCCCCCCCCCAGAAGTGGCAGAAGCCGTGTGAAACCATCAGGCAAGGTGGCAGCCAAGCCTGCAGCCAAACCTGCAGCAAGAGAGCCCATTCCAGTGGCCCAGTGTGTTGAAACACGTCGTTCCTTCCAGTCCTAATAATCTCATTATTTGTGGCAAGGTGTTTTCATGACAGTGCACAAAGAAGGTGCCCTCAAGCAATGAATTTATTGAAAGGTGAGATTTTCCGAGCTTGTGCGATCAAATGTTTATTGACTGGCATTCAAGTTCCAAGTTGCAGCATGATCTATTGTTGATCAACATGTGTCATCAGCGTCACTTTTTTGGTTTGAAAATCACAACCCTGCACATGCGCGACGCAAAGCCTACCCACAAACCATCTCAAATTGGTCAGGCTACATCACATAGGTCATAGAAAACTCCCTTCTTTGCATTTTTGACACAGTCAACAGGAGACACTATTGATGCGACCCAAAGCAATCAAACCCCATCTCGAATTGATCTTGCTGCGACAAACACATCACCTACAAATAGGGCTCATGATGGTCTGTTCCAGCTAGGGGGGCCATTAGGCGGGGTGGGGTAAGGGCATGATTCTTCAATCTGGCTCCGGGGGCAAGGGCCAAGAACCCAGGGGTCCATGGGGGAATGTTTGCCCGGCACGCCAACTCTTTGGCAAGAGTAGTGCTATCTATGTCCTGCTGTGGTTGGCTACTATTGATGCATCCTGTCCACGAAATTCTCAGCACTTCCCAACGCGGCAGTACTGTGCATGTGCTTCCCCGCCGTGCCAGAATATGTTTTAATGTCGGCTGAACCCTTTTGATGCAAAGTGGTCACACAAGTTTCAGCACTTCACAACTTGGGCTATGCCATCCTCACCCGAGGAACACTGGAATTTCACAATACTATTGGGAGCAGACGTCACAAGTGGCACAGCTAAGCAAACTTTTGAGCACAGTTCCCGCCCTGCCCCCTCCCAAGCCTGTGCCTGTGCTGAGGGGTTGCTGCAATGCGATGCACGCTGCCTGTACATAATGGTCAATTTACATCTAATACGAATTTGGGGGACGCCAAGAAGTGCCAGGGAGTCTAATGATGGGATGGTTGTGTCTTCTCTGTCTCCTTCAACGTCCACAAGCGCACAATAAAGTAGATCGAAGCAATGTGTCTATTTTCTGTCGGGCTTTTTAAATTCGGAATGGGAGGGGGTCAATGGTGCTGGTTCTTGGGAGCTGTCTGTGTAACGAAACCGTAAATCTGCTCGAGGGCCCAATCAGTCCCCCATCTGTCCCAAGTGTTCCTCGGGTGTGGGGGATACTTATGTTTGGTGTTCGGGGCCATGTGATTTTCGCCCTTTTTCCAAGAAGAAGGGGGTCCTGGGAATGGGCTCTGTTAACTCCCCACCCGAATGGGAAAGTAGTGGGTAGAGGATGGAAAATGCTCATACCAGTGAACCTTGGCCCCTGGAATCCTTACGAATGTGAACTCACAGCGATGAAGCGAGAATGTTTTCTCATGGTGCAACTATTTTACAAAGCCACAATGAAGGCCAACTTGGCCAAGATTTGGTGACTCAAAGTCTACACCACCAGGCCACAGTACAAATCTCTACTTACAACAGTGTTGGACTTAGAGTCTGCACAGAGTAGGACACGCAGAACTTTTTAAGCACTACAATCGTCGAACTGAAAATTTTGAAGATTCCTCTCAAGGATGATTGCACCAAAACCTGGGCGGAGGGATGTGACCAGGAGTCTGTCTCCTCTGTGGGATACAACTCACCTTACTCATCCTTATGACTGAAGCCTTCATCCATATGGGGCTGTCCACATGACATGTAATGTTGGCAACCTAAATCTGTCACCCGGTGGCTTTCTGGCAATGCCCTTAAGAGGTCTGCCGGGCGTATCCTGATGGATTTTTCATGCAAGACCACTTTGGCTTTGATCTGAAGACCAGAGCACACAAACATCACAAAACCAACCACTGGAAGATAACACACATCGCCAGCAACCGGTGCATCATGGGTGTGCCAATTCAAACTTCTGCATTCTCTTAGAGTCACCAAGTCCACCGATGTGGTTATTGCGCATTCCCCAATTTTGCCTCTGTCTCAAAGTGAAACTGTGTACTTTTGAAGCCCATTGGGCTTCACCCCCGCCTTGTCCAAGCTGCGGCCTCATCAGAGGAGTTGTTGGGGCTGCTGTCCATGTCCGATCAGTTTAGCACAGATGTGGGTGACCGCGCACAGGACAGAGCGGCAGCTCTGTTGGGTTGGGTGTTGAGCTGTAGCATGGAGGGTAGCCAGCCTAGGAGGTAGAAATATAGGAGGGTCAGGAGGAGTGGCGCAAGCTGGAATGACGCCTTCAGGTGTTGATAGAACATATGTGTGGCGCTTGACAGCGCACTGCTGACTATGAAACACAAGTTGTGACGATGCGTAACAGCACGTTGCTGACAATGGGTTGTGCCGCTAATGGACCCTGATGCACTGGTGAATATGCCAGAGTGATGGTGACAACCGTCGTCGATTTATGGCTTAGACAAGGCGGATGGGGGTATGAATGTCGTCGGTGAAAACAAAAACAATGTGAGACACAAACGGAGAATGCAACGTTTCGTTTGCTCAGAACTGCATCGCCCCCGCGGTCTTCTCGCTCTTGGCCCGCTTTTTCTTTTAGATTTGATGTGGGGCATTGTTGCGTGGTGCTTGGGAGATGATGTGCGCGACCCGCTTCCTTTGCCGAGGAGGAGCTCACAGCCCTCGCGGTGCAACTGTACTATGGCTGCTTCTGCTGATCGCCCTGTGGCCCAGGCGTACAGAGGGCGCCATACCGTCCTTCCCCCATGAGAGTGCAGAGCCGCCGACTGTGGCAATGGAGAGCCCTCCCCAGATCCAAATATGGCGGCGCGTTGCAGTTGTTGCGTGCCATTTCATGCCGTTCCCTCGGCTGTGGCCATACCGCCGCCATCACAACGTCACGATACCCCCGTCCCCCCATCCCCTGGGGGCCACGCATTCGTTCCTGTTCACAAACCCGGCCGTCCTGCCCCACTTCCCGAACGGGGCCTGGCAGCACATCACGGTCAACCAAAGCTGCAGCAGGACCGCAGAGGCTCAGCAGTGCACACTGATGAGCAAGCGGTACAAGCTGTACACGATGAGCCTGCCCCAGCTCCAGGGCTTCCAGTACGTCCTGTACCAGGACAGCAAGGTGCACATCACCCCGCTCGGGTTTCACCGCCTTGTGGACCACATCGACAACGCACACGGGGAATGGGCCTTGATGATCCGGCACCACGAGTGCCTCATGGAGCGCCAGCACGGGGTATTGGACGAAGTTGCAGCGGCCATGCACCACATCCGGTACAGAAGGGGCCGACAGCAGATCGATCAGTTTGTGCAGGAGCACGGCGACCTGCCGATGGGCGGCATCGTGCACAACACCGGCGTGGCCATCTGGAACCACCTGCACCCGCAGGTCCTCGCCATCCAGCAGTTCTGGCACAGCGCCACAATGCGGACGGTGTTGTGCCAGATCGCCTCGTGCTACACGTACCACCGGTTCAAGCGTTGGATCATCACCCTCCTCTTCCCGCAGCGCGGCATCGCGCAGTGGGACCGTGACACGAGGACGTTCTGGCCGAACTCGATGGCATGTGCACTGGACGCCGAGTGGTGGGCGCGCCACGACGGGGGGCGACTGCTGTACAACATCACCGAGCTCCAGCAGGATGGGCCCTATCCGTTGTGGGAGGGGGTGCGGTGCACTGCGGACCTGGCGTGCCACACCGGGTGGGAGTGAGGGCGCACGGACCTCAAGAGGCCTCCCGCAGCCCAGCAAACTGCCGTCGGTGAACTGCCCACTGCCGTCCGTTAACTGCCAATCGCTGTCGGTTGATGTGCGACCATCATCGAGGTACAATGCCAACGCGGGCGTTCTTTCACGCCAAAGTAAGAAATGAAACCCAGTCCCGACGGACTGCCCTGCTTTTGAATAACTCAAAAGCGGACAGATTGGCAGATGCTGCGGAGCCGGGGCCCACAGGCTTGCATCCCGATGACCCATACGAATTGGGGGGGGGGGGGGGGGGCGGGGGTCCGCCTGGTGGACCAGTTCGGATCCGGTACAGAAGGGGCTGACAGCAGATGGATCAGTTTGTGCAGGAGCACAGCGACCTGCCGATGGGCGGCATCGTGCACAACACGGGCGCGGCCATTCGCGACCTGTTGCACCCGCCGGCCCTCGCCATCCAGCAGTTCTGGCACAGCGCCACACTGCGGACGGTGTTGTGCCAGATTTGGCAGGGCAACAAAAACAAAGGTACCGCAGGGTCCGGGATCTTGAGGCCGGTTTCAGGGACACAAACTTTGGTCATTTTGCACGCAGCACTGGCCCGTCCCTGAGGCCGCCCCAAACAGCGTCCAACAGTGTGTATGCCCTTCTGAACCCCCGCCACAGCCCCAGCCCCAGCCACTGTCACAGTCCCCCCCAATGCACAGCCCCACGAAGAATCCCGCACGCCCCACAGTATGAGGCCCGAGGCCCTGGGGGTCAGCGCACAGTGCATCCCCATTGCCGTAATGGGGTCCCCAGAAGTGAGGGCAGATGGGGGCATAAGCCCTGCTATGTCGGGGCCCAGCACCCGGGCGTTTGGGGACATGGGAGCAGTGCAAGGGGCTGCGCGGGGGGGGGGTTTCATGCAGATTTGAATTCTCCCAGAAAGCCGCCTCTGTGGTGTGGCCCCATTGAACACCGGCACCAACCGCCTCGACGGTTTGTGGGCCGATGCGGCCTCTGGTACGGACGTTGTGCGCGCGCACACAGGGGACCCCATTGCCTTTGGTGCTGCGCGCCACAGTACTCTGTGCAGGCATTGGCACCTGCCAAATCGGGGGTTTCTGGCACAAAATGCATCGCCCCATCCGGCCGGAGTACTGGCCTCGAGTCGAAGGGGCCTCTGAGCAGTCCATGGGGGCGTGTGTGCACAGCGCAGGCACAGCGCGGGCACAGCGCGCACATGACAGGAAGAAATTGGGGGGTTTTGCTACAATTGGCAGTATTCTTGCCTACAAACCATACTACACCCCCACAACGTTGGACAGCTTGATGTTTCACCCCACTGCGGGCATAAGAGATGTCAGTGTACCCAGCCACAGCAAAGACACATGCAAAAAAAGGCAAGAATAAAGTTTGTCCTTAACTCGAAGTGTGAATGCCGTACTCCCCTTTGCTTAGCATACGTACAGGACATGCATCACTCGACATGGCGTCCACATCCACAACCTCCTTTTGGGATTTCTGTGCTGCCGGCTGATGAGGAGGACGAATCAGAACTATCTCCACTTACAGTAGAGCCACTGGATATGTATTGGGCGAATCTCGAAAAAGATACCACGAACCTATAGGAAAGGATGCACAACAACACATACCAATGCACTAGAAATGAGGGCAAAGCATGCATGCAACTCATATAAATGCATAACAAGGCTCATTGTTACGGGTACTAGGCACTACTATGTAGGTTGGGCATGGTCCTGTACAAACTTTGTGCACAGCGCGCAAAATGCCCCCCATGGCCTAGTGACCCCCGGGGCCCTGGACAACCCCCCCCCCCCCACATTCATACAGGGGAGCACACATTGGTTCCCCTCCGAACGCCGTCGGTTGACTTTTAAGTGCCGGGCTTTCTTTATCGTTCGAAACCGCCCCGCACCTGTATCACAGATCGAAACCGTTTCGCAGTTCTGAGGCACAGGATGCTGCGCGTGCACGATTGTGTACACGTGCACCCGTATTATAGGGGATTCAGAACGGCCTTGGTGACAACTGATCCGAACCCTCGCCGATCCCCTTGCCATTCTCCCGCCCTTGCAGTTCCCCTGGGGGGCAGAAGAATCGTCGCCTCCGGAAGATGCTGCCAGGCCTGCTGTCAAACCTGCCCCGATTCTGTTGTCCCTCCAGAGCATGTGCACCAGTTCAAGGTCAAGACAATAGTCCACATATCCTCGCTCCAGCATTGTCGGCATGAAGGGCATGTGCTTAATCTTCTACAGCTTTATTGTTGCCAATGTGTTGTTTCCCAGGGACAGGGGGGAGGGAGAGAGATAATTGTCTCCTGGGGGACCTGGTCCATTGGCTTCGGCACACAGCTACCTGGAGGGGCTCTATGTGTCCTGGCATCTGAAACATCGGGGTGGTCGAATGGTCGCTCGACCACTTCAGCCTGCTGCACTTGTTTTCTATTTGTGTGCTCTCCACGAAACCACGGGTGGACTGGGGGGTCAACCCAGGGAGGCGGGATGGTTTGCACGATGACGCTAAATCCCACCTGTCTGCTGCCTCTGACCAAAATTTAGCTCGTTTGACCTTAGTTGTGGTGGACATGCAGCCTACTTCTTGCACTGCCTGTCAGCTACAGTGAAAGGGGCGTATGACATGCCAGCAGATCCCTCTTTCCTTCTCATTTACTCTTTGATTTTTTCCGTCATTTTGGCCATGCTCTTCCGTCTGTGTGGCGGAACTATCACGCGCCAGCGAGGGAATCACAGCTGGGGGGGGGGGGGGAGGTGCCATGAAGGCTGGTGCGGGGGATAGGGCCTGATGGGGGTGAGTGTGCTGTGAAATTTCTATGCCCTTGATGGGTCCAAGCTTTTTTTTTGGAGATGCAAGATATTTTTTTTCTTTGCATTTTTCTTATTTTTGTATAAAAATATATAAATATAAAAAAAACATTCCGCGTTGAAAAGAACATTCTGCGGTATGTGCGACATGACCGGATGGCTGGCCGGTGGACCATCCGGCAAATCGGCCTCTGTGAGCATAGAGCTAATTCTTCATACTTGGAGGGTAAGTCTCTCCATTTGCCGCTGTACATGACCCTGAAGCTGAAGGAAGGTGAAGGATCTTCTGCAGGGCAACTGTCCACAACGGGATCTAGCTTTGATGCGGGAAGCATTCCCTGGTGACCCTTTGGGAGGCAAAATGTCTGCAAAGTGGATCGTGGAAAGTGGGTTATTGGCATTGGGGTAAGGTGCTCGCGGTGGAGGGCTCTGAGTGCATGATCAAGTGGCAGACTGATAAGAAACCCAGTTCTCATTCTATTACAGATGTGTTTCTTACCGAGGCAGCTGCACGGGATGCTTTTGGTAGCATTGCAAGTTCTGACAGCGCATCAGAGCCCCCTTTCAGCCTTTGTATCCAGAGTCTGACCCTGAAGCTACTGACCCACAAATGCCCCTACGCTCAGCTGCACAGGAGGCTACTCAGCCAGGGACATTGCGAAGTCGTGAAATCCTGTACATCAATGGCAAACCTTTCAAGGTGCCCTTGGTACGCAGGTTACCTCCCCAGCGACCAATCGAGATGTGACAATTTGTGGAAGGTCATTGTACGTGACAAGCAAAAGGCTTCTCAGATCCGCCTTTCACCTGTGGGCCAGGCAAGGCATCCTCCTATGAGAAAACGACAGGCAGGGAGATACCTAGAGAACAGCTTCTTTTTCTGCGGGTGTGTGGTAAGTACATGGAACATAAATGACAGTGATGCCCACTGTTTGCCTGTCTACACAAGCAGTATATTCTGGCTGCTGAGTGGGGACCTCTTTTCAGATGCAGAGTAATCCAGCCAGGTTTTTTCTCCTCATTTCTTCTGCAGTGCATTGTGCCACCCACCTGCCCCTGCATTCCTGCAGTGTTTGACCACCATAGTGATCAACTCCTGGGAGCCTTGTATCCCATCCGTTCCCGCATTGTATGCTCATTTTCTGTAGCTTTTGCAGTCTGCCCAGTCAGTCCCAGGTTCCAGATTCCTTGCTCAGACGAGTGGTTTTGCCTGGGAGAGGTTGTTTTCAGGCACTAGTGAGTGAGTGCACAATTTAGCCCATAGTTTCATGCTCATGTTTTGCTCTTTCCAAAGATCTTCAGATGGTGGTAAACATGGGTGGACCAGGGTGCACACAGGGAGGGATGCAGGTTCTGTATTTGTTTGGGGCTCAAGGTGGTCATGTCCCAAATTCCACAGCAATGTAGCCCTTCACCACAAGGAAGGCGTCTTGTGCATCATTTGCACAGTGGCAGGTTCCGACGCCATCAAGTGGTTTAGATCATCTTGCCCTGATGTAGTGTGTACCGCAACAGCAAGTTCTGAAAGTGCTCAGCCAACTGCAAAATGGCATCAGGTGGTATTCTTTCCTATTCTATGCTTTTGTGCCTTGTTTTTCACGGTTTGCTGAAGAATGTGGATGATTCATCCGGTGGGCTGCCCCTAGGAGCTGCATTTCTGCCCCCCCTCCCCGACCCCGGATATGTGTTCTTTTGGTTTCAGCAAAATGTTATTTTTTACATGGCCATCTAAAAGGGGGGGCGTTAGCGCGCCGGGCGCGCGCCGGGCATCTTTTTTGACCCGTGCCCCACCGGTGACCTTTTAGGGGTAGGTGCCCTCGGAATTCACTTTTGAGCCACGTAGCCCAAGATACGGCCGGTTCTTGGTTTCGGGCCTGTTTGACACAAACAGCGCACATTCAGGCCACTTTTAGCCATTTATGGGCCGTTTCTCGGATATATCGTGGAGCTAGAGGGCAGGAAAGGGTGGTCCTTTGTGCGAGTGACGAATGCACTTTTTTCCATGCCATTAAGTGCTCCCGAGACACGGCCTATACTACAATAGGTCATGACACTTTCCGTTTTCTTAAAGACATCCTTCATCACCACCCCAAATTTTACATTTTTCCACACCCACAAGATTATTATAACCCCAAACAAAAATATGGAAACACTTTGACGGAGTGGGCCCATGCCATTGGTGAGGCTCTCCAAGAGGCTTTGGATTCCGGCGTGATATACGAAGGTTCGTTCGTTCACCCCGGTATGGAGGACAATCTTTCCCTCTTTATGAATCCTTTAAACCCCGGCATGATTTCCCTTGCCCCTTGGGTTTGCGGCATCGACCGCCTACCGGATGCCATCACCTACAACCCGTCTCCGCAACGACTCTCCCATTCATCTAAACCGTTTGAACCCGCCACAATATCTTTATTTTCACCTACACCTTTCTTGCATTAAAGATGGGGACATTATGCACCCACACACCGCTTTGCAATGGGCGGTTGATAAAGTTAATGACTCGGTGCGAATTGCCAACGTGCGCACAAGGTTGCGCATAGGGGTAGCACGCCATTTGCTCCCTAACTTTGAAGTCCTTTCCCAAAAGACCTTGCTGAAAAATCCAAACGTGACCTGGGCCAGTATTGGTGGGTGTGCAGCAATGCCCATGATTTCTTTGTTCTAATCAACCAATGTTTCCATTTCGAAGATGATCATGCCTCCGTGCATTCTAGAAACGCATATTACCCGGAAGAAAGAATTCAACCTCTACAATCTTCGGCGGAACACATGTTCCGGGATGACTATACAATTCCGTCTCCTCTCGCCGAAATGCTGCTCTCTACATTACTCCACCACCCCTTTTGGTCACTTGGAAAGGTTTACTGCATGCGCGACTCGGAGTTAGGGAGCGAAAAGATTTTCAAAATAGTTCCGTCCGAAGCGTACATGAAAGCTATTCCCGATTGCAAACAAATTGATATTTGGAAGTCCATTTTTAGGAGCGAGGCAGCAAGAAGGAGCGGAACCCAGGGTGCTTTCCCAGGAATGCACAAGGAAGTCTACGTATGCATGCACTATCGAAACACTCCGCTGCTTCCCCCGCGCGATGCGCTAACGTCCATGAGCTAAATGCTCTTCGAAGAGAACAACTTCGTGACCTATCATTGCACTACTGGGGCCATGATATCTTGGAGGGGGGGTTTCCTCTTGGTGGTCAAAGCAACCCGGGCAACGGATCGACCTCTGTATCCTTGCCCCACAATCAGACGTCACTACTCTCCCTGTTTTTCTTCCTCGAAGGACGAACCAAGTTTCAACTTGCTTCCCGAACCACCGGACCCGTCTTTAGTACAAGGGAACGCTCCCTCGTCCACACTAGATGTGGACGTAACATTTGGCATATCACTCCCCAAGAAAATCAGGCATGTCTGCCTGTTTAGTGTGTCGGTGGCAAAGGTCCGCGTGTACCGTGTCAAGTACGCGCACCGCAAGTCTGCCATCTTTTCAGAGAAGTTTATGGTTTTTCATCTAGTTTTCCACCCTGAATGCCCCGATTCCGCACTGCAAGAAAAGTTTTTGGGACTTTCCAACCCGCTTATCTCGGAAACCCGGAACCTCCTCACACGGGTCATAGAGGCAGCCACCACCTACAGCAGTGCAGAACAACTTGCCCATGCCAGATGTCACTACTTAGCCAACAATAATCCTCTTTCGCTCTCCGAAAAAGTCGCAAGCCTGAACTTAGGAGACGACACCAAACTTGAGCCCATGCTAGAGGTCACCGGAGACTATTTGGCAGATGATTTTTTCTCTGGGGAAGAAGAAACTCTCATGTTGTCTTTGAGCAAAAATGAACACCACCTTTCATCACTAGAGTGCTCTCGCCATGTCCTCGATTTTGGCCACAGGTATGACGCAGAATCGAAGGAACTCCTACCGCATGAGCTACAACCAGGGTTGGGATAATTGATCGTTTAGCGACTGAACGATCGCTTGTTTGTTACGCTTACAAAAATTTCCTAACAAACGACGTTTTAATAAACGACGTCCCACAGGCCCCTGCCGTGGCGGGACGCACGCGCTACTGACGCGTTCCCGTGGGGGGCCGGCCACGGGACGCTGCGGTGACACGCACAAGTGAGCAGGCAGGCAAGGCACTACGCTCACAAGGGCATCAATACGCCTGTGTCATGTGACAAAGCGTTTCAGAATCCTTGCCACTCTGCAAAGAGGGAACAAAAGTATGTACAACAACACATCAGGATATGTACACATGGGGTTAAGACTGGACTGGGGTGAGGGCATCACAGGACCATAGACACTCAGTCCCAACTCGTATCCCAATCCCAGGTCCGACCCTCTCAGTGGCTGATGGGGGCGGGGGCTCAAACACAACCCATGCCCTGCTCAGTCCGGACCCTGAAACCCTGCCAATAGGGGGCGTGTCCCGCCCAGCCACAGGCGAGTTCCTGGGAACCAAGGGGCTCCAAGGCCAACCGACAGTGGCTCCCTATGCTCCCTTAATGGCAGGTCCCAACTCCACTCTGAGCCAGAGATATGGCCCCGCCATTATCACCCAGGAGTTGGTAGCTGAAAATGGGCTGTTTCAACCCAAACTGAAATTAACTCAAAAATCCCCAAAATTGACCCCTCGTCCGGACCCGCCAGAGGTAGGGACGAGGCAACTGACCCTGTGCCCTTCGAGTACGAACCCCCTGGAGCCCTCACCCAACCTGGTTCCCTCTGAGGTCCCGGCATCAGGGCAACACGGATGAGTCATGTGGGGTCATGATGCCAAAATCACCAAAATTGGCGTCATTCCCACGCGTGGCTCGCCCG
Source organism: Eutreptiella sp. 'Long Island Sound 2002' (assembly GCA_964036045.1). Classification (NCBI taxonomy): domain Eukaryota; phylum Euglenozoa; class Euglenophyceae; order Eutreptiales; family Eutreptiaceae; genus Eutreptiella; species Eutreptiella sp. 'Long Island Sound 2002'. The sequence continues at coordinate 19,913,776 of OZ038383.1, forward strand.
GCCAAGGTAAGGCCAATGGCTCACAGGGTAGGAGGCAGGACCTAGGACTTATATCTGAGTGTACAACTTGGATTTAGGTCCGGGCTCCCTCTGGTCTTAGAGAAATGGGGCCGCCAATTGACCACACGGAAGGGGGAAATTGGGGTCCCAAAATTGGGTCATTTTGGCTGCCTGAAATGAGCCAAAATTCGGTGTGCTCCCAATAGTATATCTCCACGCCGGCTTGGAGATCGGATCCGCCATTCCATGCGTGATCCATCGGGAGCCCAACGGAGACTCCCATGCCCTTGGCTCTCAAAGATCTCCATGCCACTCGGCGTGGTGACGATCCCAATTGGGTCCACAAATGCAAAAATGGCAAATCTGCCCATACCCAATTTGGCCTAGCGCCTTAACGAAGGCGGCTCCGCTTCGCCCACGTAGTGTGTGGACCATGGGGACCATTACCCATAACACCCATGTCATATATGGTCCATTGGTCCATGCGTCCGGCGTGCACGAAGGTTAGAACATGGGGCACGGCGGGCAGCAAAAGTGGAAAAATGCTCAAAATGGCCAAAAATGCGCACACTCATGGTTGGGGCAAATGAGGCACATGCCCGACTCGGACCCGAGTGTGCCATAGGATTGGTATCAAGTCATATTGGTCCAACATATCTTTTGGGCGTCGCCCAACTCCTCCGATATTGGGAATGGCAGGGTCGCCAAGTGAGCCCATGATTTGGGATAGTCCCAAATCGCCAACATGGCGGCCACGGTATGTCAAGCCTAAGAGGAGTTATTCGCCGGGTCCAAGATATGTTGGGCACCGAAGTATGTACCCTCATATCATGCTTGGGTCATGATGTCAATTGAGCGCAACGTTGAGATACACGGTCGCCACTTGACATCATGACGAGCCAAAAATGGCAAAATTGGCACAATGACACACAAAAGTGCCTTGAAAGGTCTACAATTATATTATAATATCTCCGGCTTGGATCGTGCAATCACTTAATCCTTCTAAACACAATGACCTGACACCATTGACCTTCGATCCCACATATGTGCTCCACTTGGGGCGCCTTGAAAGGTTACGAGCGCTACTTCCCAGGTGGGCACATGAAAATATGGAAAATTGTAAAACACACACCTTGCTCCCAACGCTTCGCTTCGGGATCACCACACAAGCTTCCCTTCACGAGGGTTAGGCATGCAATTGACCGTAGGGAGTATGGAGAAGGGGCTTGCACAATATGAGGTCCATTGGCGGGTTCGACTTGGAGCAATGGACCCGCCAAATGGGCACGCAACACAACACATGGCACATACCACATATTGCCCAAAAAGGTAGCTCCCACCACGATATGTCATGCCCCTCCAAGGGCATAACTTTGTGTCAATCGCTCATAGGAACTCAAGGAGAGTTCCTATGCCACACCAACACTTGCGCGCTACACTCGAAAGTTATCTTAACGCACGCAATATCATGGCCAAAGAGTTATAACGCAAACTCTACCCAATTGACCATGATCCATTACACTAGCGCGCACGTGTGGAAACGCAAGGCATATAATGCTTCCTAAATTACGTCGGGAGTATTGTAAATACATCCCACGTTTCCTTATCGTAATTCCTCGCAAGCAACACGAGATATGACCTTCACAAGTGGCCTCACGAATCAACTTTGTTTTGCCCATATGTTTAAGACAAATGGAGGGCAGGATAAAAGGGAAGTTGATTCGTGCATACGGAAGCACGTAGGTCCACTCGAAAGAGGTCAAATCAAGTGCGGGGATGTCGAAGTCGAAAATCCGATTTCGACATCCTGAAAAATTCGGATTAAGGTTGCGAGTATTAATTATGAAAATTGCGGAAGCATCCATGCAGTTCCTGGCGACTTTGGAGCCTTCGTGACGGATAGCGTTAAAATTTCCATTATAAACAGTTAAACTGGCGGTTACGGTAAAGTCGCGAACCAACCGCCAGCAGTCAAAACAGTGAGTATCGGAACGGAAGCGTAAAAATTGACGGAAACAATATGAAAATAAAACCCTGTTGATTCCTGATATTCTGATACACAAATCTCCGCTGGCGGTGCATCGGTTGCCGATGCGGGGCTTCACGGCACGGAACACGCCGTGCATGGGGTTAGTGGACCGGAGACCGGTTGTATGCCGTAACCTGGCCATGGGGTTCTGGGTACCGCTTCACCCCCCTCCTTAGAGCAAACCCTGGGGGGGTTCGATAACACCCACGCATGGCAGCGGGTACCCAGGACCACTCCCTGAAAGGGGGGGGGGGGTGTCACATCCTCACTTCAGTAAGTCACAGTAAGATAGGTATCCCACAGTGGGATAGGTATGCTGCTGTAACAGCTCGTAGCACATGTATAGTATCAAGTATCAAGTCCTGGGTCCTGGCGGCGATTGTTCGGCATCCAAGGGACCCGTTAACCCATACCAGGCGCACCGGGTGCCGGCTGCTACGGTCACCACCACAGTGGCAGTGGCATACACGGCCAACATAGGCGTCACACGACGACCGAGGTGGTCCCACAAGTCGAGAGCGACCACAAAGATCCATCAGGCTACCCCAAGCTTCCCAAGGCCCGCCGACTGGGGAGAGTCCCCACGGGTCCTTCCTCGGGCGCACCATGTCCATATCCATACGACGCGAGTCCAAAGTGCCATAGTCGAACTCCCTACGAACCCCAGATCGTAAGGGAACTCCTCCTGAAGGGATCGGGCATCAAGGCCGTCTTTTCCCTCGCCCTACTGCCACGAAGGCCATACATGAGGGAGTCCTCATGCAGTGTGGGCGGAGGCGTCGACTCCTCAAACCACCAGTTTCCCAGGCAGACTGACCGAGGTAAGGAGCACCGGAGGCCGCCATCCGAATGCAAGTGCGTCTGCAAATCGGTAGGCTCACACTGGGACTGACAGTGGCGGACCGCTGGGAGTGTAGTCAGGCAACTGGGCTTCCCGCCTGGCGCCATCAGGATCTCCAAACATCACAGCGAATAGGGCAACACGGTATCACGGGCACTCAAACAGTAGAATCTGTAATCAAGTACTGGTCCAGGCTGGACCAGGCTGTAAGGATATGTACACGGCGACTCAAGGCGCCTCTGTATCCCGATTCGTGGTGAAAAACAGTCCATCCCTCAGCGATGGGCTGATGACACTTAACATACAGATGCACATATCCTGGAGGGCAGAAAAACAAGCAACAATTCGGGTAAATAGGCGTGTAAACACACTCAGAACAGAGTGCCAAACCACGCCACGGTCAGGATAAGGCAAATGCAGGAGGATGGACAGGATAACGCCTGAGTTCAGGCATATATAGTCTCGAGACACACGTCGACTGGTCTGGATTCCGCAAATGCCATGGAACCAGACCACACACCAAAAAACCGCAATGCCGATGACAGCGGCATCCGTTGCGCAACGTCGTATGGGCTTCAAGGCCCCAAGAGCTCAGAATTATGAAGGTCAGTCGCCCTACCTGGTTTCCCAAGGATTCAGCAGGGGGGGGAGTAACGAGTAGAAGAAGAGAGGGGCCATCCTCCCCTGGATTCAGCAGGGGGGGGTATATGGCCACTCTGTCACCGAAAGATGGAAGAGAGCAAGCAAGTAAGGGACGATTCGTCGGCCTCACAAGCGCTCACAACACGTCAGGGGAGAGCCCAGGGCGCTGATCAGGCACCCCTGGCTGCAATCGCCCGGGTGAGTGCTGCCAAGTCCGAAACGTGGATCTTGGTCTTGTGCTTGCGGATGTACTCCATGAAGGGAGTGTTGACCCGCGGCACAAACGAGGAGACGGGTTCCCAGGTGTCGTGGGACGGCCCATAGCCTCGCCAACGAACCTTGAACTCCAGACCTCCGGGTGCCGAGGCCTTCGGACGCTGAGCCAGGATCTTCTCGACAGTATAGTCGTCCTGCTCAGCATAGCCGTCGTCCGAATCGGCCTCATGTTTGGCGTAGTCCAGGGACACATGACGGCCACGGAGGTCGGGTTCCCGCACACGGAGTTGACTCTCGTGGCGCTCCCGGAACTGTCCGTGACCCACCTTGATGCGGTAGGTGTCCTCACCAATCCTGCGGACCACCTCGCCGGGTGTGAACCAGGTCTTGGTGCGGTGGGTGCCCATGGGGCGGGGTCTGATCACCCACACCGGGTCTCCCACCCTGAACTTCTGCGCTGTCGAGCTCGGGGCGGACTTCTGACGCTCAGCATGCTCCTTCTCAAGCTGCTGGCGGATGTCCCGCGCCGTTTGCTCCTGCCGCGCGAAGAACTCCTTGGCATCCATAGCCATGCCATCACCAGACAAGGGAAGTCCCCTACCCAGGGGGTCCCTGCCAAACAGAATCTGGTGAGGGGACAAACCGCCCGGAGTGGGGGTGTCATGATGGGCCTTCAGAGCAGGCCACATCTCCTCGAACCAGTTCCGCTGTGGATTGGTGATGTGGATCTTGCGCAGCTTCTCGAACAGCTGCCGTCCAGCCACTTCAGCACGGCCGTTAGACCGGCTGAGATAGGCGACGCTCTTGGCATGACGTATCCCCATGAGGGAACACATAGCCTTGAACCAGCCACCAGTAAACTGGGGCCCTCGGTCACTGCAAATGGTGCGGGGGATGTCAAAGACGGTCAGCCAATGACGAATCATCATGACTGCCACTTCCTTGGCAAGCAACCCCTTTTTGCGTGCCGGAACGGCTACAACGTAGCCGCTGTGGCGGTCCACACAGAGAACCACACAGTCAAAGGTCTCCTTGCCAATGTGCACTTCGGGCATGGAGAAGACGTCCATGGCCACGCTCTCCATGGGCTGGTCAGGAACCGGGGTCCATTGGGGTTCCCCCTTGACGTTCCGGTTATCGGGATTGCAGGCCTGACAGACCGAGCAACCCTTCCTGACCTTCTTGATGGCGGTGTAGAGAACGATATGGTCGATCTCGAACCGACGCTGCATGTCAAGGGCTTGCTTCTTGACCCCTGGGTGCAGCATGTGGTGGTGCCAAGCTTCACAAAGCTCGAGCACCCGGGACTCCGGGACTAACAGCTTACCATTCCGGTAGAGCTTGCCATCTTCCTCGGTCAGCCCCCTTGGCCACTTCTGCCCGTCGTCAGGGTCGGTGACAGCCCTATACTCGGCCGCAAAGGCCTCAGACTTGGCGTAGTCGTCGGTCCAGTCGTCCTGGAGGCAAGACTCCGGGAAGAGGTGCTTGTCGGACTCAGTACCCACAGGGGGTGCCGGACCGGGCCTTCCGCCCGCGGCACCCACAGGGGCGAGTACACTGACCGTTCTGCTCGCCCTCGAAGCGAGGGGGGCATCTGCGGCCATGACGACGAAGCATTTGGCACCCTCCTCCTCCATCAGGCGCTCCATTTCAATGATCCTCTTGGCTTCAGCGGTCTCAGCCTCATCGCCATGGGCAGAGATATCCTGCATGCCCTTGCTGGCGGGATAGGCCCACCTACTGAGACAGTCCGCCACGGTGTTATCCTTTCCAGGAATATAAACAATCGTAAGGTCGAACTTGGCCAAGGTCTCGTGCCATCTTGCCCGTCGGGAGGCGGGACCCGAGGGGGTGTCCACGTGCTCCTTGTGCCACGACTGCAGACTCTGATGGTCGGTGCAGACGGTGACGGGATGGAGGGCTATGTACCCAGCCCATTTCCTGAGAGCCATGACAATGGCATACGCCTCCTTTTCACGGGGCGTCCACGTCCGTCTCTGGCCTTCCGCCAGGACTCGGCTCCAGAAGGCCACGGGCACGTGCCTCCCATCGTCAAGCACCTGCTCCAACACAGCGCCAATGGCGTAGTCGGAAGCGTCGGTGCGCAGGACGAACCCTCGGTCGGGATCCACGAGGTGCAGACCCACTGCGGATAGCAGCGCCTGCTTCATCCCCTCAAAGGCACGGTCAGACTCTTCAGTCCAGACCAAAGCCTTCTTGGACCCCTTCTTGGTCTCCTCTCGGTTGCCCTTGAGCATGGTCGTCATGGGGGCTGCATACTCGGCATACATTTTGATATACCCCGAGTAGTAGTTGCAGAACCCCAGATACGCCCGTAGCTCAGAGACCGTTTTGGGCTTTTCCCAGTGCTCGATCGCAGCCACCTTGCCAGGTATGGGCTTTCGCTGCCCGTTCCCGACTACGTGGCCAGCGAAGACCACCTCGCTTACCGCAATGGTGGCCTTGTCACTGCTGCCCGTGAGTTTGTGCCGAACCAGAAGGTCCAGCACCCGAGTGACGTCCCTCTCGTGTGCCTCCAGGAGCTCCTCGTAGCTCATGCTGGGGTCCCCGGACGCGATGATCACGTCGTCCACGAAGGGGTCCGCACAGTCGCGCACCGGCTCAAGCAGGTTCTCCAGCATCCGCTGAAAAGCCGCATTGCCGTTGGTAACGCCCATGGGCATCACCTTCCACTGGAGAGGTCCAAGTGGGGTGCTCATGGCTGTGCAGGCACGGGACTCCTCGGCGAGAGGCATCTGATGATAACCATGTTTCAGGTCAATCACCGTGAAGATCCTCCGCCGGTGTTGCTTTTGCAGCATGTCCTCAATGAGGGGCAGTGTATAGCTGTCGTGCTGCGTTTGGGCGTTCAGGCCGCGGTAGTCGACCACGAGCCGCCACTCACCGGCAACCTTCTTGGGGACGACGAAGCAAGGAGAGGCCCATTCGGAGTGGCACGGCTCGAGCCAGCCTCTCTGGATGAAGTCACGGAGGATCTTCTCCATGGCCTCTTTCCTCTCGCCCCTCAGGGCAAACTCCCGGTGACGATACACACGGGGGTCCTGCTTCAGTCGTATCTTGGCCTCGCCATACGGTCCACGCACCGGTGGGGGGAACACAGGTTTGCCGCTGAAGAAGGTCTCGCCATACTTCTGCTTCAGCCTGGCCCTCAACGCCTGGATCTTGGGGCAGTCATCGGACTCCGCCTTGGCTTTTCCGGGCACTTGAACCACGGAGCTTACTTGAGGGGTAGCGACCCCGCTCGCTTTCGGCTCAGGTGGTCTTCCCAGGTGGCCCAAAGGGCCATCTCTGGTCTTGCCTCGGAACAGATCGCCGTAGGTGGGTGGGTTACCGCCAGGCGGCTCGTCTTGGCTGGACATGTGATCCAGCACCCTCTGCACGAAGGTATTCCCGTCATAGGAACCGGAGACGATTGAGTCCACTTCCCACCAGGCTTTGTCCTGGCCTTTGCCCTCACGCTGGTTTCCCCAGTCGTGAAAGGGCTGATCCATATACCCCTGAACCAGATCCCACTCCTCTGCAGTGAGGGGGTCTTCGGAGTCCGATTCTTCGATGTCAACAGGGGGAACCGCAAAGCATTGCCTCCAAGGCTCTGCTATGATGCGGTTGACACACACGAAGTCCGTGGTGTCGGCCTGATCAAGGCCCCCATCCACATAGTGGAATTCCGTTGGCCATCTCTGGGGTGGCATGGGCTGTCCCTTAGCGTCCTGATAGACACTCTCTCCAGCCGGTAGGACGACCTTGTTCAAGGTCATGTTGGTCAATGAGGCTACCCAATGTCGGGTACTCTCCTCCTCGGTGCATCCCATAGGAACAACCAGCACTGCCTTGGAGCGGTCCTTGCGAATCTTCGCTATCGCTCTTGGAATGTCCCAACGGGGGCAATGGATCCACATCAATCCCTGATGCGGACCCCAGTGCTTCTTCCACGCGGAGTCCTGTGCGCTCCAGTACTTCTCACACACCCGCAGATGGGCGGAGGTTCCTGAAGAGAACGCATCCAGGGCCAGATCCGAAGCTCCCAAGTCCGCGACAACTCGGCTCGCCACTTCCGGCCTTACGCCGTACTCCTGGTTTGCAGGACCAGTTGGCTCAGTGTCCAGCGCGGCCACTTCGAGCTGATTGCGTTCGGGGTGGATCCATTGGCATTCCACATGGTGCTCAGGTGACGAAAGCCACGAGAGTTGGTCGTCCTGGTACAGGGTCATGGAAGCCTGGGCCGGGAGGACGCCGGAGTCCGTCTCCATCATGAAGTCGTACCCGACGATCATGTCCCAGTCCATCTCGGCCTCGTAGAAGCTACCGTGCAGGAGGATTTCCTTGCCGAGGTCTGGGCGGCTCAGCTCACGATGGTTCACGAACTGCAGCCCAATGGCCGCTTCCTTCGTGCCTCCCACCATGTACTGGGCGTTCGCCACCTTCAGCCTGACAGGCTTCCGACTGTCGGTCAGACACTCTGGTGGAAGTAGGCCAGCCTTGACCAAGCTGACTTGAGCTCCCGTGTCGACCAACACGTCGAAAACCTTTTCCACTTCCCCGCATAGGGCACGGACTGAAGCGGTACCCAGAACCCCATGGCCAGGTTACGGCATACAACCGGTCTCCGGTCCACTAACCCCATGCACGGCGTGTTCTGTGCCGTGAAGCCCCGCATCGGCAACCGATGCACCGCCAGCGGAGATTTGTGTATCAGAATATCAGGAATCAACAGGGTTTTATTTTCATATTGTTTCCGTCAATTTTTACGCTTCCGTTCCGATACTCACTGTTTTGACTGCTGGCGGTTGGTTCGCGACTTTACCGTAACCGCCAGTTTAACTGTTTATAATGGAAATTTTAACGCTATCCGTCACGAAGGCTCCAAAGTCGCCAGGAACTGCATGGATGCTTCCGCAATTTTCATAATTAATACTGGCAACCTTAATCCGAATTTTTCAGGATGTCGAAATCGGATTTTCGACTTCGACATCCCCGCACTTGATTTGACCTCTTTCGAGTGGACCTACGTGCTTCCGTATGCACGAATCAACTTCCCTTTTATCCTGCCCTCCATTTGTCTTAAAGATATGGGCAAAACAAAGTTGATTCGTGAGGCCACTTGTGAAGGTCATATCTCGTGTTGCTTGCGAGGAATTACGATAGGGAAACGTGGGATGTATTCACAATACTCCCGACGTAATTTAGGAAGCATTATATGCCTTGCGTTTCCACACGTGCGCGCTAGTGTAATGGATCATGGTCAAGAGGGTAGAGTTTGCGTTACAACTCATTGACCATGATATTGCGTGCGTTAAGATAACTTTCGAGTGTAGCGCGCAAGTGTTGGTGTTGCATAGGAACTCTCCTTGAGTTTCTATGAGCGATTGACACAAAGTTATGCCCTTGGAGGGGCATGACATATCGTGGTGGGAGCCACCTTTTTGGGCAATATGTGGTATGTGCCATGTGTTGTGTTGCGTGCCCATTTGGCGGGTCCATTGCTCCAAGCCAAGCCCGCCAATGGACCTCATATTGTGCAAGCCCCTTCTCCATACTCCCTACAGTCAATTGCGAGCCTAACCTTCGTGAAGGGAAGCTTGTGTGGTGACCCCGAAGCGATGCGTTGGGAGCAAGGTGTGTGTTTTACAATTTTCCATATTTTCATGTGCCCACTTGGGAAGTAGCGCTCGTAACCTTTCAAGGCGCCCCAAGTGGAGCACATATGTGGGATCGAAGGTCAATGGTGTCAAGTCATTGTGTTTAGAAGGATTAAGTGATTGCACGATCCAAGCCGGAGATATTATAATATAATTGTAGACCTCTCAAGGCACTTTTGTGTGTCATTGTGCCAATTTTGCCATTTTTGGCTCGTCATGATGTCAAGTGGCGACCGTGTATCTCAACGTTGCGCTCAATTGACATCATGACCCAAGTATGTTATGAGGGTACATACTTCGGTAGCCAACATATCTTGGACCCGGCGAATAACTCCTCTTAGGCTTGGCATACCGTGGCCGCCATGTTGGCGATTTGGGACTATCCCAAATCATGGGCTCACTTGGCGACCCTGCCATTCCCAATACCGGAGGAGTTGGGCGACACCCAAAAGATATGTTGGACCAACATGACTTGATACCAATCCTATGGCACACTCCGGTCCGAGTCGGGCATGTGCCTCATTTGCCTCAACCATGAGTGTGCGCATTTTTGGCCATTTTGAGCATTTTTCCACTTTTGCTGCCCGCCGTGCCCCATGTTCTAACCTTCGTGCACGCCGGACGCATGGACCAATGGACCATATATGACATGGGTGTTATGGGTAATGGTCCCCATGGTCCACACACCACGTGGGCGAAACGGAGCCGCCTTCGTCAAGGCGCTAGGCCAAATTGAGTATGGGCAATTTTGCCATTTTTGCATTTGTGGACCCAATTGGGATCGTCACCACGCCGAGTGGCATGGAGATCTGTGAGAGCCAAGTGCATGGGAGTCTCTGTTGGACTCCTGGTGGATCACGTATGGAATGGCAGATCTGATCTCCAAGCCGGCGTGGAGATATACTATTGGGAGCACACCGAATTTTGGCTCATTTCAGGCAGCCAAAATGACCCAATTTTGGGACCCCAATTTCCCCCTTCCGTGTGGTCAATTGGCGGCCCCATTTCTCTAAGCCCATAGGGAGCCCGGACCTAAATTCAAGTTGTACACTCAGATAGAAGTCCTAGGTCCTGCCTCCTACCCTGTGAGCCATTGGCCTTACCTTGGCCGGGCGAGCCACGCGTGGGAATGACGCCAATTTTGGTGATTTTGGCATCATGACCCCACTTGACTCATCCGTGTTGCCCTGATGCCGGGACCTCAGAGGGAATCAGGTTGGGTGAGGGCTCCAGGGAGTTTGTACTCGAAGGGCGTAGGGTCAGTTGCCTCGTCCCTACCTCTGGCGGGTCCGGACGAGGGGTCAATTTTGGGAATTTTTGAGTTAGTTTCAGTTTGGGCTGAAACAGCCCATTTTCAGCTACCAACTCCTGGGTGATAATGGCGGGGCCATATCTCTGGCTCAGAGAGGAGTTGGGACCTGCCGTTAAGGGAGCATAGGAAGCCACTGTCGGTTGGCCTTGGACCCACTTGGTTCCCAGGAACTCGCCTGTGGCTGGGCAGGACACCTCTCCCATTGGCAGGGTTTCAGGGTCCGGACTGAGCAGGGCATGGGTTGTGTTTGAGCCCCCGCCCCCATCAGCCACTGAGAGGGTCGGACCTGGGATTGGGATATGAGTTGGGACTGAGTGTCTATGGTCCTGTGATGCCCTTACCCCAGTCCAGTCTTAACCCCATGTGTACATATCCTGATGTGTTGCTGTACATACTTTCGTTCCCTCTTTGCAGAGTGGCAAGGATTCTGAAACGCTTTGTCACATGACACAGGCGTATTGATGCCCTTGTGAGCGTAGTGCCTTGCCTGCCTGCTCACCTGTGCGTGTCACCGCAGCGTCCCGTGGCCGGCCCCCCACGGGAACGCGTCAAAAGCGTTTCACCGCCGCGGGGTTACCCAGCCCTCGCGTGCCACTCGGGGCCACCAACCCCGAGCAGCGCGTCGCAGCAGCGCGGCGCAGCTCGCAGCTCGCAGCGCAGCGCAGCGTCTCGCAGCGCAGCGCAGCGGCTCGCAGCGCCACTCAGCGACAGCGCCGAGTTCGTCACGGAGCCCGCAGCGCCGTCCAGCGCATCGCCCTGACCGCGCAGCAACCGTGAAAGAGGTGCACAGACCAGGACTCCTGCATCAGCCCCATCGGCCGACCCGGAGTCCCATCGGCCGACCAGCAAGGCCGCGTCAACCACCTCCACAACCACCGGCTGACCAGCACCAGCCGCACTTCCAATCCAGTGCTGCAGCACCCTCCTCAACAACCACAACCAGTTCGTTGAGTTGAACGAGTGCACATCAAGGACTTCGAGACCATCTACGCCCCCGCTGCCATGGTGAATTGGCAGGAAGCGGGCAGGACGTGGCCGCGGCCCCACCCCCATGCAGCACGCCTGCTGCGTGGGTTGGTTTGGGACCAGCATTACCGCCACAGCCACCCCCAGTGCGAAGGCGGCATGCCCAGGAGCTTCGAGCTCCGCACGGACATCGCCCCCGACCGCCTGCAGGCCGTGGAGGACTGGCTGCGGGCGGAAGGGTACGAGTACCGCCACCAGCAGAGGCGCTGGAGGGCGTGGACCCGGCCGGACAGGCCCGGCGAAGGGCTGCGCCCCGACGGGATCGAGGAGGACGAGGACCCCAACGCCTACCCGTCGGGCGCCTCGATCAACGTCTCCCTGTGGGACGTGATCGAGAAGAACTTCCCGGAACCGGGGAGCGAGCGCAGGCTGCAGGGCAGCAGCAGCGCGTCTCCGGCGACGGAGAAGAGGTCCGCCGGGGACAAGAAGAGGGACCGGAGGTGGCGGGAGTACCAGGAGTCCCTGGCTGCCGAAGCCGCCCAAGGCGCCAAGGGCGGAACCCCAGCCCCCAGTCCCCAACGGCCCAATCGTGGACACCACCCCGGCTCCACCACCCTTGGCGACTACATCCAAGTCGCCAAGCAGACCCAGGCCAAGCCCCGTCCGCTGCTCCTGAGGGCCCGGCAGGCCCCAGCAGGCCCCAGCAGCGACGTGGAGTCGGCCCACCGCGGGAGGATGCCGGCCGACCAGGCCAGCTCCAGCAGCAGCGTCGCTCCCGAAAGGGACGTGGCGCGCGCCTGTGAGCGCGCCTGTGGGGTGCCCTGCAACCGTCGGGTTGCCCGGCAACGGGCCCGGCAGTACAGCGCTGCCGTGGAGGGCGCCACCGGCATCGCCCAGGAGGAGGCTGCGCAGTGGGCGCATGGCATGGCCATCCACGCTCAGACCGTGGCGGCCATTGCGGCCGGACTCACGGCCGTGGCCGCCCATGGGGCAGCGACTGCCCAGGCCAACGGTGAGTTGGCGGCAGCCGACGAGGAAGCCCGCCTGACGCAGGAGGCCATTGCCTGCAAGGAGGCCGAGGTGAAGGCGCTGGCAGAGGCGCTTGCCCAAGAGAGGGCAAAGAAGGAGGCGGAGGAAAGGGCCCACGCCGAAGCGACGGCTAAGGCCCAGGAGGATGCCGCCAAGAAGGAAGCCTTCGAGGCCGCGCGACGGAAGGTCGCTGAGGAGAAGGCCAAGACGGAGGCGGAGCTGGCAGCGTTGGAAGCGCAGAAGGCGCGGCTGCTGCAGGCCCGGGAAGCCGAGGCGGCTCGTGCTCGGGAAGAGGCCGAAGCGCGAGCTGCCGCAGCCACCGCCGCCGCAATGGAGGAGGCAGAGGCCAAACTCCGCCACGAGACTCCCCCGGGAGCATCACGAGTGGAGACCCTTCGAAGGCTTTTCGAAGGGGACGCCTCCTCCAGGATGAAGCTGGATGAGGCGGACACGGGCAGCAGTGGGAGCGGTGGCACCACCGCCCGTCGACGGAGGAAGGGCAAGGGGAAGACCCCCGAGAGGCCGCGGAGGCCAGCGGGTGGGCACCCCCACGACAGTGACCCCTTCTTCACCGCCAGTGACGGGGATGAACGAGGCCGTCGACATCGCCAAGTGGTGGCTTGGACGGGCGGAGGCGGCGGAGACGTCCCCATGGAACCGGAAGGTGAGGATGAGGATCTCCCTCCTCCCTACCGGAGCTCGGAGTCCTCCGTGACCGAGACGCCCAGGTGGGGCGACATGGACGAGGATGACGACATGGAGTTCGGCATCACGAGGAAGCGCCCATCCTCGGACCCACCGAGGCGACCCGGCGGAGACCCACCGGGACCCCCTGGCGGAGGACCTTCAGGACCCCCTGGAGGACGCCCACCAAGTGGACCCCCTGGAGGCGGACCACCGGGCGGGGGAGGACCCCCTGGACCGGGCGGACCCGGCGGAGGCCCTCCTGGAGGACCCCCTGGGGACCCCGACGACCCACCAGGGAACGGCGACCCGGATACCACCTGGCGGTGGATTGTCTACCTCCGCAGGAGGGTCTTTGCCCTCGAGTGCGAGGTAGACACGGGCAAGGTCGAGATGGCTCGCATCTCCGGGGTCGCCGCGCGCGCGCAGAAGGACCTGGACATCGCCAGGGCCGAGACCAAGTCGCTGACCAACGTCGTCAGCGGCCTGCAGGAGAGGCTGGATGCGCTGGAAGCCCGTGGGAGAGTCGGCAGCGACCACCCACCCCTGGAGTCTGGCTCGTCGGACGACGGCTGGGGACCCGGACCAGGTCCAGGCAGACCCCACGCCCCCGGCGGAGCCCCCAGGAGTCGCCCCAGCGCCAGTGCCCCCTCTCTCACCGCCCCCTCTCACCACAGCGCGGGCCGCCGCAACGAGCGCGTGCCGCCCGGCAGTGGCAGTGAGGAATGGCGCGATGAGTGGCTCAGCGCGGACTACCACAACCGCCGTGCCCCACCGCGGACGCCTGTACGCCCCCGACGCCCGGCACCAGCCCCGGCGCCAATCCCCAGGGCTGGAGGACGTTATGGTGGACTCAGGGATGAGGTCCCCAGAGGAGACGTGGAGTGGGATGTCGGCGAAGGTGAGGACCTGGACCTGGACCTGGACCTGGAGGAGTTCGACATCAGCCCGCCGCGTGGTGTACGACGGGAGGCCGCTGAACGCAGCCGCCGGCGCCGTGATGAGGATGCGTACATGGATGCAGTACGGCGTGAACATTTTGGTTCAGCGTACGTGGAGGAACCGCGGCGTAGCCACAGGGACTCCATGGAGGAGATGGACGTGGCGGCCGTGGGAGTCCGTGGGCGAGGCCGATGGGAACCTCGGTCGACCTCGCGGCCGGCGTTCATGGTCTCTAAGGCCGCGGACGCCGCCGTGTGGGAAGACTTGAAGGACATCAAGCCCCCCATGTACGATGGCAACCCCCTCAACCTCGACCGCTTCTTGGAGAAGCTGGACGATTGGGGGCTGACCGTCACTGAAGACCTACCTCCCGCGGATGCAGAGAGATATGTCTTCAAACAGTTCAGGTACCGCCTGCCGGGAGTGCTCGGCGAGCTATACTTCGTGGCGACCAAGGAGGGGAAAATCAAGACCCTCAAGGACGCCAAGAAGTGGCTCAACGAGCAGGAGCGGGTGGACGCTCCGCAGGTGGCTGCCAAGCGCTGGAAGTCCATCAAGCTTGAGCATGATGGACGGGAGATCCGCCTACGGGACTGGCGTGACTTCCGAGGGAAATACACCCTCTTCCGCCGCAATGTGGAGGATTGGAACGAGGGTGACGAGCAGGCTCGCCTGCTCTCCATGCTGCCGGAAGCATGGATCAAGAGGGTCACCAAGGAGGAATCCAAGAGGGCCAAGTCCAACCACACGGTCAAGATGATGCTCCCCATGGAGTATCATACGAACGTTGTGTCTTGGGCGAAGAAGAACGTGGCCCGGGATGTCAAACGGCACTCCCTGCGGAACGCTCTTCTCATCACCGTCTCGGGCGATCGCGAGAAGACCGCGATGTGGCGCCTTGACGATTGTGAGTTGAGCGGCCAGACCATCCGTCTGCAGCCCATCCCGGCGCGGATGAGCTGCGACGAGATCCTGGAGTGGGTTGGCGAGGAAGTACTCAAGGAGTACCGAAACCTCCACCACACCCGCGGGTTGAGGCCCGGCGACCGCGACGTCAACTACGTTGGCGAGGGACCTGGCGGGGAATCTGCCATGGACCCAGCGGGAGCCGGCGGCGATGAGACTCTCGTCGACGATGACGACGACGATGAGCCCGCCAAAGTGGCCGTTTGTGCCTTCGTGGCCAGGAACCTGAACACGGGGAGCAAGCCGGGAAACTGGAAGCCCCTGCAGCAGGGTTGGAAGAAGCAGGAGAAGAGGGACCCTCGCCGCATTGGCGACCCTCCGCTGTCCTTTGGGGAGTTCATACGAGCTCACCCTCAGGGCTGTTTCGTGTGTTATGGGAGGAAGAAAGGCTTCAACCATGACCACCGAACATGCCCCGTCCACAAGGCCGACACGGAGGCTTACAAGAAGGCGCACGGGTCGAAGAAGCGTGCGCCCGCGGGTATCCGGGAAGCCAAAATGGAGGTCGACAAGGACGAGCTGGCCAAGCTGATGTCGTCGGTGGGGACCGAGTTGGCCAAGGAGATCCGGGAGATCAAGCGGAACTGGGTCCCCAGGTCGGACAACAAGAACAAGGAGAACAACCAGAATGACCAGAACAAGGACAAGGACAAGAAGGGTAAAGGAGGAGGTAAAGGGGGAAGAAAGAAGGGCGTCAACGACGTTGAGGCCGAGGACAACACCCCCTCTTCCACAACCGACGCCCCCTAGCGGAGCCCCTGCAGCCGGAGGGCCCCAGCTAGGGCGGTCGCAGGATGGTGACGTGGGAAGCGCCGATCCATCCCAGTCGGGAGTCGATAAGCACAAGGGGACTGCCGCGGGCGGAAGGCCCGGTCCGGCGCCCAGTCGCGGAGGCGGGGTGAGGGCAAGTGAAGGCACGAACCCTTGCACCCGTCCGTCCTTCGCGACCAAGAACGTGTTTGATGTACTACAGGATCTATCCGAGAGTATCGGAGGATCACCCGGACCGCAGCTGGATGCTGCAGATGGGCAGCCTGAGCCCATTGTCCACGACCTGCACCAGTCGCTTGTGGAGCTTCTGGAACGGCCGGAGATCCTGAGTTTGCACGCCGTGCGCCGTGTCGGTCGCGAGCGGCAGTTGCATCTTAAGGTCCGTGCCTTATGCGGGGAAGTGGAAAAGGTTTTCGACGTGTTGGTCGACACGGGAGCTCAAGTCAGCTTGGTCAAGGCTGGCCTGCTTCCGCCAGAGTGTCTTACCGACAGTCGGAAACCTGTCAGGCTGAAGGTGGCGAACGGCCAGTACATGGTGGGAGGCACGAAGGAAGCGGCCATTGGGCTGCAGTTCGTGAACCATCGTGAGCTGAGCCGCCCAGACCTCGGCAAGGAAATCCTCCTGCACGGTAGCTTCTACGGGGCCGAGATGGACTGGGACATGATCGTCGGGTACGACTTCATGATGGAGACGGACTCTGGCGTCCTCCCGGCCCAGGCCTCCATGACCCTGTACCAGGACGACCAGCTCTCGTGGCTTTCGTCACCTGAGCACCATGTGGAATGCCAATGGATCCACCCCGAACGCAATCAGCTCGAAGTGGCCGCGCTGGACACTGAGCCTACTGGGCCAGCGAACCAGGAGTACGGCGTAAGGCCGGAAGTGGCGTACCGAGTGGTCGCGGACCTGGGAGCGTTGGATCTGGCCCTGGATGCCTTCTCTTCAGGAACCTCCGCCCATCTGCGGGTATGTGAGAAGTACTGGAGCGCCCAGGACTCCGCGTGGAAGAAGCACTGGGGTCCGCATCAGGGATTGATGTGGATCCATTGCCCCCGTTGGGACATTCCAAGAGCGATAGCGAAGATTCGCAAGGACCGCTCCAAGGCAGTGCTGGTTGTTCCTATGGGATGCACCGAGGAGGAAAGTACCCGACATTGGGTAGCCTCATTGACCAACATGACCTTGAACAAGGTCGTCCTACCGGCACGAGAGAGTGTCTATCAGGACGCTAAGGGACAGCCCATGCCACCCCAGAGATGGCCAACAGAATTCCACTATGTGGATGGGGGCCTTGATCAGGCCGACACCACGGACTTCGTGTGTGTCAACCGTATCATAGCAGAGCCTTGGAGGCAATGCTTTGCGGTTCCCCCTGTTGACATCGAAGAATCGGACTCCGAAGACCCCCTCACTGAAGAGGAGTGGGATCTGGTTCAGGGGTATATGGATCAGCCCTTTCACGACTGGGGAAACCAGCGTGAGGGCAAAGGCCAGGACAAAGCCTGGTGGGAAGTGGACTCAATCGTCTCCGGTTCCTATGACGGGGATACCTTCGTGCAGAGGGTGCTGGATCACATGTCCAGCCAAGACGAGCCGCCTGGCGGTAACCCACCCACCTACGGCGATCTGTTCCGAGGCAAGACCAGAGATGGCCCTTTGGGCCACCTGGGAAGACCACCTGAGCCGAAAGCGAGCGGGGTCGCTACCCCTCAAGTAAGCTCCGTGGTTCAAGTGCCCGGAAAAGCCAAGGCGGAGTCCGATGACTGCCCCAAGATCCAGGCGTTGAGGGCCAGGCTGAAGCAGAAGTATGGCGAGACCTTCTTCAGCGGAAAGCCTGTGTTCCCCCCACCGGTGCGTGGACCGTATGGCGAGGCCAAGATACGACTGAAGCAGGACCCCCGTGTGTATCGCCACCGGGAGTTTGCCCTGAGGGGCGAGAGGAAAGAAGCCATGGAGAAGATCCTCCGTGACTTCATCCAGAGAGGCTGGCTTGAGCCGTGCCACTCCGAGTGGGCCTCTCCCTGCTTCGTCGTCCCCAAGAAGGTTGTCGGTGAGTGGCGGCTCGTGGTCGACTACCGCGGCCTGAACGCCCAAACGCAGCACGACAGCTATACGCTGCCCCTCATTGAGGACATGCTGCAAAAGCAACACCGGCGGAGGATCTTCACGGTGATTGACCTGAAACATGGTTATCATCAGATGCCTCTCGCCGAAGAGTCCCGTGCCTGCACAGCCATGAGCACTCCACTTGGACCTCTCCAGTGGAAGGTGATGCCCATGGGCGTCACCAACGGCAATGCGGCTTTTCAGCGGATGCTGGAGAACCTGCTTGAGCCGGTGCGCGACTGTGCGGACCCCTTCGTGGA
The DNA here is from genome assembly GCA_964036045.1 of Eutreptiella sp. 'Long Island Sound 2002'. Lineage (NCBI taxonomy): Eukaryota > Euglenozoa > Euglenophyceae > Eutreptiales > Eutreptiaceae > Eutreptiella > Eutreptiella sp. 'Long Island Sound 2002'. The sequence continues at coordinate 19,932,201 of OZ038383.1, forward strand.
CGACGTGATCATCGCGTCCGGGGACCCCAGCATGAGCTACGAGGAGCTCCTGGAGGCACCCGAGAGGGACGTCACTCGGGTGCTGGACCTTCTGGTTCGGCACAAACTCACGGGCAGCAGTGACAAGGCCACCATTGCGGTAAGCGAGGTGGTCTTCGCTGGCCACGTAGTCGGGAACGGGCAGCGAAAGCCCATACCTGGCAAGGTGGCTGCGATCGAGCACTGGGAAAAGCCCAAAACGGTCTCTGAGCTACGGGCGTATCTGGGGTTCTGCAACTACTACTCGGGGTATATCAAAATGTATGCCGAGTATGCAGCCCCCATGACGACCATGCTCAAGGGCAACCGAGAGGAGACCAAGAAGGGGTCCAAGAAGGCTTTGGTCTGGACTGAAGAGTCTGACCGTGCCTTTGAGGGGATGAAGCAGGCGCTGCTATCCGCAGTGGGTCTGCACCTCGTGGATCCCGACCGAGGGTTCGTCCTGCGCACCGACGCTTCCGACTACGCCATTGGCGCTGTGTTGGAGCAAGTGCTTGACGATGGGAGGCACGTGCCCGTGGCCTTCTGGAGCCGAGTCCTGGCGGAAGGCCAGAGACGGACGTGGACGCCCCGTGAAAAGGAGGCGTATGCCATTGTCATGGCTCTCAGGAAATGGGCTGGGTACATAGCCCTCCATCCCGTCACCGTCTGCACCGACCATCAGAGTCTGCAGTCGTGGCACAAGGAGCACGTGGACACCCCCTCAGGTCCCGCCTCCCGACGGGCAAGATGGCACGAGACCTTGGCCAAGTTCGACCTTACGGTTGTTTATATTCCTGGAAAGGATAACACCGTGGCGGACTGTCTCAGCAGGTGGGCCTACCCCGCCAGCAAGGGCATGCAGGATATCTCTGCCCATGGCGATGAGGCTGAGACCGCTGAAGCCAAGAGGATCATCGAAATGGAGCGCCAGATGGAGGAGGAGGGTGCTAAATGCTTCGTCGTCATGGCTGCGGATGCCCCCCTCGCTTCGAGGGTGAGCAGAGCGGTCAGTGTACTCGCCCCTGTGGGTGCCGCGGGCGGAAGGCCCGGTCCGGCACCCCCTGTGGGAGTGGAGTCCGACAAGCACCTCTTCCCAGAGTCTTGCCTCCAGGACGACTGGACCGACGATTACGCCAAGTCTGAGGCCTTTGCGGCCGAGTATAGGGCTGTGACCGACCCTGACGACGGGCAGAAGTGGCCAAAGGGGCTGACCGAGGAAGATGGCAAGCTCTACCGGAATGGTAAGCTGCTAGTCCCGGAGTCCCGGGTGCTCGAGCTGTGTGAAGCTTGGCACCACCACATGCTGCACCCAGGGGTCAAGAAGCAGGCTCTTGACATGCAGCATCGATTCGAGATCGACCATATCGTTCTTTACACCGCCATCAAGAAGGTCAGGAAGGGTTGCTCGGTCTGTCAGGCCTGCAATCCCGATAACCGGAACGTCAGGGGGGAACCCCAATGGACCCCGGTTCCTGACCAGCCCATGGAGAGCGTGGCCATGGACGTCTTCTCCATGCCCGAAGTGCACATCGGCAAGGAGACCTTTGACTGTGTGGTTCTCTGTGTGGACCGCCACAGTGGCTACGTTGTAGCCGTTCCGGCACGCAAAAAGGGGTTGCTTGCCAAGGAAGTGGCAGTCATGATGATTCCTCATTGGCTGACCGTCTTTGACATCCCCCGCACCATTTGCAGTCACCGAGGGCCCCAGTTTACTGGTGGCTGGTTCAAGACTATGTGTTCCCTCATGGGAATACGACATGCCAAGAGCGTTGCCTATCTCAGCCGGTCTAACGGCCGTGCTGAAGTGGCTGGACGGCAGCTGTTCGAGAAGCTGCGCAAGATCCACATCACCAATCCACGGCGGAACTGGTTCGAGGAGATGTGGCCTGCTCTGAAGGCCCATCATGACACCCCCACTCCGGGCGGTTTGTCCCCTCACCAGATTCTGTTTGGCAGGGACCCCCTGGGTAGGGGACTTCCCTTGTCTGGTGATGGCATGGCTATGGATGCCAAGGAGTTCTTCGCGCGGCAAGAGCAAACGGCGCGGGACATCCGCCAGCAGCTTGAGAAGGAGCATGCTGAGCGTCAAACGTCCGCCCCGAGCTCGACAGCGCAGAAGTTCAGGGTGGGAGACCCGGTGTGGGTGATCAGACCCCGCCCCATGGGCACCCACCGCACCAAGACCTGGTTCACACCCGGCGAGGTGGTCCGCAGGATTGGTGAGGACACCTACCGCATCAAGGTGGGTCACGGACAGTTCCGGGAGCGCCACGAGAGTCAACTCCGTGTGCGGGAACCCGACCTCCGTGGCCGACATGTGTCCCTGGACTACGCCAAACATGAGGCCGATTCGGACGACGACTATGCTGAGCAGGACGACTATACTGTCGAGAAGATCCTGGCTCAGCGTCCGAAGGCCTCGGCACCCGGAGGTCTGGAGTTCAAGGTTCGTTGGCGAGGCCATGGGCCGTCCCACGACACCTGGGAACCCGTCTCCTCGTTTGTGCCGCGGGTCAATACTCCCTTCATGGAGTACATCCGCAAGCACAAGACCAAGATCCACGTTTCGGACTTGGCAGCACTCACCCGGGCGATTGCAGCCAGGGGTGCCTGATCAGCGCCCTGAGCTCTCCCCTGATGTGTTATGAGCGCTTGTGAGGCCGACGAATCGTCCCTTACTTGCTTGCTCTCTTCCATCTTTCGGTGACAGAGTGGCCATATACCCCCCCCTGCTGAATCCAGAGGAGGATGGCCCCTCTCTTCAATTCTATTCGTCACTCCCCCCCCTGCTGAATCCTTGGGAAACCAGGTAGGGCGACTGACCTTCACACTTTTTGAGCTCTTGGGGCCTTGAAGCCCATACGACGTTGCGCAACGGATGCCGCTGTCATCGGCATTGCGATTTTTTGGTGTGTGGTCTGGTTCCATGGCATTTGCGGAATCCAGACCAGTCGACGTGTGTCTCGAGACTATATATGCCTGAACTCAGGCGTTATCCTGTCCATCCTCCTGCATTTGCCTTATCCTGACCGTGGCGTGGTTTGGCACTCTGTTCTGAGTGTGTTTACACGCCTATTTACCCAAATTGTTGCTTGTTTTTCTGCCCTCCAGGATATGTGCATCTGTATGTTAAGTGTCATCAGCCCATCGCTGAGGGATGGACTGTTTTTCACCACGAATCGGGATACAGAGGCGCCTTGAGTCGCCGTGTACATATCCTTACAGCCTGGTCCAGCCTGGACCAGTACTTGATTACAGATTCTACTGTTTGAGTGCCCGTGACACCGTGTTGCCCTATTCGCTGTGATGTGTGGAGATCCTGATGGCGCCAGGCGGGAAGCCCAGTTGCCTGACTACACTCCCAGCGGTCCGCCACTGTCAGTCCCAGTGTGAGCCTACCGATTTGCAGACGCACTTGCATTCGGATGGCGGCCTCCGGTGCTCCTGACCTCGGTCAGTCTGCCTGGGAAACTGGTGGTTTGAGGAGTCGACGCCTCCGCCCACACTGCATGAGGACTCCCTCATGTATGGCCTTCGTGGCAGTAGGGCGAGGGAAAAGACGGCCTTGATGCCCGATCCCTTCAGGAGGAGTTCCCTTACGATTTGGGGTTCGTAAGGAGTTCGACTATGGCACTCTGGACTCGCGTCGTATGGATATGGACATGGTGCGCCCGAGGAAGGACCCGTGGGGACTCTCCCCAGTCGGCGGGCCTTGGGGAGCTTGGGGTAGCCTGATGGATCTTTGTGGTCGCTCTCGACTTGTGGGGCCACCTCGGCCGTCGTGTGACGCCTATGTTGGCCGTGTATGCCACTGCCACTGTGGTGGTGACCGTAGCAGCCGGCACCCGGTGCGCCTGGTATGGGTTAACGGGTCCTTTGGATGCCGAACAATCGCCGCCAGGACCCGGGACTTGATACTTGATACTATACATGTGCTACGAGCTGTTACAGCAGCGTACCTATCCCACTGTGGGATACCTATCTTACTGTGACTTACTGAAGTGAGGATGTGACACCCCCCCCCCCTTTCAGGGAGTGGTCCTGGGTACCCGCTGCCATGCGTGGGTGTTATCGAGCCCCCCCAGGGTTTGCTCTAAGGAGGGGGGTGAAGCGGTACCCAGAACCCCATGGCCAGGTTACGGCATACAACCGGTCTCCGGTCCACTAACCCCATGCACGGCGTGTTCTGTGCCGTGAAGCCCCGCATCGGCAACCGATGCACCGCCAGCGGAGATTTGTGTATCAGAATATCAGGAATCAACAGGGTTTTATTTTCATATTGTTTCCGTCAATTTTTACGCTTCCGTTCCGATACTCACTGTTTTGACTGCTGGCGGTTGGTTCGCGACTTTACCGTAACCGCCAGTTTAACTGTTTATAATGGAAATTTTAACGCTATCCGTCACGAAGGCTCCAAAGTCGCCAGGAACTGCATGGATGCTTCCGCAATTTTCATAATTAATACTCGCAACCTTAATCCGAATTTTTCAGGATGTCGAAATCGGATTTTCGACTTCGACATCCCCGCACTTGATTTGACCTCTTTCGAGTGGACCTACGTGCTTCCGTATGCACGAATCAACTTCCCTTTTATCCTGCCCTCCATTTGTCTTAAAGATATGGGCAAAACAAAGTTGATTCGTGAGGCCACTTGTGAAGGTCATATCTCGTGTTGCTTGCGAGGAATTACGATAGGGAAACGTGGGATGTATTCACAATACTCCCGACGTAATTTAGGAAGCATTATATGCCTTGCGTTTCCACACGTGCGCGCTAGTGTAATGGATCATGGTCAAGAGGGTAGAGTTTGCGTTACAACTCATTGACCATGATATTGCGTGCGTTAAGATAACTTTCGAGTGTAGCGCGCAAGTGTTGGTGTTGCATAGGAACTCTCCTTGAGTTCCTATGAGCGATTGACACAAAGTTATGCCCTTGGAGGGGCATGACATATCGTGGTGGGAGCCACCTTTTTGGGCAATATGTGGTATGTGCCATGTGTTGTGTTGCGTGCCCATTTGGCGGGTCCATTGCTCCAAGCCAAGCCCGCCAATGGACCTCATATTGTGCAAGCCCCTTCTCCATACTCCCTACAGTCAATTGCAAGCCTAACCTTCGTGAAGGGAAGCTTGTGTGGTGACCCCGAAGCGATGCGTTGGGAGCAAGGTGTGTGTTTTACAATTTTCCATATTTTCATGTGCCCACTTGGGAAGTAGCGCTCGTAACCTTTCAAGGCGCCCCAAGTGGAGCACATATGTGGGATCGAAGGTCAATGGTGTCAAGTCATTGTGTTTAGAAGAATTAAGTGATTGCACGATCCAAGCCGGAGATATTATAATATAATTGTAGACCTCTCAAGGCACTTTTGTGTGTCATTGTGCCAATTTTGCCATTTTTGGCTCGTCATGATGTCAAGTGGCGACCGTGTATCTCAACGTTGCGCTCAATTGACATCATGACCCAAGTATGTTATGAGGGTACATACTTCGGTAGCCAACATATCTTGGACCCGGCGAATAACTCCTCTTAGGCTTGGCATACCGTGGCCACCATGTTGGCGATTTGGGACTATCCCAAATCATGGGCTCACTTGGCGACGCTGCCATTCCCAATACCGGAGGAGTTGGGCGACGCCCAAAAGATATGTTGGACCAACATGACTTGATACCAATCCTATGGCACACTCCGGTCCGAGTCGGGCATGTGCCTCATTTGCCCCAACCATGAGTGTGCGCATTTTTGGCCATTTTGAGCATTTTTCCACTTTTGCTGCCCGCCGTGCCCCATGTTCTAACCTTCGTGCACGCCGGACGCATGGACCAATGGACCATATATGACATGGGTGTTATGGGTAATGGTCCCCATGGTCTACACACCACGTGGGCGAAACGGAGCCGCCTTCGTCAAGGCGCTAGGCCAAATTGAGTATGGGCAATTTTGCCATTTTTGCATTTGTGGACTCAATTGGGATCGTCACCACGCCGAGTGGCATGGAGATCTTTGAGAGCCAAGGGCATGGGAGTCTCTGTTGGACTCCTGGTGGATCACGTATGGAATGGCGGATCCGATCTCCAAGCCGGCGTGGAGATATACTATTGAGAGCACACCGAGCTTTGGCTCATTTCAGGCAGCCAAAATGACCCAATTTTGGGACCCCAATTTCCCCCTTCCGTGTGGTCAATTGGCGGCCCCATTCCTCTAAGCCCATAGGGAGCCCGGACCTAAATCCAAGTTGTACACTCAGATATAAGTCCTAGGTCCTGCCTCCTACCATGTGGGCCATTGGCCTTACCTTGGCCGGGCGAGCCACGCGTGGGAATGACGCCAATTTTGGTTATTTTGGCATCATGACCCCACTTGACTCATCCGTGTTGCCCTGATGCCGGGACCTCAGAGGGAATCAGGTTGGGTGAGGGCTCCAGGGAGTTTGTACTCGAAGGGCACAGGGTCAGTTGCCTCGTCCCTACCTCTGGCGGGTCCGGACGAGGGGTCAATTTTGGGAATTTTTGAGTTAGTTTCAGTTTGGGCTGAAACAGCCCATTTTCAGCTACCAACTCCTGGGTGATAATGACGGGGCCATATCTCTGACTCAGAGAGGAGTTGGGACCTGCCGTTAGGGGAGCATAGGGAGCCACTGTCGGTTGGCCTTGGAGCCTCTTGGTTCCCAGGAACTCGCCTGTGGCTGGGCGGGACACCTCTCCCATTGGCAGGGTTTCAGGGTCCGGACTGAGCAGGGCATGGGTTGTGTTTGAGCCCCCGCCCCCATCAGCCACTGAGAGGGTCGGACCTGGGATTGGGATATGAGTTGGGACTGAGTGTCTATGGTCCTGTGATGCCCTTACCCCAGTCCAGTCTTAACCCCATGTGTACATATCCTGATGTGTTGCTGTACATACCTTCGTTCCCTCTTTGCAGAGTGGCAAGGATTCTGAAACGCTTTGTCACATGACACAGGCGTATTGATGCCCTTGTGAGCGTAGTGCCTTGCCTGCCTGCTCACCTGTGCGTGTCACCGCAGCGTCCAATGGCCGGCCCCCAACGGGAACGCGTCAGGACCTTAAGATGCAACTGCCGCTCGCGACCGACACGGCGCACGGCGTGCAAACTCAGGATCTCCGGCCGTTCCAGAAGCTCAACAAGGGACTGGTGCAGGTCGTGGACAATGGGCTCAGGCTGCCCATCTGCAGCATCCAGCTGCGGTCCGGGTGATCCTCCGATACTCTCGGATAGATCCTGTAGTACATCAAACACGTTCTTGGTCGCGAAGGACGGACGGGTGCAAGGGTTCGTGCCTTCACTTGCGCTCACCCCGCCTCCGCGACTGGGCGCCGGACCGGGCCTTCCGCCCGCGGCAGTCCCCTTGTGCTTATCGACTCCCGACTGGGATGGTTCGGCGCTTCCCACGTCACCATCCTGCGACCGCCCTAGCTGGGGCCCTTGGCTGCAGGGGCTCCGCTAGGGGGCGTCGGTTGTGGAAGAGGGGGTGTTCTCCTCGGCCTCAACGTCGTTGACGCCCTTCTTTCTTCCCCCTTTACCTCCTCCTTTACCCTTCTTGTCCTTGTCCTTGTTCTGGTCATTCTGGTTGTTCTCCTTGTTCTTGTTGTCCGACCTGGGGACCCAGTTCCGCTTGATCTCCTGGATCTCCTTGGCCAACTCGGTCCCCACCGACGACATCAGCTTGGCCAGCTCGTCTTTGTCGACCTCCATTTTGGCTTCCCGGATACCCGCGGGCGCACGCTTCTTCGACCCGTGCGCCTTCTTGTAAGCCTCCGTGTCGGCCTTGTGGACGGGGCATGTTCGGTGGTCATGGTTGAAGCCTTTCTTCCTCCCATAACACACGAAACAGCCCTGAGGGTGAGCTCGTATGAACTCCCCAAAGGACAGCGGAGGGTCGCCAATGCGGCGAGGATCCCTCTTCTCCTGCTTCCTCCAACCCTGCTGCAGGGGCTTCCAGTTTCCCGGCTTGCTCCCCGTGTTCAGGTTCTTGGCCACGAAGGCACAAACGGCCACTTCGGCGGGCTCATGGTCGTCGTCATCGTCGACGAGAGTCTCATCGCCGCCGGCTCCCGCTGGGTCCATGGCAGATTCCCCGCCAGGTCTCTCGCCAACGTAGTTGACGTCGCGGTCGCCGGGCCTCAACCCGCGGGTGTGGTGGAGGTTTCGGTACTCCTTGAGTACTTCCTCGCCAACCCACTCCAGGATCTCGTCGCAGCTCATCCGCGCCGGGATGGGCTGCAGACGGATGGTCTGGCCGCTCAACTCACAGTCGTCAAGGCGCCACATCGCGGTCTTCTCGCGATCGCCCGAGACGGTGATGAGAAGGGCGTTCCGCAGGGAGTGCCGTTTGACATCCCGGGCCACGTTCTTCTTCGCCCAAGACACCACGTTCGTATGATACTCCTTGGGGAGCATCATCTTGACCGTGTGGTTGGACTTGGCCCTCTTGGATTCCTCCTTGGTGACCCTCTTGATCCATGCTTCCGGCAGCATGGAGAGCAGGCGAGCCTGCTCGTCACCCTCGTTCCAATCCTCCACATTGCGGCGGAAGAGGGTGTATTTCCCTCGGAAGTCACGCCAGTCCCGTAGGCGGATCTCCCGTCCATCATGCTCAAGCTTGATGGACTTCCAGCGCTTGGCAGCCACCTGCGGAGCGTCCACCCGCTCCTGCTCGTTCAGCCACTTCTTGGCGTCCTTGAGGGTCTTGATTTTCCCCTCCTTGGTCGCCACGAAGTATAGCTCGCCGAGCACTTCCGGCAGGCGGTACCTGAACCGTTTGAAGACATATCTCTCCGCATCCGCGGGAGGTAGGTCTTCAGTGACGGTCAGCCCCCAATCGTCCAGCTTCTCCAAGAAGCGGTCGAGGTTGAGGGGGTTGCCATCGTACATGGGGGGCTTGATGTCCTTCAAGTCTTCCCACACGGCGGCGTCCGCGGCCTTAGAGACCATGAACGCCGGCCGCGAGGTCGACCGAGGTTCCCATCGGCCTCGCCCACGGACTCCCACAGCCGCCACGTCCATCTCCTCCATGGAGTCCCTGTGGCTACGCCGCGGTTCCTCCACGTACGCTGAACCAAAATGTTCACGCCGTACTGCATCCATGTACGCATCCTCATCACGGCGCCGGCGGCTGCGTTCAGCGGCCTCCCGTCGTACACCACGCGGCGGGCTGATGTCGAACTCCTCCAGGTCCAGGTCCAGGTCCAGGTCCTCACCTTCGCCGACATCCCACTCCACGTCTCCTCTGGGGACCTCATCCCTGAGTCCACCATAACGTCCTCCAGCCCTGGGGATTGGTGCCGGGGCTGGTGCCGGGCGTCGGGGGCGTACCGGCGTCCGCGGTGGGGCACGGCGGTTGTGGTAGTCCGCGCTGAGCCACTCATCGCGCCATTCCTCACTGCCACTGCCGGGCGGCACGCGCTCGTTGCGGCGGCCCGCGCTGTGGTGAGAGGGGGCGGTGAGAGAGGGGGCACTGGCGCTGGGGCGACTCCTGGGGGCTCCGCCGGGGGCGTGGGGTCTGCCTGGACCTGGTCCGGGTCCCCAGCCGTCGTCCGACGAGCCAGACTCCAGGGGTGGGTGATCGCTGCCGACGCTCCCACGGGCTTCCAGCGCATCCAGCCTCTCCTGCGGGCCGCTGACGACGTTGGTCAGCGACTTGGTCTCGGCCCTGGCGATGTCCAGGTCCTTTTGCGCGCGCGCGGCGACCCCGGAGATGCGAGCCATCTCGACCTTGCCCGTGTCTACCTCGCACTCGAGGGCAAAGACCCTCCTGCGGAGGTAGACAATCCACCGCCAGGTGGTATCCGGGTCGCCGTTCCCTGGTGGGTCGTCGGGGTCCCCAGGGGGTCCTCCAGGAGGGCCTCCGCCGGGTCCGCCCGGTCCAGGGGGTCCTCCCCCGCCCGGTGGTCCGCCTCCAGGGGGTCCACTTGGTGGGCGTCCTCCAGGGGGTCCTGATGGTCCTCCGCCAGGGGGTCCCGGTGGGTCTCCGCCGGGTCGCCTCGGTGGGTCCGAGGATGGGCGCTTCCTCGTGATGCCGAACTCCATGTCGTCATCCTCGTCCATGTCGCCCCACCTGGGCGTCTCGGTCACGGAGGACTCCGAGCTCCGGTAGGGAGGAGGGAGATCCTCATCCTCACCTTCCGGTTCCATGGGAACGTCTCCGCCGCCTCCGCCCGTCCAAGCCACCACTTGGCGATGTCGACGGCCTCGTTCATCCCCGTCACTGGCGGTGAAGAAGGGGTCACTGTCGTGGGGATGCCCACCCGCTGGCCTCCGCGGCCTCTCGGGGGTCTTCCCCTTGCCCTTCCTCCGTCGACGGGCGGTGGTGCCACCGCTCCCACTGCTGCCCGTGTCGGCCTCATCCAGCGCCATCCTGGAGGAGGCGTCCCCTTCGAAAAGCTTTCGAAGGGTCTCCACTCGTGATGCTCCCGGGGAAGTCTCGCGGCGGAGTTTGGCCTCTGCCTCCTCCATTGCGGCGGCGGTGGCTGCTGCAGCTCGCGCTTCGGCTTCTTCCCGAGCGCGAGCCGCCTCGGCATCCCGGGTCTGCTGCAGCCGCGCCTTCTGCGCCTCCAACGCCGCCAGCTCCGCCTCTGTCTTGGCCCTCTCCTCAGCGACCTTCCGTCGCGCGGCCTCGATGGCTTCCTTCTTGGCGGCGTCCTCCTGGGCCTTAGCCGTCGCTTCGGCGTGGGCCTGTTCCTCCGCCTCCTTCTTTGCCCTCTCTTGGGCAAGCGCCTCCTCCAGCGCCTTCACCTCGGCCTCCTTGCAGGCAATGGCCTCCTGCGTCAGGCGGGCTTCCTCGTCGGCTGCCGCCAACTCACCGTTGACCTGGGCAGTCGCTGCCCCGTGGGCGGCCACGGCCGTGAGTCCGGCCGCAATGGCCGCCACGGTCTGGGCGTGGATGGCCATGCCATGCGCCCACTCCGCAGCCTCCTCCTGGGCGATGCCGGCGGCGCTCTCCACGGCAGCGCTGTACTGCCTGGCCCGTTGCCGGGCAACCCGACGGTTGCAGGGCACCCCACAGGCGCGCTCACAGGCGCGCGCCACGTCCCTTTCGGGAGCGACGCTGCTGCTGGAGCTGGCCTGGTCGGCCGGCATCCTCCCGCGGTGGGCCGACTCCACATCGCTGCTGGGGCCTGCTGGGGCCTGCCGGGCCCTCAGGAGCAGCGGACGGGGCTTGCCCTGGGTCTGCTTGGCGACTTGGATGTAGTCGCCAAGGGTGGTGGAGCCGGGGTGGTGATTACCATTGGCCCGTTGGGGACTGGGGGCTGGGGTTCCGCCCTTGGCGCCTTGGGCGGCTTCGGCGGCCAGGGACTCCTGGTACTCCCACCACTTCCTGTCCCTCTTCCTGTCCCCGGCGGACCGCTTCTCCGTCCCCGGAGACGCGCTGCTGCTGCCCTGCAGCCTGCGCTCGCTCCCCGGTTCCGGGAACTTCTTCTCGATCACGTCCCACAGGGAGACGTTGATCGAGGCGCCCGACGGGTAGGCGTTGGGGTCCTCGTCCTCCTCAATCCCGTCGGGGCGCAGCCCTTCGCCGGGCCTGTCCGGCCGGGTCCACGTCCTCCAGCGCTTGCGGCGGAAGCGGTACTCGTACCCTTCCGCCCGCAGCCACTCCTCCACTGCCCGCAGGCGGTCCTCCCCCATGTCCTCGCGGAGCTCGAAGCTCCCAGGCATGCCGCCTTCGCACTGGGGATTGCTGTAGCGGTACTGCTGGTCCCACAGCAATCCGCGCAGCAGGCGCGCCACATGGGGGTGGGGCTGCGGCCACCTCCGGCCCGCTTCTTGCCAATTCACCATGGCAGCGGGGGCGTAGTTGATCTTGAGGTTCTTGACGTGCACTCGTTCAACTCAACGAACTGGTTGTGGTTGTTGAGGAGGGTGCTGTAGCACTGGATTGGGCGTGCGGCTGGTGCTGGTCAGCCGGTGGTTGTGGAGGTGGTTGACGCGGCCTTGCTGGTCGGCCGATGGGACTCCGGGTCGGCCGATGGGGCTGATGCAGGAGTCCTGGTCTGTGCACCTCTTTCACGGCTGCTGCGCGGTCAGGGCGAAGCTCTGGACGGCGCTGCTGGCTCCGTGACGAACTCGGCGCTGTCGCTGAGTGGCGCTGCGAGCTGCTGCGCTGCGCTGCGAGACGCTGCGCTGCGCTGCGAGCTGCGAGCTGCGCCGCGCTGCTGCGACGCGCTGCTCGGGGTTGTTGGCCCCGAGTGGCACGCGAGGGCTGGGTAACCCCGCGGCGGTGAAATGCTTTTGACGCGTTCCCGTGGGGGGCCGGCCACGGGACGCTGCGGTGACACGCACAAGTGAGCAGGCAGGCAAGGCACTACGCTCACAAGGGCATCAATACGCCTGTGTCATGTGACAAAGCGTTTCAGAATCCTTGCCACTCTGCAAAGAGGGAACAAAAGTATGTACAACAACACATCAGGATATGTACACATGGGGTTAAGACTGGACTGGGGTGAGGGCATCACAGGACCATAGACACTCAGTCCCAACTCGTATCCCAATCCCAGGTCCGACCCTCTCAGTGGCTGATGGGGGCGGGGGCTCAAACACAACCCATGCCCTGCTCAGTCCGGACCCTGAAACCCTGCCAATAGGGGGGGTGTCCTGCCCAGCCACAGGCGAGTTCCTGGGAACCAAGAGGGTCCAAGGCCAACCGACAGTGGCTCCCTATGCTCCCTAATGGCAGGTCCCAACTCCACTCTGAGCCAGAGATATGGCCCCGCCATTATCACCCAGGAGTTGGTAGCTGAAAATGGGCTGTTTCAACCCAAACTGAAATTAACTCAAAAATCCCCAAAATTGACCCCTCGTCCGGACCCGCCAGAGGTAGGGACGAGGCAACTGACCCTGTGCCCTTCGAGTACGAACCCCCTGGAGCCCTCACCCAACCTGGTTCCCTCTGAGGTCCCGGCATCAGGGCAACACGGATGAGTCATGTGGGGTCATGATGCCAAAATAACCAAAATTGGCGTCATTCCCACGCGTGGCTCGCCCAGCCAAGGTAAGGCCAATGGCTCACAGGGTAGGAGGCAGGACCTAGGACTCATATCTGAGTGTACAACTTGAATCTAGGTCCAGGCTCCCTATTGTCTTAGAGGAATGGGGCCGCCAATTGACCACACGGAAGGGGGAAATTGGGGTCCCAAAATTGGGTCATTTTGGCTGCCTGAAATGAGCCAAAATTCGGTGTGCTCCCAATAGTATATCTCCACGCCGGCTTGGAGATCAGATCCGCCATTCCATACGTGATCCACCGGGAGTCCAACAGAGACTCCCATGCCCTTGGCTCTCAGAAGTCTCCATGCCACTCGGCGTGGTGACGATCCCAATTGGGTCCACAAATGCAAAAATGGCAAAATTGACCACACCCAATTTGGCCTAGCGCCTTAACGAAGGCGGCTCCGCTTCGCCCACGTAGTGTGTGGACCATGGGGACCATTACCCATAACACCCATGTCATATATGGTCCATTGGTCCATGCGTCCGGCGTGCACGAAGGTTAGAACATGGGGCCTGCGGGCAGCAAAAGTGGAAAAATGCTCAAAATGGCCAAAAATGCGCACACTCATGGTTGGGGCAAATGAGGCACATGCCCGACTCGGACCGGAGTGTGCCATAGAATTGGTATCAAGTCATATTGGTCCAACATATCTTTTGGGCGTCGCCCAACTCCTCCGATATTGGGAATGGCAGGGTCGCCAAGTGAGCCCATGATTTGGGATAGTCCCAAATCGCCAACATGGCCGCCACGGTATGTCAAGCCTAAGAGGAGTTATTCGCCGGGTCCAAGATATGTTGGGCACCGAAGTATGTACCCTCATATCATGCTTGGGTCATGATGTCAATTGAGCGCAACGTTGAGATACACGGTCGCCACTTGACATCATGACGAGCCAAAAATGGCAAAATTGGCACAATGACACACAAAAGTGCCTTGAAAGGTCTACAATTATATTATAATATCTCCGGCTTGGATCGTGCAATCACTTAATCCTTCTAAACACAATGACCTGACACCATTGACCTTCGATCCCACATATGTGCTCCACTTGGGGCCCCTTGAAGGGTTACGAGCGCTACTTCCCAAGTGGGCACATGAAAATATGGAAAATTGTAAAACACACACCTTGCTCCCAACGCTTCGCTTCGGGATCACCACACAAGCTTCCCTTCACGAAGGTTAGGCTTGCAATTGACTGTAGGGAGTATGGAGAAGGGGCTTGCACAATATGAGGTCCATTGGCGGGTTCGACTTGGAGCAATGGACCCGCCAAATGGGCACGCAACACAACACATGGCACATACCACATATTGCCCAAAAAGGTAGCTCCCACCACGATATGTCATGCCCCTCCAAGGGCATAACTTTGTGTCAATCGCTCATAGGAACTCAAGGAGAGTTCCTATGCCACACCAACACTTGCGCGCTACACTCGAAAGTTATCTTAACGCACGCAATATCATGGCCAAAGAGTTATAACGCAAACTCTACCCAATTGACCATGATCCATTACACTAGCGCGCACGTGTGGAAACGCAAGGCATATAATGCTTCCTAAATTACGTCGGGAGTATTGTAAATACATCCCACGTTTCCTTATCGTAATTCCTCGCAAGCAACACGAGATATGACCTTCACAAGTGGCCTCACGAATCAACTTTGTTTTGCCCATATCTTTAAGACAAATGGAGGGCAGGATAAAAGGGAAGTTGATTCGTGCATACGGAAGCACGTAGGTCCACTCGAAAGAGGTCAAATCAAGTGCGGGGATGTCGAAGTCGAAAATCCGATTTCGACATCCTGAAAAATTCGGATTAAGGTTGCGAGTATTAATTATGAAAATTGCGGAAGCATCCATGCAGTTCCTGGCGACTTTGGAGCCTTCGTGACGGATAGCGTTAAAATTTCCATTATAAACAGTTAAACTGGCGGTTACGGTAAAGTCGCGAACCAACCGCCAGCAGTCAAAACAGTGAGTATCGGAACGGAAGCGTAAAAATTGACGGAAACAATATGAAAATAAAACCCTGTTGATTCCTGATATTCTGATACACAAATCTCCGCTGGCGGTGCATCGGTTGCCGATGCGGGGCTTCACGGCACGGAACACGCCGTGCATGGGGTTAGTGGACCGGAGACCGGTTGTATGCCGTAACCTGGCCATGGGGTTCTGGGTACCGCTTCACTACGTGCGTGGTTTTTCGTTGATTTGCGTTGTCACGGCCTATAAACTGAACGATTTTAAAAAGCACAGGTGCACAAAAATGGTGCACGCACCAAAATGCATACATACCTTTTTTGACACATGTTCAATGGAATGCCTGTTGTACCCATTTACCTTAGCCCTGAGAGATGTCGGCAAGCAATCATTAAGAGGCAACATAAGCCGCTGATAGGCACACCCCAAGGTCGCACAGTCAATGAGTGAGATTTGATGGGTGTCTAGAAGGTCCAACTAGACCTCCCCTAGTGGCCTCCCACCGACAGGTGAGTTTGCGAAGCCACCGAATGTGTACATCAGTCTACATCTGGATGGCCTGGCCCGGAAGATCGGAAAGACATTCAAGCAGGAATGTCATGGCTTCAAAGGATGTGATCTTGTTTGTTTTTGTTGCATACAATGGGGACATTTCACCTAATGACGTCATGAGTCCTGACAACATTGATGATGTCTTCAGGTCACATTGTATCATCAGCGATTGCAGGCCGCATCAAGGTGGGTGCCGGACAGTTCAGGGTGCGACATGAAAGTCAACTCCGTACCCGTGAGCTTGACGTCCGTGGGAAACATGTGTCCCTGGAGTACAGCGCCCACGAGGCTGACTCGGACAACGACTGTGCTGAGCAAAACAACTACACCGTCGAGAAGATCCCCGTCCAGTGTCCGAGTGCCTCGGCGCCTAAAGAAGTGGAGTTCAAGGTGCGCTGAAGAGGCTATGGGTCGTCCCATCACACCTGGGAACCCGTCTCTTCCTTGGTGCCGCGGATCAACACCCTCTTTATGGAGTACGTCCGCAGGCACACGACGAAGCTCAAAGTCTCCGACTTGGAAGCTCTTACCAGGGCGATCGAAGCCATGGGCAACTGATCCCCGCCCTGGGCTCTCCCCTGAGTGGGTAGATTGAGCACAAGTCTATCAGTTCGTCAGTACGTCCCTTGCATCCTTGCTGCCTCCCTGCTCTGGTGCAATGTCGTTCCGCTGGAATGGTTGAAATGCTGCGCAAGTCGAGCAGCCCCCTAATCGGGTGGTTTGACACAGCCGTTGCGTGTGGCTCTGACATTTGCGTAATGCCGACCTCCCGAAGCCGAGTTCGGCGGACCCAATTCTGCTCCCTCTGTCCCTCTCGTGGTTGAATTGTCGTGGTTGACACCCGTCCCCCGCCCCCCCGCGTGCTGAAGCCATGGGAAACCAGGTGGGACCACCTCCCATGCCGAGATTGGAAGCCCGAGCACATGGCCGTACCCCTGCTTGCTGAATCCTGTGGCAACCAAGTGGACGGGTGGCCTACCCCCACCGTCCCGACTGTCACCTATCATCTGTCACTCCCCCTCTTGATGCATCCATGGGAAACCAGGTGGGGCGACTAACCCCTTCATTTTTCTGAGCTTTCGGGGCCTTGAAGCCCATTCGACGTTGCGCAACGGGTGTCGCCGCCATCGACACTGCGAATGTGTGTGTGATCTGGTCCCATGGCAAATTTAGGGATCCGAATCGTGGGTGAGTGTGTCTGTGTTGCTGGCCTTAGGGCATTTGTCTCTCAACTCCCCCTGATGACGCCTCATCCTGACCGGAGCATGGTTGGGTGCTCCTCGCGGAGCGTGTTTACATGCCTTTGGACCTGTGCTATGTCATTGCCCTGCCCTCCAAGATGTGCGTCATCCATTGCTGCTTTTAGCCCCCGAATCACTGTTTTGGCCTGTTTTCTCTTACATCATACGTGAGCAACCTCATGTACTATGTATCATACTAAGGATCGCCATGTACATGCCCACAGGGGCTCGATGGACCACTACAGAGCTAAAGATGGTCCCCATAAGGGACACGAACCGACATACCGAGGCGACCACGCTCGCCATGTACATTCTATTACATATGGTCCAGTCTGGACCAAGACTTAAGTACAGATTGGGCCTGTGATACCGTGTGTCCGTGATTGTGCCTGTGGCTGAGATCCTGAATGCGCCAGTCTGAAAGCCCACTTGCTTGAAGCGAACTCCCAGCGGTCCGCCACTGTCAGTCCCAGTGTGAGCCTACCGACTTGCCTCCGCAGTTGCCTGGTGACCTTCGGTGTCCTGACCTAGGTCAGTCTGCCTGAGATACTGGTGGTTTGAGGAGTCGGCGCCTCCGCCCTGACTGCATGGGGAATCCTCCAAGCATGGGCTTCGTGGCAATGGGGCGAGGGAGAAGACGGCCTTGATGCCCGATCCCTTATGGAGGAGCTCGTGCGGCTTTACCACTCAGGACTCGCGTCGTGGATATGGACATGGTACGCCCTTGGAAGGACCCGTGGGGACTCCCCCTGGGTCTGCGGCCTTGGGAAGCCTGGGTCGTCCTGACGGATCTCTGTGGTTGCTCTCAACCCGTGGGACCAGCTCGGTTGTCGCGTGACGCCTATGTTGGGCGTGTGTGCCACTGCTTTAGTGGTGGTGACCGTCGCAGCCGGAATCCAGTGCGCCTGGTATGGGTTAACGGGTCCTGTGGATGCCGAACAATCGCCGCCAGGACCCGGGACTTGATACTTCATACGTTACCAACATTTACATCCATCTACAGATCACACTAGAAAGATATCCTTAATTTATGCCCCAATAGTTTTGATGAAATCCTGCAAGTTTTGGTGTTGAAAAACAGGACCAAAGCAGCAAGTAGAGCAAGAACAGGATGTGGATCGAATCAATGAGTAGTTATGAAATTCAGTGTATCACAGAAGGGCTGCAGATAGACAAAGCAGGCTTCAGTACATAGGTTCAATCACAAATGGATAAAACAAATGATTTTTATGTGAAAACTGGCATGACTCGGGCCTCCAAGTTAACACCCAGCAATTCATGTGCACTCTTTTGGATAAGATGGAGTTGGTTAGGAATCTGGGGCATAGGAGCTGCGCCAGACACAGGATATGGCTTGGCCAGCATGGCCAAGGAACTGAATTCAGAATCAGTTAAAAAGTAGAACCACAATAAGTGGTAGAAACAGTTGAGTACAGGGGTCTTGAGGTGGGGGACCACTAGGCTTAACCTGCAAGGCCCTAGGCATGAAGTGGCTACTTTATTTCGGTATTACCTCCATGAAGGAAGTAACCTCCGCTCAGTTGAGTGGTAGGGGTGAACTTCATGGGGGGCTAGGGGTATAACCCTAGTTACTTTGAGAAAATGTTCTTTAAACTTCAAAAGAGTGATAGAAATGATTAAGTTAGTCTCAACATCAACAAAAGGCTTTTAGGGGGGGCTTGGCCTGGATGAAGTCCCCCAAGGAAGATATGGTAGTGACCTTTTCTTACTCCCCCCTGGAGTACTAGTTGATCAAGCTAGTAGGACCAAGGAAAAAGGCTCAAATTTCCCCAAAATCACCTCAGAAAATGCATTAAACCAGCCAAAGATACTCTCGTCAGTTCATAGAAGCCTATCACACTGTAGATACCTTTGAAAAACAGTGTAATGTACCGTGAATGATGTCCCTTCGATGGGGCATTCCTCAAAAGTTGCCAGCGTGAGGCGAAAACGTTTGGGAAAAATTTGGGGGTCGTGGGGTTCGAACCCAGGACTCCCTCCCTAGAGCACACATGCTTGTTAACTAGGGTACAGTCGAACGCTCTAATGCGGACGGGGATCGCTGTATAATCAGCGTTTTAGTAAACGTCCTGACCAAGGGCCAGGGCGGAGCAATACTCCCAATGGAGGACACAAAACTCCAGGAGCTGAAAAAAATAGAAAATGGAACCAACAGGGAGTGAATCCTGTGGTTTAGCGAAAGGGTTAGCGATTTAAGAAGTCAAATCGCTAAAAGTTGACGAAACGACATTAGAAATCGCCATTCCGAGGCCAAGACCTAAAGTCGCAGACAAGCGCAACAGGAGCGCAATTCCTGAAAAATAGTTGCGCAAGCATAAACGGCTACTGAAAAAGAAGGTATGAGCCGTGGGTTTTAAAGCTTTTAAAAGAAATTTTTGCACAGTTGCATCAAAAAATTTATAAACTTCAGGTAAAAGCATTGAACAGAAACGCACACAACAGAGCAGGTGGACAACCCACCTCTCAGGTATGTTAGTGTCATGTCACACGCATGCATTGCGTTCGTGGTGATAGTTTCGGTAAAACGCTAGGGTTGTCACCGTTGCGTTCGTTGGGGGTTCGGGCGTTCACTTCCTTTTTTCTGCAGAGGTCAAAACTGAGATTAACGGTATGTGAAACGAATGGAGCACGCAGCGCGCACGTAGTGTTAGTGTATGCGCTGTGCTCGCGATGCATGTGCCTAATCTAGGCCTTCACACGTTGTGCCGCTTTTTCTGAGCAGCCATCCACCCTTCTCTTCTCTTCAGAGGTCATAAAGGAAAGTGCTTGCTCGTGCTTGTGTTGCCGTAGCGCCGAAATAGGGTTGCTTGAAACGCTTAGGCTTGATTTGCGCTGTGCAGTTGCTCGCCATTCCCTCTCCTGTTTCTGCAGGAAACAAGATAAGAAGAGCATGCATGACACACAATGCATTAATCGTTTAGGGTTGTTTCTAACCCGCCGCAGGGTTGCTGAAACGCTTAGGGTCGGCTTCGAGTTCCTGTTTCCTTCGGCATTCACATGGTGCGTGGTGAGTAAGGTAGGTTGGCCCAGGAGGAGCTCACCTCCGGGTTGAGTCACGTGTTGGTTGTTCAAATGTGGGTTAAATTAGGGAAAACAGTTGTTGTCAATCGTCTCCCTTCCCTGCATACGCACGATGCATTAAAGGGATGTAGGCCACGCGCTGTGCACACGGTATAACCCTTGTTCACCTCCCCCCCCATGGGGGGCTTTTAATTGGGGGGCCGGGGAATGGGGCCCCGCCCCCCTCTAAAAGCAGTCCTTATGCCATTATATACAGTCTGCGCGCCGAAAGGAAACATACCTCAAAAGTCTACGATGCAGCCCCCCTAAATGACCGCCTCAGAGCGCTGATTCGCGCTGTCATATTGCTTTTGATTGATCATGGCTGTTTTGCAAAGTTAGGACCTTTACAAGGTTTTAACTTCTTTACCAGCATCCACTAATTCCATATAAGCTAGGGATGCGATTTAAAGGTGCACTGGCAAAGTTGAGGTGACGAAAAACACTATATATAAGCCACAGGCCCCAAATCCCAAGAAATATATTTGCCATATTATTTATTTGCTGTGCACGCGTGCATTTCGCAGTCCCCGGCATTTGCGATCTTTCATTTTGACTGTTCAAAGTGAAATGGGGCTACAATGCACCAAATTTCGATCTAAGACCAGATTTATAAATGGTTCCAAAAGCTTCGCCTTGCTGTACAATGGAAAATCCGCCGTCATTTTGTTTTAGTACCGCTTTTTAATTTGACGGTCTTCGGCGCATACAGCCGCCTTTTCAAGCTCTAAAATGCATAGAAAACCCCCAAATTAACCAAAATTGCCCTTAATCTCGTCAAAATCCGATACAATAGGCCCAAGTTATGAATATGTCAATTTTATGCTATTTGCACCCTGTGTCGCTAATCTTGCCAAATGCACCCTCCCTGTCCTTGCGCTGCTGACTTAAACACAAGGCAAAGGGGTGTTTTTGCTCTTGTTTGTCACCGCCCGGCTCCACTTCCGACATAGAAAGGTGACCCGAAAATGGCTAAAGACGTAATAAGGCTTTCCTTTTGATGGTGCTTCGCACCAGCAAAGGAAAGCCAGACCAAGCACGAAAAACGAAGGATTCATTTAATCCTACTTTTCCACACCGTCCACAACATATCATGTATCATTGCTTCATTGAAATTTCGTAAACATGCTCATCGTTCTTTGTTATAAATACCTGATCCTGCACGTGCATATTGTGCAATTTGACTTCCACGTCCGACAGATACCTTTCAGAGGCGATCGCAGCCCGCACACTGCCCTTCCCCATCTCGTGGAGCCCCCTTCCGCTTGTTTAGGCTACCCAGGGCTCCGCCCTACGTTCTATAAGAGAACGGGCAGAGTCCTTAAGTTTGCTTGCTTGTGGCTCGGTTAGAGGACAGTGTATTTTTTTCTACCCGAAGACCTGTATAATACAGCGAGGGTAGTTAGGTCCCCCAGCCGCTAACAGAGTTTCATCTGCCTTTGTTCTCAGGTGGGCAAGGTCAGGGTGATTGGTGCAGCGGCAGTTGCCTTCGGCGAGTTTCCATTTTTCTGCCCAAGCTAAAAAGGGCCCAGATCACACAAACAAATTGGGTCAGTGAGCGACATCTTCATCAACAACTCTTCGTACACGCTGTGCACACGGCACTCCTTCCCTCCAAGCCCTCTCAGGGAAACGCACGAGGGCGTCCCTGGCAGGCCACAGTTGCCTAGCGGCGTTGTGTTCTCTTGTTATTTCACACGAGAGCCAATAGGGCTCAAGAGCTCTTTGTCATGGCCACCCAGTAGTGTGCGTAGGGGTTAGGGTCAACAAGCCTGGCATGGACTGAGTGCGGTTGTGCTCACCCTGCCTTCGAAGGCTGGTGCTGGCATTAGTGAGTGTAGTGTAGTGGTGTCTCCTGCTCCGCGTGCTTTTCCTCGCGGGTAGGGGAGTGTGTTAGCTTTTGGCCAAAAGAAAAATGGGCGTTTTGTATGCCCTTAGCACACTTGGCGACCCCTCCCCTCTAGGAGGTAGGGCTTTTGCCGTCTTCCCCAAAGGATAGGCGCCAGCACAGAAATTGGGCGCCATAGGAGTGGTAATAGTACCTGATTGGGACCTTCGGTCCGAGGTCAGCGAAGCCTGGTCTCCTGGAGCCACGCCGGGGAGTGAAGTGAGACGCATACAGACGTACATAGCACACTTAGGGGTATGGTGCCCCGTCAGGAAGGGTAGAACCCCATGGGTCTGGACCAGTCAGGGGTCCTAACTGTGGGCACACTTGTCCGCAGGGAGGGTAGACACACCTTGTTTCACAGCACGTTGCTTGTCATTCCCCCCTCAAGTAGTAAGCCACCGCACTTCGTTGGCTCCCCAAGGTCATAACATCAGGGCAGTTCCCATGCACCACATGGTCAACAAGGCACACACTCGCTGGGTGGCTGCAAATCTGGTAAGCGGCCATCTGGCTCACGCTGGTAACCATAGACATGGGACTGCAGGGCACAGCCAGGGCAGGAGCAGTGCTCCGCAAGCAGCGGATGTGTAGGTGTCTGAAGTGCCGGATCCGACTGAGGGTGGGAGTTAGTACATTCACGGTAACTGGAGCTTTACAGGAGTCCTGAACCTGTCCTGACACACACTGAGTAGGCCTAGCTATCAGCACAAGGGTGCTCAGCGCCCCTGGGAGGTTAGTTTTTCTTCTTCCGCTGGGACAGAGCCGGTTCGGATCCCAATTGGGTGCAGTGTTCCATTTTTGAGCGATTTCCGCGATTTCAGCGATTTCGGATATAATTTCAGGAGAATTCCGAAATTATATTATTCATACAGCCAAACAATGGAGGATTTAACATTTCTTGTTCGGACCAGGCCTGTTGTGTGTGCGCGTGCCCTTCTTGTCCTCCTGTTGGCGTGCGCGTGCTCTGTGTTCCTCAATGCGGGCCGATCGTTTGAAATTTCTTCCCAACGGGTGCTAATAGTGTTAGTTCTACACCGTTACGGAAATGGAAACGAATTGGAAGCTAGGGCGACTCCAGTGGACGATAGAAGGCCCGGAGTTAAGCATCTGGCTAAGCCCTGGTGTGGTGCCTTCGCCCACAGCGGCTGTCAACCTTGGGTGCATCAATGCACTTGGGAGGAGACCGGTGCACGTTAATGGGCGCATCTGCTTCGGCAGTGCCACGCCTACGTGCATGGGGGACCACGAGTCCCTTGATGCTGGAGGAGCCCTAGTGGAAGTGAAGTGGAAGTGGATGTGGCTGAGGTAGACGCACTGGAAGGGAAGGAAGGAAGTCGGTCGTTGCTCCGCAATGCAAAGCAATTTCTCATTCTTTGACTTATCATTTGTTTGCTTTGCATGTGTCATGACAACTTGATATCCCATGGAATCAAAGAGGGTCAATCTTTGGTGATTGTGTGTGTTAAACAGCTGGTGTGTACGTGCAATGGGTGAACATGCTAAAGGTGGAGAATTGCATTTATGCCCTGGTTGTTAACCTCTCATCTGCTGTCTTACTCCGGTGACCTTCGGTGAATTCATGTCATTGGTCAAACACTTCGGTGAATTCATATCATTGGTCGAACACGGTTGGTGATCCACTATCCCTCCTTTGTCAATTTGCAGTATGGCATGAGGATAGCTCATTTGATTTGGCAATTCGGTGTAGGGATAATCCTCAATCTATGTCGGTGATTCTCACTTCAAGTGCATGCATGCCTTCATGGGTCATGGCTAGGCGAAGGTCTCTCTCCATATGCATGCTCCCATGGGTCATGGCTAGGCTATGCGCTCGGGATTGGGTTTTGGTGAGGTCAGGGGCTCCCTCCAGGGCCATGCATTGGTTAGGTTATTTCTCCTGGGCCATGGATTGGTTAGGTTATCTCTCTTCGGCAATGGATTGGTTTAGGTTCTCTCTCCTGGGCATCTATGGGTGAGGGTCTTTCTCTCAGGGCATGGACTGGGGCGGGACTATCTCTCTCAAGGCCTGGATTGGGGCGGGACCATCTCTCTGAAGGCCTGCATTGGGGCGGGACCATCTCTCTTGGAGGCGGGACAATCTCTTCTTGGGATAGGACAATCTCACCATGTGTCAGATGTGCTCTCTTTGGACCCGGGATATATCTCCATGCACTCTCTCTGCGGGCCGAGTCTAGGTCTCTTCCTGTGGCCCGGGGCATCTTCTTACCCAAGCACTCTTGCCCAATCTCTCTCCAAGTAGCATGCATTCATTTGGTTCGGTGTCACACGAACATGCAATTAGGCAATATTGGTTTCACATGTCCATGTGTGGATGGTTTCTAGTGCACATGACGGTGGTGGTTGCCTATGCCATCGGGTTCCAAGCAATTAGGCAGCAAGTGGTGGGACGGAATGGCATGTCCAAGCATGTGAGGGCATGAGGTGTATGTGGTGTGTTGGCTTTACATTTTGCTCGTGCCTTTGGTTCGCGATACTCTAACCGCGGGAGCCCAGCAATTGGTATGCAGCATACACTAAACAGGTGAGGTTTGGTGGGCTGGCCCTTCTTGATGTCTTGTTCGCGAGCAGCAAGTAAACCCGCCAGGTCTATTCACTTGCTGGCCATTGTGTATGTTGTTGCTAAGTGATAGGCACCAGGCGTCCGGTGTGAAGTACCAAGGCATTGCCAGCATGATGATATATGGAATGGGTCACAAATGCCAGGTGTCAGGTATTGCTGGGAGGTCACCCTCCCGACTCATATTTGCTGATCCTCATTGCAAGCTGTGTACATGTGATCATTGGTGATTCATGAGTGTGGACAAGTCATGTATGTGGCCATGCCGTATTTTGTGTTCATGGAAGCCATGGTGTCACACTTGATCCACAGTGGGACATTCCTCATATTTGGAGCTCATGTTTCTCACTTCCAGTTTTTGCCGTCTTATAGGCAAGGGTGAGGATGGGCCACCTGGGCCACGCTTATGTTGAATCCGATGATGCCATGGTGTCGTGTATCATTTCTTTGTGTTTCGCCATGTGCCATATGGACCTCATTGATGTCATTTTGTCCACATGACCTCCATGTCATTTTCCTCAATGTGGTGAATCGAGGTTGTTAGTATGGCGTCATATGTCCGTAGTTGGAATGTGCATGGTATCTAAAATCGATTCCTGGAGTAGGGATGCAACATCGTACTCAATAATCGCATACTCCATTCCAGGGCTTCACTTATACTTCTGTTTCTGCCTCTCCTGTTGCCCGACATTGTCTCATTTGTTCCCCTCTTCATGATCATGTCCATGTATTGATGTGGATACATTCAACCCAATTTGGCAATCAATTATTGGCACTCCATTGGTCAAGCTCATTCGAATTCATTGATCAAGTGTTCGGGTGTTCTTGTAAGGGTTGCCAACGGGTGTACCTACGGGATTTGTTTGGATTCGGTGGTCAGGGGTTACCAAGGGTACTTGCAGGAATTTTGGATTTTGGGTTTTAGAAAGCATGGAATTACTGGTGAGGTCAAGGACGATGGGAGTCACGGGAAAGAGGTTGGAGAAATCGAATATAGGCGGTAGAGCTCCCACTATGGCAGGGGCTGGTCCTACAGACCTTCTTTATGGTAGCAGAGGAGTACCTGCCGCCTACCGCCACCTGGAAAGCTTGGGCCCTCATGAGCCCTGCCCAAGTGGACCCCGGATCCCCATTGTTGGAGCCCGAGAAGAAAGAAGACACTCGGAGAGAAGAGTGGGTGCCGACATGGAGGACATCGTCATCTTTTGTGAAGGATCATGTGGAAAACGTTGTCATCTCCGAGTACCCGCGAAAGAATCGGACGAGGTCATGAGTTGCAGCAGCGGCTCAAAGGCTAGGCGCTAGCGCAAACGCGGTTCGCCAAAACTGTGCAAGGGGGATGCGGAAATGGCGATGAAAATGAGGCCGAGCCCCGTCCGCCGGATGTTCAGTGCTCCGTCAGACTCCGAGGGATATCATACTTGTTACCCTTCGGATGATGCCGGCGCAGAGCCAGATTTCCAGGCAGGCCGGTCACATACCGCCCCAAATCCTGAAACTGCTCTTGATGCAGAACCCGAAAAGCGCTCCGCGAGCAACGCGTAAAAACCGAAAAATCTAAGACGCTACGCCCCTGAACTCGCGCCCTCTCGCTTTGTTTTCTTCTCCATGTACCTCTCCTTCCCCTCTCCGCCCCACCCCTGCTGTTTTTGCCCTCCGTCACGCTGCAGGCAAGCCAAGTCGAGACGAAGCCAAGAAAAGACGACGCCATCAACACAAGAGACGACGAACAGGACGATTCCATCAAGGACAACGCCGCCGGGATCAACAACACGACGGCAAATGACGAGACTAGATCCTTCCATGACGTGAACCACCGACACAGAGACGGGTGCGGGGTAACACAGGGCAATAATCAATGTTTTTTGTGCGTGCCGGCAGGGAGGGAAACGGCACCACAGCACACAGACGCCACCACCAGGCAAAAAACAGCACAGACAACCAACAGCACAACAGAGCACAGCACGGCGCCGCACGACAGGCCACAGGAGGGCAAAGCAAGCACAAACAGCACCGCAAAACGACAGCAGAGCACGACAGCACAGCACCACGCAACAGCACAGCACCAGAGAACACGACACAGGGAAGCAGGGCACCACAGCAAGCCGCACAAACCACTGGGAAGCAGACCAAGCGGCCAGACAGGGACACCGACACCGAAACACGCCACCAGCAAACGACCACGGACCACCAGACCCAGCACCGCACCACAGAACACCAGAGGAAACAGCACAACACACAGCAGCGCACCACAGCACCAGACGCCAGCACCAGCACCCACCACACGAACAGCATAACGCAAGGACACCAGCACAGCGCAGCACAGCAAAGCACAGAGCGAAGAGGACAGGGAACGCACAGCACGACACCCCAGGACACACACAGCACAAAGCACAGCGGCGAACAACAGCACGCACCAGCACCCCACGACAAAACACACAAAGCACAGAGCACACAGCGCGGGGGAACGCCGCAAAACGCAGCGCCGCACAGCGCAGGGCCCCAGGGCGACGGGCAGCGCTGGAGGGCACGGCACAACAAGCAGCGGCACCAAACGAGCGCAACAAAACAACACAGCACACAACAGCACAACACCAGGCGGCACAACGCGCAGCAGCGCTGCGCAGCACCGCACCCAGGGACACACAGCACAGCACAGCACACGGCAAGGCAGACAAAAACCTGACAGCAAACCACACCCCGAACAACTCAACCGGACAGCACAACCAGCGACACAGCACACGCAGTAGCAACCAACAGCACACCACAAAACACAAACAGACGCCACAACAAACACCGCACGGCGCGCAGCAGCCCACAACACAGCAAGGCGAGGCACCGCAGCACGACACGCAGCGCAGAACACGGCAACACAGCACCGCACAACACCCGACGGAGGGACAGCGCAGCGCGGCAACGCCAGACAGCACAAGGCGCCACAGACAGCACAAGGAACCACGCACGCGCCGGAGGGGGGGGGGGGGGGGCAGCAGGCGGCGAGAACCGCCGACGAGCGCCAAGCAGGAAAGCAGGAGCAAAGCAGCAGAGAAAAAAAAAACGGAGCGGCAGCAACGAAAACCGCGAGACACCAAGGGGGGGGGGGGGGGCAGAAACCACAAGGGAGCAGCCAACAGCCAGGCGCAAAACACAAAAGCACCGAGAGTGCACGGAGAGCCGAGCAGCCGGAGACCAACAAAACAAACAAAAAAAGGGAGGGGGGGGGAAGCGGACGGCTAGAACCGCCGACGAGCACCAGGCAAGCAGGCGAGAGCAAAGCAGCAGAAAGAAAAAAAAAAGGAGGGGGGGACACCGAGCGGCAGCGACGAAAACCGCAAGACACAAGAGGGTGGAGGAGCAACCACCAGGGAGCAGCCACAGGCCAGGCGGGAAACGAAAAAGCACCGAGAGCGCACGGAGAGCAGAGCAGCGGGAGACCAACAAAACAAGCAAGAGGAGGGAGGGGGGGGGGGAGCAGCAGACGGCGGGAACCGCCAACGAGCGACAAGCAAGCAGGCAAGAGCAAAGCAGGAGGAAACAAAAAGGGTGGTGGAGGGGGGGGGCACCGAGCGGCAGCGAGGAAAACCGCGGGACACAAGGGGGGAGGGGGGGCAGCAACCACCAGGGAGCAGCCAACGGCCAGGCAGAAAACAGGAAAACAGCGAGAGCGCACAAAGAGCCGAGAAGCCGGAGAGCAACAAAACAAACAACACACAGCGCCAAGGCCCAGGGCACCCGGGGCCAGAAGCGAGAGAAAGCGAGAGACAACGGGGGCGCAAAGGAACAAAAAAAAAACACATGAGGGCGAGGGAGGAAAGGAAAGTAAAGCGCCAAGGCCCAGGGCACCCAGGGCCGGAAACCAGAGAAGGAAGGAGAGAACGGAGGCGCGCAACGGGAACAACGCAAGAAGAAGGAAAGCAAACAAGGAACAAGAAAGGGGCAACCCCAGCCCGGGGGGGGCCGAGCAAAGCAGAAAGACAAAGCGGCCAAAGGAAAGGTGAGGCGCACCAAAACGCGCCCGGGAGGCTGGCCCGCCCGACCCGGCCAGGAAGGACGAGCACATGGCACAACCGCACGGGACCCGGGCGTGGCGTCCTCTGACCTGCATGGGGAGGTGTCGGCGTCCACACGAAACAGCCCCGGTGCACCGGCCGAGTCCCCCGTCAAACGACGGACGGTACGGGAAACCGGATGCGTTAGTGACCGGGTTCACACACGCAAACGACCGCAGCGCACGCAGCCCAAGACCGACGCCGGAGGGACCTGCCAAGACAACCCCATCGCGGGGCCCCGAACGGGTACGACGGGGAGCGAGCCCAGCACCCTGCCTTGGCGGGGGCCAGCAACAGGCACAATGAGCCCGGTTCTCGGACGGCCTCCGCGTGCCCCGCGCAGCCGTCCAGTAAAGTCGGGGGCGCAAGCCCCCGGGATCGGGAAAGGCACCACGGCGTCAAGAAAGCCGACTGGAGCACCGAGAGCGACCGGACCGGACGAGGCGCGGCGCACCACGCGGGGCCACGAGGCACGCCAGAGAGGCACGCGGCCGGCCACAACCAAGGCGCAAGGACAGGTGCCAAGCAACAACGGCTGCCGGGTGCCCCAAACCCGGAGAGCCCGCACAACACGCAACGAACCACGGCACGAGAACAGGTGCCAAGCAATACCATCCGGCATCCGGATGGACGAGTGCGCGCCCGGAGGGTACCCAGCCCCTGCAGGCTACGAACAGCCGCCGTCCGGATGGACGAGTGCGCGCCCGGCAGCGGAACCAGCCCCTGCCGGCTACGAACAGCCGCCGTCCGGATGGACGAGTGCGCGCCTGGAGGGTACCCAGGCCCTGCCGGCTACTAACAGCCGCCGTCCGGATGGAGGAGTGTGCGCCCCGCAGTGACGCCCCGCACACGCAACCCCGCACGCGCAACCCAAAGCACAAGACACCGAGCGAGCACACCGGTGAACAGGAGCCACGGGGCCCAGGACACCGCACACCCAACACAGCACCCCGAGCGAGCACACCGGTGAACAAGAGCCAAGGGGCCTAGGACACCGTACATGCAACAAAACCCACCGAGCAGACACACCGATGTACAGGAGCCAAGTGGCCCAGGACACCGCACGCGCAACACAACACACCGAGCGGGCACACCGGTGAACAGGATCCAAGTGGCCCAGGACACCGCACACGCAAAGCAACACACGGAGCGGGCACACCGGTGAACAGGAGCCAAGTAGCCCAGGATGCCGCACAAGGAAAGCAAAGGACGGAGCGGACACACCGGTGAACAGGAGTCAAGTGGCCCAGGACACCGCACACGCAACACAACACACCGAGCAGGCACACCGGTGAACAGGAGCCAAGTGGCCCAGGACACTGCACAAGCGAAACAACACACTGAGCGGGCACACCGGTAAGCAGGATCCAAGTGGCCCAGGACACCGCACAAGCAAAGCAACGGACGGAGCGGACACACCGGTGAACAGCTGCCAAGAAGCCCAGGACACCGCACACGCAACACAACACACCGAGCGGGCGCACCGGTGAACAGGAGCCAAGTTGCCCAGGACACGGCACACGCGAAACAACACACCGAGCGGGCACACCGGTGTACAGGAGTTAAGTGGCCCAGGACGCCACACGCGCAACACAACCCACCGAGCGGCCACACCGGTGAACAGGAGCCAAGTGACCCAGGACACCGCAAATGCAATACAACACACCGAGCGGGACCACCGGTGAACGGGAGCCAAGTGGCCCAGGACACAGCACACGCAAAGCAACGCACCGAGCGGCCACACCGTTGAACAGGAGCCACGTGGCCCAGGACACTGCACAAGCAAAGCAAAGGACGGAACGGGCACAATGATGAACAGGAGCCAAGGGGCCCAGGACACCGCACAGGCAACACAACATACCCAGCGGGCACACCGGTGAACGGGAGCCAAGTGGCCCAGGACACCGCACACGCAACACAACACACCGAGAGCGCAGCGGTGAACAGGAGCCAAGTGGCCCAGGACACCGCAGACGCAACACAACAAACCACGCGGGCACACCGGTGAACAGGACCCAAGTGGCCCAGGACACCGCACACGCAACACAACCCACGGACCGGGCACACCGATGAACAGGAGCCAAGTGGCCCAGGACACCGCACACGCAAAGCAACACACCAAGCGGGCACACCGGTGAACAGGAGCCAAGAGGCCCAGGACACCGCACACGCAACACAACACACCAAGCAGGCGCACCGGTGAACAGGAGCCAAGTGGCCCAGGACACCGCACACACGTAGGGCGGCCAAGGGACAGGAAAGAACCAACACCCCACGGGTCGGACGCACTGGGGCGACCCAGCCGACCCACCGGGCCAGTGGCAGGAGCGGTACTCAAAGGCCACTGGTCCGAGCCCGGCCAGGCTGCATCGGGGACCATGGCAAACGTCACACGGAGCCATGGAAGCAACCGTTGACAGGCGAGCCAGTACACAGTCCAGGAGGGGGTTGCCTGCCAAGCAGAGTGGCCCCGCAACTCAAGCCACAAGGGTGAGGCGGTCGTACCGTAGACAAGCGGGAGCAATACCCCTTGTGGTGAGAGATACTCCACAGGGCTGGGCAGCCCCCAGAGCTGCCGCCCAAAGGAGGGGGCATGTGGCCCTACCCATGAACACATGTGGGGACACCCTGCCACCTGGGACACCTGGACCAGGTGGCCGCGACACTGCCTTCCCAAGCACCTGCGGGAGCGGCTTAAGAGGCACCTGACATAGGGCAGTGGGAGGGACAGGACGTCCCCTTGGTAAGACCTTCTTCCTGCATTGTCAAAGGAGGCATCCGGAACTCCCGAAGATACCTACCTACCTACCTCGGGTATAGGCGGTAGAGCTCGCACTATGGCAGGGACTGGTCCTACAGACCTTCTTTATGGTAGCAGAGGAGTACCTGCCGCCTACCTCCACCTGGGGAGCTTGGGCCCTCATGAGCCCTGCCCAAGTGGACCCCGGGTCACCATTGTTGGAGCCCGAGAAGAAAGAAGACACTCGGAGAGAAGAGTGGGTGCCGACATGGAGGACATCGTCACCTTTTGTGAAGGATCATGTGGAAAACGTTGTCATCTCCGATTACCCGCGAAAGAATCGGACGAGGTCACGAGTTGCAGCAGCGGCTAAAAGACTAGGCGCTAGCGCAAACGTGGTTCGCCAAAACAGTCCAAGGGGGATGCGGAAACAGCGAAGGAAATGACGCCGAGCCCCGTCCGCCGGATGTTCAGTGCTCCGTCGGACTCCGAGGGATATCATACTTGTTACCCTTCGGATGATGCCGGCGCAGAGCCAGATTTCCCGGCGGGCCGGTCGCATACCGCCCAAAATCCTGAAACTGCTCATGATGCAGAACGGGAATCATTGCCGCGCAGGGCAGGCACCACCATTGTCCCCAGACGCACGGGCGATGGTGAAGTAGTGAGGATGGAAGGTGACGGGACACGACACCGTCATGGGTGGAGGCCAAGAGCGTGGAGCTCCGGGGAAGCTGCCACGCATGCTGCCATGCAGGAGATGACCGTCATCCTCACGAGGACATCAGAAAGGCGGCATGCGGGCAAGCGGGGAGTGGACATCACTGCCATTGCCATCATGTGGACTTCCTCATCAGAAGTCATCCCCGGTCGGGCAAAGATGCCCTTATTCAGAAGATCGACACCTCCTCTAGAATCCTTGAGGACCAGGCCATCTTCAACAACGATCTGGAGACAATTCGATCACATCGAGAGGACTACGAGGCCCAGTTGGAGAGCATGTTGGTACAGCAGCAACGGGTGGTGGACAACATGATCAAGTACTTGGAGACAGTCGAGAACAGGATGAGGGAGTTGGAGAAGCGTGGAGGAATCCCAACGCCCGTCCCGGGACTAGGCCCCGACCTACCACGGGATCCTGCCCCAGAGTCGTTGCTGAGACAGGTGGGGGCCTTGAGGACAGCGGCAGAAGGAGTGGCGCCCATGGAGGGTCCCATGGAGTGCGCCTAATGAGCCGCCACGGGTTGACCCCTCGCTATTGAGGCACATCCCACCATTTTCAGCAAGTGTCATGTTGGGGGAGAATACGCCAGAAAAAGGCTCCGGGATTGGTACGCCCAAGCGGGATGCCCGTGAGGAGGCGTTGAGATCGACATGGATAGTCCTCCAGCCGCGGCGACGTTCAACGCCAGAGCTGCCTATGCGCCACATGTAGACGAAGAGGCCTCGAGGTCAGCGGCTCGCCGAGATGGTTCAAGTGGAGGAGCGGAAGATCCATGGGTGATGCACCCGCAGTCGGGAATATGGACTATGGGAGGTCCAACCCTCAGAGAAGCTGAGCCCCGGCCGTGTGAAGATATGGAAATCAGGGGTGTATATTCCCACTCCCCAGGCAATGGGAGTTTGGGAGGGATCCGCCTCGGGGGCGTCATCGCTTCGGATGTTGGGGATGCCGTGAGGCTCAAAGACCTTCGGGGGTGTGAAAGTTCCCTACAACGACGCCAATCCTGCCAATGTTGACAACTTCATCCTCGACTGGGAAGATTTTGCCGAGTAAGTCGTGGGTGAGATGCGGCAGGATGTCCGTGACAAGTGGGCATGTCGCACTTTCCCACATCGTTTGGCCTCGGAGCTAAAGGCGGATTTACGTGATCAAATTCGGGAGAAGAGGATCAGTACGGAGGAGCTATGCCTCGATTGGTTGCAGCAAGAAGACGGAGCTGATGCTCCAAACCAAAATTTGGACGATTTTTGGTCAATACCCCTCAACTTGCAGCGTGGAGAATTGCGGTTGAGGGATTGCAGGAGGTATCTCCGAGAGTACCGCCGGCTTCTGAAGCAAGTGGAAGATTGGTCCGAATCAAGCGAGATTTGCCATCTCTTGCGAGATGTACTGCCATCGTACTGGAGAAATCGTGTGGAAGACGAAGAAAAGAAACGGGCAAAGAAGCGCTTGGCTGTACGTATTATGTCGCCGGAAGATCAGCATCCTCCTATCATGGAATATTTCCGGAGGAACCTGAGAGAGCCTGACGGGATGATCTCCATGAAGAATTCGGTCTACGTGGAGGTGTTTGGGGACACGGCCGGAGGACGTTTGCTGAGGCTCAACAACGTGGAGTGGAGGTAGGTAGGTAGGTATCTTCGGGAGCTCGGGATGCCTCCTTTGACATTGCAGGAAGAAGGTCTTACCAAGGGGACGTCCTGTCCCTCCCACTGCCCTATGTCAGGTGCCTCTTGAGCCGCTCCCGCATGTGCTTGGGAAGGCATTGTCGCGGCCACCCGGTCCATGTGTCCCAGGTGGGAGGGTGTCTTCACATGTGTCCATGGGTAGGGCCACATGCCCCCTCCTTTGGGCGGCAGCTCTGGGGGGCTGCCCAGCCGTGTGGAGTATCTCTCACCACAAGGGGTATTGCTCGCGCTTGTCTACGGTACGACCGCCTCACCCTTGTGGCTTGAGTTGCGGGGCCACTCTGCTTGGCAGGTGACCCCCTCCTGGACTGTGTACCGGCTCGCCTGTCACCGGTTGCTTCCATGGCTCCGGTCGACGTTTGCCATGGTCCCCGATGCAGCCTGGCCGGGCTCGGACCAGTGGCCTTTGAGTACCGCTCCTGCCACTGGCCCGGTGGGTCGGCTGGGTCGCCCCAGTGTGTCCGACCCATGGGGTATTGGTTCTTTCCTGTCCCTCGGCCGCCCTACGTGTGTGCAGTGTCCTGGGCCGCTGGGCTCCTGTTCACCGGTGTGCCCGCGCGGTTTGCTGTGGTGCGTCTGCGGTGTCCTGACCCGGCTGGCTCCTGTTCACCGGTGTGCTCGCTCGGTGTGTTGTGTTGCATGTGCGGTGTCCTGGGCCACTGGGCTCCTGTTCACCGGTGTGCGTGCTGTGTGCGGTGCGCGTGTGCCATGGGTGGTTGTGTCCCTCTTCCTCCCCCCCTAATTTTCGTTTTTTTTTCTGCATTTTTTTTTTGTTTTTTTTTTTCTTTGGGAAAAAAAAAAAGAAAAAACAAAAAAGAGAAAAACAGGGGCGTGCGTACACTGCAGGCACAGGCATGGGCAGCTGGTGCGGCGGTGCAATAGCGTTGTGTCCTCTGGCGTGTGTCGTCGGTGCTGTGGCGGCGGTCGCGCCCCAGGGGTGCGGCTCGCGCGTCCTGATGTACACGGGCTTGGGTCAGGGTGGGTTTGGTGAGGTGTCTCTTTGCTTCTGGAGCTGGCTGGTTACGCGGCTGTGTGGGCTGTGGGTGTGGGCTGTGGTTACGGTGTTTCCTCGGCGGGCTTGGTCAGGAGTCAAGGGTTAGCGGTTTCGGGGTGTGGCTCGGGTTTGATTTGTGCTTGGGTTCTGGCTCGGTTAGGCGGTTGCGACGGTAGCGAGCCCGGGTTTAGGCGTAGTGGTGCTCGCTGTCGTGTGCGTTGGCTTCCTTCGGCGTCCGGTTCGTTTGGTGACTTCTGTGCGGGGCCTGGCGTGGCGCCCCGTGGTGGTCGTTTGCTGGGTAACGGGGTTAGATGGCGGCGCCGCTGGCCGGGGGGTCTGGCGCGTCGTGTTGTGTGGCGCGCAGGGCTCCTGGGGTGCTGTGGGTGTCGCCGGTGTCGGTGCGCTGGCGCTTGTGGGGTGGTGAGGGGGTGTGTTTGTGCGGGGCTGGGCTTTGGGTGATGTCCCACAGGCGGATGCCGTCTCGCTGCGTTTCCTGGAGGGTCTCCCGCAGGCGCCTGAGGACATACGGGTGGTCCTGGGGCGCGGGGAGGTTGCGGGGGTGGACTCCCAGGGGGCGGAGCGCATCGGCCAGCATGGCTTCCCATGCGGCCTGCAGCATCCACCCCCCCGCCGGCCGCAGGCGGCAGTTTTCCACCGACCCCTTGCGGGGCCGATTGACCAGGCCCTCGAGGGAGGGCTCTCCCCGGGGCCACTTTCGCAGCTCCCAGAGCTGCGTGTGGGTCCAGCGCTGCCACCACTGTTCCTGGGCGGGCCTGCGGTCTTGGGCGGAGGAGTGGGCGTGGGTGGGTGTGACGGGGTCGTGGGGACCGGTGGCGGTGGCGGGCCTGGGGGATTCCTCGTAGTCCTGTTCCGTGGGGATGCGTGGGGAGTGGGGGCGCACGCGGATGTGGACCCGCGGGTGTGCGCGTACGGTCTCCGCCTCGGGGTTGGGCGGGGACTCGCGGCGGCGGCGGTAGTGGGGCATGCGTTGTATGTGGGCTGTCATCGAGGGTTGGTAGGGGGGCGGGGACGCTGCTGGCGGACCCTGGCGTTGTTCTGGCTTGGTCGGGAGCGGTCCGTGGGCCTGGGGTGCGGGCTTTGTGAGGTGGCGGGACGAGGTGCGTCGCGCTTCGGCCGCGGCGCGCTCCGCCATGAAGGTGGTGGCAGTGGCGTTGGTGACGGTGGGGGGGCGCCGCGCTGGGCGCTGCTGCCTTCGGGCCTGGGACGGCTGGGGCCGGATGTCATAGAGGAAGTCCTCGGGGGGCCGGGCTCGCGCTGCCGTCGTGGCGCCGGGTTTGGACTTGGGTTTGGGCTTGGCTGCGGGCTTGGGTGGCTGTTTGGCGGCGGTCTTAGGTTTCGGCTGGGTCGTGGGTGTGGGCTTCGTTGGGGCGTGGGCCTTGGCGGCGGCGGGGCTGCTCGCGGTGGGGGCGGGTTTGGAGGCCCGTTTGGGAGGTTTCCCCCGCGGCCTGGGGGGTGGAGTGCTGGATGAGGACGTGGTGGTGGTGGTGGATGAGGTGGTCGTGGTGGTGGAGGTTGTGGAGTCGGAGGCGGAGGAGAGGGCTGTGGGAGACGGCGGAGGGTCCTGGGCTTCAGGGGCGGGCGTATGATGCTGGGTCCTGTAAGTAGCGAGAACGAGGGTGCAGGTTCGGGCATTGGGCGTGTGCGCGCGTTTTCCCTGGTGATCCGTGCGTGCTGGTACTGGCGTGGCGGCGTTGTCTCGGCTGCGCGGGCACGTGGGTTACCCGGGGGGTGGCCATATCTGCTCCAGGACGTGCGGGTCTGTTTGCTGGAGGTAGTCGAGGGTCTCGAAGAAGCATCGCTGGATGCCGGGCATGTCCTCCTCTGTGAGGTGGGGGTAGTTTTGGGTGGGGTTGTCTGGGCCCGGCCACAGCAGCGTCATGAGGCGGGCTGCCACCATGTACGGGCACAGCTGTAGGGTGGTGGGGCGTGGGGGGGGGGGTCCCCTGCGGTTGGGGGGGGCTTCCCTCTGCTGGGGGCGCAGCGTGACCACCCACACCCATCGGTCCGTGGGGATCCCCCAGGTCCGTTGGGTCCACTTGGCGAGGCAATACATCGCCCTACCAAGGCCCTGGTAGCCGCTGCGGATGGAGAGCAGCGTGTCCAGGGATTTGGGTTCCCACCTGCCCCAGATGTGGGGGTCGTCCGGGTCGTCCCCCCTGGCGTACGTGTCGGGGCCTGGGTTGTGTGGGGGGGGGGTGTAGTCGGCGGGGAGGAGGGAGTCGGTGCCGTGTACCACCCAGTGGTCTGTGGGTGCGTGGTGGTTGGTGGTGGAGAGGGTGTAGTGCAGATTGTACATGAGAGTCATGTACGTGGAGGGGGCTGACTGCTGCTCGTCGGGGGTGGGGATGTCCCCCGGGACGTGGTGCCGGAAGTTGCTCAGGGAGGCCATCCGGGCTACCCATGTTTCCCGCTCCCACTCTTTGGTGCTGTCGGGGGTGGCGTCGGGTGGGGGGTGGGCCATGTCGGGCTCCTGGTAGCGGGTGCCGCCCTTGGTGTCCACCCGCCCCGGCACGGGGTGTCCGACCAGGTGTCGCCCCCAGTCGATGGGGGGCACCCAGATCTGGCTCCCCGTGGGGGGCGGGCTCTCGCCGTCTGGGGTGGTGCGTGGGGGGCGCTCGTGTCGGGCGACGTGGAGGAAGGCGTCGAAGAGGAAGTCTCTGACGCCTTCCCCCAGGGTGGCCGCCTGGACCAGGGTGGCCGCCTGGATGGGGGTGCTGGTGCCGGAGGTGCGGAGGTACAGCATGACGTCCTGTTCCCCGAGTCCCCGGAGGTGCTGCCGTACCGCTGCGGGGTTGTGTAGGGCGTAGGGTTCGGCCGGTGCGGCGGCTGGTGGTGCGGGGTGTGATGGGGGGGGTGGTGTGGGTTGGGGGGGGTGGTCGTCGTTGTCGCGCGTGGGGTCCGGTGATGGGGTCTCTTGTGGCGGTCGCGGGAGGGGGCTTTCGCGGTGGCGTGTGTTGGCGGGGGTATCGACGTCAATTGGCTAGTGCTGGCTGCCGCGTGTTGTGTCCATGGCCTGGTCTCGGGGGGGGGGCGGGGGGGGGTGGTGTGGGGGTGGCGCTGTTGGTGGTGGGGGGGGCGGGGGTGGGTGTTGTGCTGGCTGGGGGTCTGGGCGTCCCCGTGGGTCGTGTGGGTGTTGCGTGTGTGCGCCGTGCGGCCCTTGCGGTTCTTGACTGGTTGTGGTGCCGGGGTGTGGGTGGGAGGCGGCCGCATGAGCGTCCGGGTGGGGCTGTGGTCCGTATGTAATGGGTGGCTGCTGGTGGATGGTGCTCGCTGGTATGGGGTGTGGGTGGGGGGGCTGCTGGTGGTGGTGGGGTGGGGGGGGCGGGGGTGCATGTTGTGCTGGCTGGGGGTCCGGGCGTCCCTGTGGGTCGTGTGGGTGTTGTGTGTGTGCGCCGTGTGGCCCTTGCGGTTCTTGACTGGTTGTGGTGCCGGGGTGCGGGTGGGAGGCGGCCGCATGAGCCCCCGGGTGGGGCTCTGGTCCGTATGTGATGGGTGGCTGCTGGTGGATGGTGCTCGCTGGTATGGGGTGTGGGTTGGGGGGGCTGTTGGTGGTGGTGGGGCGCTCCTACTAGGCCCTGGTGTTGCTGGTGTGCGTGCGCGGCTCCTCGCGGGTCCATGGGGGTGTACCGTGGCTTCTATGCCGTGGGCCCGTGTAGCGGGGGCGGCGGGTGGTGCTGGACCGCGTGGTGGTGGTGTGGAGGGTGTGCCGGTTGTGTGTGGTACCCCAGCGTTGGTGGGTGTGGTAGCAGGGGCTGGTGGTGGTGGAATACGTGATGGTGTGGTGCGGTGATGTGCGCTATGTTGGGTGGGTGGTTCGCGGGGCCTGGTTGTGCTGGGGCGTGGTGGGGATGTAGCTGGCGGGGGTCGCTGTAGCAATGGGGGCATTATGGGGTAGGGGTTGGGAGGGACGGGGGCGTGGTGGTGGTGTTGGTGGTGCCATGTCCCCTGGCTCTGCGCGTATGGTGGTCCTGGCATGGTGTGGACGTGTGTGAGCGGTGGTGGATGACTGAGCTGCAGGGTTTGGGTGCTGCGGTACGGTGGTGGTGGTGGGCGCTGGCGGTGGCGGTGTTGTTGGTGTGCCCCGGGGGTCTGGGCGTGGGGTGGTGCGGTGTGGCTGGACCCGGGCCTTGGTCGGGGCGTCGCGCCCTGCTGGCGGGCGCGTTGGCGGGCCCCCTGACCTGTCTTGGTCTTCTTGGCCTGGTGGGTGTCGGGGGCGGGTGAACCCCCCTGTCCCCGTGGGGGCGACAGGGAGCAGGCGTGCCAGCGGTATGCCTCTTGGAGGCTCGTCTTGAGGCCTCTGACGTAGGTTTCCTGGTCCGTGAGGCCCATCCGCGTGGCGGTGGCCTCGTCGGGGGCGGCCAGGTGGGTGTCCCGAAAAGACGCCCAGCCCTCCGGGGGCTTCTGTTGTGCGGGGTGGGGGTGGTGTGCCGGGTAGAGGAGTGCGCTGAGTGGGTAAGGTGTTCCCTTTCGTCGGCCCAGGGCGTTGTTGAACCGGCGGCAAGTGATTCGGAGGTAGGCTGCTATCTCCTCTGGTGCCGTGTCGGCCCACGCTTCCGGCGTCAGGGCTGCTGCTTGGGGGGCCGGGAGTTGTGGGTCTGGGAGGTGTAGGTCTCGGTGGTGGAGGTATAGAACGAGGAGAATCTGACGGGCCGCCACGTTCAAGCCGCCCCCGCTGTGGCGTAGGGGTGGGCTCTGGGGGGGCAGGGGTGTGCTGCCCGTGGCCACGGCTATGGTCCATGCGTGGTCCGCCGCGTCCGCCACGTAGTACCCTCCCAGGTGGTCCCGGAGGGTGTCGGTGAGGAACCCGAAGAAGCTGGGGTGGCTGGCGGGGGGGGGGTAGGGCTGGGGCCGCGGGCCGCTCGCGGTGGCGGGGGTTGAGGTCCTCGCAGTGGGGGCAGTGGGTGAGGCGGTGCGCGGCTCCCGGGCAGACCCAGTGGTCTG
Source organism: Eutreptiella sp. 'Long Island Sound 2002' (assembly GCA_964036045.1). Classification (NCBI taxonomy): domain Eukaryota; phylum Euglenozoa; class Euglenophyceae; order Eutreptiales; family Eutreptiaceae; genus Eutreptiella; species Eutreptiella sp. 'Long Island Sound 2002'. The sequence continues at coordinate 19,971,700 of OZ038383.1, forward strand.
GGTTGCAGGGCAGGGCTGTCTGTGGCAGCCGCTGGCGAACGCAGAGGGGACATGCGGTGGCTGGTGGTTGGTGGTACCTGTGGACGGACGGCGGCGTGGGGGGATGGGGGCTGGTGGCGCGCGCATGCTGGTGGGAGTGTGTGCGGTGCCTGTGGTGTCCGTGTGTGCTGTGCCAGTGCTGTGCTCGGTGGACGGTGTGTAGACGTGGTGGGGGTTCCGTGTTGGTATGTCACGGGGTAGGTTCTCATGGTTGGTAGAACAGGAGTTTGAGGAGGTGGGCTTGGTCTGTTGGGGGCAGGGTTGCCGCATGCTGCAGGTATTTGTGGGTGCGGTATGTGAGCTGCTCCGCCGTCTTGGCAACGGCCGTCCGCTGCATGTACGCCGCCGTGGCCTGGGGGTCCTCCGCGTGGGTGCGTAGCAAGGTGTAGACGGCAGTGGGGACGAGTCCCCTGCGGACTGCCTCGAGCACCTCCGTCTGCTTGAGGACGGTGGTGAGTTGCTGGGTCGCCGGGGACTGCGTCAGCCATCCGGCGTGCTGTGCGATGGTGTGGGTTGGGTTCCAGTCTGTGAGGGTGTCCAGTCCTCTGTACAGGGGGCACGCCTTGAAGTGGTCCCATGTTTCTTCTTCCGCGTGGCTGCAGATGCATTTGGTGTGTCCTGCGGGGACGTGGATCGAGCGGCGCGTATACCATCGGTGGTATCGGGTGAGGAGGGGAAGCTGTTCGAGGGCGAGTTGGAGTCGGGGCTTTTGTAGGTGTGCTGGGAGGCTATCCGGGCGCAGGGCGGAGTAGTAGAGGGGGGTGTGGACGGAGTCTTCGAGGCGTCGGAGGAGTTCGGTGTTCGCTGGGTGGCCCAGTGTGGTGGCCAGTTGCTGGATGGGTGTGGGGTAGTGGTACTGCTTGTCTCGATCCGTGTACGGCGTGTCCTCGGGCATCCATTGGGGGGGCTGTGTGGCCGGGGGTATCAGGGGCAGGTGTTGCAGGTGGCTGTGGTGTGGGGTGTCCAGTCACACGCGTTCGAGCTCTGGGGTGTGGTTGGTGTTCTGGTGTTTGGCCTGCATGTCTGCGCGTCCATTGCCGTATGCGTAGCGGTGTGACTCCTGCTTGACGATGTGTAGGGCGTCCTGGGGGTGCATGCCCTTGAAGGCCATCCATAGTCCCAATGCTTGTGTGGTGAGGCCGGACTCGAGTGCTTTGTGGAGGGGCAGGTCCGCAAGGCGCCTGGTGAGGTGGATGTCGACCGTGGCGTCCACGACTACCCAGATGTTGCGGGGCCGGATCGTCGTGGGTGGCGGTGTGGCGGTGACGGCGTCTGCCATGGTGCGCAGTTCGCCGTGGGAGGACGCCCCAAAGATGGTGGCCCCGGTGTGGTGTTCCACGTGGAGGCCGTCCGCGTGCCGGGTGATGCGCACGAAGGCGCCACCGACCGTGGAGGTGCGTTGCTGGGTGCCGGATGCGTCAGTGAAGTAGATGATGTCGGTGTCGCTGGGTATGGGTAGGCGGGCGATTGCTGTGGGGTGATAGACGTAGATGGGGTTCCCCTGGGCGGTTCTGGCGGTGATTTGCGTGGGTTGCAGTAGTGGCGCTGCATAGACGCCTATCCCCTGGGTGATGATGGCCTGGGCTCGTGGGGTGAGGCGGAGGAGGCCCCTGTCTGGGCGTCCCTGGGTGATATACGCGTACATCAGGTGGAAGAGGTATCCCGTATTGGGGTGGAACTTCTGGCACGTGATGGTCTGTCGCCGCTCCTTGTCGTCTTTGTCGCCGCGGAGGGTGGGGCATTTGTGCTGTAGGGGGCGCATGGGTGCCTCCTGAGGTCCTGCGCGGTGTGGGTCGCAGCAGTCATACTCCATGGCTACGCTGTCCGGGTCTGCCCGCTCGTTGGTGAACGTCAATGTCGCCGTGGGTGTTCGGGTCCAGGCTACGTGCGCCGGGTGTTCTGGGGGTACCGTGTGAAACCAGGGGGAGAGCCATGCCTGCTGGTCGGCGGTGGCGGCGGCGGTGGGGGTGCGGTAGTGGGTGGAGATGAGGTGCAGCAGGGGCCACGGAGTGTCGAGGGCTGCCGGGCCGCAGTGCCAGCACGTGCGTGGTATGCCCTGGTCACTGTGTCTGACTGGTGGTACATCAGTCTCCGGTGCATTGTGTTTGGGGATGGACCAGGGGGCATGGTGTCGCTAGACAGTGCGGGTAGAATGTTTGTGGCCGTTTGGTGCTAGTAGCAGGATGGTGGGTGGTGTCCAGCCTTCGGCTGACGGGGTGGGCTCCCCCTGCGTCGTACCGCCGTCGTTGCGGGTCTCGTGCTCGCTCGGGCGGGGCCGGGGGTGCTGGCGCTGGAAGGCTGTGTACGCCGTGTCGATGTCCTTGGGCCCCGGCATGTCGCGCCCTGCCTTCGTAGCACATGCGCGGAGGTACGCTTGGAAGACGTGGCGTGCTGGCCATTGTGGGTCGGAAAGGAACGGGGTGTGGTGGGCGTCGCATTGGGCCATGATCTTCATCTGTGTTGGGGTGATATACACTATGGTGATGGTGGCCCCTACGAGGCGCAGGGTGTCCACCTCGCCTGCCGGGCGTCCGTGGATGTCGGTGTGTGTGGCCACGAGTGGCCCCTGTTGATCGCAGTGGTGGTTTGTCAGGATGGCGTGTGTGTGGTGCGGTAGGAGGAGTTGTAGCTGGGCCCAGATGCCAGTGCCCACGGAGGTGGAGACGCCGTGTTGCGCCAGTATCCACCGGGGGCAGGTGTTGCGGGCCATTTGCGCTTTTTTTATGCGTATGGCTGCCGCCTCGCGAACTTCTGGTTGGTGGTTGTGTGTTACCCTGTGTAGGAGGTGTGCTGCGTGTTTGGCATAGGCCATGTCGACGAGGGCGCCTGTATTGTCTCCGTAGTAGCGCCAGTGGGCCATCATGGCCTCCTTGGGGAAAAACGTGGGCCAGCCTCCGTGTTGCGCCCATGCCTTCGTCACTTGCTGTCGAGCTTGGCGTAGTGCGTCTTGGGGGCGCGGGAGGTGCAGGGCTTGGTACCCGATGGCCGCGTTGAGCATTGCTTCCATGAAGTAGGCCAGGCCCTGCGTAGACAGGAGGTCCCCCCTGGCAATTTGGGGTAGCCGGGCGAGGCGCTCTTCTAGCTTGCTTGGGAGTGTGATGTCGTGGTGCCGCGTGGCCTGTGTGACTCCCAGGTGGACTGTGGTGTCTTCCAGGTGTAGGGGTTCGCCTTTCCGGATGTGGGGGGTGGGGGTCTTGGCGTCGGCCAGCCCGACCGATTTGCGGGGGTGCACTAGGAGCTGGTGGGCGTCCAGGTAGGTTGTGGTGAGTTGGAGAATGGCGGACGCCTGTTCGGTGGTCGTTGGTAGCCCTGCGTTCTCAGGGTCGCGGTGGCGGGTGGCCGTAGTTAGGAGGTTGTCATCTGCGAAGTTGATGAGGGGGGACCGTAGCGGGTATGGGGCGTACCCCGGGTATACCCGTGCTAGCTCGAATGCCAGTGGCAGGGTGACGAGGAGGTAGAGGAAGGGGCCTTCGGCGCCTCCCTGGGGGACCCCGCTGTCTGTGCCAGTCCAGGGGGTGAGGCCTGTAGAGTCGGGTCTGGATGTACCCGGTCATGAAGGATAGGAATGGGAGGCCCATGGCATCCCATACCTCCGTGAGGAGCCGGTGTGGGGCGGGGGGGAACGCGCCTTGGACATCGAGGGAGGCGATGATCATCTCGTAGGGGTTCATGTCCAGTGCGGTGTCCTGGAGGAAGATGGCCTCGTGGGGGGACCTGCCGGCCATGGCTCTGCACATGCTGGCGGGCACGTGGGCGAAGACCGCTGGCGCGATGCGGCCTAGGATGAGCGTCCACACCAGCTTGACCTCGGTGGTGGCGCAGACTATGGGCCGCCAGTTCCCCGGCTGCGCCCAGTCCCCCTTTTTGTAGAGGGGGTGGACCAGGTTGGCCCACTCAGGGGGGATGGGCGTGGCGCCCGTGACGATGTCCCACAGGCGGGCTGCCAGGCGGCGTTTGACGGGCAGGGTGAGACGTTGGTACGCTTCGGCCGGCAAACCGTCGACGCCGGGCACGACCCCCTTCTTCAGGCGGTCTAGGGCGCGTTGCAGTTCTGAGATGCTGAAGGGGTCGTGTTCGATGGCGCGCCGCTGTTCCCGGTTGAAGACCCTGGGCACATGCTCGCGGATGGTGTTTCTGGTGTGGGGGTCGAGCTCGGGGAGGGCGTCCCCGTATTGTGCCTGGAAGCTGTCCAGGACTGCCTGGAGGACGGCGTCGGGGTCATTGGTGAGGCCTCCTTCGGGGGTGCGTACCGCGTGGATGGTACGGCGCCCCGTGTCCTCCAGGATGCGGCTGACGTACCGTAGGGACTTGTACAGCGTGTCGTTTCTGCCGTATTTCTGTCGCACTTTCCCACATCGTTTGGCCTCGGAGCTAAAGGCGGATTTACATGATCAAATTCGGGAGAAGAGGATCAGTACGGAGGAGCTATGCCTCGATTGGTTGCAGCATGAAGAAGGAGCTGATGCTCCAAACCAAAATTTGGACGATCTTTGGTCAATACCCCTCAACTTGCAGCGTGGAGAATTGCGGTTGAGGGATTGCAGGAGGTATCTCCGAGAGTACCGCCGGCTTCTGAAGCAAGTGGAAGATTGGTCCGAATCAAGCGAGATTTGCCATCTCTTGCGAGATGTACTGCCATCGTACTGGAGAAATCGTGTGGAAGACGAAGAAAAGAAACGGGCAAAGAAGCGCTTGGCTGTACGTATTATGTCGCCGGAAGATCAGCATCCTCGTATCATGGAATATTTCCGGAGGAACCTGAGAGAGCCTGACGGGATGATCTCCATGAAGAATTCGGTCTACGTGGAGGTGTTTGGGGACACGGCCGGAGGACGTTTGCTGAGGCTCAACAACGTGGAGTGGAGACGTGGGGAGAAGCTGAGGATGCAAAGGATCCCAGGCCGCATGAGCCTGGACTCAATAGTCCAATACTTGAGCGTGGAATTGAAGCTTAATTCCAAAAATGAGGCTCACATTAAGGACCATCACGGCAATGGGAATCGCGAGCGCTGCGACGATCGGAATTATCCCGCCATCCAAGAAGATCCAACCGTCGGCGGAGACCGAAGTCAAGATCCAGGGTCCGAGGATGGAAAGACGTCGCCCGGCGGGGAGTACATGACTCGGGAAGATCATGAAGATGCACACTTCGTCGCGTTCGTGGCCCACAACACCAGCAAGGTGTACGAGGAGGACAAGCGGGCATACTTCCAAGCCCACCCCGAAAAAGTCCCCAAGGAGAAGCGGATTGATGAATGCAAAAAGAGACAAGCTGATGGAGGTCGACATGTGGGATCAAGCCATGGTGGCGATCAGCGGATTCGGCAAATTGATGAGGTTGCCGAGTCGCTAAGGAAGGCCACGGAGGACTTGAAAAATTTGCAAGAACGAATGGGAAGTCAAGGCCCAGGTAATTCGCAGCATGATGGTGCTGCGGTAAACCGGACCTAGAGAAGCCCCCACGGGGATGGGACACCGGAGGTCTCTCCGCCACAAGTCAGCAAAATAGAAAGAGAGAAGGTACCCATGGTACCAAAGAGGGCTCCGGAAGAGCCAAGAAAGCTGAGGTAGGTAGGTTGGGAGGTATCTTCGGGAGCTCGGGATGCCTCTCTTGACAATGCAGGAAGAAGGTCTTACCAAGGGGACGTCCTGTCCCTCCCACTGCCCTATGTGAGGCGCCTCTTAGGCTGCTCCTGCATGTGCTTGGGAAGGCATTGTCGCGGCCACCCGGTTCATGTGCCCCGGCTGGGAGGGTGTCCCCACATGTGTCCATGGGTAGGGCCACGTGCCCCCTCCTTTCGGCGGCAGCTCTGGGGGCTGCCCAGCCGTGTGGAGTATCTCTCACAACAAGGGGTATTGCTCCCGCTTGTCTACGGTACAACCGCCTCACCCTTGTGGCTTGAGCTGCGGGGCCTCTCTGCTTGGCAGGCGACCCCCTCCTGGACTGTGTACCGGCTCGCCTGTCAACGGTTGCTTCCATGGCTCCGGGTGACGTTTGCCATGGTCCCCGATGCAGCCTGGCCGGGCTCGGACCAGCGGCATTGGGGTACCGCCCCTGTAGCTTGCCCGGTGGGTCGGCTGGGTCGCCCCAGTGCGCCCGACCCATGGGGTGTTGGTTCTTTCCTGTCCCTCGGCCGCCCTACGTGTGTGCGGTGTCCTGGGCCACTTGGCTCCTGTTCACCGGTGCGCCTGCTCGGTGTGTTGTGTTGCTTGTGCGGTGTCCTGGGCCACTTGGCTCCTGTTCACCGGTGTGCCCGCTCGGTGGGTTGTTTCGCTTGTGCGGTGTCCTGGGCCACTTGGCTCCTGTTCATTGGTGTGCCAGCTTGGCATGTTGTGTTGCGTGTGCGGTGTCCTGGGCCACTTGGCTCCTGTTCACCGGTGTGCCCGCTTGGTGCGTTGTTTCGCTTGTGCGGTGTCCTGGGCCACTTGCTTCCTGTTCACCGGTGCGCCCGCTCGGCGTGTTGTGTTGCGTGTGCGTTGTCCTGGGCCACCTGGCTCCTGTTCACCGGTGTGCCCGCTCGGCGTGTTGTGTTGCGTGTGCGCTGTTCTAGGCCACTCGGCTTCTGTTCACCGGTGTGCCCGCTTGGTGCGTTGCTTTGCGTGTGCGGTGTCCTGGGCCCCTTGGCTCCTGTTCACCGGTGTGCCTGCCCGGTGCGTTGCTTTGCGTGTGCGGTGTCCTCGGCCACTTGGCTCCTGTTAACCGGTGTGCCCGCTTGGCGTGTTGTGTTGCGTGTGCCGTGTCCTGGGCCACTTGGCTCCTGTTCCCCGGTGTGCCCGCTCGGCGTGTTGTGTTGCGTGGGCGGTGTCCTGGGCCCCTTGGCTCTTGTTCACCGGTGTGCCTGCTCGGTGCGTTGCTTTGCGTGTGCGGTGTCCTCGGCCACTTGGCTCCTGTTAACCGGTGTGCCCGCTTGGCGTGTTGTGTTGCGTGTGCGGTGTCCTGGGCCACTTGGCTCCTGTTCAACGGTGTGCCGGCTCGGAGTGATGTGTTGCGTGTGCGGTGTCCTGGGCCACTTGGCTCCTGTTCCCCGGTGTGCCCGCTCGGCGTGTTGTGTTGCGTGTGCGGTGTCCCGGGCCACTCGGCTCCTGTTCACCGGTGTGCCCGCTTGGTGCCTTGCTTTGGGTGTGCGGTGTCCTGGGCCCCTTGGCTCCTGTTCACCGGTGTGCCTGCTCGGTGCGTTGCTTTGCGTGTGCGGTGTCCTCGGCCACTTGGCTCCTGTTCACCGGTGTGCCTGCTCGGTGTGTTGCCTGTGTGTGCGTCGTCCTGGGCCACTTAGCTCCTGTTCACCGAGTAAGAAAAAGTCACTACCATGTCTTTCCTGGGGTACTTGATCCAGGCTACAGCCCCCCTCTTTGCCTAAGAAAGTGATGAGACTAACACTTAAACATTTTTGTTTCTCTTATGAAGCTTTAAGTACACTTTCTCAGCAACTAGGGTTAAAACCCTAGCTCCCCCATGAAGTTCACCCCTACCACTCAAAGGAGCGGAAGTACCATCCCTCATGGAGGTTATACCAAAATAGAGTAGGCACTTCATGCCTTGGGCCTTGTAGGTTAAGCCTAGTGGTCTCCCACCTCAGGACCCCTATACTCAAAACCTTCTACTACTTATTGTGGTTCCAGTTTGTAACTGTTTCTGAATTCCGTTGCTTGGCCAAGTCATTTCCTGTGTCTGGCCTAACTCCTATGCCCCAGATTCCTAACCAGCTCCATTTTATCCAAAAGAGTGCACATGACGTGCTTGGTGCTATCTTGGAGGCCTGAGTCATGCCAGTTTTCACATAAAATCATTTTTTTTGTTTATAAAACCATTTGAGTTGCATATTTGATTCCTCATTTGTCTATATGCAGCCCCTCTTTGCTTACAATGCTTTGATTTGGAAGAATACTATCACAATTCTGACTTTGATCCTGTTTGTGGTGTTCCTTGTTCGTGGACTTTACCTTTTTGCAGTTTTGGGGAAACATCTTTTGAAAGGCAATCAAGGTTTTCAATATCAACAACAAGCAAGAAACATCAGAAACTCTTTCTGGTAGCAGAGTGCAAACACCCTCGCCAAGCTAAAGCACAGGAAATCCACAGCGTATTGAGGAATGTCACGTCCATCAGTTACACTGAGCGCCAAGACCCTGCCAAACAGGTCCCAGCCAACGGCGGGGCCTGTAGCAGGACCTTCCAGGGCTATGTCCCTGAGCGGAAGAGATGATACAGTCGTTGTGGACAGTACTGGCTGGCGCAGAGAGCACCAAGCAAGAGGGGCGGAAGAAAAATATATGAGAGAAGCCCCTGAGGCGCCTGTGTTAACCCAGGAACGCCTCAGAAGCCTCGAAGGGAGGGATCCAATGGCGGCTGCCCTCCTGTCTGTCGTATCTCCCTTACCTCCTTCTGAGGATGCCCCTGATCCTGATTCCTTGGCCGCTAAGGAAGCCCAGGCCGCGATGGAGAAGGCCGCCACCGCCAAAGTGAAAGCCTGGAGGAAAGCGGGAAAGCAGGAGAAGGAGAAAGAACCGATGAAGGCGTATCCCATGTTCGCCACCACGTGGGGTGGGGGGTTCGAAGCACCTTATGGGGAAATATCCACCACGACGTCCAATGACTCCTCGGAATGGGAGGTGGACTGGATATCTGGAGAGCCTACCCCGTCGTTACCTTCGAGGCCAAGACCACCTTCGCCTCGTGGGGTGTGCCCCGAGACCGTGTGCGTGGAAAGAGGTTTACCTTCACGTATGGCTGCCCCTAAACTCTGCCTGGATGAGACCATGGAACTCCTTTCCCGGGTTCTGGGGGCTGGGGATGAAGATCCTGATTTGAGTGCACTGTCTGCAGCACTCAAGGCTAAACTGGGGCTGTCTGAACTGAAGAAGCCCCCCTCGACCATGTCCCCGGGTGTTCAACTCCTGACCCGGGGCGTGAAAAGCTGCAGAGGGATCCGCAACACCCCCTTGGACACCTGTCCAAGCCCTTTCCACCCTTGTGTGAGGACTGTTCCTGTATGCACTATTGGGGATTCTACTGAGGCTGAGATGGAGGGCTATGGGCTGGCTGCACTGGCGCCACTTGCCACTGTCTACCCCTCACCCCCCTCAGGTGGAAAAGGTGACACTGGTGTACCAGGTCGGGGAACAAAGGGCATCGCCACAGCGAACCTTCAGATCGAACTCCCTGAGTTGGATCCTAAAAACTTGCTGGATTGGGCCGAAGAGCTTTCGGAGTTTCTACTCCTCACCGGACAGCAACATGCTGATGTCCGGACCAAGTGCACGCTCATCAAGAAGTCGTGCAAGAAAAAGTTCCTTCAGCGGCAGGTGAAAACTACCATCAGGAAGAGCTCCAGTTGGGGAGGCTTCCTTAAAAGACTGGAACAAATGTACCCAGTCTACGAAACGGACCTGAGTGTCCGTACGGAGATAGAGGAACTACCCCCACTTCCTGAGTTCCCCACATTTCTGAGTTCGTGGCGCAGCTGGAGGAGCTAATGGGGAGGATGAACCCCTCCTCATACGGGCCTACAGAGGCTCATCTGTGGCTCGTGGGTAAAATTCCTCCCAGGAGTGGGGAGAATTGTAAGGAGACATCGGAGAGGAAATCCCGGACTCATTCCTACGATCAGTTGGTCAATCTTCTGATCGCACTTGCCATGGAGAGAGAAAACGACTCTCACATGGATAAATACCTGCGCAAACATCTGCGCAGGGAGGCCCGTGCTGAAAAGCCTCAGGGAGGGAGGTCCCCACAACCCCACACTAACCCTGGGAAGGGTAAGGGAGGGGAACTGAAGCATATGAGGGAGACCCCCCCCGCTAAAGGCAAGGGAGCCCCCAATCTTTTTTATTGCAAGCCTACGGACGACAAGGGGGGACCATGTCACGCCCCCCACTGCGATGGACGCAGCTCATGTATGCTCCAGTTGCGGCGGACGCAGAGGACCAAGGATGGTCAGGAGGTCAAACACCAGGACCACTTCCGCTGCACTATCACGTGTGGCTACTGCGGCAAGAGGAGGCACTACGAGGATGAGTGCCACATAAGACGCCGCGAGTCCGAGAAGCTAAAGAAGGCCGAGGAAGAACGGCGTAAGAACGCTGGTAAGGGGGGGGGAGGCAGTACCCCTGGGGGAACTCCCGGTGGAGGTAACCCTGGAGGAGGGCAAGGAAACTCCGCACCCCCCACAGGTGGAAAACCAGGCCCCACCCCCAAGGGTGCGCAGCCTGGGGAGAAGCGAACTGTACCCTCTACCCCAGGCGCCAGTGGCGCTGACAAGGGAAACGAGAATGCCAAGAAGCGCTGCCTCAACTGGCACTCTAAGTGCCTGCAGGCGGCGGGCTTTGGAGTGAAATTCCCTGAAGGGGAATAGGGGGGCGGCTCCGAAGAAGAAGATTTGGTTCTCTGGATCACCGTCAAAATAGGTGATCAGGTTTACAAAGCGGTCTTGGACACGGGCGCCACGCTGTCAATCGTGGCCCGCAGATTGCTAAAACAAGCCAAGATCCAGAAAGCCAAAACAGTGGCCATAAGGGTAGGGGATGGTTGGACCATCCATTCCCAGGGGGGAGTTGATGTGACTGTATGTCTAGGCGATGAGGAGGTGACGCAGCACTGCAAAGTGCTTGACACCGACGCCTTTGACATTGTCATTGGCACTGATTTTCTGCGCTTCAACCCCCAGGTGAAGTTGCTGTCCTTGCAACGTCCCTACGCCCTTCATTGCGATTTTGGCAGTGGCCTATACTCTGTCCCTCTGGAGCTGTCAGGTCTAAAAGAATCTGGTCTACGTTACGTGAACCGGTCTTACAGAACTGAGAACTATCAGTTGGTGCAGCCAGTGTTGGAAAATGGACTGGCCGCCCTGCAGCTGGACCTGAATGAAATTCAGGTAGAACTGTTCGCGAGTAAAGAGCAGCATCTGATGCAGCTCTACTGCTCGCGAAACCTAAACGATGCGTATCGCTTTTACTGGAAATCAATTGGGTTGTGCTACGCAAACCCCCCATTCTCCCAGCTCGCCAAGGTGATTACCAAAATCGCCCTAGAAGGAGCGAGAGTGGTCCTGTGCACCCCCGACTGGGGTACCACAGGTGAACACGCCTATTGGAGGCGCCTCTTGGACCGTATCATTGTGGGAAGGACTGAACTGCCCGACGGTCCCATGTACGTCCCTGAGGAATCTCAGGAGACCATGCCCGCCCCTGAATGGTACAGTTTCCTATCCATCGTAGATGGTCCCTAAACCCCGTGCCCGTGAGTGACCTTGATCAGGTTGTACTCAAGGAGTTGATGGCCCAAAACAAGGGCCTTACCCTCCATGATCTCAAGAAGAGATCTGAGTGCTCTTTGGTTACCACTACGAGTGGTGAGTGCCCCGATGAGCCGGAGACACCAGCAGTCTCTATTTCGCTGGCTGATGCTGACGACCGCCTGAGCGATATCGCCAGTGTAATACCCCTGGTCGACCCGGAGGTTGTGACACTGAAGCATAGCGCTTTCCTAGCGCAGTTGCTCATGGAAGAGGTGGATCTCGGCGAGTCCGCCCCTGGTGGGTCTAATGATCACGCCGTGTTCTCTATGAGGGCCACTGATGGCCCCTCAGGTCAGGTACCTGGCGCTAAACCCTCACCCAATAACATGCCCGTCTCTTGGTATGACGTGCGGGAACTACAGCAGGTCCTGTGGGCTAAAGCTGAGGGTATCGAGCAACGGACCCGCCTGGACCTCCTCAAGAGGACCTGGAAAACCTCTATTTGGTCCGAGGAGGATGATGAAGAGATGACTCTCCTCGATCCTGAGACCCCTCTGGTATACTCCCTCCACTATGCCCAGGAACGCCAGGACGGAGAGGATGAGTTGCCCCCCGAAACGGTGGGGCGTATAAAGAGGCAGGACAAAGGGAAGAGTAACCTCCGCGCTGAGGAGGATTTTTCCGAGAAGGTGGAGAGCATGAATCTCGACCCCCGTCCCACTAAGCTCATCCACATGTATCCGGAGGTTTTTGGAGCGTTGCCCCCACCCCTGTCTTGTAAGAAACTGGTCCAGATGGATGTCAAACTCAAACCAGAGTTTGAAGGGTCGGTAGTGAGGCGGCGTCCATACCCCGCTTCACAAGACCAAATCGACGAGATCGAACGCCAGATGCAAGAGTGTATAGATGCTGGCCTTGTCGAGGAGTATAAGCACAGGGACTACCCCCGCCATTGTAGCCCTTGTTTTCTGGTTGCTAAACCTGGGTCCACTGCTATGCGCTTGGTCGTTGACTATGGGGAGGTCAATAAAAAGACCCAGAACCACTCAGGGAGTATCCCCAACATGGAGAACACCCTGGAGAGAATCGCTAAGTGTCGATTCAAGACCAAGATGGATAAGCGCAGTGGCTTCTGGCAAGTAGACCTAACCCGAGCAGCCCAGGAACTGCTCGCCTTTCTAACCCCTAAGGGCCGTGTCTTCCGCTGGAAGTTCATGCCCTTTGATGTCGCGAATGCCCCTGCTCTCTTTCAGGAGCTGATGAACAAAATCCTATATATCCTGAGATGCAGACCCCTTGTGCAGGAACTGGTTTCCCGCGGGGCTGAGATGGAGGCCCACATCGACGGCGTGAGCCTGGGTACTAATACCCAGGAGGATCATATTCTCCTCCTGCAAGAGTTTTTCACCGTCTGTCAGGAAAACCATCTCCGCATCAAACTCGAGAAGTGTGAGTTTATGCGAGAGGAGATGGAGTACCTAGGGTTTGACGTGGGGTATGGCTGGTGGAAACCAGCCGCGTCTAAGATGCAGCCCCTAAAGGACATGCAGATACGTGACGACCCTAAGAAGGGTCTACACGATGTGCGGAGTGTTATTGGCGCCTGCAATTTTTACCGACGCCATATCCACAATTTTACGTATTCATCAGCCCCCCTGACTGACCGTATAAAGAAGACCAACCCTTGGCAGTGGACCGACAAGGAGGAGGCCTGTTTCCAGGAGTTGAAGAGGAAAATATCCTCCACCAGCTGCCTGGGGCTGCCCCGCCCTAAGGGCGAGATAATACTCTTCACGGATGCGTGTGACGTAGGGGGGGCTGGTACCCTATACCAGTGGCAGGAGCTTAACCCCAATGATTTGCCGCACTGCCAGTTTCACACTTCAGGTCTGAACCGCGATGGAGCCCTGAAGCATGACTATCCCGCCAATAAATGGCGTCTGGTGCCTCTGGGGCACTGGAACTGGAAGTGGAATCAAGCACGATCCAACTACAGTACCTACGACCAGGAACTCCTGGTTGGGATGCTCGTGCTCTCTTCCCAATCCCGTCTTCTAGGTACTAACCCTGTTGTATGGCTCTGTGACCAAGAGCCCGTGAAGACATTTCAGAAGGGCCCGCCTCCTGAAAAAGCGAAACTAAAACGATGGTGGACATACCTGAGTCAGTTCAGGTTGACCGTCCATCATATACCAGGTATAAAGAACGAGATGGCTGACTACATCTCGCGTAATAACTTCGACGCCCTCCTAGGTGAGAGCTTTGAAGCGTTGGCCAAAGAGACCTTCCAACGTATGGATGTCCAGCTGGACCTATCCATGCGCACGGCAGGTGTACTGGAGGGCTGGAGCCTGAGGGACTACCAGGCTGAGTACCAGTGTGTACTCAGTACCCTCAGTGATGGCCTAGAGGCACGCCTAATAGATGGCGACCGCTGGTATAAAGATAACCAGTACCTATACTATGAGGACCGCATAGTTGTGCCTGAGGCACGACTGGACGGCTGTCTGCAGTGGGCACACCACAGCTCCGGGCACACAGGGTGCAACCGGTCTGCTGCTTTCTTCAGTGAGCGTTTCTACTGCCGACTGACCCAGTCTGAACTACGTACCCGTATGCAGTCCATAGTGGACTCCTGTGACTGTCACGCCAGCAAACAGAGCGACTCACATGACAGAGGACTGGTCTCCAGTCTCCCCGTACCCTACTGTGCTAACTCCCTGTTGTACGCGGATTTCATCCATGGTCTGCCTAAGTTTGGTCGCTATCATAGTTGTTTGGTGGTCACTTGTGTTCCAACCCGCTTCACATGTGCTTTCCCCGGCAACAAGAAGATCACAGGAGAGCAGACTGTGAAGATCCTGGTGAAGAAGTGGTTTTGGGCCCAATGGGGCGCCTAAGGAAATCCACTCCGATGAAGATGTACGCATCCGGAGTGATACCGGTTGGTACAAGCGAGTGCTGGACGCCCTGAACGTCCAGGTAACCACAGGTGTACCTTACACGCACACGTCTAACCCTCTTTGTCAGAGACAGAATCGTGTGGTGGAGCAGAATCTGGGGATTCTGATGAAACAGGAGCGCACCAAAGATGAGGTACGCCTGTTGCCCTGGGCCGTTCTGGCCATGAACTCTCAAGAGAGTTCTTCAACCGGCTATACCCCGCACAAACTGTCCCATGGGGGGGCGTCCTGCGTGGTTTTTCAAAACCCCTTTCCCCGAGGACTATAAAAGCCCAGTTTGGGACTGGCTGGAGCACCGGCAGGACCTGGCTAACAGGGCCAAAGCTAACCTGAAACGCGTTCAAGAACGCGAACTAACCCAGCTTAACCGCACGAGACGTCCTGCCAGTTTCAAGGTGGGAGACCTGGTGCTTGTACACCACTCACGATTGCCGACATGGCCCCGCAACTGTTTGCAGGACCCCTACTTTTGGCCCTATCGTATTATCAGGATAGATGGATCCGGGATCCATGTGAGGTGCAGCCCCTGTCTAGGTGGGGAGCTGCTGTGTGCTCCTAAGCAACTCAGACACTACCACTCCCCTGATGAACTATCCTGGGATGAGTGGCGCTTGCCTGACTGTGAGGTCGAGCGTATCGACCTGGAGAACGCTGCCACCCCTGAGGAGGCACACGAACTCGAGGAGATGACTGCCGAGGAAATGGCAGTCGATGGCTACTACGTGGTTGCAGGTATTGCGCGCCACGAGTATAAACAGGGCTGGAAATTCCTGTCCCTGTGGGATGGCTATGGGCTATCAGAGGCTACCTGGGAGCCTATGTCAGCCTTCATACAGCCAGATGGGAGTATCAACCCCATCTTTCGTTCCTACCTCGTTGAGAACAGCGAGGGGCAGTTGCTAGCCCGTGCTGAGACCCTGTCCCAGCGTAAGAAGAGGAACTAACCTCCCAGGGTCGGTGAGCACTCTGAGCACTGCACCAACCGTGGCTGTGCCCTGAAGTCCCATGCCTATGGTTACCAGCGTGAGCCAGATGGCCGCTTATCAGGTTTGCAGCCAACCAGCGAGTATTTGCCTTGTTGACCATGTGTGCCATCGGACCTGCCCTGATGCTATGACCTTGGGGAGCCAACAATGAACGGTGGCTAGCTATTCTAATGACCAGGGGGGAATGACAAGCAAGGAGGAAGATGTCCTTGATTAATGCCCTAGATACTTTGATGAAATCCTGCAGGTTTTGAAGTTGAAAACCCAAAACAAAGCAGCACGTAGAGCAAGAACAGGATGTGGATCGAATGAATGAATAGTTTTGAAATCCAGTGTAACACAAAAGGACTGCAGATAGACAAAGCAGGTATAAACACAAAGATTCAATCACAAATGGATAATACAAAAGATTTTATATGAAAGCTGGTCTGACTCTTGCCTCCAAGATAGCATCAAGCACTTCATGTGCACTCTTTTGGGTGAAATGGTGCTGGTTAGGAATGTGGGGCATAGATGTCAGGCCAACACAGAAAATGACTTGGCCAAGCAACTGAATTCAGAAACAGTTGAAACGTAGAACCACAATAAGTGGTAGAAACAATTGAGTATAGGGGTCTTGGGGTGGGAGACCACTAGGCTTAACCTCGAAGGCCTAAAGCATGAAATCCCTATTTTGTTTCGGTATATCCTCCATGAAGGAAGGTACTTCCGCTCAGTTGAGTGGCAGGGGTGAACTTCATGGGGGGGCTAGGGTTACAACCCTAGTAACTTTGAGAAGGTGTACTTTAGGCTTCAAAAGAGAGATGAAAATACTTAAGTTAGTCTTAGCATCAACAAAAGGGTTTTAAGGGGGGCTTGGCCTGGATCAAGCCCTCCAAGAGGGACATGGCAGTGACTTTTTCTTACTCCCCCCTGGAGTACTAGGTAGCTAAGCTAGTAGGACCAAGGAAAAAGGCTCAAATATTCCTCAAATTACCTCAGAAAATGCATTAAACTTACCAAAAACATCCTCATCAGTTCATAGAAGCCTCTCACACTGTAGATACCCTCGAAAAACAGTGTAATGTACCGTGAATGATGTCCCTTTATGGGGCATTCCTCAAAGGTCGCCGGCGTGCGACAAAAAGTTTTGGTAAAAATTTGGGGGTAGTGGGGTTCGAACCCAGGACTCCCTCCCTAGAGCACAAGTGCTTGCCCACTAGGGTACAGTCGATCACTCTGATGCGGTCGGCTATCGCTGTATAAACAGCGTTTTAGTAAACGTCCTGAACAAGGGCCAGGGCGGAGCAATACTCCCAATGGAGGACACAAATCTCCAGGAGCTGGAAAAAAAAAGAAAATGTAGCCAACGGGGAGTGATTCCTGCGGTTTAGCGAAAGGGGTAGCGATTTAACAAGTCAAATTGCTAAAAATGGACGAAATCACGCGAGATGTCGTCATTTTTACACCAAACCCAAAGTGGCAGACGAGCGCAAAGGCAGCGGACTTCAAAAACAAGGTTGCGCAAGCGTAAACGGCTTTTGAAATAGAAGGTATGAGCCGTAGTTTTTAAAGTTCTAAAGGAAATTTTTGCACAGTTGCATCAAAATTTTTATAAACTTTAGGGAAACGTATTCAAACTCAACCCACACCACAGAGCAGGTGGACAACCCACCTCTCAGGTATGCCAGTGTCATCTCACACGCATGCATTGCGTTCGTGTTGGTTGCTTCGTTAAAACGTTAGGGTTCTCAACGCTGTGTTCCTTGGGGGTTCGGGCGCTCATCTCCTTTGCTCTGCACAGGTCAAAACAGGAATGAAAGGTATGCGATGCGAATGGAGCGCGCAGCGCGCACGTAGGGTTAGAATATGCGCTGTGCTCGCGATGCATGTGCCTAATTGAGGCATTCACACGCTGTGACGCTCTCCCTGTACCCCAATTCATCCTTGTTCTCTCTTCACAGGTAAGAAAAGAAAGTGTTTGCTCGTGTGTAGCGGTAGCGTTAAAGTAGGGTTGCTTAAAACGCTTAGGCTTGTTTATAACTCGCAATAGGGTTGTTTTGCGTTCGCTTCACTTCGGCATTCACACCATGCATGGTGAGTAAGGTAGGTAAGCCCAGGAGGAGCTCACCTCCTGGTTGAGCCAGTGTGGTTATGGTTCCGCCTCCCTTCCCTGCATGTGTGCACACAATGCATTAAAGGGATTTGACAGTAGGCCACGCGCTGTGCACGCGGTATGAACCCTTGCCAGGTTACCCAGGGCTTCGCCCTACGTTCCATAAGGGAACGGGCGAAGTCCTTAAGCTTGCTTGCTTGCAACTTGGTTCAGGAACAATGTATTATAGGGCACACTAAGAAGCGTATAATAGGTGGAGTGTGTCTTGGTTCCTCCGTCTTGAAGGCCAGTTCATTGGCCTCTGTTGTACAGGTGGGAGAGGTTCAGGGTGATTGGTGCACGCAGCAGCTGCCTTCGGCGGCTATCCCATTTTTCTGCCCTAGCTAAACAGGGGCGCTGATCACACAATCAATTGACTGCGCCTCAGCCAGGAGTGGCGTGGGCAGTTCGACTCCATCGACATCCGCGCTGTGCACGCAACAAGAGCACCCCTTCCCTCCAAGCCCTAGCAGGGAAACGTGTTGTGACGTCCCTGATAGGCCACAGTTGCTTGGCAGCGCTGTGTTCTCTTGTCTTCTTCACAGGAGGGTCATTAGGACCCGAGACTTCATTGACAGCAACACCAAGTAGCGTGTGTAGGGGTTAGGGTCAGCAAGCCTGGCAGGAGTTGAGTGCAGGTGATCAGTGCTCACCCTGCCTTCGAAGGCCGGTGCTGGCGTTAGTGAGTGTAGTGTAGTGGTGTCTCCTGTCCCGCGTGCTTTTCCTCGTGGGCAGGGGAGTTCGTTAGCTTCTGGCCCTTAGCAAAAATGGGCGTTTTGTATGCCCTTAGCACACTTGGCCACCCCTCCCCTCTAGTAGGTAGGGCTTTTGCCGTCTTCCCCCAAGGATAGGCGTCAGCACAGAAATTGGGTGCCATAGGAGTGGTAATAGTACCTGATTAGGACCTTCGGTCTGACGTCAGCGAAGCCCGGTCTCCGGGAGCCACGCCGGGGAGAGAAGTGAGACACACACAGACATACGTAGCACACATAGGGGTAAGGTAAAACCTGTAAGGAAGGGTAGAACCCCATGGGTCTGGACCAGTCAGGGGTCCTAACTGTGGGCTCGCTTGTCCCCAAGGAGGGAAGACACACCTTGCCTCATAACACCTTGCTTGTCATTCCCCCCTGGTGTAGTAAGCCACCGTTCTTCGTTCGGTCCCCAAGGTCATTACGTCAGGGCAGTCCCCATGCAACACATGGTCAACAAGGCACACACTCGCTGGGTGGCTGCAATCCTGATAAGCGGCCACCTGGCCCACGCTGAAAACCATAGGCATGGGTCTGCAGGGCACAGACAGGGTCAGTGCAGTGCTCAGTAAGCAGTAGTCTGTGAAAAACCAATCGCCTTCGGCCAGGGAGTGGTTGTCACGGGGGGCTAATGGTCCTGTCCTGCGATGCAGTGCGGGGCAACTGTGACAACTCCTCTTACACCCATACACAGGCACGTCTGCAGAAGAGTGCTCATTGCACCTGTCAGTAGACTGACACAGGGAAATTAGTTTCGCTCTTTACGCTGGGACATAGTCTCAGCACGGGTTAGGAGCTGCCCCTCGTCGTTCTCAACGAGATAGGTGCGGAAGATGGGGTTGACACTCCCATCTGGTTTTATGAAGGCTGACATAGGTTCCCAGGTCGCCTCAGATAACCCATAGCCATCCCACAGGGTTAGGAATTTCCAGCCCTGTTTATACTCGTGGCGAGCAATACCTGCAACCACGTAGTAGCCATGGACTGCCATATCATCGGCAGTCATCTCTTCGAGTTCGTCTGCCTCCTCTGGACTGGCAGCGTTCTCTAGGTCTATACGCTCGACCTCACTGTCGCTGAGGCGCCACTCATCCCAAGACAAATTGTCAGGGGAGTGATAGTGCCTCAACTGTTTAGGTGCACACAGCAGTTCACCACCTAGACGTGGACTGCACCTGACATGGATCCTGGATCCATCTATCCTGATGATACGATAGGGTCCTAAATAAGGGTCCTGTAGGCAGTTACGTGGCCACGAGGGTAGGCGTGAATGGTGAACCAAAACAAGGTCACCAACCTTGAAGCTGGCAGGTCGCCGTAGGCGGTTCCGTCGGCTCATTTCACGGTCACGAATGTGTCTCAGGTTAGTCCCAGCCTGGTTAGCCAGAGACTGCTTGTGTTCCAGCCAATCTCGCACAGGGCTCTTGAAGTCCTCAGGAAAGGGGGTTTTGAAGAACCAAGCAGGTCGTCCTCCATGGAACAGTTCTCGGGGGGTGGAACCCGTAGAAGAGCTCCGCTGTGAGTTCATGGTCAGCACTGCCCAGGGCACCAGGCGTACCCAGTCCTTGGTACGCTCCTGTTTCATCAGGATTCTTAAGTTTTGCTCCACCACACGGTTCTGTCTCTCACAGAGAGGGTTAGACGTGTGGGTATAGGGCACACCTGTGGTTACCTTCACGTTGAGGGCATTTAGCACTCGTTTGTACCACCCAGTGTCACTGCGGATGCGTACATCCTCATCAGAGTGCACCTGCTTAGGTGCCCCATAGGGCTCGGACCATTGTTCGACCAACAGTTTCACAGTCTGCTCACCTATGATTTTCTTATTGCAAGGGAACACACTGGTAAAGCGAGATGGGCCACAGGTGACCACTAGGCAACCATCATAGCCGCCGAAGCGTGGTAGGCCGTGGATGAAATCCACGTAGAGAAGATAGTTAGCACAATAGGGTATGGTAGGCTGGAGATCAGGCCCCTATCCCTACTGTCGCTCTGCTTGCTGGCATGAAAGCCACAAGCATCCACAATGGTCTGCATACGCGACCTCAGTTCAGTCAGGGTTAGAATAGAGTAGAAACACTCACGGAAGAAGTCCACTGAGCGATAGGCGCCAGTGTGACCAGAACTGAGATGGGACCACTGTAGGCACCCATCCAGTCGTGCCTCAGGCACCACAATTCGGTCCTCGTAGAAGAGGTACTGATTGTTTTTATACCACGCGTGCCCGTCAATGACACGGGGTTCGAGACCAGTGCTGAGGGTTTGGAGAATTTCTTTGTGCTCTCACTGATAGTCGGTTGGACTCCAAGTCTCCAGGATTCCAGCAGTGCGCATGGACAGGTCAAGCTGGAGATCCATACGCTGGATAGTCTCTCTGGCGAGCGCCTTGGAGCTCTCACCTATAAGTGCATCGAAGTTGTTGCGCGATATGTAGTCAGACAGTTCATTCTTTATTCCGGGGATATGATGCACTGTCAGCCTGAACTGGCTCAGGTAAGTCCACCACCGCTTTAGCTTAGCTTTCTCTGGTGGTGGGCCCTTCTGAAAAGACTTCACAGGCTCCTGGTCACACAGCCAGACAATAGGGTTAGATCCCAGGAGTTGGGATTGTGACGAGAGCACCAACATACCAGCCAGGAGTTCCTGGTCATAGGTGCTGTAATTGGAACGCGCTTGGTTCCATTTCCAATTCGGGTGTCCCAGTGGCACCAGTCGCCACTCACTGGTAGGATAGTCATGTTTCAGCGAACCATCACGGTTCAGTCCACTAGTACGATAATGGCAGTGGGTTAGTTCAGCGGGGTTAAGCTCCTGCCATTGGAAGATCGTACCACCCCCCCCTACATCACTGGCATCAGTGATCAGGACTAGCTCGCCCTTAGGGCGGGGTACTCCCAGGCAGTTGGAGGAGGCAATCTTCTTCTTCAACTCCTGGAAACATTCTTCCTCTCTGGCGGTCCACCTTCAGGGAGTAGTTTTCTTGATTAGGTCACTGGGGGGGGCAGAGGAGTAAGTAAAATTGTGGATGTGACGCCGATAGAAATTGCAGGCGCCCACAAAACTCCTCACGTCCTGTAGACCGTTCCTAGGGTTATCGGGAATCTGCCTGTCCTGTAGGGGCTGCATCTTAGACGCGGCTGGTTTCCACCAAACATACCCCACGTCGGAAACCCAAATACTCCATCTCCTCTTTCATAAACTCACATTTTTCGAGTTTGATTCGGAGATGGTTTTCTTGACAAACAATGAAAAATTCACGGAGGAGAAGGACATGGTCCTCTTAGGTATTAGTACCCAAACTCACGTCGTCGATATGAGCCTCCATTTCTGCACCCCGAGAAATCAACTCTTGTACTAGAGGCCTGCGCCTCAGTATGTACAAAACTTTGTTCATTAGCTCCTGGAAGAGCGCTGGGGCATTAGCCACCCCGAAAGGCATAACCTTCCACTTAAAGACACGGCCCTTAGGGGCTATAAAAGCCAGCAGCTCCTGAGCTGCGGCGGTTAGGTCCACCTGCCAGAAACCTAAGCGTTTGTCCATTTTGGTTTTGTACCTGCATTTGGCAATACGCTCCAGGGTATTTTCCATGTTAGGAATACTCCCTGAGTGGTTCTGGGTTTTCTTGTTGACCTCCCCATAGTCAACAACCAGTCGTAGGGCAGTCGACCCTGGTTTGGCAACCAGGAAACAGGGACTGCAGTGATGGGGGTAGTCCCCCTTCTTATATTCTTCAACGAGGCCAGCATCAATACATTCCTTGATCTGGCGCTCGATTTCTTCAAGCCGTTCCTGTGGAGCGGGATAGGGACGACGCCTCACTCGCGTCTTTTCAAATTCAGGTTTCAGTTTCAGGTCCATCTGGACCAGTTTTTTACAAGAGAGGGGAGGCGGCAAGGCGCCGAACACCTCCTCATAGGTTATCAGCAGTTTCTTCAGTCGGGGGTCAAGGTTAAGACTCTCGAGTTTCTGCAGGAAATCCTCCTCAGCATGGAGGTAGCTCTTTCCATGTTCTTTCTTTTTCTGCCAATCAGCAGTTTCGGCAGGCACAGAGCCATTGTCCCACTCAGGGGGACATTGCTGCCCATAGTGCAGAGAATACACTAGAGGTATCTCAGGATCAGGCAGCGTATAGGAATCATCGTCCTCCTCGGACCAGATGGAGGATTTCCAGGTCTGTCTGAGGTATTGCAGCCGCTCTTGGCGCTCAATACCTTCGGTCTTCAGGTACAACAGCCGCCGGAGTTCCTGAGTGTCATGCTCAGACAATGGCATGTTATTAGAAGCAGGTCGCGCCAGAGAATCAGCACTCCGGGCCACGGGTTCACCTGTGTGCATAGGCTGCATGTGTAGCACTGGCTTCCCAACAGGGGAAGCGGGCTCAGGGGTTGACTCTAGATCTACCTCCTCTAGCAACAGCTGGGCTAGGAAGGCACTGTGTTTTAGGTCAACACAGCTGGGATCAACAGGAGGGATAGTGCTGGTTATCTCAGACAGCTTGTCGTCAGCATCCTCCTTTACAGCAGCAGGTTCCAGATAGTCATCGGGAGACTCACACCCTGTAAGTGTGGCAGATAGGTGCTCAGGAGATCGATTTTTGAGATCAGAAAGGGTCAGGCCACGACTTTCGGCCATGACCTCTTTCAGTAGCACCTGGTCTAGGTCACACAGGGGTACAGGATTGAGAGATCCATCGACGATGGACAGGACACTGGCCCACTCAGGGGCCTGCATAGCTGTGTCTGAGTCCTCAGGCACATAGATGGGGCCGTCAGAGAGTTGCACATTTCCCACGGTCATTGGATCTAGCATACGGCGCCAGTAAGCATGTTCACCAGAGCAGCCCCAGTCAGGGGTGCACATGACAACCCTTCCTCCCTCATAAGCGATTTTGGTTAGAACCTTCGCGAGCAGGGAGAAGGGAGGGTTAGCATACGCTAGGCCCATTGCTTTCCAGAAGAAACAGAAAGCATTGTTCAATTGTTTCGAGCAGTACAACTGCATGATGTGCTGTTGTTAGCTCGCAAACAATTCCACCTGGATGTCATCCAGGTTTACCTGCAGGGCCGCCAGTCCATTTTCAAGAACGTGACGGGCCAATTGGTAGTTTTCAGTACCATAGTTAGTCTTGGATGCGTAGCGCAGCCCAGACTGTTTTTGTCCTGACAGCTCCAAAGGTACGGAGAACAGCGCACTGCCAAAGTCGCAGTGCAAAGAATAGGGGCGCTGGGAAGACAGCTTTTTTACCTGGGGGTTTCTTCGTAGGAAGTCTGTACCAATGACGATGTCAAAGGCATCGGTGTCCAGAACTCTGCAGTGTTGGGTCACGGTTTTGTCGCCCAGGCATATAGTCACATCGACCCCTCCCAAGGAATGGATGGTACGCCCATCCCCTACTCTTATGGCCACGGTCTTAGTTTTCTTGAAAGTCTTTAGCAGGCGCCGGGCCACTATGGAACGTGTTGCACCGGTGTCAAGCAGCGCTCGAAAAACGTGATCCCCGATTTCCACGAGGATCCAGAAAACCAAGTCCTCCTCTTCGGAGCCGCCCCCCTACTCCTCATCAGGGAACTTGACATCCACCCCTGCAGCTATGAGGGACCTGGCCCTCCAGGCTAAGCGCCTCTTCTTGGAGTTATTCCCCTCAGGGGTAGCGTTATCCCCCTGGGGGCGCTTCTTGGGATCACCTGCGGCAGGAGGGGGTGTGGCAGCAGGAGAGGGTGTGGCAACGGGCGCTGATGAGGGCCTCT
This sequence comes from Eutreptiella sp. 'Long Island Sound 2002', assembly GCA_964036045.1. Taxonomy (NCBI): domain Eukaryota; phylum Euglenozoa; class Euglenophyceae; order Eutreptiales; family Eutreptiaceae; genus Eutreptiella; species Eutreptiella sp. 'Long Island Sound 2002'. Next base: position 19,995,553 of record OZ038383.1, read on the forward strand.
GGGGGTTAGGGGGTCCATTTTTGCCACCCCCCTTGCCACCTCCTCTACCACCTTTATCCCCATTCTGGGGGTTTTTGGTGGGTGTTTGGCTCTTCTGGCGTTTGGCCTCCTGGCGCTTGAGTTTATCACTCTCGCGTTTCCTTATGTGACATTCGTCTTCGTAGTGACGACGTTTGCCACAATAGCCACAGGTGATGGTACACCTGAAATGATCCTGATGGGTCACAGGTTTCCCATCCTTGGTATGCTGCTGTTGTTTCATCTGCAGCATACAGCTACTACGTTGATCGCAGTCAGGGGCATGACAAGGCCCCCCCTTGTCATTGACAGGTTTGCAGTAGAACAAAGGGGGTGTACCTGCCTCAGGTTTGACCTGATTCATGGCACGTAGGTTACCCCTTCCTTTACCACCTCCCTGGTTGGTGTTAGTGGGATTTTTAGCCCCTTTCCCTGCGACACGTTCGGGGGTTGGGTTACCCCCTCGACCCAAGTGCTTCTTGAGGAATTTCTCCATGTGGGAGTCATTCTCCCTCTCAAGAGCTAGCTCAATCAGGAGGTCCACCAGTTCATCGTACGAGTGGGTCCGACTCTTCCTCTCAGAGGTAGAGTGGCAATCATCCCACGTACGTCGGGGCATCTTACTAATGAGCCACAGGTGGGGTTCAGTGGCTCCGTAGGAGCCCACGTTCATCCGCAAAAACAGATACTCCAAGTCGCACACGTATTCAGAGATTCGCGCAGCGGAAGGAACCTCAGGGAGCATACGTAGCTCCTCTATCTCTGTGCGCACACTGAGGTCAGTGTCATAGACTGGGAACGTTTTCTCCAACCTCTGGAGTACCTCTGCCCAGGGGGGACAGTTTTTCACAATCTGTTTCACCTTTTCTTCCAAAAAGTTCTTTTTGCATGAGCGTTTCAGCAGTGAGCATTTGGTGGCCACATCCACATGGGACAGGCCAGTCAGCAAAAGAAACTCAGCAAATTCTTCTGCCCATTCAGGCAGACTTTTGGGGTCCAACTCCGGCAGTTCCGGCTGGATGTTTGCCTGGGCAATAGGTCTGCCCCTCTTCCCACCCCCCGGAGTTAGGCCAGAAGGTGATACGCGGGCAAGAGGTGCCAGGGCTGACAGCCCTCTTTTCTCAGTCTCTGTCACAGGCACGTCCTGTAGTTCAGCGATAGGGACTGTCCTGGCACGGGGTTGAAAGGGGCTGGGGCAGGTGACCTTACGCAACAGCCTTGAGACCCTTGATCTCTTAAGATCATCGGCCAGGGTACTCAGTCCGGGGGAGGGGGAGGACAACTCTGGCTTGGATGAGGGTTCTGCAATACCCAGTTTTGCCTTAATGGCCTCCGATAGGGCCGTCACATCTGGATCTTCTGATCCAGACAGAAGTTTGGCCAGCAGTTTGGCCGTATGATCCAGGGCACCGTAGGTTGGCCTTGGATGATGTTGTCGCTCAACTCGAGTCAGGCCTACTTCGGGAGCCCTTGGGGTTGGGCAACATGCTCGTGGATACTCGGGTCTCGTTCGTCTGGGCAGGGATGCTGTCTCGGCTCTGTCGGACAACGGGCCAGAGTGCGTGTAGGATCCTAGGTCTGTTCGTGGTCTGGATCCGTGTACTGCCAATGGCTCCTCTCCGTCTTCTCCATGAATGGATTTGTAGTACTCCTCATGGAGGATGTAGTCGTCCATTTTCTTCCTCAGTTCCTCGTATTCCTCAGGGCCTCCAATCGCTGTTGAGGATGATGCCGGACAGGCGGATCGGGAGACTGAGGCTGCTACGCGCCTGTGGAGATGACGCAGGCTGTCTCCACCGTGGGCCGCTAAGGCCTCGGTGGTAAGGATTGTATTTTCTTCCGCCCTTCTGCGATCTGGATCTCCTTGAGACCCAGATGCGACACTGAGATGTGGAGCTCGCTAAGGTGGTTCACTCATAGGGTGGGCCATGCTGCCCATTTGTACTTGGACAGTTCTTATGGGCCAGGTCCTGACGCTTGGCGTGGACATAATGAACTTGTTGTTGAGCTTTGTGTGCTGCACTTCTTCTCAGGGTCGGTTCCAAAGGTCACAAGGGACTGTCTCTGCTACGGGAAAGATGTCCTTGATTAATGCCCTAGATATTTTGATGAAATCCTGCAGGTTTTGAAGTTGAAAAAACAAACCAAAGCAGCAAGTAGAGCAAGAACAGGATGTGGATCGAATGAATGAATAGTTTTGAAATCCAGTGTAACACAGAAGGGCTGCAGATAGACAAAGCAGGTATAAACACAAAGATTCAATCACAAATGGATAATACAAAAGATTTTATATGAAAACTGGTCTGACTCTTGCCTCCAAGATAGCATCAAGCACTTCATGTGCACTCTTTTGGGTGAAATGGTGCTGGTTAGGAATGTGGGGCATAGATGTCAGGCCAACACAGAAAATGACTTGGCCAAGCAACTGAATTCAGAAACAGTTAAAACGTAGAACCACAATAAGTGGTAGAAGCAGTTGAGTATAGGGGTCTTGGGGTGGGAGACCACTAGGCTTAACCTCCAAGGCGTAAAGCATGAAATGCCTATTTTATTTCGGTATATCCTCCATGAAGGAAGGTACCTCCGCTCAGTTGAGTGGCAGGGGTGAACTTCATGGGGGGGCTAGGGTTACAACCCTAGTAACTTTGAGAATGTGTACTTTAGGCTTCAAAAGAGAGATAAAAATACTTAAGTTAGTCTTAGCATCAACAAAAGGGTTTTAAGGGGGGCTTGTCCTGGATCACGCCCTCCAAGAAAGACATGGCAGTGACTTTTTCTTACTCAAGGTGTGTTCACCCTCCTTGGGGACAAGCGTACCCACAGTTAGGACCCCTAACTGGTCCAGACCCATGGGGTTCTACCCTTCCTAACCTGGTCGCTATACATGTCTGCCTAGGTATGTGTGAGTGTGCTATGGCTGAGGTCCTAAGAGCAAGTTGCAGAAGTGGTGTCCTAATTATACCCAGGTCTGCACGCTTGCTAAACCTGGAGGGTTGTCTTATTGATGCCACGGGGTACGCCCCGGATCTCCCCTCCCCTATGCGCCCAATTTCTGTGCTGGCGCAAAACCTTGGGGGAATACCCAGCGTACTAATCCAGGTTTTGTTTTTCCTACCTACCTGACTACTAAAGGGAGGGGTGGCCAAAAGCAATGAAGGCATGAAAACGCCATTTTGCTAAGTGGCCAAAACGCTGACCTAACCACTGCCACAGCCCACCAACCCTGCTAAAATTGCAGGAAACGGGTGGGACTGTGACACACGCACTACAGGTCCTACACACCCTACAGTGGCACCATCCTGGTGGGCGAGCGCTACTGCAACTGGCTCAAGCCCCCACGCAGGACTACCAGTCCTACACGCACGCTGTACTGGGTAGTGTTGAAGATAAAGTCGTGCGTCCTAATGACCCTCCTGTGAAGAAGACAAGAGAACACAGCGCTGCTGAGCAACTGTGGCCCAACAGGGACGTCACAACACGTTTCGCTGCTAGGGATTGGAGGGGAAGGGTGCACAGGTGGCGTGCACAGCGCGGATGTCGATGGAGTCGAACTGCCCTCGCCACTCCTGGCTGAGGCGCAGTCAATTGATTGTGTGATCAGCGCCGTATATTTTAGCACGGCTCAAGGGACTGCACCATTTCACCCTGATCCTCCCACCTGTACAACAGAGGCCAATGGACTGGGTTCAAGACGGAGGAACCAAGACACACTCCACGTATTTTACGCTTCTTAGTGTGCCCTATAATACACTGTTCCTGAACCCAGTTGCAAGCAAGCAAGCTTAAGGACTTCGCCCGTTCCCTTATGGAACGTAGGGCAAAGCCCTGGGTAACCTGGCAAGGGTTCATACCGCGTGCACAGCGCGTGGCCTACTGTCAAATCCCTTTAATGCATCATGTGCACGCATGGTGGTAAGGGAGGCGAGACCAAAACCATTGTAACCACACTGACTCAACCAGAAGGTGAGCTCCTCCTGGACTTACCTACCTGACTCACCATGCATCGTGTGAATGCCGAAGGGAAGCGAACGCAAAACAAGCCTAAGCGTCTTAGACAACCCTACTTTAACGCACAAACGACGCAAACACGAGCACGCACTTCTCCTTTGAACCTGTGAAGAGAAGGGAAGGGGGGTGCATGCAAAAGGAAGCGTGGCAACGTGTGTATGTCGGAATCCGGCATATGCATCGCGAGCACTTCATCTTCTCTAACCCTACGTGCGCACTATGTGCATCATTCGTGGAGCATACCTTTCAACCTTGTTTTTACCTATGCAGGGGGAATGCAGGAGTCCCCCAACCCCCCGGAGACACGACGGAGACAACCCTAATGTTTTAACGAAACAACCACGACGAACACAATGCATACGTGTGTCATGACACTGGCATACTTGAGAGGCGAATTTTTCGCCTGCTCTTCCTTTTGTTTGTGTTTGTGAGGTTTGTCCCTATGTTTTATAAAAATTTTGATGCAACCATGCAGAAATGTTTGGTTTTTCACTGTCAAGGCACGGCACACACCTCTCTACTCGAGTGCCTTGTAGTGCCGTTAACCCCTTTTCTTGGGCGCGGCTCTGTGGCGCTTGTCTGCGACCTTGAGTTTGGGCCTACAAATGACGATTTCTAACGTCTTATCGTCACTTTTTAGCGATTGGACTTGTTAGGGAGCTCAACCTTTCACTAAACCACAGGATCACTCCCTGTTGGTCCTCATTTCTATTTTTTTCAGCTCCTGGATGTTTGTGGGCTCCATCAGGAGTTTTGCTCCGCCCTGGCCGTTGGTCAGGACGATTACTGAAATACGATGTTTATACAGCGATGACCGTCCGCATCTGAGAGTTCGATCATACCCTAGTGGGTAGCAATGCAGACTCTAGGGAGGAGGTCATGGGTTCAAACCCCAGTGCCCCCAAACTATTTTTTCAAACGTTTATACTCACGCCAGCTACTTTTGAGGAATGCCCCTTCGGAGGGACATCATTCACGGTACATCACGCTGTTTCTAAAGGGTACCAGCAGTGTGAACAGCTTCTATGAAATGATGAGGAGGTTTTTGGAAGGTTTACACCATTTTCCGAGGTAATTTCAGGGTAATTTGAGCCTTTTTCCTTGGTCCTACTAGCTCAGCTAACTAGTACTCCAGGGGGGAGTAAGAAAAAGTCACCACGATGTCTTTCTTGGGGTACTTGATCCAGGCTACAGCCCCCCTTTTTGCCTAAGGAAGTGATGAGACTAACACTTAAACAGTTTTGTTTCTCTTATGAAGCGTTAAGTACACTTTCTCAGCAACTAGGGTTAAAACCCTACCTCCCCCATGAAGTTCACCCCTACCACTCAAAGGAGCGGAAGTACCATCCCTCATGGAGGTTATACCAAAATAAAGTAGGCACTTCATGCCTTGGGCCTTGTAGGTGAAGCCTAGTGGTCTCCCACCTCAGGATCCCTATACTCAAAACTTTCTACTACTTATTGTGGTTGCAGTTTGTAACTGTTTCTGAATTCAGTTGCTTGGCCAAGTCATTTCCTGTGTCTGGCCTAACTCCTATGCCCCAGATTCCTAACCAGCTCGATTTCATCCAAAAGAGTGCACATGAAGTGCTTGGTGCTATCTTGGAGGCCTGAGTCATGCCAGTTTTCACATAAAATCATTTGTTTTGTTTATAAAACCATTTGAGTTGCATATTTGATTCCTCATTTGTCTATATGCAGCCCCTCTTTGCTTACATTGCTTTGATTTGGAAGATCACTATCACAATTCTGACTTTGATCCTGTTTGTGGTGTTCCTTGTTCGTGGACTTTACCTTTTTACAGTTTTGGGGAAACATTGTTTGAAAAGCAATCGAGGTTTTCAATATCAACAACAAGCAAGGGGCATCAGAAACTCTTTCTCACCGGTGTGCCTGCTCGGTTTGTTGTTTTGTTTGTGTGGTGTCCTGGGCCACTTGGCTCCTGTTCACCGTTGTGCCCGCTCGGTGCGTTGCTTTGTGTGTGCGGTGTCCTGGGCCACTAGGCTCCTGTTCACCTGTGTGCCAGCGTGGTTTGTGGTATTGCGTGTGCGGTGTCCTTGGCCACTTGGCTCCTGTTCACCGGTGTGCCCGCTCGGTGTTTTGGTTTGCTTGTGTGGTGTCCTGGGCCACTTGGCTCCTGTTCACTGGTGTGCCCGCTCGGTGCGTTGTTTTGCGTGTGCCGTGTCCTGGGCCACTTGGCTGCTGCTCACCGGTGTGCCCTCTCAGTGTGTTGTTTTGCTTGTGCGGTGTCCTGGGCCACTTGGCTCCTGTTCACCGGTGTGCCCGCTCCGTGCGTTGCCTGTGTGTGCGATGTCCTAGGCCACTTGGCTCCTGTTCAACGGTGTGCCTGCTTGGTGCGTTGTTTTGCTTGTGCGGTGTCCTGGGCCATTTCGCTCCCGTTCACCGGTATGCCCGCCTGCTGCGTTGTTTTGCGTGTGCGGTGTCCTGGGCCACGTGGCTCCTGTCCACCGGTCTGCCCGCTCGGAGTGTTGTGTTGCCTGTGCGGTGTCCTGGGGGCCTTGGCTTCTGTTCGCCGGTGTGCCCGCTCGGTGTGTTGTGTTGCTTGTGCGGTGTCCTGGGCCCCTTGGCTCCTGTTCACCGGTGCGCTCGCCCGGTGTGCTGTGCGGTGTCCTGGCCCACTTGGCTCCTGTTCGGCGGTGTGCTCGCTCGGTGTGTTGTGCTGTGGGTTGTGTGTGCGGGGCGTCGCTGCGGGGCGCTGACTCGTCCGTCCGGATGGTGGCTATTCGTAGCCGGCAGTGGCTGGGTACCCTCCGGGCGTGCACTCGTCCGTCCGGACGGTGGCTATTCGTAGCCGCCGTCCGCTGGCTGTGCCCTCCGGGCGCACACATGTCATCCGGATGGCGGCTGTTCCGTAGCCGGCATGGGCTGGGTTCACTGCCGGGTGCGCACACGTCCGTCCGGACGGCGGCTGGTGTTGCTAGGCACCTGTCCTCGTGCTGTGGTTGGTTGCGTGCTGTGCGCGCTCTCCGGGTTTGCTGCACCTGGCGGCCGTCACTGCTTGGCACCTGTCCGTGTGCCTGGGTTGTTGTCGGCGGCGTAGCCTCTCTGGCGTGCCTCGTGGCCCCGCGTGGTGCGCCGCGCCTCGTCCGGTCCGGTCGCTCTCGGTGCTCCGGTCGGCTTTCCCGACGCCTTGGTGCCTTTCCCCACCCCGGGGGCTGTCGTTCCCGGCTTTCCTGGGGGCTGCGCGGGGCACGCGAAGGCCGGCTGAGAACCGGGCTCATTGTGCCTGCCGCTGGCCCCCACCGAGGCGGGGGCGCTGGGCTTGCTCCACGTCGTACCCGTTCGGGGCCCCGCGATGGGGTTGTCCCTGGCGGGTCCCGCCGGCGTCAGTCTTGGGCTGCGTGCGCTGCGGTGGTTGGCGTGTGTGGACCCGGTCACTGACGCGTCTGGATTCCCGTACCGTCCGTCGTTTGACGGGGGACTCGGCCGATGCACCGAGGTTTTTTCGTGTGGACGCCGACACCTCCCCTTGCGGGTCGGAGGACGCACCGCCAGGGGTGTATATTCCCACTCCCCAGGCAATGGGAGTTCGGGAGGAATCCGCCTCGGGAACGTCATCGCTTCGGATGTTGGGGATACCGTGAGGCTCGGAGACCTTCGGGGTGTGAGAATTCCCTACTACGACGCCAATCCTGCCAATGTTGACGACTTCATCCTCGACTGGGAAGATTTTGCCGAGGAAGTCGTGGGTGAGATGCGGCAGGATGCCCGTGACAAGTGGGCACGTTGCACCTTCCCACATCGTTTGGCCTCGGAGCTAAAGGCGGATATATGTGATCAGGTTCGGGAGAAGAGGATCAGTACGGAGGAGCTATGCCTCGATTGGTTGCAGCAAGAAGAAGGAGCTGATGCTCCAAACCAAAATTTGGACGATCTTTGGTCAATACCCCTAGACTTGGAGCGTGGAGGATTGCGGTTGAGGGATTGGAGGAGGTATCTCCGAAAGTACCGCCAGCTTCTGAAGCAAGGGGAAGATTGGTCCGAATCAAGCGACATTCGCCATCTCTTGCGAGATGCACTGCCATCGTACTGGAGGAACTGTGTGGAAGACGAAGAAAAGAAACGGGCAAAGAAGCGCTTGGCTGTACGTATTATGTCGCCGGAAGGTCAGCATCCTCGTATCATGGAATATTTCCGGAGGAACCTGGGAGAGCTTGACCGGATGATGTCCATGAAGAATTCGGTCTACGTGGAGGTTTTTGGGGACACGGCCGGAGGACGTTTGCTGCGGCTCAAAACCGTCGAGTGGAGATGTGGGGAGAAGCTGAGGATGCAGATGATCCCGGGCCGCATGAGCCTGGACTCAATAGTCCAATACTTGAGCATGGAATTGAAGCTTAATTCCAAAAATGAGGCTCACATTAAGGACCATCACGGCAATGGGAATGGCGAGCGCTGCGACGATCGGAATTATCCCGCCATCCAAGAAGATCCAACCGTCGGCGGAGACCGAAGTCAAGATCCAGGGTCCGCAGATGGAAAGACGTCGTCCGGCGGGCAGTACATGACTCCGGAAGATCATGAAGATGCACACTTCGTCGCGTTCGTGGCCCACAACACGAAAGCATATGGTCATGACAAGGGCAAGTGGAGGAAAGCACCACCCCGTCAAGGAAAGGAGCCGCGGAGAATTGGAAATCCCCCGTTGAGCTTTACCGAGTGCCGGCGGGAACATGGTGGGTGCTGGGTCTGCTGTGCAAAAGGGCGATCCCATAAGCACGCCCACAAAACGAGCAAGGTGTACGAGGAGGACAAGCCGGCACACTTCCAAGCCGACCCCGAAACAGTGCCCAAGGAGAAGCGGATTGATGAATGGAAAAAGAGACAAGCTGATGGAGGTTGAAATGTGGGATCAAGCCATGGTGGCGATCAACGGATCTGGCAAATTGATGAGGTTGCCGAGTCGCTAAGGAAGGCCACGGAGGACTTGAAAAATTTACAAGAACGAATGGGAAGTCAAGGCCCAGGTAATTTGCAGCATGATGGTGCTGCGGTAAACCGGACCTAGAGAAGCCCCCACGGAGATGGAACACCGGAGGTCTCTCCGCCACAAGTCAGCAAAATCGAAAGAAAGAAGGTACCCATGGCACCAAGGAGGGCTCTGGAAGAGCCAAGAAAGCTGACCTATGCAAGTCCCAGTCCATGGAACACGCTTCCAAGGGAAGTACATATGGATTTGGGTCGCACACAAATAAATGATGGAGAGACCACGGAGAGCCCCGTGCATGGGCATGACCAACCCAAGATCTACACCATCCGGGATCATACGCTCGAATTATTGATACATCCAAGCGTACTGGAGTTGCATGCCGTGGGAGTTCTTCATACTGCACATGGCGACGAGCGGCAATTGCACTTGAAAGTGCGAGTACGGTGTGGAAAGAAAGAGGTGATTGCGGATGTATTGGTGGATACGGGTGCCCAAGTGAGCTTGGTTTGGAAGGGATTGTTTTCAGAAGAATTTCTGAAGCCCAGCCGAAGACCGGTGCGCTTGAAGGTCGCCAATGGCTAAATTATGGGTGGGGGTACCCATGGAGCAACTATCGGCATGGAATTTTGGTAACATGATCGCTTGAACCGACCTGATTTGTCGAAGCGGATCATACTTTCCGGGAATTTTTATGCCGCGGATATTTCCGATTGGGATATTATTATGGGGTATGATTTTATGGTGAGCAACGCCATTCGAGCTGTTCCTCACCGTGCAACGTTGGTTCAAGAGTACAAGGAACCTCTTACTTGGCTATCCACGGACCATGCCCCAGGATTATCTCAGTGGACCGGAGATGAGGAGGAAAGAATCGTGCGGGCGATCAAGACCGTGAGTACCAAGATCAATGGGGACCGCGGAGGTCATCTCATGGAATATGGCATGGCGCCACAAGTGTACAATCGCATGGTTCAACAACTCGGAGGCGAAAAACCCGAGACGGACGTGTTTGCTTCCCGGCATGCCCCGCAGCTAAGGAAGTGTACAAGGCATTGGCACAAGGGTACTCTGCGTGGTCAAAGCATTAGGCATTGAACGAGTGGACGCCCATGTATTGCCATGGTGCTCAAGAAGACACCAGACATACGGTGAACAAGATTATTGCGGATAGAGCAATGGGTATCCTTGTCGTGACTGGCATAGGATCCAGCCCATGTCCGTTGGAGGATCTTAAACCGACTTTGGACTCCATCACCCTGAACGAGATGCAATTTGGATCCGAGGAGCAGTTGTTCATCGACACCAAGGTATACCAATGCCCGACCCGGGACAAGCATGGAGTACCAAGGCTTTCTTGGTTGATGGTTCACAATGCCAACCCACTGGTGATGAAGCGTTTATCAGGAGGGTGGAGGCCGTACCGATGAGGGTCATGTTTGAAGATAAGAGTGACCCTACGGAGAGTGTTGACGTACTCTCTCACTCGGAGATCGACCGGGTTGTTGCCTACATGCGGATGGGTATGCATGACCGAGTGGCTGCTGGAAAGAAGCAAGCCCAGGCCAAGTCACTCCATTGGTCGGACGACCGGGAGTTGGTGACCGGGAAGTTCGAGAAGGATGAGTTTGTGGCAAGAGTTATGGACCATTTGGCCGACCAATACGATGGTCCCATAGGGTCCAACCCTCCGACATGGGGTTTTCCAAGAGTGGGTGACAAATTCGACGAACTCCAGCACGTGGCCAGAAATTTTCGAAGATTATCGGTGGGAACAGCCGCCCACATCGATGAACAGGGCATATCGGATGAGGAGATGTCGGACGTGGATCCACAAGAGGCATACACCGCTGTGAAGTCGGTAGTTTCAATACCCCAGCAAGCGGCAGAAGAAGCCAAGGAGAATCCAAAGGTAGCCGAGCTCAAGGATAGACTTACTGAAGCCTATCCGCGGCTTTTTAGTGGAGTTGCCAACAAGAATCTTCCGGATCGCGGGAAACATGGTATGGCCAAGATCAAGCTGAAACCAAACCGAAAAATTTATCGTCACCGGGAATATCAACTCCAAGGAGAACGAGCGGAAGCGATGAAGAAGCTCTTGATGGAATTCATTGAGCGTGGTTGAATTGAACCCTCCGGCAATGAGTGGGCAAGCCCGGCCTTCATCGTCCCAAAGAAGGAGAAGGGTGAATGGAGATTGGTTGTCGATTACAAAGGATTGAACAAAAAGCCCGAGCATGACTTGTACTCGTTACCGCTGACTGACTCCATCCTACAAAGGCAGCAGAAGAAGTGCCCCTTCACGGTGTTGGACCTGAAGCGATGGTACCAGCAAATGTCGCAGCATGAGGACTCCAGGCCATGCACAGCGATGTCCACTCCGCTGGGGCCCATGCAATGTAAGGTAGTTCCCATGGGAGCCAAGAATGGGAACGCTGCCTTTCAACGCATGATGGAGGATCTCCTTCAACCCGTTCGAGATTGTGCCGACCCGTTTGTTGATGACATCATTATTGGGTCGGGCACCAAAGACATGACCGACAACGAGCTCATCGAGGCGCATGGGGGGAATTTGCGCCGAGTATAGGGGGTCTTGGACAAGCACAGCATGGTGTGCAAGCCCACAAAGGCCTCTCTCTTTGTGAGGGAAGTGGAGTTCGCTGGACATGTGGTTGGTCACGGGCATCGCCGACCCATGCCCGGGAAATTGGCAGCACTACGCCACTGGGAAAAACCCCAAACCATCAGTGAACTCCGGTCCTGCATGAAATTTTGCAATTATTATTCGGGATATGTACAAATGTATGCGGATCTCTCAGGGCCTCTCCACAAGATGATACAGGTGGGCAAGTTCGATGGTCGCAAGGGAAGCAAGAAAAATTTGGCATGGACAACGGAAGCCGAAGAAGCGCCCGACAAGTTGAAGGAACGACTATTGGGTCCATTGGGTCTTTTCTTCGTGGATCCGGACAAGGAATTTGTGCTGCGCACGGACGCCTCGGACTATGCCGTGGGGGCAGTCCTCGAGCAAGTCCGGTGCGATGGAACACATGTCCCGGTGGCCTTTTGGAGTCGAGTCCTGGCGGAAGGCCAACGTCGGACGTGCACCGGGAGGGAGAAGGAAACTTATGCCATTGTGTGCGCGCTCCGGAAACGGTTGGGCCACATTGGACTTCAACCCGTGATGGTAAGTACCGATCATCAATCACTTCAGAGTTGGCACAAGGAGCATGTGGACACTCCCTCACATCCAGCGGCAAGGCGAGCCCAATGGCATGAGACGTTTGCGAAGTTCGACTTGAGCGTCGTCTATGACCCCGGCAAGGACAACACTGTAGCCGATTGCCTCAGTCGTTGGGCCTATCCCGGAGGCAAGGCTTGGATGGACATATCTAGCCATGGAGACGCCGAGGAAACGGAGGAGGCCACACGCATCATTGAGCTCGAGAAGGCCATGGAAGAGGGCGACACCAAGTGCTTTGTGGTCATGGCATCCAAGGCGGAGTTGAGTCAACGACAGGATGCCCGAGTTGGAGTTCTGATGGAAGAGACTTTGGACGAATGTCTCATGGCGCCCATTGAGTACGTGGAGTCGGTGCTCATGGAGGATTGGTTCGAGGATTATGCCGCCTGGGAGCATTGGAACAGGTATTGGAGAGCCATGAGTGTCCCCTCGGACGATGAGTGGCCCAAAGGCTCGACGGAGGACGGGGACAAGCTCTTCCTCAACGACAAGCTATTGGTGCCAGAAAACTGGGTTGAGGCGCTCATTGACATTGGCACAACGCCAAACTTATGCATCCGGGCCGCAACAAGATGCAACAAGATCTCGAATGGAGGTTCGAGTACCCTCCGGGATACTACGCAATCTTAAATCGTTATTGCAACGATTGTGCCGTGTGTAGGGCCACCAAAGACCCGAACCACTCCACTGCACCCAACCTGGTTTTTCTGGCGATCCCCGAGGTACCGATGCGCTCCATTGCGATGGACGTGTTTGCCATGCCCGAGGTCACGGTTGAGGGGGAAAAATATGATTCTATTATTTCCGCCGTGGACTGACATAGGGGGTATATCGTGGCGGTTCCGGGTAGAAAGTCCAAGAAGAAGGACAAGAAAGACAAGCATGGAGTGGGCCTCCGAGCCAAGACCGTCGCCCAAGCCATGATTCGGCATTGGCTGACCATCTTCGACGTCCCTGCTGCCATTTGCAGCGACCCGGGGAGTCAATTTGTGGGCTCCTGGTTCAGGAGCATGTGCAAGCACATGGGTATTCGACATGCCAAGACGGTGGCGTATCATAGCCGGTCAAACGGCCGCACGGAGGTCCCCGGGAGGCAAATGCTCGAGAGATTCCGCCAATTGCACATCGAGGAGCCGGGGAGGAATTGGTTTCACTCTCTTTGGAGGGTTTTACAAGCCTTCCATGACTTACCGGGTCCTACGGGATTGTCTCCGCACCGCATTTTATTCCTACGGGATCGAGTGTCTCGAACCCTCCCGTGGATGAACCATGGCAAGGTTACTCGGGATGCGGACATCATGATGAGTGAAGCGGATGCCACAGCGGCCAAGGTGTGCAAGTGTTTGCATGATGAGCATGAGCGGAGGGCCAAGTACTTCAAGGAAGGCAAAATCCACAAGTACTCCCTCAAGGACACCGTTTGGGTGGAGCGCCATCACAAGGACGTGCTAACCCGCCATCGCCAACAATCATGGTATATCCCAGGGGTCATTGTGCGCAAGATCGGGCAAGACGTGTATGCCGTCCAGGTGGGAGACAACAAAATCCTGGATCGGGACCATACACAACTCTGACCACGGGCGCCGGATCCCAGCGGGCGAGCGGTGACGTTTGAGCTCACGGCGGGAGACCTGGACTCCGACAATGACGGTGAGGAGGATGACTACACCGCGGAGCGAGTCCTAACGGACAGGCCGGACCCGCCACACCAGGGGGAAGGCTATACAAGGTTCGTTGGAAAGGATTTGCCGCTTCGCAAGACTCGTGGGAGCCTCCGAGCAGTTTTGTGCCGGGGTATACCACGGTGTGGCTGGACTATCTCCAGAAAAAGGGGATCAGTCTAGATGTCAAGGATGTCTTGGTGCATTTAATGATGCACAAACGGGATTGAGTGGCTCTCCCTTCACCCTTGACACGATTGTTTGTTTTTGCTTAATTTGCCGCATGGATGCACATACCATGGCTCGATACCTCCCAAATACCCCCCATCCCAATTTTCTTGACATGAGACGGGCATATGGAACCAAGATTAGTCTTGGATTGTGTTCATATCCTTTTTGTGTGCACAATCTGTCGCCGCTTGCTCAGGAGATTCCCACGGATCAAGACTTGTCAAGACCCACTCATCTTTGCTATTTTTTTTTGGTGGAGCCTTTGGTAAGTGCATCGGCGGGAGCAACAGCCCTGCTATATGGGATCGTTTGTGGACTTTTTTAAGACGTCACAAAATTTCTCAGTGCGGAACAGTACAGAAGGTATGATACACACTGCAATAGTATGTACAATAGTACTGGAGTAGCTGAGGGGCTTTGGGGGCCTGGCTGTGCACGTAGGGATATATGTGGAGAAGTGACAGTTGTTGGAATAGATATAGGGAGGATTATGTGGCTTTCATTAGGCCACTGGGTCGCCAGGGCAGCCCAGGAAAAGTCCCTGAAAAAATAGGGCAGAATTTCTGGTAGACTGAAAAGGAAGTTAACAGAGACTAAGGTACGTATGGAAAAGTGAAGTGCAATGTTTTGAAAAAGGCAAAGACCATACTTTGTGAAAAGCCACTGTAACTCTGTTTTGGAAAACCGACTGCAGTTTCACCCCTAGGGGAAAATACACAATTGGTTTCCAAGTAAAACATAGAGTGCACGGCAACTGATGTAAAATGAATACTATGAGTTCATTATATAACCAGTGCTTGAACGCGTGGCTGAGCAACACAAAGCGTGCTGAGCCTGAAAAAAATGGATAAATGTAGTGTACATTCTCTGCTGTCCACCTGCAGCGATGTTGCAGCAGTGGAGTTCTTAGATCATCAAACTGTTACTGTGTGTGACCCTGTTTGTAGAGTGTTGGAAAATAACGACTTAGAAATGCAGTGTGTGTTGATCAAAGTGGATCACAGAGATTGAGTGTATGTTGTTCAGAGTAAAGTGTTGAGTGAGTGAAAGACATATGATGGCGGTGTAATATCTGAGTTCGAGGTGTGTGCTGAGAAGTATGCTGATCGAGCTGCAGTATATGATGAACATCAAGACAAACTGAGGCAAAGGTAGTTGATCTTGTGCCGATAGAAGGCATATTGAGACTTTATTTCGCCAAAGTGTGAGGTTGGTGACTCATCGAAAATTGCCATCTGCAAATGAGAACCTTGAATCTGCCCGTGATGCATATATAGGCGAAAAAGGCGGCTAGTCAGCCCACAGAAAGGTGTTGTGGTCACCTGTGCATTTAGTGATGAACTTCTGTTGGATCAAATATTCGCTCTCACTCACAACATATGGTATGGTCCTCACTTCTTGTTCCGTTAGCTTGCGGGCAGGTGGAACTAGGCTCTGGGCCTCAAAGTCAGTCCCAAGAAAATATGGGTTGTGCCATTCGTGGTCTACTCGTAGGTCTTGCACATGCCATGAGCACACTGTAGAATGGTCGTAAGGTCCTGACTCGCTTTGTCGGCGTGGCGGCGTTGGGGGCAGGCTTTCGGTGACCGGGCTTCTGCCATGAGAAACGTCGGAGTCTGATGTTGACTGTAAGCTTGGCAAGGATGCGCGTGAACCACTGCTGTTCGTGTCGTGTGGCAGTTGTTCACTGCGTGTGGCTGGTGGCGTCGGCGAATGTGTTCCTGAAGTCTGCAGCACAGAAGTTTTGCTCGTTGCCGATTGCGATAGGTTCCAGACATTCGACGGTGAACTTGCTGACTGGTACTGCTGGACTCTGTAACTCTGTGCCGGAGTTGTTCTGCAGTACGCGGCTCCCTTTTTGCTACCCAATCTTCGCTCGTGCTTATTTCTCCTTGATGCTTGTACTTGAAGCGTTGTTGATCGTGGCTGATCTGTACACTCCTTGGCTCTCTTTGTTATTCGTGAGCCTAGCGCTGCAAGCCGTGCGGCTGGCGATTTCAAGACAGAGAAAGGATTTGGCGAAGCGAAGGTGGAATCCATACCGCGGGCGCGTCGTCGTCTCCTTGCAGTCACTGTTGTGAAGGCTTCAGAAGCGTTGGTGTCCTTGCATTTGATGTTTGGGGCCGGAGCGGTGGTTTCTCCTGGTAGAACGGAATGTAGGTCGTAACTGTTCACGGACTGCGCTGGTGTTTTAGCGGTGTCGTGGTTTTCCTTCGGCGGCGGCGGCATGCACGGTTCAGCTGTAAGGTTTGCCGTTGAGGTCTCGCCGTACTCATTGGACCGCTCATAGCGACCATTGCAAACTGGAAAGGTAACAGCGGTGGCAGTAAGGGTAGGTGACGGTACAGTGCTGTACGGACGTACTGATTGCCGTTGGAGTCGCTTAGCTGGCACTCTGGGAAGACTTGATAAGTTCTTCAGAAGCGAGGCGGTAGCTTTTTGCTGACACAGACACAAGTGAAGTTGCCGTATTGCTTGCTGCAACAGTTGACAGGCTACAGAAAGTTGTACGGCTGCGGTGTCGTGAAACTGCACCATCTGGCGTTTGCGATATTCAGCACTGGCGTCTGGAGGATTGGTCACGTGATTGTAGAATTGCTTTCAGCGGCTGCAGCTTTTCACGATCTGGAGGGTCTGTAGGATGCAGTTTTTTGGATGGGACTTGCCAAGGTCCCCTACATCAGTAAAATCCTGATGACATCGAAAAAAAATAGACACTCAGAAAGTGAGGGATCGTTTGTGGACTTCTGGGTTGAAATTCCAGTGTTTGCGGGGGATATGAAGTTGATATTTCTTTGCTTTGCTCTCCTTACCCACGTTGTTTTGTTGCTTGGTTTTCGCCACTTTAGGGTGCAATTTGATCTATTGGGAGAATGCCGAACGCAACGGGGACCACCGAATGTGTTAAACCCCTCCCCAAGTGCCATTTCCATTTTTAGCACACCACGTTCTACTTGTAGAGCATTTGTTCTATTTTTAGTAACAAAATTTCTATTTTTAGAACTTGGTCCTACCGGCTCCGTTTCCTGTTCCCTCTGAATCCGCAGCCACCCGATAGCTGTCGCCGTCGCATTGGTGAGGTCGGTTTCCCTTTCAGGGTCTCTCAGTTTGGAGATCTCAATTTTTCGCATGCGCTATGTTACTATTTTTTGTAGACAATTGTTTTCTCATTTCTCCTAATTTTCGGCACCTTGAGACCATCCCACCAGACCCACGACCTTGTTTCCGCGAGCCGGACGCGATGGCGACGTCCGTTCGAGCTCATCTTGCACCTGGAGTCCTGCGACTCCGAAAATTTGTGGAAAGAATGTTTTTGGAAACATTTTTCCGGAAAAATAAAAAAAAGGTTTTTGTCTCTACATTGTTTGTGTCTACGCTTGTCATGATGCATGATGACCCCCCCCAAAACGCCAATGTCTCCCGGAGGTGGTCCATTACTCTCATGTCTCTTGGTAGGAGTGCGGGTCATGTGAGGGGTTCATGCTGTGCATGTTAAGCTTCATATATCTGTTTGTGGTCGTTTTATGTAGACCGGTCGACGACGTTGCTCTTCTCTATCTTTGATCCGCCGAGCCTATGCTTTTAGGTTTAGTGGTGACAGGAGGGAGTTCTTTTTTTTTGAGTTCTTCCCCCCCCCCCCGATTACTTGGGCGGGTGGCCACGGTGTATATGGTACCCTCCCACAATAAGGGGGGCGCCAAGGGAACAACCAGGATCCTCCCGTTCTCTTTTTGTCTTTCCGAGCAGGTGACAATGCTCTCGGAAGGAGGGTGAAGCCGGTTCGGAACCCAATTGGCTGCAGTGTTCTATTTTTGAGAGATTTCCGGGATTTCAGCGATTTCGAATACAATTTCAGGAGACTTCCAAAATTTCATTATTTATAATCCACAGGATGGAGGATTTAACATTTCTTGTTCGGACCAGGCCTGTTGTGTATGCGCGCGCCCTTCTTGTTCCTGTTGGCGTGCGCGTGCTCTGTGTTCCTCAATGCGGGCCGATCGTTTGAAAATTCTCCCCAACGGGTGCTAATAGTATTGGTTCTACACTGTTACGGAAATGGAAACGAATCGAAAGCTGGGCAACTCCAGTGGATGATAGAAGGCCCGGAGTTAAGGATCTGGCTAAGCCCTTGTCTGGTGCCTCCGCCCGCACCGGCTGTCGACCTTGGGTGCCTCACTGCACTTGGGAGGAGACCGGTGCACGTTAATGGGCGCATCTGCTTCGGCAGTGCCACGTCTACGTGCATGGGGGACCACGAGTCCCTTGATGCAGGAGGAGCCCTAGTGGAAGTGAAGTTGAAGTGGATGTGGCTGGGGTAGGCGCCGCCGGAAGGGAAGAAAGTAAGTCGGTCGTTGCTCCGCAATGCAAAGCAATTTCTCATTCTTCGACCTATCATTTGTTTGCTTTGCATGTGTCATGACAACTTGATCTCGCATGGAATCAAAGAGGGTCAATCTTTGGTGATTGTGTGTGTTGAACAGCTGGTGTGCACATGCAATGGGTGACCATGCTAAAGGTGGAGAATTGCACTTATGGCCTGGTTGTTAACCTCTCATTTGCTGTCTTACTCCGGTAACCTTCGGTGAATTCATGTCATTGGTCGAACACTTCGGTGAATTCATATCATTGGTCGAACACGGTTGGTGATCCACTATCCCTCTTTTGTCAATTTGCAGTATGGCATGAGGATAGTCCATTCGATTTGGCAATTCGGTGTAGGGATAATCCTCAATCTATGTCGGTGATTCTCACTTCAAGTGCATGCATGCCTTCATGGGTCATGGCTAGGCGAACGTCTCTCTCCATATGCATGCTCCCATGGGTCATGGCTAGGCTATGCGCTCGGGATTGGGTTTTGGTGAGGTCAGGTGCTCCCTCCGGAGCCATTGGTTGGTTAGGTTATTTCTCCTGGGCCATGGATTGGTTAGTTTATCTCTCTTCGGCCATGGATTGGTTAGGTTCTATCTCCTGGGCATGGATGGGTGAGGGTCTCTCTCTCAGGGCATGGACTGGGGCGGCACCATCTCTCTCAAGGCCTGCATTTGGGCGGGACCATCTCTCTTGGAGGCGGGACAATCTCTCCTTGGGATAGGACAATCTCACCATGTGTCAGATGTGCTGTCTTTGGCCCCGGGATATATCTCCATGCACTCTCTCTGCGGGCCGGGTCTAGGTCTCTTCATGTGACCCGGGGCATCTCCTTACCCAAGCACTCTTGCCCAATCTCTCTCCAAGTAGCATGCATTCATTTGGTTCGGTGTCACACGAACATGCAATTAGGCAATATTGCTTTCACATGTCCATGTGTGGATGTTTTCTAGTGCACATGACGGTGGTGGTTGCCTATGCCATCTGGTCCCAAGCAATTAGGCAGCAAGTGGTGGGACCGAATGGCATGTCCAAGCATGTGAGGGCATGAGGTGTATGTGGTGTGTTGGCTTTACATTTTGCTCGTGCCTTTGGTTCGCGATACTCTAACCGCGGGAGCCCAGCAATTGGTATGCAGCATACACTAAACAGGTGAGGTTTGGTGGGCTGGCCCTTCTTGATGTCTTGTTCGCGAGCAACAAGTAAACCCGCCAAGTCTATTCACTTGCAGGCCATTGTGTACGTCATTGCTAAGTGATAGGCACCCGGCGTCCGGTGTGAAGCACCAAGGCATTGCCAGCATGATGATATATGGAATGGATCACAAATGCCAGGTGTCAGTTATTGCTCGGAGGTCACCCTCCCGACTCATACTTGGTGATCCTCATTGCAAGCTGTGTACATGTGATCATTGGTGATTCATGAGTGTGGACAAGTCATGTATGTGGCCATGCCGTATTATGTGTTCATGGAAGCCATGGTGTCACACTTGATCCACGGTGGGACATTCCTCATATTTGGAGCTCATGTTTCTCACTTCCAGTTTTTTGCCGTCTTGTAGGCAAGGGTGAGGATGGGCCACCTGGGCCACGCTTATGTTGAATCTGATGATGCCATGGTGTCGTGGGTCATTTCTTTGTGTTCCGCCATGTGCCATATAGACCTCATTGATGTCATTTTGTCACGCATGACCTCCATGTCATTTTCCTTAATGTGGTGAATCGAGGTTGTTAGCATGGCGTCATATGTCCGTAGTTGGAATGTGCATGGTATATAAAATCGATTCTTGGAGTAGGGATGCAACGTCGTCTTGGATAATCGCATACTCTATTCCAGGGCTTCACTTATACTTCTGTTTCTGCCTCTCCCTTTGCCCGACATTGTCTCATTTGTTCCCCTCTCCATGATCATGTCCATGTATTGATGTGGATACATTCAACCCAATTTGGCGGTCAATTATTGGGACTCCATTGGTCAAGCTCATTCGAATTCATTGATCAAGTGTTCGGATTTTCTTGCAAGGGTTGCCAACGGGTGTACCTACGGGATTTGTTTGGATTCTTTGGTCAGGGGTTACCAAGGGTACTTGCAGGAATTTCGGATTTTGGGTTTTATAAAGCATGGAATCAATGGTGAGGTCAAGGATGATGGGAGTCACGGGAAAGAGGGTGGAGAAATCGGGTATAGGCGGTAGAGCTCGCACTATGGCAGGGGATGGTCCTACAGACCTTCCTTGGCTGTCCCTCGCTGTTCTCAACAAGGTCGGAGCAAAAGATGGGGTTGATACTCCCATCTGGCTGTATAAAGGCGGACATGGGTTCCCAGGTCGCCTCAGATAGCCCATATCCATCCCACAGGGTAAGGAATTTCCAGTCCTGTTTATACTCGTGGCGGGCAATACCTGCAACCACGTAGTAGCCATTGACTGCCATCTCACCGGCAGTCATCTCTTCGAGTTCGTCTGCCTCCTCAGGGCTGACAGCGTTCTCTAGGTCGATGCGCTCGACCTCACTGTCGCTGAGACGCCACTCATCCCAGGACAAATCATCGGGGGAGTGATAGTGCCTCAACTGCTTAGGAGCACAAAGCAGTTCACCACCTAGACGTGGACTGCACCTGACACGGATTCTAGATCCATCTATCCTGATGATACCATAGGGCGCAAAATAAGGGTGCTGTAGGCAGTTACGGGGCCAGGAGGGTAGGCGTGAATGGTGAACCAAAACAAGGTCACCAATCTTGAAACTGGCGGGTCGTCGTACGCAATTTCGTCGGCTCAGTTCACGTTCAGGGATGTGTCTCAGGTTACTACCAGCCTGGTTAGCCATGGACTGCTTGTGTTCCAGCCAATCCCCAACGAGGTTCCAGGTTTGAGGTTTGATTTTGCGGGTACTAGACGCCTTTCGGCCCCGGGGGGCCACCTGGTCGGGCCAAGTGATATCCTCCCCACCGGGTCCTAGTGGGGGGCCCTTCATGACACACCTCCTGCCTCGTGGCGAGTCCCCCGGGTTCACAGGGCTCGGAGCCCTGTCCCTCCCCGGCTTCCCCATTTCGCCACTCCCCGGTCAGTGCATCGCTTGGCAGCCGTAGCTGCAGGCGCTTACCCACCGCGTCGCCCCCCTAATGCGTAGTTGCCCTGGTGCCGGCACCAACGGGCCCGTGCTACTGGCTTGTCGCCAGTAGGACCCCCTTGGGCTGGCGCGGAGGCTGCCTAGCCGTGGGGCTGGTGCGTGGCGCGGTGCGCAACTACTGCCTTGGCGGGTGCAGTGCCATGGCCGTGTGTGTGCGTCGCTCGCGGCCGGCTCGGGGGCGTTGGGGCCGTTGCCGGGTTTTGTGTCTTCCCCGTTTCCCCTTTCCCGCCCCGCGTTTCCCACGCTCTGTGTGGCGGGCCGTCCTGTCCGGGGGTCCCTTATCCTCGCTCGCTGGTACGCCATTCCATGCGGTCTGTGCGTTCCGCGGGCTCGGTCCGGTTGCCCTTCTGGTATTCCCCGCGTGTCCTTTGCGTGTGCGTGCGCTCGCGCTCTCGCGCCGTCCGCGCCCCCCCACGTCCCCCTCCCTGAGTCGGTGTGGCGCGCGCACCTCGCGCGGTCCCGGTGAAGGGCGCCGGTAGGGCCGTTCCACGCGGTCCGTGCCGCTGCGCGTGTCCTGCCTCGGTCCCGTGCTCCCTTTGGCTTGCCTTTTTGGGGGGGGGGTGGCCCGGTCCTGCTCCCCCCCTGCCTGGCTTCGGGTTGTGTGCTCCCTGTTGGGTGCCCTACAGGGCGCGCTCTTGCGAGCTGGCTTTGCGCGCTGTGGGGGCGGCACGAGGGCGCCCGGGGGGGGCGCCTCTTGCCTGTGTGTGGGGCGTCCGGGGTCGGGCGCTTTCCCACCCCCGACCGCTCGTCCTTTGGGGCCAGCTACCGGGGCCCACTACCCACTGGCTGTGGGTGCGGGGGGTGCGGGCGTGGGGACCCGTCACCAACTCCACAGCGCGCGCTCTTGCTAGCTGGCTTTGCGCGCTGTGGGGGCGGCACGCGGGCGCCCCGGGTTGACGCCTCTTGCTTGCGCGTGGGGTGTCCGGGGTTGGGCGCTCTCCCACCCCCGACCGCCCGTCCTTTGGGGCGTGCGGTCGGGGCCCACTACCCACTGGCTGTGGGTGCGTGGGCTGTGGGCGTGGGGACCCGTCAACAACCCCACAGCGCGCGCTCTTGCGAGCTGACTTTGCGCGCTGTGGGGGCGGCATGAGGGCACCTGGGGGGGGGCGCCTCTTGCCTGTGTATGGGGCGTCTGGGGTCGGGCGCTCTCCCACCCCCGACCGCTCGTCCTTTGGGGCGTGCTGCCGGGGCCCACTACCCACTGGCTGTGGGTGCGGAGGATGCGGGCGTGGGGACCCGTCATCAACCCCACCGCGCGCGCTCTTGCGAGCTGGCTTTGCGCGCTGTGGGGGCGGCGCGAGGGCGCCCGGGGGGGGGCGCCTTCTGCCTGAGTGTGGGGCGTCCGGGGTTGGGCGCTCTCCTGACCACGACCGCTTGTCCTTCAGGGCGTGCGGCCGGGGCCCACTACCCATTGGCTGTGGGTGCCGGGGGTATGGGCGTAGGGACCCTTCACCAACCCGACAGCGCGCGCTCTTGCGAGCTGGCTTTGCGCGCTGTGGGGGCGGCATGAGGGCGCCTGGGGGGGGGCGCGTTTTGCCTGATTGTGGGGCGTCCGGGGTTGGGCGCTCTCCCGACCACGACCGCTCGTCCTTCGGGGCTTGCGGCCGGGGCCCACTACCCACTCGCTGTGGTTGCTGGGGGTATGGGTCCGGGGACCCTTCACCAACCCCACAGCGCGCGCTCTTGCGAGCTGGCTTTGCGCGCTGTGGGGGCGGCACGAGGGCGCCCGGGGGGGGCGCCTCTTGCCTTGACGTCGGGCGTCCGGGGACGGGCGCTCTCCCACCCCCGACCGCTCGTCCTTTGAAGCGTGCTGCCGGGGCCCACTACCCACTGGCTGTGGGTGCGGAGGGGGCGGGCGTGGGGACCCGTCACCAACCCCAACGCGCGCGCTCTTGCGAGCTGGCTTTGCGCGCTGTGGGGGCGGCACAAGGGCGCCCGGGGGGGCCGCCTCTTGCCTGGGTGTGGGGCGTCCGGTGTCGGGCGCTCTCCCAGCCCCGGCTGCCCGTCCTGTGGGGCCTGTGCCCAGGGCCCGCTACCCACTGGCTGTTGGTGCGGTGTGCGGGCGTTGGGGCCCGGCTGTCATTGGCACCTGCTCCCGTGCCGCGGTTCGTCGTGTGATGTGCGCGCTTCCCGGGTTTGTGGCACCCGGTGGCCGTTGTGGCTTGGCACCTGTCCCCGTGCCGTGGTTCTGGCCGGCAGCGTGCCTCTCTGGCGTGCCTCGTGGCCCCGCGTTGCTGCGCCGCGCCTCGTCCGATCCGGTTGCTCTCGGTGCTCCGGTCGGCTTTCCTGTCGCCGTGGTGCCTTCCCCCAACCCGGGAGCTGTCGCCCCCGGCTTTACTGGGTGGCTGCGCAGAGCACGTGGAGGCCAGCCGAGAACCGGGCTCATTGCGCCTGCCGCTGGCCCCTGCCGAGGCAAGGGCGCCGGGCGCGCTCCGCATCGTACCCGTTCGGGGCCCTGCGATGGGGTTGTCCCTGGCGGGTCCCTCCGGCTTCGGTCTTGGGCTGCGTGTGCTGCGGTGGTTGGCGTGTGTGGACCCGGTCACTGACGCGTCCGGTTTCCCGTACCGCCCGTCTTTCGACGGGGGACTCGGCCGGTGCACCGGCGCTGTTTCGTGTGGACGCCGACACCTCCCCTTTTTGGTAGGAGGACGCCACATCCGGGTCCCGCGTGTGTGTGTGTGTGCGTGCTCTTCCTGGCCGGATCGGGCGGGCCGGCCTCCCGGGCGCGCTTTGGTGCGTCTCACCTTTTCCCTTGGCCGGTCTTGGTGCGCTCTTTGTTTCCTTGGCCCCCTCCGGGCTTGGGTTGCCCTGTTTTTCCGGTTGTTGTTGTGTCTTTTCGTCTTCTGTTTTTTTTTTTTTTGTTTTTTTTTCCCCTTGCTGTCTCCGGCGTTCCGTGTTTTCCAGGCCGGGGGGCCTTGGGCCCCGGCGTCTTGTGGTCCTCAGCTTCCCCCCCCCCCTGTTTTTTTCTTTTCCGCGCCCCCTTGTCTCTTGCGTTCGTTGGTTCCGGCCCGGGGTGCCGTGGGCCTTGGCGCTCTGTGGTCCTCCCGCGTGGCCCTCCTCTTTGCTTTTTTTTGTTTCTTTTCTCCTCTCCTCCCCCCTCCTCCCCTTTTTCTTGTTTTTGTTTTTCTTTTCCTTTTTTTCGCTTCTGCCTTTTTGTGCTTTGTTTTTTTTTCCTTTTGTTTGTTTTTCTTTCCCTGCCCTGGCGTGCAGGTTGAGCGGTTCCCGGGCTGGTTTGTGTGTCCTGGGCTGCGGAGTGTGCTGGTGTGTGTTGCTGTGTCGTTGGGTGCTCCCTGGTTGTGCCCGTTCTGTGTGTGTTGTTGCCTGTCGGGTGTGGTGGTGTGTTTTGTGTGGTGCGTGGTGCTGTGTGGGGTGCCTGTGTTGGGCTTGGTTCTTGCTCCGCGCTGCTGCCTCCTGTTGCCGTCTCCTGGTCCCCCGTCGTGGCCCGTGGTGGTGTTCCGTCCTGCGGTGCCGTGCTGCGTTGCTCTGGTGTGCCGCCTCTCGTGCGGTGTGCTGCTGTGGTGCCGTGTTGTTTGGTTCGCGCTGGCTGGTGCTGTGTGGTGTTGCCTGTGGTTGCTGGCTGTTCGCTGCTGGGTCTGGTTGCTTGCCGTTGTTTCCCGCTGGCGTGTGTTGTCGCGGGTGCTCCTGCCTGGCGGCGTGGCTTGCTGCCCTGCTGCGTCCTGTGCTTTATTGTGGTGCCCCGCCCTCCTGTGCTCTGTCCTGTGTTCTGTGGTGCTTTGTTGCCGTGTGGTGCCGTGCTGTGGCGCCCTGCTGTCTGTTTTCCTTTGCTGGTGGTGTTGTTTTGTGTCTTTTCCCTGTGTGTGCGGTGCTGTGTTGCGCTGCGCGTCATGTTGTTCGGTGCCGGTTTGGTCTGCGCTGTTGTTGGTGCCTCGCGCCGTGGCGTGTCGCTGTGTGTTGTGGTGTCTCCCTGGGCGTTCTGTGGTGCTGTGGTGCTGCTCTGGTGTGTCGCGGTGTCTTGCTGTGCCGTGCGTTGTCCTGTGGTGTCCTGTGCCCTGTGCTGTGTCCTGCGGTGCTGTGCTGCCTTGCGTTGTTGTGCTGGCGGGCTGTGCTGTGCAGTTGTCTGCGCTGCTGGTGTTTGTTATTCCTTTTGTCCTCTCTGTTGCTAAAAACCCCTGCTGTTTTTCCGTACCTTTGAAAAATTTCTGAAAACCAAAATTAAAAATGTTTCTCAGTAGAAAACTAAACACAACGCAACTCACCAAAGCAGGCAAGCAGCAATACCAAGTTTAATTTTCTGACTTACGTGTTGCCACGCGGCCGCGAAGATGGTGGTCTTGCTTGCAAGGAGTTGACTGCTTTTCCCCCAGGGCCCGTCGCCTTAGCTAAGGGAAAAGAGTGAGGGGGGGCACGAGGGAGGGGAGGTAGGTGCATGGAGAAGGAAAGAAAAGAAAGGGAAGCAGGGCAAAGGGACGCGGCGGCTTAGAAAAAACTTTCGAGTTTTACACACTGCTCGCGACGCGTTTTTCTTTGCGCCTATGGCTAGTTAGACGACGAGAGGGACAGTGTTAGGGTCCTACGAGCGTTACGGTGTTTACGGCGCTGACTATTCACCTATTTCACGTTGAAAACATTTTCGTCGCGTTTTTACGCCTTTCGCAGCGCGCTTTTTGGCCCAAGCATTTTTTATGCTAATTAGCTTTATTTTCAGCTATTCAGAAAATTTTTCCCTCCTGTTTTGCCTATCTTTCTATTTCGTTCTGGGACAGGACGCCAGCGCGCGCCGTTAGCTCCAACCTCCACGCTCCACTCAATGTGGTGAATCGAGATTGTTAGCATGGCGTCATATGTCCGTAGTTCGAATGTGCATGGTATATAAAATCGATTCTTGGAGTAGGGATGCAACGTCGTCTTGGATAATCGCATACTCTATTCCAGGGCTTCACTTATACTTCTGTTTCTGCCTCTCCCTTTGCCCGACATTGTCTCATTTGTTCCCCTCTCCAGGATCATGTCCATGTATTGATGTGGATACATTCAACCCAGTTTGGCAATCAATTATTGGGACTCCATTGGTCAAGCTCATTCGAATTCATTGATCAAGTGTTCAGATTTTCTTGCAAGGGTTGCCAACGGGTGTACCTACGGGATTTCTTTGGAATCTGTGGTCAGGGGTTACCAAGGGTACTTGCAGGAATTTCGGATTTTGGGTTTCAGAAAGCATGGAATCGCTGGTTTGGTCAAGGAGGATGGGAGTCACGGGAAAGAGGGTGGAGAGATCGGGTATAGGCGGTAGAGCTCACACTATGGCAGGGAATGGTCCTACAGACCTTCTTTGGCTGTCCCTCGTTGTTCTCAACAAGGTCGGAGCAAAAGATGGGGTTGATACTCCCATCTGGCTGTATAAAGGCGGACATGGGCTCCCAGGTTGCCTCAGATAGCCCATATCCATCCCACAGGGTAAGGAATTTCCAGCCCTGTTTATACTCGTGGCGGGCAATACCTGCAACAACGTGGTAGCCATCGACTGCCATCTCACCGGCAGTCATCTCTTCGAGTTCGTCTGCCTCCTCAGGGCTGGCAGCGTTCTCTAGGTCGATACGCTGGACCTCACTGTCGCTGAGACGCCACTCATCCCAGGACAAATCATCGGGGGAGTAATAGTGGTTGAACTGCTTAGGAGCACAAAGCAGTTCACCACCTAGACGTGGACTGCACCTGACACGGATTCTAGATCCATCTATCCTGATGATACCATAGGGCCCGACATAAGGGTCCTGTAGGCAGTTATGGGGCCAGGAGGGTAGTCGTGAATGGTGAACCAAAACAAGCGGAGGGGGGCTCCAGGAGATCGGGAAGGGCAATGTGCGGGCTGCGATCGCCTCTGAAGGGCATCTGTCGGACGACGAAATCAGATTGCACGATATGCACATGCATGATCAGGTATTTACAACAAACAACGATGAGCATGTTGAGGAAATTTCAATGAAGCAATGGTACATGATATGATGTGGAGGGTGTGGAAAAGTAAGGTCAAATGAACCCTTCGTTTTTGGTGCTTGGTCTGGCTTTTCCTTTGCTGGTGCGAAGCACCATCAAAAGAAAACCTTGTTACGTTTTTAGCCATTTTCGGGTCACCTTTCTATGTTGGAAATCGAGCCGGCTGGTGACAAACAAACGCAAAAACATTCCTTTGCCTTATGTTTAAGCTAGCAGCGCAAGGACAGGGAGGGTGCATTGGACAAGATTAGCGATACAGGGTGCAAATAGCATACAATTGACATATTCATAACTCGGGCCTATTGTATCGGATGTTGACGAAATTAAGGGCAATTTTGGTCAATTTCGGGATGTCATCTTTTCATTTTTGAGCTTGAAAAGGCGGCTGAGTGCGCTGAAAACCGTCAAATCGAAAGGCGGTCGTAAACCAAAATGACGGCGTTTTCTCAATTGAACAGCAACACCAGGCTTTTAGAATCATTTAGAAATCTGGTCTTACATCGAAATTTTGTTCATTGTAGCCCGATTTAACTTTGGACAGTCAAAATGAAAGATCACAAATGCCGGGGACTGCAAAATGCACGCGTGCACAGCAAATAAATAATATGTCAAATAGATTTCTTGAGATTTGGGGTCTGTGGCTTATATATAGTGTTGTTCGGCACCTTAACTTTGCTAGTGCACCTTTAAATTGCATCCCTAGCTTATATGGAATTAGTGGATGCTGGTAAAGCAGCTAAATTCTTGTAAAGGTCCTAACTTTGCAAACAGCCATGATTGATCAAAACGAATATGACGGCGCGAATCAGCTCCTTGAGGCGGTCATTTAGAGGCGCTGCATCGTACACTTTTAGGATATGTTTCATTTGCGCGCGCGGATCGTATATAATGGCATAAGGACTGCTTTTGGAGGGGGGCAGGGTTCCATTCCCTGGCCCTCCAAATAAAAGCGCCCCATGGGGGGGGAGGTGAACAAAGTCACCAACCTTGAAACTGGCGGGTCGTCGTAGGCAATTTCGTCGGCTCAGTTCACGTTCAGGGATGTGTCTCAGGTTACTACCAGCCTGATTAGCCATAGACTGCTTGTGTTCCAGCCAATCCCCAACGAGGTTCTTGAAGACCTCAGGAAAGGGGGTTTTGAGGAACCAAGCAGGTGGTCTCCCATGAAACAGCTCGTGGGGGGTGAAACCTGTAGAAGACCTCCTCTGAGGGTTCATGGTCAACACTGCCCAGGGCACCAGGCATACCCAATCTTTGGTACGCTCCTGTTTCATGAGGATTCGCAGGTTCTGTTACATCACAAGGTTTTTTCTCTCGCAAAGAGGCTCTAGACGTGTGGGTATAGGGTACACCTCTGGTTACCTCAACATTGAGGGCTTTCAGCACTCGCTTGTGCCATCCTTTGGCACTGCAGATGCGTACATCCTCAGCAGAGTGCACCTGTTTAGGTGCTCCGTATGGTTCAAACCATTGTTCGACAAACATTTTCGCAGTCTGCTCACCTGTGATTTTCTTATTGCAAGGGAACATACGGGTGAAGCGGGACACGCCAAAGGTGACCACTAGGCAACTATCATAGCCACAGAAGCAAGGTAGGCCGTGGATGAAATCCACGTAGAGAAGAGAGTTAGCACAACAGGGTATGGGTAGGCTCGAAATCAGTCCCCTATCCCTACTGTTGCTCTGCTTGGTGGCACGACAGCCACAAGCATCAACAATGGTCTGCCCAAGAGACCTCAGTTCAGTCAGGGTTAGACCAGAGTAGAAACACTCACGAAAGAAGTCCACTGAGCGATTAGCGCCAGTGTGACCTGACCTGAGATGGGACCACTGTAGACACCCTTGGGTCATGATTCAGCCACAACCATACGGTCCTCGTAGAAGAGGTACTGGTTATTTTTATACCACTGGTGCCCCTCAATGACACGTGGTTCGAGACCAGTGCTGAGGGTCTGGAGAATATCCTTACATTCTGACTGATAGTCAGTTAGGCTCCATCCCTCGAGGATTCCAGCTGTGCGCATGGACAGGTCCAGCTGGACGTCCATACGCTGGAAGGCCTCTATGGCAAGAGCCTCAGAGCTCTCACCAATAAGCGCAACGAAGTTGTTGCGCGATATGTACTCAGACAGTTCATTTTTTATACCAGGGATATGATGGACTGCCAGCCTGAACTGGCTGAGGTAAGTCAACCACCGTTTTAGTTTCGCTTTCTCCGGTGGTGGGCCGTTCTGAAAGGAATTCACCGGTTCCTGGTCACAGAGCCAGACAATAGGGTCAGATCCCAATAGTCGGGACTACGATGAGAGCACCAACATACCGGCCAGGAGTTCCCCGTCGTAGGTGCTGTAATTGGAACGCGCCTAGTTCCATTTCCAGTTCCACTGACCTAGTGGTACAAGTCGCCACTCACTGGTAGGATAGTCGTGCTTCAGGGAACCATCACAGTTCAGTCCTGTGGTACGATAATGGCAATGAGTTAGTTCAGCTGGCTTAAGGTCTTGCCATTGGTATATCGTTTCACCCTCCCCTACATCACTGGCATCAGAGATCAGGACTATCTCACCCTTAGGGCGGGGTACCCCCAGGCAGTTGGAGGAGGTAATTTTCTTCTTCAACTCCTCGAAGCACTCCTCCTCTCTGGCGGTCCACCTCCAGGGAGTAGTTTTCTTGATTAGGTCACTGAGAAGGGCAGAGGAGTAAGTAAACTTGTGGATGTGTCGCCTATAGAAGTTAGAGGCGCCCACAAAAGTCCTCACATCGTGTGGACCCTTCTTGGGGTCATCACGAGTCTGCATGTCCTGTATGGGCTGCATCTTAGACGCGGCTGGTTTCCACCAGCCATAACCCACATCGAAAGGAAAATACTCCATCTACTCTTTCATGAACTCGCATTTTTCGAGTTTGATTCGGAGATGGTTTTCCTGACAAACAATAAAAAACTCACGGAGGAGTAGGACATGGACCTCTTGGGTATTGGTACCCAAACTCACGTCATCGATGTGGGCGTCCATTTCTGCCCCTCGGGAAATCAACTCCTGTACAAGAGCCCTGCGCCTCAGTATGTACAAAATTTTGTTCATGAGTTCTTGGAAGGGTGCCGGGCCATTGGCTACCCCAAAAGGCATCACCTTCCATTTAAACACACGACCCTTAGGGGTTATAAAGGCCAGCAGTTCCTGAACTGCGGCTGTTAGGTCAACCTGCCAGAATCCACTGCGCTTGTCCATCTTGGTTTTGTACCGGCATTTGGCAATACACTCCAGGGTGTTTTCCATGTTGGGAATACTCCCCGAGTGGTTTTGGGTTTTCTTGTTGACTTCACGATAGTCAACAACCAGTCGCAGGGCAGTCAATCCAGGTTTAGCAACCAGGAGGCAGGGACTGCAGTGATGGGGGTAGTCTTCCTTCTCATATTCTTCAACGAGGCCAACATCAATGCATTCCTGGATCTGGCGCTCAATTGCCTCAACCTGTTCCTGAAGAGCGGGATATGGACTACGTCTCACTCGCGTCTTCTCAAATTCAGGTTTCAGTTTCAGGTCCATCTTGACCAGATTTTTGCAAGACAGGGGAGGCGGCAAGGCGCCGAACACCTCCTCATAGTTCAAGAGCAGTTTCTTTAGTCGGAGGTGAAGGTTCAGACTCTCGATTTTCTGCCGGAAATCCTCCTCACCATGGAGGTTGCTCTTACCACGCTCATTCTTTTTCTGCCGATCAGCAGTTTCGGCGGGTACTGGGTCATCATCTGACTCAGGGGAACATTGTTCCCCATAGTGCAGAGAATACACTAGGGGTATGTGAGGGTCAGGTAGCGTGTAGGACTCATCGTCCTCCTCAGACCAGATGGAGGATTTCCAGGTATGTCTGAGGTATTGAAGCCGTTTCTGGCGCTCAATACCTTCAGCCCTCAGGTACAACAGCCTTCGGAGTTCGTGAGTGTCATGCTCTTACAGTGGCATGGTATTAGAAGCAGGCCGTGCTAGAGGGTCAGGACTCTGAGCCACGGGTTCACCTGAGCAAGTATGCTGTATGTGCAGCACAGGCTGCCCAACAGGAGAAGTTGGTTCTGAGGTTGACTCCAGGTCTACCTCCTCCAGCAACAGCTGGGCCTGGAAGGCACTGTGTTTGAGTTCAAAACAGCTGGGATCAACAGGGAAAATAGAGCTGGCGATTTCAGACAGTTGGTCGTCAGCATCCTCCTTCGCAGCAGCAGGCCCCAGATCGTCATCATGGGATTCACACCCTGTAAGTGTGGCTGAAAGGTGCTCAGGAGATCGCTTTTTGAGATCAAAAAGGGTCAAGCCACGATTTTCGGCCATGACCTCCCTCAGTAGCACCTGGTCCAGATCACACAGGGGTACAGGGTTCAGGGATCCATCGACAATGGATAGGAAACTGGCCCATTCAGGGGCGTGCATTGCTGTGTCTGAGTCCTCAGGCACATAGATGGCACCGTCGGGGAGTTGCACTCTTCCCACAGTCATTCGGTCCGGCAGTTGGCGCCAATAAGTGTGTTCACCTGAACAACCCCAGTCAGGGGTACAAATGACAACCCTTCCTCCCTCATAAGCGATTTTGGTTAGAACCTTCGCGAGCAGGGAGAAGGCAGGGTTAGCATACGCTAGGCCCATTGCTTTCCAGAAGAAACGGAAAGCGTTGTTCATATGTTTCGAGCAATACAACTGCATGATGTGTTGTTGTTGGCTTGTGAACAATTCAACCTGGATCTCATCCAGGGATACCTGCAGGCCCGCCAGTCCATTTTCAAGAACCTGACAGGCCAATTGGTAGTTTTCAGTACGATAGTTGGTCTTTGCTGCGTAGCGCAGCCAAGACTCTTTTTGTCCTGACAGCTCCAAAGGTACGGAGAAGAGCCCACTGCCAAAGTCGCAGTGTAGAGAATAGGGGCGTTGGAGAGACAAATCTTTACCTGGGGGTTTCTTCGCAGGAAGTTGGTGCCAATGACCATGTCAAGGGCCCCAGTGTCCAACACTCCGCAATGTTGCGTTACAATTTTCGTCGGTAAGACCAGTAGACACATTGACACCCCCCAAGAAATGGATGGTCCGCCCATCCCCTACTCTTATGGCCACTATCTTATTTTTCTTGAAAGTCTTTAGCAGGCGCCAGGCCACTATGAAGAGTGTTGCTCCGGTGCCAAGCACTGCCCGAAGAACTTGATCCCCGATTTTCAAGACGATCTAAAAAACCAAGTCCTCCTCTTCAGAGCCGTCCCCGTACTCCTCAGCAAGGAATTTCATATCAACCCCAGCAGCCATGAGAGACTTGGCCATCCAGGCCAGTCTCCTCTTCTTGGAGTTAGACCCCTCAGAGGAGGCTTTATCCCCCTGTGGGCGTTTCCTGGGGTCAGCAGCGGCAGGAGAGGGAGAAGTAGCGGATGCTGATGAGTGCCTCTGGGGGTTGGGGGTTCCACCCTTGCCACCCCCTTTGCCTCCTCCTTTACCACCCTTGTCCCCATTCTGGGGAGTTCTGGTGGATTTTTGGGCTTTCTGGCGTTCAACCTCCTGCTGTTTGTGTTTTTCACTCTCACATTTTGTGATGTGACATTGGTCCTCGTAGTGACGACGTTTCCCACAGTACCCACAGGTGATGGTACACCTGAAATCGTCTCGATGGGTCACTGTTTTCTCATCTTTGGTGTGCTGTTGTCTTTTCAGTTGCAGCACACAGCTGCTGCAATGGTCGCAGTCAGGGGCATGACAGGGTGCTCCCTTGTCATTGACAGGTTTACAGCAGAAGAGTGGGGGTGCACCGGTTGAAGGTTTAACCTCACTCATGGCACGCAGGTTACCCCCCGCTTTACCACCACCCTTGTTGGCGTTAGTGGGATTTTTGGGCCCTTTTCCTTCGCCAGGTTCAAGGGTAGGCGTGGTACCTCTACCCAAGTGTCTCTTGAGGAATTTTTCCGTATGGGAGTCTTTCTCCCTCTCAAGGGCCAGTTCATTGAGCAGGTCCACAAGATCATCGTACGTATGGGTCCGAGTCTTCCTCTCTGAGGTGGTGCGGCAATCGTCCCACGTACGTGTAGGGATTTTACTCACGAGCCACAGGTGCGGTTCCGTGGGTCCATAGGAACTCACTTTCATTCGTGAGAACAGATACTCCAGGTCGCACACATATTCAGAGACTCGCGAAGCGGAAGGAAATTCAGGGAGCATAGGGAGCTCCCCAATCTGTGTGCGAACACCGAGGTCTTCTTCTTAGACCGGGAAAATTTTCTCCAACCTTGGGAGAACCTCAGCCCAAGTAGAACAGGTTTTTACAACCTGTTTCACCCGTTTTTGGATAAATTTTGGTGTGCATTAGCGTTTCAAAAGAGAACATTTAGTGGCCACATCCACATGAGATTAGCCGGTGAGCAAAAGAAACTCGGCCAATTCCTTTCCCATTCCGGCATGTTTTTAGGGTCGAACTCCGCCAACTCCAGCTGGATGTTCGCCTGGGCAATTGATTTGCCACTCTTTCCACCCGCTGAGGTTGAGTCTGAAGAGAGGGGCGGTCTGCCAGCGAGAGGCGCCAGAGCTGTCAGCCCCCTTTTCTCCGTCTCTGTCACGGGCACGTCCTGCAGCTCAGCGATGGGGACTGCTGTGGCGCGGGGATGAAAGGGGCTGGGGCTTGTGACCTTGGGTAGTAATCTGGAAACTCTTGATCGTTTGAGATCATCAGCGAGCGTGCTCAATCCGGGGGAAGGTGAGGCCAACCCCGGCTTGGGTAAGGGTTCGGTGATACCCAATTTTGCCGTGACAGCCTCAGACAGGGCTGTCACATCTGGATCTTCGGACCCAGATAGCAGCTTGGCCAGTAGTTCGGCCATACGGTCCAGGGCAGCATAGGTGGCCCTGGGAGATGGGAATGCTCCACATAAGCTGGACACGCTTCAGGGTTCCTGCTGGTTGTTGGCAGCTCTGGACGCCAAGCTGACCCTCTCGGTCACCTGGGTAGAGATACAGTGTTGGCCAGGTCCGTAGGTGGGCCGGAGTAAAGATAGGAACCCATGTCCGTATGTGGTGGAGATCTCAAGGCTTCGAGAGGTTCCTCTCCATGTTCCCCTCGGACGGACTTGTAGTACTCTTCGTGGAGCAGGTACTCGTCCATTCTCCTTCTCAGTTGGTCTTGTTCCTCAGGGCCTCCAACTGCCATAGACGAAGATGCAGGGCAGGCTGAGCAGGAGATGGAGGAAACAACTCGCCGGCGGAGGTGCTGCAGGCTGTCACCACGGGCCGCTAAGTCCTCAGTGGTTAAGGGTATTTCTCTGGGCGCTTCTGGTTCCGCCCTTCTGTGACCTCGATCTTCTTGAGACCCAGATGCAACTCTGAGCTTGGGCTCACTCATTGAGATGGGCCTACTGCCCAGTTGTACTTGTTCACTCCGAATTGGCCAAGTCACGGAAGACACTTGCACTGTGGGTGTGGACATTTTGTTTGCTCGGTTTGGCTTGTGTACTTCTCAGAGTCGGTTCGAAAGGTTCTCAAGGGATGCTTCTGCTACCAGAAAGATATCCTTGATTTATGCCCTAATAGATTTGATGAAATCCTGCGAGTTTTGGTGTTGAAAAACAGGACCAAAGCAGCAAGTAGAGCAAGAACAGGATGTAGATCAAATCAATGAATAGTTTTGAAAACCAGTGTATCACAGAAGGGTTGCACATAGACAAAGCAGGCTTCAGTACAAAGATTCAATCACAAACGGATAAAACAAATGATTTTTCTGTGAAACCTGGCATGACTCAGGCCTCCAAGGTAGCACCAAGCACTTCATGTGCACTCTTTTGGATACGATGGAGTATGTTAGGAATCTGGGGCATAGGAGTTGAGCCAGACACAGGATATGGCTTGGCCAGCATGGCCAAGCAACTGAATTCAGAATCAGTTAAAAAGTAGAACCACAATAAGTGGTCGAAACAGTTGAGTATAGGGGTCTTCAGATGGCGGACCACTAGGCTTAACCTACAGGCCCTTAGGCAAGAAGTGCCTACTTTGTTTCGGTATTACCTCCATGAAGGAAGATACCTCCGCTCAGTTGAGTGGTAGGGGTGAACTTCATAGGGGGCTAGGGTTGTAACCCTAGTTACTTTGAGAAAGTGTACTTCAAACTTCAAAAGAGTGGTGAAATGATTAAGTTAGTCTCAACATCAACAAAAGGCTTTTAGGGGGGGCTTGGCCTGGATCAAGTACCCGGAGAAAGACATGGTAGTAACTTTTTCTTACTCACCTGGTCCAATTAGGCCCCTTTGAAGCGTGTACGGAATGTTCCTTGGTTTGTTCCCCGTCGTGGTAGCTCCCCTCCCCATTTGTTTCTCACCGGTACCCCTTCTCCTTGGTCCGTCTGCCAAGTCGTATGCCACCCCACCAACGCTGCCCCCCCCCCGATGCCACTTTGTACCTACCCGTCAACTCTGGTTCCATGCACACGGCCTGGCCTGACTGCACTTGGACGCCTCTCTCCGCTCCCCATCCAGCGCCCAGGTCTGCCCTCCGCAACAGCTGTAACACCGCTCCCCCCCCCCTGTCACCCACAAGTCCACCCCCCTCCCTGCCTCCTGTTCCATTCCCCCTTACCTACACCCTCTGGTATTTCCTCATACTCCATTTTCTGCATTTGCACCCCCAGAATCCCTTCCCACCCGGTTCTCTGCCGCTTGTCACGTGTGCTTCTCTCTGCCACCTCCCGTTTTTCCCGCACGGGACACTCTTGCCCCTGGTACTGCCATGCCGTGCCCCCCCCCGCTGTACGTGCTACACGTCCTGCCACACTCGCTCTTCTTCCTGTCCTCCCGGCTGTCCTCTTGTTCCTTGGTCGTTGTCTAGCTCCCCTCCCGTCACCGATTCCACCTCCTCTACTTCTCTCTTCTCTTCTGTATCTCCCTCCCCCTCATCCCCCTCCCCCTTACCTACTGGCGGCCACAGCAGCTCGTAGCGGCCCCTCTCCGTTTGCTCCACAGTAATGCTGCAGCTGCGCGCTCCCCTTCTCCCACCTCCACCATCTTCTGATACACTCATTTTGTTCCCCACTCCCAGTGTATGGCCATCCTGCATCCTCTTTGGTGCGCCCACCTTCCGACCTCACACGCCCCTCCATATCTCCCCCGTACGCACTTTGTCCAGCTATTGCCCCCATGTCCGCACATGTGCGTCCCGCATGACCCGCCGCGCCCGTGTTGCATCCGGGGACTTTGCCATGTCCCCTTTCGTCAGCGCCCTGCACACCTCATCCGCCGCCGCTTGCCCACCCTGCCCTTCCACCAGGCTTAGTGCCCAATAGAGGCACTTGCCATCTCCCGGTATGACCGGTCGCCTCACACCGTCCGGCGTTTCGTCCGGCCGTTCTTGCACCTCTTGCGCACTCGCCAGCAACCGTTGTACCGCTGCCGCCACTTTATCTGTATCATTTGTCGGGTCCCTGAATCCCCGCAACACAGCGTAGACCCACTTTTTAGTCGACAAGATGCCCGCATCCAGGGGGCGTACGTCTCCACATTCCACCAGCTTTGTGTACCCCTCTCCACACTTGGTTTCCCGGTACACTATTACCATGTATCCTCCCTGCGCTGCCCATGCTTCCAGCCCGGGTGGTCCTTCCATCCTTCTCCCTTGTGTCGTTCTCTTGATGTACTTCTGCCATGATATTTCCTCCGGGGACAGGCCTTCTTGTATAGTACCCGCCTTGTGTCTACCCTCCACTCTGGTCACCAGCCCTTGTCGTACCAAAGCTATTTCGTCCTCCCTATTCGGTCTACTCTCTAGCACACATCATACTCCCCATAGCTAGTCCGTATCCTCACCTTCAATGTATTCCACCACCATCCTGTCCCCCATACTTTTTCGTCCCCCTTTCAAGGCATCTTCTCTCCTCTTCCATGCCCACGCCACTCTCTGTTTCTGCTCCGCCTTATCCCCCTCCACACTCTGCGCACCACACGTCGGCGGCCTACTGTTATTGGACGTCACACTTTGTTCCCTGCCTTTCCCCGCTGGGATTGCCCGATTGCGGGCCCCCCTTATGTACCCTTCGCCAGCTGCTCCTCTTGCCTCCCATTGCCCTTCGCCCTCCTATCCCTCTCTCTCCCACATCACCGCGTACACCCTCTTTTTCATCCAGAGATTTCCTGCCCTTTTCACGCCTGCCCCTCCATATGCCCTTATCTTCCGGTAGCTTGCTCCAGTCTTTATCTCTCTGTACCCCGTCACCCTGTACCCTCCGCTTGCTGCTCACGCTTCCACCTCCGGTGGCCTTCCCATCCGCCTCCCTTGTTTCGTCTTGTGCATGTACCCCTGCCTACCGGTTTCCCCTGCTGGCAGCTGTTCCTCCAGCTGCCCTGCTTGCGGCCTCTCTTCTACGCCAGCAACCACTCCTTCGCGTACCTTCCTCGCCTCTTCCTGGCAATCTTGCCCTCCTTTGATCACGCTGTGACGAGTTATGCCCAGCAGGGGGCTGCCCGCAGCCAGATCGCGATCCTGTAGCTTAGGATGCGTCGCGCGCGTGCAGAAATAAAGGATTTTACGCTGATACAAAGTGCTGTTTTGTATTGAAATTTCTGTTGGATACAGGGTATTTTTGAATACAATGGGTATGAACGATTCGGACAAATTCAGAGATTCGGAGTTCGGTGAACTTTGAGGTTGTCTTCATTCTGCAATTGGCTCGCGTGTAAACCCATTGGAGGGAACCGTAAATT
The DNA here is from genome assembly GCA_964036045.1 of Eutreptiella sp. 'Long Island Sound 2002'. Lineage (NCBI taxonomy): Eukaryota > Euglenozoa > Euglenophyceae > Eutreptiales > Eutreptiaceae > Eutreptiella > Eutreptiella sp. 'Long Island Sound 2002'. The sequence continues at coordinate 20,033,816 of OZ038383.1, forward strand.
GCCTATACAAATTTGTCCAGTTCAACGTGAGCCTGTGGTGTTGATGGTGGCGCTGGTGGGGCAGTGATTATCATGGAGGACTTCGTTGTGAATTCTGGCTCTGCCGGCGAAGGTGATCTTCCTCAAAGGCTTAATGTTCGCCGGCTACGACGTTTGATGGTGAAAAACAGCAGTTTGGAACCAGTGGTGCAAGGGGAACTTCAGCGTCGTGCAAGGGAGCAAGTGAAACGCTACAGCGATCAACAACTTAGAAATATTAGAAAATCTGAGTGTGTTGGCACGGTTACGACAAATAGGGCTCAATTTGCAAAAGACGAGTTACGTTGTCGTGGATCCTGGGTCGACGTTTGTGGTGACAAACTAGAGTTCTCAGCAGCCATGGCTATTTTGGCTGGACGTGGAAAGCCTTTCTCACAGCACCTTGCAATAAGCAACGCGCCAGAAAATGACAAAAAAAGGAGACAAAGAGAACGAACGCACAAACGTAAAGGATTTGAATGAACCTGAAGAGAATCGAGGAAGAAAGATTGCAGAGAACCGCCGTCAACGCGACCGAGCTCAATCTGTCGCAGAAAAAAAAGAATCATCTCTAGTAGCTCGACGTGTTTCTGCTTACAAAAACTCGTCTTCTCCCATTTTCTCAACTCCAAGCAAAGCACCATCAACGCCAAGCCGCTCAAGAAAAGGTAAACAAAAAGAATTGTCAAGCTCCCCCTCAAATTCTTCGCCCACGCCTTCCAATTCAACTTCAATCCAAAAAGATTCCCATGGTTCATATCCAAATGCCCTCACCAACACAAAATCCCGCTTCCACATTATCAAGCAAATCCGGACCAAAGAAAAACCGCCGCACCATACCGTCCGACAAGGAAAAACTTTCAACTTCATTGAGAGAACAACACCATCTTTGATGCGAAAGGTTACACCACCCCGGACGCCATCCTCGACAAGGTGTACAACGAGGTCAAGTTTGAAATTGATCTCTTTGGGGACTGTGTGAACAACATCTACAACAACAAGGATCAATACAAATACCACGAAGAAGGTATTGGCTATTGTGCACAAGGTGATAATGACCTCCCGTTCCAAGCAATCCAAGCCAGTTTCAATTTTTGGGACTTCCCACCAAAAAGCAACCGCCGCCAATTTGAAAAAGAAGATGGTGAAACTTCCCTCACCACAAACATCGAAAAAATGATGGAAGCAATGAAAGAATCCCACGAAGAAGTACAAGGTGCAATCGCCCTAACGGTCAATGATCCACTCATACGCGAAAGGAAGGCTTTTGATATAGACCATCGAAGAGCTCTACAAGGAATGGCGGAGTTTTGCACCCACATATTCCTTTTTGAACACGTCCACTTCATGAAACCAACACCGCAAAAAGATGATCAATGTTGCCTCACCCAAAGCACCCGCCCAAGTGGACACAAACTTCTCGAGTGCTTCGTCTCAAATAAGTCATCTTACCGCAATTTCGACAAGTCCAAGTGCAAAAAATTCTAAATGAATCCCCCGGGTAAAGACCAACACTCCCTATCCACCCAACTCTCTCACCATGGCTACGAAGATGAAAAGGTCCATCAAAAATGTTTTGTGAGGATCGACATCGACAAAAGCATCCTTGGAAACGCCGATGAACACACGAACATCTACAACTACATCAACCCATTCTACGGATCAAAACAAGTACCAGAAGAAGCAGAAAGTGTCCAACCAGAGTTCGCTACCTACCAAAGAGCACAATTCCCGCCAAGATGGTCACCGCTCAAAGACTGGGCCCGACGGGACATTGAGGTGCCGCCCGACGAATCAACAGCCCTATCCGAAAAAATTTGGTATGAACAAGCTCAACAAGTAAGCCGCACAATTCTTGCTTTTCCTTCAATCCTATACGAGGACGCCAACATGTTCACGGCATTCCCATCAAAGCTGGTTAAGAATGCCTACACAAAAGGCATACCATTCAGTGAACTAACTAACATGCTTGAGTTGTAATCAAACACTGGAACAATCTTACATGTGGCCCCGAGATCAGCAAACTCTCGATTTGTGCATGTATCTTATGAAAACGCAATTGATCCGGAGAGCTTAACCCTCGAAGAAAATTTCGCGACAACCCAAAAGCGTGGATTGATTTTTGTTCGTACAGTTGACGGCAAATACTGCTTACAAGTGGCTCCGACATTGGATGCCTCTTTTGATGAATTGGCGAATGTTCACCCCCCTGAAGTACCCAACACCGTGCTAATGATCGCTCCTCCCCACACGTCCTTCAGAGAAGCTAACTATGCTGCGGCCCTTTTCGGCTCCTTTTCGGCGGTGAAACACTACCAATCAGGACCCCGCATTCCCAAGGAATTTGTGTATGACAACCGTGAAAGTGGCATCATCGCAGACAACTCCATAGTTGATTCTTTCCCTTTCAAATACTATGACCCCGACCCTGACATCCGTGCAAACATCATTGCCACACACTCCAAAGGAAAACAGAAATCTGTCCAAAAACACTTCACCATTGGTACCGTTTCTGGAGCCTCCAAACAATTGGAAAAGTTTCAGAAAGACCCCCTTCTAAAAATGCGCTATGACTGAACCAAATTTCATGCATCCACCCCCCACCCAAACATTTCTTCCTCTGTGCAGCCGCACATGCGTCTTCCATCCGTTCCGCACCTCGCTGCACTACGGGTGCCATCCAGTCCCTCTACCACTTCAAGACAGGCCAACGGCTTTGTGGTCTTCCGACACCTTGGAACCCCCCCTCCCAGGTGACTTCTCCGAGCACATTTTGTGGACATGCCTGACTTCGTGGGATACGCAGAAACTTCCGAAAGTGTCAATCCACACTCTACCGAAGACAACCCGTTGGAATAATTTGGGTGAATACCAACACCAATACCAAATGCCAATTATTCGCTGCTGCCCATGTTCAAGTATGCTGGTGAATCTATTTTCAACTGTTCAACTACTAGCGCATCGCCTCCTGGATCTACCGCATCGGAATCAACCTCTCCTTTTACAACAAGAAAAGCCAACGGATTCACGGTATTCTGCTCTATGGGATCTATCAGCCACCAAAGAATCCACCAAGTACACTTTGCGGACAAGCTAAACTCAAAGGATTAGCCGCACCAAAGAGACTTTACTGTATTCATACCCCTACCTTCTGGATGGTCTAGAATGTCTTCATTTGCCGTCTGAATTTTGGTGCCAGCTCACGGCCTGGCATGCACTTTTTATGCAAACTCGTCCCAGCTTTCGCCTCATTGAAGAGTCCCAAAGGAGTCCCAGAACAAAGAACAGAACCCTTCCTTGTCTGGTGGAAGCCCCAGCCTGGACGTCATTCAACTGCCGCCTACACCATGGAACCTGCTCCTGTCCTTTGTTTTGGTACCAATGCAAGCAAGTCGCAGGTCTCGCCTCAACGAAGATACTATACTGCTTCCAACCAGAACCTGAAAGCCTCCTGCTCCCGTGTTATTCCCAGGGCAAAGGCCTCTACGCCAGTCTGGATCATATTCAATGGCCGTCCGATCTGTGGAATCAGCTCACGCCCGTTGACCCGGTGTCATCCTCACTTTGGATTGCTTTCAACTGCCGCCTAAACTGTGGAGCCAGCTCACGCCCATTGTTCCGTTACCTTTGCAAACTGGTTACAGGATATACCTCAAAGAAGATCCCACACAGTGAGCTAAAGCCAACACCTGAAAGCCTTTCGCTCCCGTGGTGTTCCCAGGGCAAGGGCCCCTTCACCAGCATCCGAAAAAGACGATCTCCCGCTTCCAAGCCACTTAGGTTTGATTTCAGCCGCCGCCTGAAAAACTGGAGCCAGCTCACGCCTTTTGACCTGGCGTCTTCCCCAGTCTGGATTGTTCCCAACTGCCGCCTAAACCGTGTCACCAGTACACACCCGTTGCCTTACTGTGTTCAAATGCCAGCACCTGAAAGCCTTCTGCTCCCGTGGAATTCCCAAGGCAAAGGCCTCCTCGCCAGCACCCTAGAAAGACGATCTCCCGCCTCCATACCATTTAGATTTGATTTCAGTCGCCGCCTGAAAAACTGGAACCAGCTCACGCTCTTTGACCTAGGGCCATCCCCAGTCTGGATTGTTCTAAACTGCAGCCTAAACAGAGTCACCAGTTCACGCCCGTCGCCATGCATTGTAAAACTGCAAGCACCTGAAAGCCTTCTGCTCCCGTGGTATCCCAAGGGTAAAGGCCTCTTCGCCAGCAGCTGCAAAGGACGATCTCCTATCTCAAATCCAGCTTGTTTTGGTTTCAGCCGCCGCCTGAAAAATTGGTCTCCTGCCAACACCAACACACAGCTATCCACTCTGTCACAGGGCAATGGAAATACTCTCAGCTCACAACACCCTCTCACAACCATCCTCCGGAAACACCCACATCAACACCCCCCTCCCCCCAGCTCTGACATTAAAAATGTGTAACCCACCCTCCACACGTCCCTCCCCCTCCAACATTCCAACCTTAAAAACGAAGCAACACCTCGCTCAGCCACCGCCTCCTCAAAACACTGTCATCACCAAAACACATCTCAAACTTACAACTGACAACATACAAAAACGAAAGGACACAACAAACGCCATCATTGCACAACACTTTCAGACACACACTGACATACTCTGCCTTCAAGAAGTCCTGGAAAAGCTCACCCCTCCACCCAACCTGGGCCTCAATACTTTTTACTGTGGCGCCACCACCAACTCAAAAGGAACAGCAATCCTTGTCCCATCCTACATCAGCCCTTTCACAAAACTCATTTCCCACACACACCCTGAAGGAACCATCACTGCCATCCAAATCTCTCTCCCTTGATACCCTACTTTTGCACTCAGCTGCCTTTACAAGACATACCACACCGCTCTCACACGGACTTCTGGAATTTTTTCAGAGTCACAGTGTGGCTCTACTCTTCTTGACTCCTTTTTACCTCTTTGCTCCTGTTTGAGAGCTAGAGCATGCCTGTGCATCTGCCGGTGCTCCACTCCCACATTTAATCTATGGGTAAACTTATTATTTTTTTTGTGATCTCCCCACCTACTGTCCCGGTTTGGGACTCTTATGCTCTGCCACTGCAGAGTTACATTGGAGAGCCACTGCTCCTGCAGTGACTTCAGCCCCCCCCCACAGAGGAGTTGGTGCCTTGGTGGGTACATGCACTCTTGGCCGGAGTGTGTGGGAAAATTCTGCTTTGTTTTTATTTTACAAGAGAGTTTTGGGGTGCAGTTTTGCCTGAGGGCAGCACCCCACAGTGGGAGGGGGGAGTGGCCACAGCACACTATGTGCAGCGGGCCCCTGTACAGTCTGTTTGCATAATTTTTTCTGGGGACGCTCAGGAATTATTATACGTGTGCACACTTGCGCATGTGTTTGTTGCATTGTATGCATGCAAGTTCATTGCCCTAACTCTCTGAATTTCCAACCTTCCCTCATCTTTCTGTTTCCTTGTCTTTTCAGGTGGAGGTACCTCAGAGGTCGAAATCAGAAAAAGAAAAATTTCATTAACGCCCAGTGAAGCCAGGTCTGTGTTTTTTCTGTCGTTCTGCACCACGCCTACCTGTCGTATGGTCTCCTCTGTTTTGTTTATCTCTGCTACTGCAGTGAGATACGTGGAGGTCAAGAAAGAGCTCAGAAGTAATTTAATTTTATATATGTTACAAGGCCGCAGCAGAATCTTTTTGTATATTAGCATTAAGGGTTTCTGTACCCTGTTGGGCAGCACAGTGTATTCTTCACTGTCTTTGTTCTTTGCCCTGTTGTTGCTGCTTTTGTGCCTGTTTGTCAATTTTTTTTCAAATTTCCGGCAGGGTTTTTTTTCTTTGGTGCAGAAAAAAAATTAAAGAAGGTCCCTACCAGGACCGGCCCCTACTGTGCCCCTTCCGCCTGTCACCCCTACTGACTTGCTCCTGATCAGCGATTGCATTTCTCAAAATCCAGGGTCCAAAATCCAAAAATATAGAAAATACAATCCTCCTTCAACCCTGAACAGGAACGGGATCCCACAAACACAGCAGTAACCTTATCCACAATCCAATCCACACTGCGGGCTTCCGTTCAGCACACCGGTTGTCTCCCGGTGGCGGGCATGTACAAGAATTGCACCCAAGAGGAAAGCCCTGAAATTGGGATATGAACACAAATGAAGCAAGTTCTGGGAAAGATGGCAACGTACACAATCACAGCCATAGACCCCTCTTTCCCTGGACTCAGGACCTTCCCGAGACTCGCCAACATGGTGCCCTGAACCAAGTCAAATAAGATGGCTGAATGCCATGTGTCAAAAGTCACTACACAAACCCCAAAAATGTGTTCACTCCCAAGCCTCTAAATCTTAGCCCAATAGGGGAGGTGGCGTGTCATGGCCTGGGGTGGCACTCAGGACCATACCCTAACCTGACATAACCTTGATTGGACTTGGGGTCGATTGGGCTCGGAGAACTGCCCGACGAAGATGACCTCACAACATGGCAAAATCAGACAAATCACACCATTATGCCCAAAAGTCAATTATATACTCAAAAATGCATACGTCAAATATTCAAATGCTCCATGCATGTGTGAAACCGGAAAGTAATATACAAGGGTGATATAGACCAAACGTCCATGCCCAAGAATATCCCATCGTTGGCTCCGAAACCCCTCCGGTTATGTACATGCCATGCTCCACAAGTCAACTCATGAATTTGAGACCTAATTTTGTGAGGCCTCGTGTACCAAGCTAAAGTGACCACGTGATCCGGCATATGGTGAGGTACAACACCGAAGCATATGCCAACATATATGCAACATACCATAGTTCAAAGATCTCTAGGCACTTTACTGTTAGCCGACCAGTTGAGCACATAGAACACAAAAATGAGCATAAATTGAGGTCAAAAACATGCAAATAATGCCAAATTCAAGATAACTACAATAGTATATAACTTCGCTCACCCATGGTATCAACATATGATTCAAAACACAATTGTTTGGGACCATTTGCAAACGATCCCCCCACTTGGATCCCCACATGGACGCATAGGGACACCTTCGAACCTCCTCCCAACACGCACCATGAAAATGGGAAAATTGATAATGGCGCTTGTGGGTCGCTTCGTAAGCCCTCCCAAATGCACTATATGAGCGGTAGACTTAGTCTAGCGCTATGGAGTTCACCATTGGGACATGGGCAAAGCCCTTGCCACGTATGACTCCATATATCTTCCTACAAACGGAGATATATAACATGGGCGTGAGCATATCGAAGCAAATACCATGCATATAACACATACCCTCAAAAAGTGGCTCCCACTATGGTATGCCATGCCCCTTAATGGACATAACTTCACGTTAAAAATACGTGGGAACCCAAGGAAAGTATCTATGCAACCCCAGCACTCATGCGGTACACTCGAAAGTCGCAATAAAATGTTCGGTTGCATGGCCCGACAGGTGTAAACCACTTTCTACCCTCTTGGCCATTATTCCTTGCTTCACCGGGCATGTGTACACACCAAAGGCGTTTGATGCTTCCCAAATTAGGTTGAGACCAAGGCGGTTCCAACCCAATTCTCGATATTGATATTTCTCGCGATGAGCCGGAGATATGATTCTTCAAAGTGGTCTCACGAATCACTTTTGTTTCGACTATAACTCCAAGCAAAATGAAGGGCACAACAAAAGGAAGGTTGATTCGTGATCGGGGAAAAACGTATGACCACTCGAGATTCATCATATGGAGTGCGGCGATGTCGAAGTCGAAAATCCGATTCTGAAAGTCTGAAAAAATCGGATTAATTTTGCGAGTGTATAATATGAAAATTGCGGAAGCAACGAACCCTTTACTGATGAAATCTGACCCGTCATCGGGGTTTCCGCCAAAATATCTGTAAATAACAGTTAACCAATCGGTTACCGCAAAATCGCGAGCCAGCTGACAGTCGCCGATACATTGACAATCAGAACGAAAGGCGGAAAAATTACGGAAACATTATGACAAAAAAACCCTGTTGATTCCTGATATTCTGATATATAAATCTCAGCTGGCGGCGCCTCGGTACTGAATATGGCCGCTCATAGCTGGAACGGCCAAACCTATCACACTATCACATCGTGTTAGGTCAGGTGGATGGGAGAGTATGATATCAGCCAATGGCGGCTTGCCGGCACATAGATACACACCCCAAGTGACCCAAAGATGGCCACGGGGGTCCGAACCGGCTTCAAAATTTTTGGACCAGACGTTGTTACCGCTCGGAAGTCATTGAAGAGAGGACAGGAGGACCCCAATGGGCTCCAAACCCCCCCCCCCATGTCCCAAGGTCACATGGAGGCCCCACACACGTCCTAGGCGTCCCCCACGCCCCAAGGGAGGGGTGAGGACACTGATAATCGGTGCCCTACGCCATATCCGGTCTCCTCTTGATCTACAACATGGACCAAGGGGATCAAAGATAGAGAAACGTCGTCGGTCGACCTAAATAAGTATACCACAATGAAATATACATGTGGAGATCAAGTGAAGGGGGTATATGGCCAATCAAGGCTGAAAAATCCCCCGATGAACGCCCTCACCCGACTCCCAAGCAAAATAACAAACAAAAATGCCAAGGGGGATCCATTACGGTGCTGCTGCAGCCACCAAACGGACCAACACGTCCTTGACAGCCAAAGAAATGTTCTTTTTCTTCAGATAATCCATCCAGACCGTGGTGTCCCTCGGCACAAAGCTGCTCGGAGGCTCCCACGAATCCCTGGATGCGGCGAATCCCTTCCAACGGACTTTATAAAGCCTCCCCCCAGGCGTCCCGGGGTCCGGCTTGTCCGCCAGGATCCTCTCGGCGGTGAAGCTGTCGTCCTCACCCTCGTCGTCCGAGTCCACATCGCCGGCCATGAACTCGAAGGTGACGGGGCGTCCGCTGGGGTCTGGTGCTCGGGGACGAAGCTGGGTGTGGTCGCGGTCCAGGATCTTGTTATCCCCCACACGAAGTGCATACACATCCTGCCCGACCTTCCGCACGATTACCCCCGGCACATACCAAGATGCCTGCCGATGCCTGGACAGGACATCCTTGTGGTGCCGCTCCGCCCATACGGTGTCTTGGAGAGCATACTTCTGGACTTTTCCCTGCTTGAAGTACTTGGCCCTCTTATCCTGCTCGTCCTGAAGTGCCTTGCACACCTTGGCCGCCGTGTCGTCCGCCTCAGCCATCATATCATTCGCATCCCGGGCGGCTTTGCCATGGTTCAACCACGGGAGAGTGCGTGACACTCGATCCCGCAGGAACAGGATACGATGGGGTGACAGTCCAGTGGGTCCTGGAAGGTCATGGTACGCCCCGAGTACTCTCCACAGCGAATTGTACCAATTCTGGCCCGGTTCGTCGATGTGCAGCTGGCGGAACTTTTCGAACATCTGCCGCCCGGCTACCTCAGCCCGGCCATTTGACCGGCTGTGGTACGCCACGGTCTTGGCGTGCCGAATCTTCATGTGCTTGCACATCGTCTTGAACCACGTACCCACAAATTGACTGCCCAGATCGCTGCAGATGACGGCTGGGACATCAAAAATCGTCAGCCAATGCCTGATCATGGCGTTGGCGACGGTCCTGGCCTGCAGACCCACTTCATGCTTGTCCTTCTTGTCCTTCTTCTTGGACTTCTTGCCCGGGACCGCCACGATATACCCGCTGTGCCTATCCACCGCCAGAATGACACAGTCATAGGTCTCTCCTTCCACGGTGACTTCCGGCATGGCGAATACATCCATGGCCACGGACCGCATAGGGGCTTCCGGTATAGCCGTGTACACTGGGTTGCCAGCCGTGGAGTGGTTGGGGCTCTTCGTGGCCGGACACACGGCGCAGTCGCTGCAGTACTTGTCCAGGAGGGCGTAGTACCCCGGTGGGAACTTGAAGCGCCACTCCAGCTCCTGCTGCATCTTGTCCCGACCAGGATGCATGAGCTGGGCGTTATGCCAGTGGTCAATGAGCTCCTCCATTCGGTTCTCTGGGACCAATAGCTTGTCCTTGAGGAACAGTTTGTCCCCATCCTCGGTCAAGCCCTCAGGCCATTCGTCGTCCGACGGGGCGCTCACGGCATTCCAGTACTTGCTCCAGTGCTCGGATGCTGCATAGTCATCCGACCAGTCCTCTGCGAGCACCGATCTGACTAGCTCTACAGGGGCCACCATCCACTGCTCGAGGGTTTCCTCTAGAATAGCTTGGACTCGGGCGCCCCGGAACTTGGCAAGGTCCGTACAGTTTGCCATCACCACAAAGCACTTGACCCCCTCTTGCTCCATGGCCTTCTCCATCTCGATGATGCGCTTGGCCTCCTCGGTCTCCTCGGCGTCCCCATGGCTGGATATGTCCATCCAAGCCTTGCCCGCTGGGTAGGCCCATCGCTGAGGCAATCTGCCACAGTGTTGTCCTTCCTCGGGACATACACGACGCTGAGATCGAACTTGGCGAACGTCTCGTGCCATCGGGCCCTCCTTGCCGCCGGTCCCGAGGGGGTGTCCACATGCTCCTTGTGCCAGCTCTGCAAGGACTGATGGTCCGTACAAACCACCACCGGTTGCAATCCGATGTGGCCAGGCCACTTCCTGAGCGCACAAACAATGGCGTACGTCTCCTTCTCCCTCGCGGTCCAGGCTCGACGTTGGCCCTCGGCCAGGATCCGGCTCCAGAACGCCACGGGTACGTGCGACCCGTCGTCCCGGACTTGCTCGAGGACTGCCCCTACAGCATAGTCCGAGGCGTCCGTCCGTAGCACGAATCCCTTGTCCGGGTCCACCAGGAATAGCCCCAGCTGCCCCAGGAGTCGCTCCTTCAGGCGGCTAGACGCATCTTCGGCCTCAGGGGTCCAGGTAAGGTTCTTCTTGCTCCCCTTCCGGCCATCGAACTTGCCCACCTGCAGCATCTTGTGCAGCGGCCCCGACAGTTCTGCATACATCCGGACATAGCCCGAATAGTAGTTGCAGAACCCCATGAAGGATCGAAGTTCGCTGATGGTCTAGTGCTTCTCCCAGTGGTGCAGGGACGCCAGCTTCCCAGGCATGGGACGGCGTTGCCCGTGACCAACCACGTGACCCGCGAACTCCACTTCCTTCACGAAGAGTGAGGCTTTGGTGGGCTTGCACACCATGTTGTGCTTGTCCAGCTCGCTGAGCACTCGGCGCAGATCCTTCTCATGCGCTTCGATGAGCTCGTCCTCAGTCATGTTCTCCGTGCCGGACCCGATGATGATGTCATCCACAAAGGGATCGGCACAGTCCCGGACAGGACCGAGTAGTTCCTCCATCATGCGCTGGAAAGCGGCGTTGCCATTCTTGGTGCCCATAGGCACCACTTTCCACTGCATGGGCCCCAGCGGCGTCGACATCGCTGTGCAGGGCCTGGAGTCCGGGTGTAGCGGCATCTGGTGATAGCCGTGTTTCAGGTCTAACACCGTGAAGATCCGCTTTTTCTGTTGTTTTACGGAGGATGGTGTCGATCAGAGGTAGCGAGTACGAGTCGTGCTCGGTTTGCTCGTTCAAACCCCTGTAATCCACCACCAACCTCCACTCGCCCTTCTCCTTCTTGGGTACGATAAAGGCTGGGCTGGCCCACTCACTGTCGGAAGGTTCGATCCATCCCCGCTCAATGAACTCGGCCAACAACTTCTTCATGGCCTCGGCCCGATCGCCCTGAAGTTGGTACTCCCGATGACGACAGATCTTCGGGTTCGGCTTCAGCTTGCTCTTCGCTGTACCAAACCTCCCACGATCTGGAGGGTTCTTGTTGGCGACGCCACTGAATAGCCGCGGATAGGCATTGATCAGCCTGTCCTTCGGCTCGGCGACCTTCGGGTTCTCCTGGGCCTCTTCAGCCGCTTGCTTCGGTATCGATACAACCGACCGCACTGCGGTATAGGCCTCTTCTGGGTCCGAGTCCGACTTCTCCTTGTCCGATATGCCGTCTTCATCGTCGTGGGGCGCGCTTCCCACCGATAATCTTCGAAAATTTGCGGCATCGGGCTGGTTCTTGTCGCTCTCGGCCCCCATTCTTGGAAAATCCCACATCGGCGGGTCCGACCCAACCGGACCATCATATTGGTCCGCGATGTGATCCATGACCCTCGCCACGAACTCATCCTTCTCGTATCTGCCGGTGACCAACATCTTGTCATCCCACCAATGCGGAGATGTGACCATGGCCCGCCTGTTCTTGGCTGCCACACGGTCGTGCATCCCCATCCGCATGTAGTTGACGACATCGTCGATTCCGGCGTGGGACAGGACGTCAATGCCATCAATAGGCTGATCCGTCCCCTCCTTGGGCTCAAACATGACCTTCATGGGCACCGCCTCCACCCTACGGATGAATGCTTCATCACCCGTGGGCTGGGCCTGCGCCCCATCCACCAGGAAAGCCTTGTTACCCCACGCTTGACCCGGGGAGGGCATTGATACACCCAACTCCTCCTCTGGCCCGAATGACATCTCGTTCAGGGTGATGGAGTCCAGCGTCGACTTGAGACCCTCCAGCGGACATGGGGTGGATAATATGCCGGTTATGACCAGGATCCCCTTCGCCCTATCCGCGACGATCTTCTCCACCGTACGTCTGGTATTGTCCAGGGGGCCATGCCAATACATGGGCCCCCACTCCTTCAAACCCCAATGCCTGTGCCAGGCTGAGTCTCCTCGATGACAATGCCTCCTACACTTCCGCAAAAGTGGGGCATCCTGGGAAGCGAAGACGTCCGTCTCGGGCGCTTCGTCTCCCAGCGCCTGGATCATCCTGGCATACACCTGCGGCACCATTCCATACTCCGTGAGCTGAACTCCGCGGTCTCCCCTGGACTTGGCACCCACAGCTTGCACCGCTCGGACGATCCGATCCTCTTCCTCAGCATTCCATTGGGATGATCCGCATGCATAATTCGTGGACAGCCATGTGAGGCATTCATCTTCCTCCCGGACCAGCGTTGGGCGATGGGGAAGGGCTCCAATGGCGTTTGCCACCATGAAGTCATACCCCATGATCATATCCCAATCTGTAATGTGGGCCACATAGAAGTTCCCGGATAGAGTGCTTCTCTTCGCCAAATCAGGGCGGTTCAAGCGCTCATGCTCCCAGAATTCCATACTGGTAGTGGCATCATGGGTACCACCCACCATAATCTCTCCATTGGCCACCTTCGGGCGCACCGGTCTTCGGCTGGGCTGCAGGGATTCCTCCTTGAACAACCCTCTCCGGACCAGGCTCACCTGGGCACCCGTATCCACCAAAACATCCACCACCAACTCCTCTTGTCCGCACCGTACACGCACCTTCAAGTGCAACTGCCGCTCATCGCCATGCGGTGTACGGACGACTCTCACGGCATGCAACTCTAGCACATCCGGGTGCATCAGGACCTCGAGGGTATGGTCACGGATGGTGTAGATTTTGGGTTGGTCCTGCCCGTCCACGGGGCTCTCCGTGGTCGCTCCTTCCTTCTTGCCACGTCCCTTGCCCACATAAACTTCCCTTGGCAGGGCGCTCCAGGGGTCGGGAGTGGCGAAACTCAGTGGTTTTGGCTCTTCTGGAGCCTTCTTCGGCACCCGATGTGCCTTCGCTTTCTCTGGGATTCCACTGATTTTCGGAGGAGAGACCTCCGAGGTCCCACTCCCGTGGGGGCTCCTCTAGGCATGGCCTGCCGCAGCTCCCTCCTGCTGCGATCCGCTCAGACTTTGTCCACCACGTTGCTGGGCTTTGAGTTCCTCCAACGTCCTCAACATGTCCTCAGCAACCTCCTCGATCGACCGCACTCGTCGGTCTTGGCCAGGTCCACCACCATAACCTCTTCCTCCGCCTTTCCCTTGGCCTTTGCCTTGGCCTTTTCCCCCGTCTCCGCCCTTCGCATTCCAATCCGCAATCCGCTGCTCCTTGGGCTTCATCTCGGGATGGGCGGCGAAGTAGGCCTTCTTGTCCGCCTCATACACCTTGCACTGACGGTGGTCATGTGCATGGTTGTTTCCCTTGCCATAACAGACCCAGCACCCGTCGTGCTGAGACCTGTACTCCCGGAACAAGAGCGCCGGGTTCCCGATCCTCCTTGGCTCTTTGCCCTTCTTGGGTCCCACCCGGTTCCATCTGGACCGATCCTGCCCATGGTCCCTCACGTTGTGCGCCACAAACGCGAAGAAATGGGCCTCCTCGTGATCCTCCGGGGACCCGGTCCAGTGGTCTTGACAACTTTCACTACCATCCTCCGCGGAGTTGGCTGTGTCCTCCTGGATCTCCCAATGATGGCGGTCTTCTCGGTGGCCTCGTTGTCCATGACCTTGTCGATCCTGCACGTGGGCCCCGTTCTTGGCGTTGAGCTTCAGCTCCACCGTGATGTACTTCACGATCTCGTCCGGGCTCATGCGGGCGAAGATGACCTGCATCCTCAGCGGCTCTCCGCGCCTCGACTCCACGTTGTTGAGGCGCATCAGCCTTTGCCCCATGGTGTCCCCGAATACCTCCACATAGACGGCGTTCTTCAACCCCAACATTCGGCTGGGCTCGCCGAGGTTTCGCCAGAAGAACTCCATTATTCCGGCGTGGGTGTCCTCCGACGCCATGATCCGTACGGCCACGCACTTCTTTGCTCTCTTCTTCTCCTCATCCTCCACTCCTCTCTTCCAGTGCCCGGGGAGGACGTCCTTCAGCAAGTGTCGGATCTCGCTGGCCTCATTCCAGTCCTCCACCAGCTTGAGGCTTCTTCGGTACTTGCGGATGTACCGATTCCATTCTCGGACCCTCATTTCCCCGCGCTCCAGCGGCAGCGGAATGGACCACAAATCCTCCAACTTCTGGTTGGAGGCGTCCACTCGCTCTTCGTCCTCCAGCCACTGTTATGGCTTCGAACAGCAGCAGAGCAACAGCGCAGCACAACAGCGCGCAAATCGCAAGTCGCAGTCGCAATCGCGCTGACAGTCTGTGAATAATAAAGAAGCATCGAATGCCAACTGTGAATGAGAGCTGTAAGATACTTCGATCTTTGAACAGGGTTTATGTCTTCGAGATTGTGTTATTATTGGTGCCCCGTCTAAAGATCCTGCGAGGTTTGTGGATTGGGATTTTGGATTTCGGATTTTGAGAAACAAAGAGGCACAGGAGTGCAGTCGAGTTCCCAAGAAACAAACCACAACAAGTGGTAGCCAGCTAGGTGGCGGGGAGGATCAATCTTCGAGATCAATCTTCGACGCCGCAACGCCGTCAACTTGATTTGGACTTCGATCTACAATGGAGCGGCCCTTCGACGACGCAGCTATGCTGCATTTCATCAGAGACAGTTTGTTTCGAAGTGATTCACCCTTGCATCAAGAATTTTCGACCTCGTTAGAAAAGTTCATCGCAGAGCGCATCGCTAGCCGAGAAAGCGAGTGGTTTCCATGTCTCTCTCGTGATCTTCACAGCTGTTCGCAGAACCTTGCAGATACTCAAGCCAAAGTTGTCGAATTGGAACAACGCATCGATGTATTGCAGGCAACAGCAGCAAGTGCTACCGCAGCAACTGAACAACGCGTCGATGTATTGCAGGCAACAGCAGCAAGTGCTACAGCAGCAACTGGCCAGCGCATCGATACCTTGCAGTCCTCGACGGAAAATGCAACTCAAGCTGCTGCAAATGAGCTTCGACGCGTAGAACATGAATTGTCGCAATGTTACGCTCTTCTCAACGAATTTGTACGAACTTCGAGTCCACCACCTCCGAACAACAGCCAGTTTCCGCAACCACAACAACAACAGTTTCCGCAACCACCGTCTTCTTCGAATTCGAACCAACCACACCCTCCACAACAACCACTCTCACAGCGGCTTACCTTCGAACCGCTACCCCAGTTCGTAGTTCAACGTGCTCCTTTGCAGGAGATTTTGGGACGCCGCGTCGAGCGCCTGAACAAACTGGTCAAGAGGTTCACGGGTAAACCCGGATGTGGAGAATTTCGAACATGGAAAGAAGATTTACTACGAGCCTTCACCTTGTCGGACATCACCTCACCCGTCGATCAGGCAGCAACGATGTCATTCCTCCTCGATGGTGATGCCGCTGAGTACTATCATAGCCTGACGAAAGTTGTACAGGACGACTGGTTCGAGCTCATGCGTGTGTTAGGCCAGCGTTTCAACTGCATATCCCATGAGCCAGTGTATTTGTCGAGAACGTTGAGCTTGAAAGAGAGCGAGTTTCCCCGACATGCAGATTACGTTCGAGAATTTCGTACATGCGTTATCAAGTCGAAGGTCAACACGAATGAACTCCAGATGGGTTACCTCGTCAGCTCTCGATTTGTTGAAGGGTTGTCGAATGACGCTGTGCGCCGGCAGTACATCGTTGAAGTCCGTTCAAGATGGCGTTCTAATAATCCATTTGGATTCGATGCCTTGGTAGAGACCATCGCGGAAGCCTACATTGCGGCTGGGTATCAACTGGAAGAAGTACAGAACGCATCGAGAACGACATCAGATCACACCCTGGGTCCTGCAGTGTCGAGACCCCTGCCTATGATGGTCCCACCTACTTCGACTTCCACGTTTCCATCGAACCCTATGCCAACGCCACAAGTCACCCCGATGCCGACCCCAGCTGCGGCGCCCACGGCTTCGACAGTGGCAGAGCCGATGAATCTCGATGCAATTGCCAAGCTTCGAGAAGAGTTGCATGCCTACATAGGTGAACGGTTCGGACGTCAACATGGCGGACGCCAAGATGGTCGAGAAAGCAGACGTTGCTACAATTGTGGCGAACAAGGACACTTGGCCCGCGACTGTCGAAGAGGTCGACCGCCATCCCGAGGACGAGAACGCCGGGAATCAGGGTCCAACACACCGAAACGAGATCAAAGTCGAGACAGCAAGGGACGGTTTCGATCCCGCTCCAAGAGCAAAGAAAGGCCTACAACGGCCTAGAAAACAATTCCGAAGACCTGGTGGCGGACGTCCTCGAGAAGAGCTGAACACCACCACCAGCACCAATAAACCCGAAAAGAATTCGACGCTTGGCAGTGTCACTGTCGAAGGAACCGAACCTGAGCATGCGTCTCTGTTCACGGTTCGAGGGCGCATTTGCGCATGTCGTGAAGACTCCTTTGACTGCAGCGTGGAACTGTTGGTCGACTGTGGAGCGACCAGTGACTTTATGTCGATGCAAACAGCAAAGAGGGCGCGACTTCCCCTCTATAAACTGAGAAACCCTTGACATGTCTTGACAGCAGGAGGTGTCCAAGTCGAAGTACGGTACTACACGCGAGCTTATGTTCGAGTTGGAGAGCTTGTATTTCGTCATCACTTCAAGGTCTTGGAGATTTTGCCGGATGTAGTGCTTGGACTACCATGGCTTCGAAGCTACAATCCAACTGTCAACTGGAAGGAGCGATACGCCGACATCCAACATGGTTCGATTTCGTACCGGTTGTCTTTTGGCGAATCACGACATTCCACCCAGCTACAGTTTCAAGCAGCTTCAAAGCTGGACCTTCTTTCGATACTTTCATCCAGTTCCTCGAAAGCGAGTCCGGTTGGGAATCCTACCCCACATGCCAACGAACACCCTGACCTACACTCGTCGACACATGTTCAGCGCAGTACTGACACGTACGATGAGTCCGAAACGGAAGATGGTGTCACCGATGAGGAGTGCAGCGATATGGAGATTGAGTACATTTCGTTGCCGAAACTCAAAAGAGAGATCCGTCGATCTGATCTCACGGGAGATCAAGTATTTCTGTGTTGCATGCCTCGACCAGCAGTGCCGGTCGATGAAATGTATAAGATGCAAGCCAGTGATGGCAATGATGACGGGCTTAACCCTGTTCGACGCAAACTACCGAGTCGATTACACAAGTGGGCGGACCTCTACGACCGGGAGAAAGCGGAATATGGAGACCTACCTCCGCATCGACCTGGAAGAGATCATCGAATACGCCTCGATTCGGAAGAAAATCCACCGTGGGTACACCCTTACAAAATGGATCCGAGCCAACTAGATGAACTTCGACGACAATTGGACAAGTTGCATCGATCTGGTCGAATCAGACCATCCTCGAGTCCATACGGAGCGGGTTGCCTACTGGTGAAGAAAGCGAATGGTAAATGGCGTATGTCAGTCGACTACCGAGCGTTGAATACACGAACTGTACGAGATCGATATCCTTTGCCATCGATCCAATCCATCTTGAGTACACTGGGGGGTTCCACCGTATTCTCAAAGATTGACCTTGTTAGTGGGTTCCACCAGATCCGAATTCAAGACGAAGGAATCGAGAAAACCGCCTTCAACACACAATTTGGCGCCTTCGAGTGGGTTGTTATGCCCTTTGGCCTCTGCAATGCGCCATCGACGTTCCAACGCGTCGTGAATGATGTCCTTCGAGACCACTTCGGGATCTTTGCATGGGTGTACATTGACGACATCCTCGTCTTCTCGAAGGATGCGGACGAACAGCAACGACACCTCGACCTGGTACATGAACTACTCCGTGAGCACCAGCTCTTCTCCTGCATCGATAAATCCACATTCTTTCAGAGTCGAGTGCCCTTCTGCAGATACATCATCGACCAAGATGGAGTACACATGGACCCCGAAAAGATCAAGGTCATTCGAGGTTGGCCTCCACCAACTACGGTCCATGAAGTTCGACAGTTCATTGGATTGTGTGGATTTTACCAGCAGTTTGTCGAAGGGTTCCAAGCTGTCGCAGCCCCTCTGACTGCAATGTTTAAGGCAGACTTCGAGTGGGAATGAACAGCCGTCTACCAAGCTTCCTTCGACAAGCTGAACCAGGCGATGATCAGCGCGACACATCTCAGTGCTATCGACCCCCGACAGCCGTATCACCTGTACACAGACGCTTGGAAAGACTGCGTGGGTGCTACGCTGGCGCAACGATGTGCGCATGGGAAGTACAAGAAACATCTTCGACCTATTGCCTTCATGTCGCGGAAAATGCAGCCTGCCGAAACTCGATACCCGATTCGAGAACAGCAGTTGTTGGCCATTGTATTAGCCTTGAAACAATGGTTTCACCTACTTC
Source organism: Eutreptiella sp. 'Long Island Sound 2002' (assembly GCA_964036045.1). Taxonomy (NCBI): domain Eukaryota; phylum Euglenozoa; class Euglenophyceae; order Eutreptiales; family Eutreptiaceae; genus Eutreptiella; species Eutreptiella sp. 'Long Island Sound 2002'. Next base: position 20,052,869 of record OZ038383.1, read on the forward strand.
GAGGACCGCAGCAGGTCTACGTGCACACTGACCACGAAAGTCTTCGATATCTCAAGACCTGTCCTCGACCGCTGACACCACGGCAAGCACAATGGTCCCAATTCCTCGAGGAATACAACCTGACGTTGTGGTATGTGCCGGGCCTCGAGAACCCTGCGGCAGATGCCTGCTCTCGTCTAACTTCGCGGCAGTTGATGGAGATCAAAAATGCTACACGTACACGGGCTTTCGCAATTCCCCTGGTCGAAGATTGGGCTTCACCGGAAGGAGAACCTGTCGATGAGTTCCTACATGTACTCGAAGACTCATTCTCTCATGACGAGGTGTGCCCCCAGCCGTACGACCACCTGTACGTTTCACTACGAAGCGGACGCTCCGTGGGGAGGGAACTTGACGCAGATGAGCTTGCGGAACCAGCCCTCCAATTCGACACCAAACCCGCCGTTGAGCCGGAGGACCTGGAGCCGCGACCGTCGAGCGCGACAACTGCGGAGCCGGAGGACCTGAGACTGGATCAAGCACCATCGGACGAGATCATGGCTGAGAATTGACACCAACCAAACATGCATCTCGATGAGGCTGGCAATGAGCCAGACACGTCTACTGACACCGACGACCTCCCCGATGTAAGCATGGATCGCCCCCTTCGAGTCACCTTTGGCAATGAACTTCGATACGCACCAACCATGGCGGAACTGATTCGCTGTCGACGTCACCGTGACGGCACGTTGCAATCGGTTCCCTTGCCGAAGGTTGGGTCGGACACGCCGTACCCTTCGAGTCTTAAGGGTGCACACCGCCGAGTACATCGACATTATCAGTGCAAAGACTTGACTTCGACAGCTGTGTGGGCGACAGCCTATCGGGAGGACCCCCGGACGAAACACATCTACGAAGTCGCAATTCGAAGCCCTGCGGCACGACACCAGCTTGGAGATGCCAAGTTGTCCTTCCATGATGGCAAATTCTTCCATTTGTGAATGATGGGCAAACGTGGGCTTGTCCCCCGAACGCTGGTTACGTCGATTGTGGCTATGTATCACGAGTCGGAGTTCTATGGCCACTCAGGAGTCCTTCGAACCATGGCCCTGATTAAGCGCGACTATGTATGTTCACACCTACGACACTATGTCGAGCGATACATACTAAGTTGCGATGTCTGTCAAGCGGCGAAATCAAGACGAGTCGACACCGCCAGAGTCCCAAGACCCTTGCCGGTGCCCGACACCAAATGGCACATTGTGTCCATCGATTGGGTTTCGGGATTGCCGCCGACCACAAGGGGCCATGATGCCATCATGACTGTAGTCGACCGATTCTCCAAGCGTGGAATGTTCATCCCTTGTCGCAAGGATATGACAGCCGATGACCTCATCTATGTGTTCCTACGTGAGGTTATTCGATTGAAAGGATGCCCTCGACAAATTGTTTCTGACCGAGACAAGCTGTTCGAGTCTCAGGCGTGGAAGGAGTTGGCCCAGCGCTTCAAGATTGAGATGCATCAAACAGTGGCCAACCGCCCTCGAGGCAATGGCCTGGCGGAGCCCAGCAATCAGTCCATCCTCCAGCGCCTGCGTACACACGGCATCTTCGGCAACAACGAGTGGGATGTCGACCTCCTGTTCGCCGAAATCCAGTTCAACAGCCTGACATCCAATAGTCTTCGACTATCCCCGTTCGAGATAGATGAAGGACGAACACCCCATTTTCCATTGGATTTTCCCCGAATGACTTCTCATGCACATGAACCATCGACCGTGAATGATTACATGCAACGAGCGGAACGTACCTTCGATTCTGTGCGTGCAATGCTTGCCGAGGAACGTCGACGCCAGATGCATGTGGTCCTGCAAATGGACCGACACGTTCGAGTGCCTGAAGTCGGTGAACGATGGTGGGTGTTGGTGCCTGAATATCGACATAAAGGGAAACTCGATGTTGTCTGGTGCGGCCCTTACAAAATACTCGAGGTACTGAACAAGGGCGAGAATGTCAAACTGGACATCCCTGCCTGCTTCAATGGGTTGCGAGTTTTCAATCGAGACAGCATAAAACCCTACGTCCATCGAGAGGGACAGCCGGTGTGGGAGTTTCCGATGCCCCCTGTCAAAACTGGAGAATCTCCTCGACTTGTCAAGATTGTGGCTAGACGTCGAGTGGGATCTAAAAAGCGCCGCACATTCCTGTTCCGTTGTGAATGGGATGACGACACATGGTCTTGGGAGTCGAGCAAGGCTCTAGAGGAGGATCCTGTGTACCTTGAGTTCCTTCGACTCCACCCTGAGTAACTGAGTAACACCCTTACTCTTCTCTGCAGCGTGGTTTTTCGAAAAACTCATGCGAGGTTCCGGGTCGAACACCGGAGCCTCCGCCTATGGTACTACATCCCGGACGCCCCGAGCTTCCTCTCGACCTCCGCCTTCTCGAGCGACACCGTCGAACGTCATCGATGTTGACGCGATCAAACCCCCAGCGAGGACGACTTCAACTAGCCGCTGCTTGTCGGTAGCATCAGCGCCAACTCGTCTGAATCGACCTCTCGATCCATTCGAACCGCCGCACTACAGCCAGTCGGCATATGCTGGGAGCTCGAAAGGAAAAGGAAGCCCGTCGAAAGGAGGCAAGGGAGGTGTGTTCCCTCGCGGGAAATTTGCGGGAATAGCGCCGAGTGGACGAACCATCATAACAGGAGGCGCCGAAGGCTTGGAAGTGCTCGAGATAGCCCTGGCCAGCTTGCCTGTTCTGGAACCGACGAAGGGAGGGACCCCACCCGACATGCCGCCGGAACTCTGTAAGCTGTACGGGCCCCCTCCCCCGGTCGATGCAGAATACTTTCGAGAGCGGTGCTCAACCCCTGACTGGTTCGATTCTGATGATGAAGATCTTGCTTGCTACACGGGGTACGACGACTGATCTTCCTTCTTCTGTTCAGAGCCCGGATGGGTCAACAGTTCTTGGACATCGAGGCCGAACACCTGGACATCGAGGTCATCCAGAGAGAATCCGGGTACCGGAGAGCCGAAAGTCGAAGACGACTGGGTCGACCAATCCTGGCATTCGAATGCCCCGAAAACACAAGCTTCTACTCGAACGAACCAATCCGACTCCTACTACCACGACGCCAACTCCTATTACCACGACGATGACTACAACTACGACGCTGAACCCTGGCCACTCGAGTCCGACGACGAAGCAGAATATCCTTACGAACCCGCGCGGTCGACAGCACCACCCAGCTACGATTCTGTGTCGGTGCCGGAGTCAAATGGCAGCCCTACAACATGCCGCAGTACAATCATGAAATCGAGACCATCGACGAACTTCGACACTTGGGAACGTTCGGATTGAAGCCACCCTATCGATTCGGGACACATGAAGATGATCCGATGAAGACGGAGTACACTAAGCTCGAACCATCGGTACTCACTATTGCGTCGAGTACCATGGCTCGTCTTCGAAAGCCGGACACGTTCCTGAGCGAGAAACACTATGAAGTCGTGTCGAACGCAAATGCCGCCATTGTCGAGTTGGGCAAGACCATCTGCATCGATAGTTGGGGTCGAACCGCACCATTCCCGTACGAATTGGCTCGAAGTGCCCCTGACACGTCTTTCGATGAGCGTGGAAACCTTGGTGGTAAGCCGGGATACCAATGGTACACGAAAATCGAAATGGCTTGTCAAAACTTTCGAGCGGCCCTCATGAAATGGCGACATTATGATGAAGAGCTCGATTATGGATTCCGACAAGACCTCACCGAACATACCCTGCCGAGTCAAATTGCTCGACTCAACCGCATGCATCGAGAGATCTCGGGTATGGACGACCTGGTAAACGTTGCCGATGGAATCGACCTGATCTTCAAGTATCGACGCTTCTGGACCTACGAAAGAATGAGACGAGAAGCTCCCGTTGCCGTTTCGATTATGGGAGTTATACGCGATCTTCAAAAGGTTTGCCAGGCGAACGACTGGCTCTTCGAAGATCGAGCCCCCTTCCTTGCGTACAAAGTCGATTTGCTTCTTCGCGGACACCAACTGCGCGGCCTTCGAGGCACCTCTCGACTTGGGGATAAGCGATATGGGTGCGCTCCACATCGAACACAGGACCTTGCGGTGCAGCTCCAGGAGTACTTTCGACTCGGAGAACAGATCGGTCCCTACGCGTACAACACCGTCGCACCAGGCGCCCCCATCGACCCTGTCCAGTTGGCGACGATCTACCAGACTGGACCCGGACGACTCGGGTACCACGACTTCGATAGGGCAATCCGACGAGTTGCTGCCCTTCACTCATCGAATGAAGAGTATGCCAATCTTTTCCCTTTCGTGGATGCCCCCGATTTGGTTCGACGCCTGGGTACCTCGACATACCTCATGTCCCCCTTCGAGGCCGGATACCAAGATGGACGACGTTGGCGTCGAGCGGTCAAGTTTCCAGGGGATGTCTATGCTGACGAAGGGGAGGAGATCGAGAAAACCAACTCGCCTGCGAGCGACCCGTTCCACCCGGACCCCCTCGATCACCGGTTCTTGTCGATGGAGTCGAATGCCTATCAACACCACTTCGACATCCCATTCTTCAAGTACCTCACGCCGATCCACGAAGACTTTGAGGCTGCACATCGACGCAACGTCAGCTGCCGAGACCAAGTCCTCGAAGCGGTCATTGTCGACACGGCTTCGAGCCTTGTGACTGCAGAAGCGGTTCGATTCGCTCTGCAGAGTTCCCTCGCTGACGGCCACTATGTCCATCAACACCTCGGTCGACTCCAAGAAGAAGGTTCTCGAACCGACACGCTTGAGATCGTCGACCGATATGCCCTCGGCCCTGAGAAGGACGACATCAGTGCCGTCATTGTCGTACGACGACTTTCGATTGCCGACACGCCGTGGTGGCGAGTCGATACGCGAACCGGTCAGTTCTACCGCAGCATGGCCGCTGGTACTGGTTCGAAGGAAACCTATTGGTGGTCTACTGGTCGACATGACGGATACTCCTTCGAGGTCACCAATCAGGCCGATCTGTGGAGTGAGGACGTTTGGAAACCGTCGAGCCTCTGGGACTTCTATTCGACCAGGGCACAAACACTGGGACCTGGACAATTTCGAGCGCTTGCCCGTGAAAATGTCTTCGTTTTCCAGTACAAGTGCCCCGTCGACGACCGACCTGGTGATCCCAATCTTCGATTGCTGAACCATGGATCTGGTATCCTGATTCAGAAGCGTGCCCTCGACAGTGATATCTGTCGACACTATACGGGTCAGGACACCTTCAAGTTCATGGCTGGCGTCGAGACACTAAAGGAAGTGCATGAACTATGTCGACTTCCCGTGGATCGTTCGTACACGTTCACGTGGGGCACGGACTGCTGATTCGACATGTCTGTGCTGATTCGATATGTCTGGATGCCAAGTAATGGCTGATTCGACAGTCTGGATGCCAAGTAATGGCTTATTCGACAGTCTGGATGCCATTAATGGTATCGACTGCCTCCATATGTCCTGTCGAGCTGACAGATGTATAGGCCTGTTGGTCTGCTGAGCATCCAGCTTCGATGTTATGGTATGTTATGGTTCGACGTGCCCAGAGCCTTGCTGCGGGTACAGCGCCCGTGCAGTGTGCCTGGCGAGGTTGTCTTCTGCAGCTTCCGCCGAAAGCCGCAGCCGTGGCAAAGTCGAACACGGCGTGTGAATGAGGCGCTGACGACGGCTGTCCCATAACTGCACCTCGGTGTGCGATTTCGACCAGAATTGGTCCACTGTTTCGACCAGGATTGGTCCACTGTTATGCTTCTGTAGCCAACACATGTCGAGGCCCGAAACGTTTTTTTCTGTCTGGGCATGCTCTGATTCGACATTGTGACGCCCGCCCAGGTGAGTGAGACCTCCTCGAGGTCTCAGCGGGGGGGTAGTGTTATGGCTTCGAACAGCAGCAGGGCAACAGCGCAGCGCAACAGCGCGCAAATCGCAAGTCGCAGTCGCAATCGCGCTGACGGTCTGTGAATAATAAAGAAGCATCGAATGCCAACTGTGAATGAGCGCTGTAAGATACTTCGATCTTTGAACAGGGTTTATGTCTTCGAGATTGTGTTATTATTGGTGCCCCGTCTAAAGATCCTGCGAGGTTTGTCGATTGGGATTTTGGATTTCGGATTTTGAGAAACAAAGAGGCACAGGAGTGCAGTCGAGTTCCCAAGAAACAAACCACAACACCACTGGAGGCAGGCTTGCTCCGTCTGGATCACTCCCTCACGGATCTGATCCCTGAGCTCCTCCTTCAGGTCCTGCGCCAGCCTGTGTGGGAATGTCCGACATACCCACTTGTCCCTTGGCGCTCCCCTCATCTCGCCGACGACCTCCTCGGCGAAGTCCTCCCAATCCAGGATGAAGTCATCCAGGTTGGAGGGGTTGCCATCGTAGTAGGGGATTTTGATTCCCCTGAGGTGGTCAATCCTGATGGCGTCTCCGACGTCCGCAGCCACCACTCCACCGAGACGGATACCACCTGTGGCCGGGGGGTGTGAGTACACTCCCCGTACATCCCTCTCCTCCATGGAGTGCGGTCCAGTCGGGCCCGAATCCATGGGGTTTGGAATGCGGGAAGGACTTGCTCCACCGGCTGTCCATATCCCCCTATTGGGGTCCTTCACCCACAGGTTTCCGCCTGGGTGGCCTCGACCATGGCCGTCGGTGCTTCCCATGGTTCGCCTCTGCATGGTCTGGCTCTGGACTTCCTCTTCCGCGTCAACTGCATGGCCAGTCGTAGTGGTCGGTGGTTCCTGGGCAGCAGCGTGGGACATCAGTACCGTCAGGCTCCTCGAGTCCGTGGTTGCGTGCCCTTCCCGCATGGACCCGGCCGGTGCCGTGTGTTCCCCGAGCATTGTGGATTCGCTGAACATGGGAACAAACGGCAGCGCATCCGGGTCAACACGCGGAGGCGCGTAGGGTGCCTCTGCCGGGCCGCCCATGGGTTTATCCATGGCGCTCCGGAGGGTCTTAACCCGCTCCACCAGCTCTGCCGCTGCTGGCTTTGCCGGGAGCTCCGGACCCGAGGTGACGGGCTGTCGCTCCTCTAGCCTTTTCAGTCGTCCCGACATGTCCTCCACTAGGTGGAGGAGGCTGTCCACCACTCGCTGCTGCTTCTGCAGGGACAGCTCCAGATTCCCCCGGTACCGGTCCCGTTCCGCTCGCAGCTCCGCCATGTCTCTCTCCGCGGCTGACTGGTCATCCAGGATCCCGGCGACGTCCTCCTCTAGGCCGTCCTTCGCGTTGTCCAGGCGGTCGAGGCGATGCACGATGGCGTCCATCCACATCTTTGGGTACTTGCCCATGAGGAAGGACACGTGCTCGCAGTGGCACTAAGAGTGCTTTCCACCTGATCCGGCGCATCCCGCGGTTCCCGGCGCCTCGGACTCCTCCGCCATGGGTGTGTCGCCCATGCTATCCCGCGTTGGCTCCGTGTGCCGGGCCACAGGCGCCGTTCTGGCTCTGGCGGGCCTCTCCAACGCCTCGGCGTCATGCTCCAGGCTGGGTTCTGGGGCCATGTTCGCCCTTGTGGGCGGTCTGGCCGTCTCCTCCGACTCCGAAGGTTGCTCATAAGCTGTCCGATAGCCCTCGGAGTGCCCCTCGGAGTCCCACAGCCTGACCGGGCTGGGGTCCGTATCCATAGCCCCGGCGTCCCCTGCCGCGGGCTTGGGTGACCCGCGCTTCCGGTAGCGCCGGGCCCGTCCTCCACTGCTGCCTGAATGGCAGGTCTCCTCAGAGTCCTCCGCGGCGGAGCGGAGGTTGCATGCCTTTCGGCAGCGACGCTCACACATGGAGACCAGGTCCTCCATGTCAGGTCCTCCTCTTCCCGAACGTCGTACTTCTCTTCGGGCTTCAACTTCCGGAGTTCGCCATGCTCATGAGCGTCTCGGCTCTTCTCTGGCTCCAATCTCCGGCGTGGTCTCCACCGAGTCCACAATACGCACCCGGGGCGTACTTGGGCAGGGCTCATAGGGGCCCAAGTCCCCGGGTCGGCGGTAGGTAGGGGCAGCAGGTACGCCTCTGCTACCATAAAGAAGGTCCCTACCAGGACCGGCCCCTGCTGTGCCCCTTCCGCCTGTCACCCCTGCTGACTTGCTCCTGATCAGCGATTGCATTTCTCAAAATCCAGGGTCCAAAATCCAAAAATATAGAAAATACAATCCTCCTTCAACCCTGAACAGCAACCAGATCCCACAAACACAGCAATAACCCAATCCCCGATCCAATCCACATTGCGGGCTTCCGTTCAGCACACCGGTTGTCTCCCGGTGGCGGGCATGTACAAGAATTGCACCAAAGAGGAAAGCCCTGAAATTGGCATATGAACACAAATAAAGCAAGGTTGGGGAAAGATGGCAACGTACACAATCACAGTCATAGACCCCTCATTCCCTGGACTCAGGACCTTCCCGAGACTCGCCAACATGGTGCCCTGAACCAAGTCAAATAAGATGGCTGAATTCCATGTGTCAAAAGTCACTACACAAACCCCAAAAATGTATTCACTCCCAAGCCTCTAAATCTTAGCCCAATAGGGGAGGTGGCGTGTCATGGCCTGGAGTGGCACTCAGGACCATGCTCTACCCTGACATAACCTTGGTTGGACTTGGAGTCGATTGGGCTTGGAGAACTGCCCCATGAAGATGACCTCACAACATGGCAAAATCAGGCAAATCACACCATTATGCCCAAAAGTCAATTATATACTCAAAAATGCATACGGCAAATATTCAAATGCTCCATGCATGTGTCAAACCGGAAAGTAATATACAAGGACGATATAGCCCAAACGTCCATGCCCAAGAATATCCCATCGTTGGCTCCGAAACCCCTCCGGTTATGTGCATGCCATGCTTCACAAGTCAACTCATGAATTTGAGACCTAATTTTGTGAGGCCTCGTGTGCCAAGCTAAAGTGACCACGTGATCCGGCATATGGTAAGGTACAACACCGAAGCATATGCCAACATATATGCAACATACCATAGTTCACGGATCTCTAGGCACTTTACTGTTAGCCGACCAGTTGAGCACATAGAACACAAAAATGAGCATAAATTGAGGTCAAAAACATGCAAATAATGCCGAATTCAAGATAACTACAATACTATATAACTTCGCTCACCCATGGTATCAACATATGATTCAAAACACAATTGTTTGGGACCATTTGCAAACAATCCCCCCACTTGGGTCCCCACATGGACGCAAAGGGACACCTTCGAACCTCCTCCCAACACGCACCATGAAAATGGAAAAATTGATAATGGCGCTTGTGGGTCGCGCCGTAAGCCCTCCCACATGCACTCTATGAGCGGTAGACTTAGTCTAGCGCTATGGAGTTCACCATTGGGACATGGGCGAAGCCCTTGCCACGTATGACTCCATATATCTTCCTACAAACGGAGATACATAACATGGGCGTGAGCATATGGAAGCACATACCATGCATATAACACATACCCTCAAAAGGTGGCTCCCACCATGGTATGCCATGCCCCTCCATAGACATAACTTCACGTTAAAAATACGTGGGAACCCAAAGAAAAAATCTATGCAACCCCAACACCCAGGCGGTACACTCGAAAGTCGCAATAAAATGTTCGGTTGCATGGCCCGAGAGGTGTAAACCATTTTCTACCCTCTTGGCCATTATTCCTTGCTTCACCGGGCATGTGTACACACCAAAGGCGATTGATGCTTCCCAAATTAAGTTGAGACCAAGGCGGTACCAACCCAATTCTCGATATTGATATTCCTCGCCATGAGCCGGAGATATGATTCTTCAAAGTGGTCTCACGAATCACTTTTGTTTCGACTATAACTCCAAGCAAAATGAAGGGCACAACAAAAGGAAGGTTGATTCATGATCGGGGAAAAATGTATGACCACTCGAGATTCATCATATCGAGTGCGGCGATGTCGAAGTCGAAAATCCGATTCTGAAAGTCTGAAAAAATCGGATTGATTTTGCGAGTGTATAATATGAAAATTGCGGAAGCAACGAACCCTTTACTGATGAAATCTGACCCTTCATCGGGGTTTCCGCCAAAATATCTGTAAATAACAGTTAACCAATCGGTTACTGCAAAATCGCGAGCCAACTGACGGTCGCCGATACATTGACAATCAGAACGAAAGGCGGAAAAATTACGGAAACATTATGACAAAAAAACCCTGTTGATTCCTGATATTCTGATATATAAATCTCAGCTGGCGGCGCCTGGGTACTGAATATGGCCGCTCATAGCCGGAATGGCCAAACCTATCACACTATCACATCGGGTTAGGTCAGGTGGATAGGAGAGCATGATATCAGCCAATGGCGGCTTGCCGGCACATAGATACACACCCCAAGTGACCCAAAGATGGCCACAGGGGTCCGAACCGGCTTCAAAATTTTTGGACCAGACAGATGGCATGGGCAATAAGTAGAATCAAGTAGAACTGTTTTGGATTTCAGTTTTTGGAAAACTGCCCCCTTGAGTTTTAGGACAGGAGTCTAGAGCAGGATTTTGCTAGGTGAATTTCTGTTTGAAAACTTTTAGTGCTTTCTCAGGAATTTTTTCCAATAGTCAGCTGGGTTTTTAGGTGGCAGTGACCCCCCCACTCAGGATAGTGCGTAGGATACCCGAATGAAAGTAGAGGGACCTTAGTTCAGGACTTCAGGTCCTGGGGGTAGGATATTGTACATTATTGAAGCGGTACCCAGAACCCCATGGCTAGGGTAGGTCTCCGGTCCACTAACCCCATGTACGGAAGGGAAGACCGGTCTCCGGTCCACTAGCCCCATGTACGGAAGGCGCCCGTTGACGCCCGGTGCGAGCCCGGCGGGAGCGTGTTTCGTGCCGTGGAGCCCCGCATCGGCAACCGATGCACCGCCAGCTGAGATTTATATGTCAGAATATCAGGAATCAACAGGGTTTTATTTCCATATTGTTTCCGTCAAATTTTACGCTTCCGTTCTGATATTCACTGTTTGGCAGCTGGCGGTTAGCTCGCGACTTTAGCGTAACCGCCAGTTTAACTGTTATATACAGATATTTTAGCGCAAATCGTGACGAAGACTCTAAAGTCTTCAGGAATTGCATTGATGCATCCGCAATTTTCACATCTTACACTCGCAACCTTAATCCGAATTTTTCAGGATGTCGAAATCAGATTTTCGACTTCGACATCCCCGCACTTGATTTGACCTCTTTGGAGTGGACCTACGTGCTTCCCTATGCACGAATCAACTTTCCTTTTGTCTTGCCCTCCATTTGTCTTAAAGATATGGGCAAAACAAAGTTGATTCGTGAGGCCACTTGTGAAGGTCATATCTCGTGTTGCTTGCGAGGAATGACAATAAGGAAACGTGGGATGTATTCACAATACTCCCGACGTAATTTAGGAAGCCTCATATGCCTTGCGTCTCCACACGTGCGCGCTAGTGTAATGGATCATGGTCAAGAGGGTAGGGTTTGCGTTATAACTCTTTGGCCATGATATTGCGTGCGTTAAGATAACCTTCGAGTGTAGCGCGCGAGTGTTGGTGTTGCATAGGAACTTTCCTTGAGTTCCTATGAACGATTGACACAGAGTTATGCCCTTGGAGGGGCATGACATATCGTGGGGGGAGCTACCTTTTTGGGCAATATGGAGTATGTGCCTTGTGTTGTGTTGCGTGCCCATTTGGCGGGTCCATCGCTCCAAGCCAAACCCGCCAATGGACCTCATATTGTGCAAGCCCCTTCTCCATACTCCCTACGATCAATTGCAAGCCTAACCTTCGTGGAGGGAAGCTTGTGTGGCGATCCCCAAAGCGATGCGTTGGGAGCAAGGTGTGTGTTTTGCAATTTTCCATAATTTCATGTGCCCACTTGGGAAGTAGCGCTCGTGACCTTTCAAAGCGCCCCAAGTGGAGCACATATGTGGAATCGAAGGTCATTGGTGTCAGGTCATTATGTTTGGAAGGATTAGTTGATTGCACGGTCCAAGCCGAAGATATTATAATATAATTGTGCACCTTTCAAGGAACTTTTGTGTATCTTTGTGCCAATTTTGCCGTTTTTGGCCCGTCATGATGTCAAGTGGCAACCGTGTATTTCAACGTTGCACTCAATTGACATCATGACCCAAGTATGGTATGAGGGTACATACTTCGGTGCCCAACATATCTTGGACCCGGTGAATAACTCCTCTTGGGCTTGGCATACCGTGGCCGCCATGTTGGCGATTTGGGACTATCCCAAATCATGGGCTCACTTGGCGACCCTGCCATTCCCAAAACCGGAGGAGTTGGGCGACGCCCAAAAGATATGTTCGACACACATGACTTGATACCGATCCTATGGCACACTCCGGTCCGAGTCGGGCATGTGCCTCATTTGCCCCAACCATGAGTGTGCGCATTTTTGGCCATTTTGAGCAATTTTCCACTTTTGCTGCCCGCCGTGCACTATGTTGAGCCCACCCGTGCACGCCGGACGCATGGACCAATGGACCATATATGACATGGGTGTTATGTATATTGGTCCCGATGGTTCACACACCACGTGGGCGAAGCGGAGCAACCTTCGTCAAGGTGCTAGCCCAAAGTGAGTGTGGGCAATTTTGCCATTTTGGCATTTTCGGACCCAATTGGGATTGTCACCACGCCAAGTGGCATGGAGACCTCTGAGAGCCAAGGGCATGGGAGTCTTTGTTGGACTCCCGGTGGATCGCGTATGGAATGACGGATCCGATCTCCAAGCCGGCGTGGAGATATACTATTGGGAGCACACCGAATTTTGGCTCATTTCGAGCAGCCAAAATGACCCCATTTTGGGACCCCAATTTCACCCCTCCATGTGGTCAATTGGCGGCCCCATTTCTCTATGACCACAGGGATCCCGGACCTAATTTCAAGTTGTACACTCAGATATAAGTCCTAGGTCCTGCCTCCTATCCTGTGAGCCATTGGCCTTGCCCTGGCCGGGCGAGCCACGCGTGGGAATGACGCCAATTTTGGTGATTTTGGCATCATGACCCCACTTGACGAACCCGTGGTGCCCTGATGCCGGGACCTCAGAGTGAACCAGGTTGGGTGAGGGTTCCAGGGAGTTCGTACTCGAAGGGCATAGGGTCAGTTGCCTCGTCCCTACCTCTGACAGGTCCGGACGAGGGGTCAATTTTGGGTATTTGTGAGTTAATTTCAGTGTGGGCTGAAACAGCCCATTTTCAGCTACCAACTCCTAGGGAATATTGGCGGGGCCATATCTCTGGCTCAGAGAGGAGTTGGGACCTGCCGTTATGGGAGCATGGGAAGCCACTGTCGGTTGGCCTTGGAGCCCCTTGGTTCCCAGGAACTCGCCTGTGGCTGGGCGGGACACCCCCCCTTTTGGCAGGGTTTCAGGGTCCGGACTGAGCAGGGCATGGGTTGTGTTTGAGCCCCCGCCCCCACCAGCCACTGAGAGGGTCCGACCTGGGATTGGGATATGAGTTGGGACTGAGTGTCTATTGTCCGGTGATGCCCTTACCCCAGTCCAGTCTTAACCCCATGTGTACATATCCTGATGTGTTGTTGTACATACTTTTGTTCCCTCTTTGCAGAGTGGCAAGGATTCTGAAACGCTTTGTCACATGACACGAGCGTATTGATGCCCTTGTGAGCGTAGTGCTTTGCCTGCCTGCTCACCTGTGCGTGTCACCGCAGCGTCCCGTGGCCGGCCCCCCACGGGAACGCGTCAAAAGCGTTTCACCGCCGCGGGGTTACCCAGCCCTCGCGTGCCACTCGAGCCACCAACCCCGAGCAGCGCGGCGCAGCTCGCAGCTCGCAGCGCAGCGCAGCGGCTCGCAGCGCAGCGCAGCGGCTCGCAGCGCCACCCAGCGACAGCGCCGAGTTCGTCACGGAGCCAGCAGCGCCGTCCAGAGCATCGCCCTGACCGCGCCGCGACCGTGAAGGAAGTGGACTGACCAGGACTCCTGCATCAGCGAGCTCCATCGGCCGACCAGCAAGGCCGCGTCAACCACCTCCACAACCACCGGCTGACCAGCACCAGCCGCACTCCCAGCCCAGTACTGCAGCACCCGCCTCAACAAACACCACCAGGACCAGTTCGCTGAGCGGAACGAGTGCACACCAAGGACCTCAAGACCAACTACGCCCCCGCTGCCATGGTAAACTGGCAAGAAGCGGGTAGGACGTGGCCGCGGCCCCACCCCCATGCAGCGCACCTACTGCGTGGGTTGGTTTGGGACCAGCACTACCGCCACAGCCACCCCCAGTGCGAAGGCGGCATGCCCGGGAGCTTCGAGCTCCGCACGGACATGGCCTCCGACCGCCTGCAGGCCCTGGAGGACTGGCTGCGGGCGGAAGGGTTTGCCTTCCGCTTCCAGCAGAGGCGCTGGAGAACCTCGACCCGGCCGGACAGGCCTGGCGAAGGGCTGCGTCCCGACGGGATTGAGGAGGACGAGATGCCCAACGAGTACCCGTCGGGCGCCTCGATCAACGTCTCCATGTGGGACATGATCGAGAAGAACTTCCCGGAACCGGGGAGCGAGCGCAGGCTGCAGGGCAGCAGCAGCAGCGCGTCTCCGGGGAAGGAGAAGCGGTTCGCCGGGGACAGGAAGCGGGACCGAAAGTGGCGGGAGTACCAGGAGTCCCTGGCTGCCGAAGCCGCCCAGGGCGCCAAGGGCGGAACCCCAGCCCCCAGTCCCCAACGGGCCAATGGCGGTCATCACCCCGGCTCCACCACCCTTGGCGACTACATCCAAGTCGCCAAGCAGACCAAGGCCAAGCCCCGTCCGCTGCTCCTGATCCCCCAGCAGGCCCCAGCAGGCCCCAGCAGCGACGTGGAGTCGGCCCACCGCGGGAGGATGCCGGCCGACCAGGCCAGCTCCAGCAGCAGCGCCGCTCCCGCCCAAAGGGACGTGGCGCGCGCCTGTGAGCGCGCCTGTGGGGTGCCCTGCAACCTTCGGGTTGCCCGGCAACGAGCCATGCAGCGGAACGCTGCCGTGGAGGGCGCCGTCGGCATCGCCCATGAGGAGGCCACCGAGTGGGGCAGAGGCATGGACTACCACGCCTCGAAAGTGGCAGCCATCGCGGCCGGTCTCACGGCTGCGGCCGCCCATGAGGCAGTGGCTGCCCGGTCAGGGCAACCGACGAGGAAGCCCGCCGGACGCAGGAGGCCATTGCCTGCAAGGAGGCCGAGGTGAGGGCGCTGGAAGAGGCGCTTGCCCAAGAGAGGGCAAAGAAGGAGGCGGAGGAAAGGGCCCACGCCGAAGCGACGGCCAAGGCCCAGGCGGACGCCGCCAAGAAGGACGCCATCGAGGCCGCGCGACGGAAGGTCGCTGAGGAGAGGGCCAAGACGGAGGCTGAGCTGGCGACGTTGGAAGCGGACAAGGCTCGGCTGCAGCAGGCCCGGGAAGCCGAGGCGGCTCGTGCCCGGGAGGAAGCCGAAGCGCGAGCTGCCGCAGCCACAGCCGCCGCAATGGAGGAGGCAGAGGCCAAACTCCGCCGCGAGACTCCCCCGGGAGGATCACGAGTGGAGACCCTTCGAAAGCTTTTCGAAGGGGACACCTCCTCCAAGATGACGCTGGACGAGGCCGACACAGGCAGCAGTGGGAGTAGTGGCCCCACTGCCCATCGACGGAGGAAGGGCAAGGGGAAGACCCCCGAGAGGCCACGGAGGCCAGCGAGTGGACACCCCCACGACAGTGACCCCTTCTTCACCGCCAGCGACGGGGATGAACGAGGCCGCCGACATCGCCAAGTGGTGGCTTGGACGGGCGGAGGAGGCGGAGACGTCCCCATCGAACCGGAAGGTGAGGATGAGGATCTCCCTCCTCCCTACCAGAGCTCGAGTCTTCCGAGACCGAGACGCCCAGGTGGGGCGACATGGACGAAGATGACGACATGGACTTCGGCATCACGAAGAGGCGCCCATCCTCGGACCCACCGAGGCGACCCGGCAGAGACCCACCGGGACCCCCTGGCGGAGGACCATCAGGACCCCCTGGAGGACGCCCACCAAGTGGACCCCCTGGAGGCGGACCATCGGGCGGGGGAGGACCCCCTGGACCGGGCGGACCCGGCGGAGGCCCTCCTGGAGGACGCCCTGGGGACCCCGACGACCCACCAGGGAACGGCGAGCCGGATACCACCTGGCGGTGGATTGTCTACCTCCGCAGGAGGGTCCAGTTCCTCGAGCGCGAGGTAGACACCGGCAAGGGCGAGATGACTCGCATCGCCGGGGTCGCCGCGCGCGCGCAGAGAGAGCTGGACATCGCCAGGGCCGAGACGAGGCAGCTGAACACGGTCATCAGCGGCCTGCAGCAGAGGCTGGGCGCGCTGGAAGCCCGTGGGAGCGTCGGCAGCGACCACCCACCCCTGGAGTCTGGCTCGTCGGACGACGGCTGGGGACCCGGGCCAGGTCCGGGCAGACCCCACGCCCCCGGCGGAGCCCCCAGGAGTCGCCCTGGCGCCAGTGCCCCCTCTCTCACCGCCCCCTCTCACCACAGCGCGGGCCGCCGCAACGAGCGCGTGCCGCCCGGGAGTGGCAGTGAGGATTGGCGTGATGAGTGGCTCAGCGCGGAGTACCGCAACCGCCGTGCTCCACCGCGGACACCGGTACGCCCCCGGCGCCCCGCACCAGCCCAGGGGCCAATCCCAATGGCTGGTGGACGTTATGGTGGACTCAGGGATGAGATCCCCAGAGGAGACGTGGAGTGGGATGTCGGCGAAGGTGAGGACCTGGACCTGGACCTGGAGGAGTTCGACATCAGCCCGCCGCGTGGTGTACGACGGGAGGCTGCTGAACGCAGCCGCCGGCGCGGTGATGAGGAGGCATACATGGAAGGAGTACGGCGTGAACACCTGGGTTCAGCGTACATACAGGAACCGCGGCGTAGCCACAGGGATTCCATGGAGGAGATGGACGTGGCGGCCGTGGGAAACCGTGGCCGAGGCCGATGGGAACCTTGGTCGACCTCGCGGCCGGCGTTCATGGTCTCTAAGGCCGCGGATGCCGCCGTGTGGGAAGACTTGAAGGACATCAAGCCCCCCATGTACGACGGCAACCCCCTCAACCTCGACCGCTTCTTGGAGAAGCTGGACGATTGGGGGGTAACCGTTACTGAGGACATGCATCCCGCTGATGCGGAGAAGTAGCTCTTCAGACGGTTCAGGTACCGCCTGCCGGAAGCGCTCGGAGAGCTATACTTCGTGGCGACCAAGGAGGGGAGAATCAAGACCCTCAAGGAAGCCAAGAAGTGGCTCAATGAGCAGGAGCGGGTGGACGCTCCGCAGGTGGCTGCCAAGCGGTGGAAGTCCATCAAGCTTCAGCACGATGGACGGGAGATTCGCCTACGGGATTGGCGAGACTTCCGAGGGCATTACACCCTCCTCCGCCGCAACGTGGAGGATTGGAACGAGGGTGACGAGCAGGCTCGCCTGCTCTCCATGCTGCGGGAGGCATGGATCAAGAGGGTCACCAAGGAGGAGGCCAAAAGGGCCAAGTCCAACCACACGGTCAAGATGATGCTCCCCAAAGAGTATCATACGAACGTGGTGGCTTGGACGAGGAAGAACGTGGCCCGGGATGTCAAACGGCACTCCCTGCGGAACGCTCTCCTCATCACCGTCTCGGGCGATCGCGAGAAGACCGCGATGTGGCGCCTTGACGAGTGTGAGTTGAGCGGCCAGACCATCCGTCTGCAGGCCATCCCGGCGCGGATTAGCTGCGACGAGATCCTGGAGTGGGTTGGAGAGGAGGTGCTCAAGGAGTACCGGAACCTCCACCACACCCGCGGGTTGAGGCCCGGCGATCGCGACGTCAACTACGTTGGCGAGGAACCTGGCGGGGAAGCTGCCATGGACCCAGCGGGAGCCGGCGGCGATGAGACTCTCGTCGACGATGACGACGACGATGAGCCCGCCGAAGTGGCCGTCTGCGCCTTCGTGGCCAACAACCTGAGCGCGGGGAACAAACAGGGAAGCTGGAAGCCCCTGCAGCCGGGTTGGAGGAAGAAGGAGAAGAGGGACCCTCGCCGCATTGGCGACCCTCCGCTGTCCTTTGGGGAGTTCATCCGAGCTCACCGTCAGGGCTGTTTCGTGTGTTATGGGAGGAAGAAAGGCTTCAACCATGACCACCGAACATGCCCCACCCACAATGCCGACACGGAGGCTTACAAGAAGGCGCACGGGTCGAAGAAGCGTGCGCCCGCGGGTATCCGGGAAGCCAAGGTGGAGGTGGACAGGGACGAGATCTCCAAGCTGGTGTTGCAGGGGACCGAGTTGGCCAAGGAGATCCAGGAGATCAAGAGGAACTGGGTCCCCAGGTCGGACAACAAGAACAAGGAGAACAACCAGAATGACCAGAACAAGGACAAGGACAAGAAGGGTAAGAAAGGGGGAAGGAAGAAGGGCGTCAACGAGGTTGATGCGGAGGAGAACACCCCTACTTCCACAACCGACGCCCCCTAGCGGAGCCCCTGCAGCCAAGGGCCCCAGCTAGGGCGGTCGCAGGATGGTGACGTGGGAAGCGCCGAACCATCCCAGTCGGGAGTCGATAAGCACAAAGGGACTGCCGCGGGCGGAAGGCCCGGTCCGGCACCCAGTCGCGGAGGCGGGGTGAGGGCAAGTGAAGGCACGAACCCTTGCACCCGTCCGTCCTTCGCGGCCAAGAATGTGTTTGATGTACTTCAAGATCTTTCCGAGAGTATCGGAGGATCACCCGGACCGCAGCTGGATGCTGCAGATGGGCAGCCTGAGCCCATTGTCCACGACCTGCACCAGTCGCTTGTTGAGCTTCTGGAACGGCCGGAGATCCTGAGTTTGCACGCCGTGCGCCGTGTCGGTCGCGAGCGGCAGTTGCATCTTAAGGTCCGTGCCCTATGCGGGGAAGTGGAAAAGGTTTTCGACGTGTTGGTCGACACGGGAGCTCAAGTCAGCTTGGTCAAGGCTGGACTACTTCCACCAGAGTGTCTGACCGACAGTCGGAAACCTGTCAGGCTGAAGGTGGCGAACGGCCACTACATGGTGGGAGGCACGAAGGAAGCGGCCATCGGGCTGCAGTTGGTGAACCATCGTGAGCTGAGCCGCCCAGACCTCGGCAAGGAAATCCTCCTGCACGGTCGCTTCTACGAGGCCGAGATGGACTGGGACATGATCGTTGGGTACGACTTCATGATGGAGACGAACTCCGGCGTTCTCCCGGCCCAGGCCTCCATGACCCTGTACCAGGACGACCAGCTCTCGTGGCTTTCGTCACCTGAGCACCATGTGGAATGCCAATGGATCCACCCCGAACGCAATCAGCTCGAAGTGGCCGCGCTGGACACTGAGCCAACTGGTCCTGCAAACCAGGAGTACGGCGTAATGCCGGGAGTGGCGAGCCGAGTTGTCGCGGACTTGGGAGCTTCGGATCTGGCCCTGGATGCGTTCTCTTCAGGAACCTCCGCCCATCTGCGGGTTTGTGAGAAGTACTGGAGCGCCCAGGACTCCGCGTGGAAGAAGCACTGGGGTCCGCATCAGGGATTGATGTGGATCCATTGCCCCCGTTGGGACATTCCAAGAGCGATAGCGAAGATTCGCAAGGACCGCTCCAAGGCAGTGCTGGTTGTTCCTATGGGATGCACCGAGGAGGAAAGTACCCGACATTGGGTAGCCTCATTGACCAACATGACCTTAAACAAGGTCGTCCTACCGGCTGGAGAGAGTGTCTATCAGGACGCTAAGGGACAGCCCATGCCACCCCAGAGATGGCCAACGGAATTCCACTATGTGGATGGGGGCCTTGATCAGGCCGACACCACGGACTTTGTGTGTGTCAACCGCATCGTAGCGGAGCCTTGGAGGCAATGCTTTGCGGTTCCCCCTGTTGACATCGGAGAATCGGAAGACCCCCTCACTGAAGAGGAGTTGGATCTGGTTCAGGGGTATATGGATCAGCCCTTTCACGACTGGGGAAACCAGCGTGAGGGCAAAGGCCAGGACAAAGCCTGGTGGGAAGTGGACGCGATCGTCTCTGGTTCCTACGATGGAGATACCTTCCTAAGGAGGGTACTGGACCACCTGTCCAGCCAGGACGAGCCAATCGGGGGTAACCCACCCACCTACGGCGATCTATTCCGAGGCAAGACCAGAGATGGCCCTTTGGGCCACCTGGGAAGACCGCCTGAGCCGAAGACGAGCGGAGTAGCTACCCCTCAAGTAAGCTCCGTGGTTCAAGTGCCCGGAAAAGCCAAGGCGGAGTCCGACGATTGCCCCAAGATTCAGGCATTGAGGGCCAGGCTGAAGCAGAAGTATGGGGATACCTTCTTCAGCGGAAAGCCTGTCTTTCCCCCACCGGTGCGTGGACCGTATGGCGAGGCCAAGATACGACTGAAGCTGGACCCCCGTTTGTATCGGCACCGGGAGTTTGCCCTGAGGGGCGAGAGGAAAGAGGCCATGGAGAAGATCCTCCGTGACTTCATCCAGAGAGGCTGGCTCGAGCCGTGCCACTCCGAATGGGCCTCTCCGTGCTTCGTCGTCCCCAAGAAGGTTGCCGGTGAGTGGCGGCTCGTGGTCGACTACCGCGGCCTGAACGCCCAAACGCAGCACGACAGCTATACGCTGCCCCTCATTGGGGACATGCTGCAAAAGCAACACCGGCGGAGGATCTTCACGATGATTGACCTGAAACATGGTTCTCATCAGATGCCTCTCGCCGAGGAGTCCCGTGCCTGCACAGCCATGACCACCCCACTTGGACCTCTCCAGTGGAAGGTGATGCCCATGGGCGTTACCAACGGCAATGCGGCTTTTCAGCGGATGCTGGAGAACCTGCTTGAGCCGTTGCGTGACTGTGCGGACCCCTTCGTGGACGACGTGATCATCGCGTCCGGGGACCCCAGTATGAGCTACGAGGAGCTCCTGGAGGCACATGAGAGGGACGTCACTCGAGTGCTGGACCTTCTGGCTCGGCACAAACTCACGGGCAGCAGTGACAAGGCCACCATTGCGGTAAGCGAGGTGGTCTTTGCTCGCCACGTAGTTGGGAACAGGCAGCGAAAGCTCATACCTGGCAAGGTGGCTGCGATTGAGCACTGGGAAAAGCCCAAGACGGTCTCTGAGCTACGGGCGTATCTGGGGTTCTGCAACTACTACTCGGGGTATATCAAAATGTATGCCGAGTATGCAGCCCCCATGACGACCATGCTCAAGGGCAACCGAGAGGAGACCAAGAAGGGGTCCAAGAAGGCTCTGGTCTGGGATGCTGATTCCGACCGTGCCTTTGAGGGGATGAAGCAGGCGCTGCTATCCGCGGTGGGTCTGCACCTCGTGGATCCCGACCGAGGGTTCGTCCTACGCACCGACGCTTCCGACTACGCCGTTGGCGCTGTGTTGGAGCAAGTGCTTGACGATGGGAGGCACCTGCCCGTGGCCTTCTGGAGCCGAGTCCTGGCGGAAGGCCAGAGACGGACGTGGACGCCCCGTGAAAAGGAGGCGTATGCCATCGTCGTGGCTCTCAGGAAATGGGCTGGGTACATAGCCCTCCATCCCGTCACGGTCTGCACCGACCATCAGAGTCTGCAGTCGTGGCACAAGGAGCACGTGGACACCCCCTGAGGTCCCGCCTCCCGACGGGCAAGATGGCATGAGACCTTGGCCAAGTTCGACCTCACGGTTGTGTATATTCCTGGAAAGGATAACACCGTGGCGGACTCTCTCAGTAGTTGGGCCTATTCCGCCAGCAAGGGCATGACGGATATCTCTGCCCATGGCGATGAGGCTGAGACCGCTGAAGCCAAGAAGATTATCGAAATGGAGCGCCTGATGGAGGAGGAGGGTGTTAAATGCTTCGTCGTCATGGCTGCGGATGCCCCCCTCGGAACGAGGATGGGCAGAGCGGTCAGAGTACTCGCCCCTGATGGAGCTGAGTCCGACAAGCACCTCTTCCCAGAGTCTTGCCTCCAGGACGACTGGACCGACGACTACGCCAAGTCTGAGGCCTTTGCGGCCGAGTATAGGGCTGTGACCGACCCTGATGACGGGCAGAAGTGGCCAAAGGGGCTGACTGAGGAAGATGGCAAGCTCTACCGGAATGGTAGGCTGCTAGTACCAGAGTCCCGGGTGCTCGAGCTGTGTGAAGCTTGGCACCACCACATGCTGCACCCAGGGGTCAAGAAGCAAGCTCTTGACATGCAGCGTTGGTCCGAGATCGACCATATCGTTCTCTACACCGCCATCAAGAAGGTCAGGAAGGGTTGCTCGGTCTGTCAGGCCTGCAATCCTGATAACCGGAACGTCAAGGGGGAACCCCAATGGACCCCAGTTCCTGACCAGCCCATGGAGAGCGTGGCCATGGACGTCTTCTCCATGCCCGAAGTGCACATTGGCAAGGAGACCTTTGACTGTGTGGTTCTTTGTGTGGATCGCCACAGTGGCTACGTAGTAGCCGTTCCGGCACGCAAAAAGGGGTTGCTTGCCAAAGAAGTGGCAGTCATGATGATTCGTCATTGGCTGACCGTCTTTGACATCCCCCGCCCCATTTGCAGTGACCGAGGGCCCCAGTTTACTGGTGGCTGGTTCAAGGCTATGTGTTCCCTCATGGGAATACGTCATGCCAAGAGCGTCGCCTATCTCAGCCGGTCTAACGGCCGTGCTGAAGTGGCTGGACGGCAGCTGTTCGAGAAGCTGCGCAAGATCCACATCACCGATCCACGTCGGAACTGGTTTGAGGATATGTGGCCTGCTCTGAAGGCCCATCATGACACCCCCACTCCGGGCGGTTTGTTCCCTCACCAGATTCTGTTCGGCAGGGACCCCCTGGGTAGGGGACTTCCCTTGTCTGGTGATGGCATGGCTATGGATGCCAAGGAATTGTTCGCCCGGCAAGAGCAAACGGCGCGGGACATCCGCCAGCAGCTCGAGAAGGAGCATGCTGAGCGTCAGAAGTCCGCCCCGAGCTCGACAGCGCAAAAGTTCAGGGTGGGAGCCCCGGTGTGGGTGATCAGACCCTGCCCCATGGGCACCCACCGCACCAAGACCTGGTTCACACCCGGCGAGGTGGTCCGCAGGATTGGTGAGGACACCTACCGCATCAAGGTGGGTCACGGATAGTTCCGGGAGCGCCACGAGAGTCAACTCCGTGTGCAGGAGCCCGACCTCCGTGGCCAACATGTGTCCCTGAACTATGCCGCACATGAGGCCGATTCGGACGACGACTATGCTGAGCAGGACGACTATACAGTCGAGAAGATCCTGGCTCAGCGTCCGAAAGCCTCGGCACCAGGAGGCCTGGAGTTCAAGGTTCGTTGGCGAGGCTATGGGCCGTCCCACGACACCTGGGAACCCGTCTCCTCGTTCGTGCCGCGGGTCAATACTCCCTTCATGGAGTACATCCGCAACCACAAGACCAAGATCCATGTCTCGGAATTGGCAGCACTCACCCGGGAGATAGCAGCCAGGGGTGCCTGATCAGCGCCCTGAGCTCTCCCCTGCTTTTTTTTGAGCGCTTGTGTGGTCGACGGATCGTCCCTCACTTGCTTGCTCTCTTACATCTTCCGGTGACCTGCCATCAGAGTGGCCATATACCCCCCCCTGCTGAATCCAGAGGAGGATGGCCCCTCTCTTCTTCTATTCGTCACTCCCCCCCTGCTGAATCCTTGGGAAACCGGGTGGGGCGACTGACCTTCATATTTCTGAGCTCTTGGGGCCTTGAAGCCCATACGACGTTGCGCAACGGATGCCGCTGTCATCGGCATTGCGATTTTTGAGTGTGTGGTCTGGTCCCATGGCAATTGCGGGATCCAGGCCAGTCTACGTGTGTCGCGACTATATATGGCCTGAACTCAGGCGTTTTCCTGTCCACCCTCCTGCATACGCCTTATCCTGACCGTGGCCTGGTTTGGCGCTCTGTCCAGAGTGTGTTTACACGCCTGTTTACCCCGCTTATTGCTTGTCTTTCTGTTCCACAGGATATGTGCATTTGTATGTTGCGATTGTCAGCCCATCACCGACGGATGGACTGTCTTTTCCCCCCTGTGGGAATGCGAATCGGATTACAGGGGCGCCCTCGAGTCGCCGTTTACATGTTCTTACATAGGGTCCAGCTTGGACCAGTACCTAAGTACAGATTCTTCTGTTTGAGTGCCCGTGATGCCGTGTGCCCTATTCGCTGTGATGTGGAGATCCTGATGGCGCCAGGCGGGAAGCCCAGTTGCCTGACTACACTCCCAGCGGTCCGCCACTGTCAGTCCCAGTGTGAGCCTACCGACTCGCAGACGCACTTGCAGTCGGATGGCGGCCTCCGGTGCTCCTGACCTCGGTCAGTCTGCCTGGGAAACTGGTGGTTTGAGGAGTCGACGCCTCCGCCCACACTGCATGAGGACTCCCTCATGTATGGCCTTCGTGGTAATAGGGCGAGGGAAAAGACGGCCTTGATGCCCGATCCCTTAAGGAGGAGTTCGTTCGGCTGCACCACTCTGGACTCGCGTCGTATGGATATGGACATGGTGCGCCCGAGGAAGGACCCGTGGGGACTCTCCCCCAGCCGGCGGGCCTTGGGAAGCTTGGGATAGCCTGATAGTTCTTTGTGGTCGCTCTCGACCTGTGGGACCACCTCGGTCGTCGTGTGCCGCCTATGTTGGCCGTGTATGCCACTACCACTGTGGTAGTGACCGTAGCAGCCGGCACCCGGTGCGCCTGGTATGGGTTAATGGGTCCTTTGGATGCCGAACAATCGCCGCCAGGACCCGGGACTTGATACTTGATACTATACATGCGCTACAAGCTTTTACAGCATCATACCTGTCTTACTGTGGGATTTGACGGCCTAACCTGCTAATCAGCCTGAAGTGAGGATGTGACACCCCCCCTTCAGGAGATGGTCCTGGGTACCCGCTGCCATGCGTGGTGTT
Organism: Eutreptiella sp. 'Long Island Sound 2002'; assembly: GCA_964036045.1. Lineage (NCBI taxonomy): Eukaryota > Euglenozoa > Euglenophyceae > Eutreptiales > Eutreptiaceae > Eutreptiella > Eutreptiella sp. 'Long Island Sound 2002'. Next base: position 20,077,762 of record OZ038383.1, read on the forward strand.
ATCGAGCCCCCCCCAGGGTTTGCTCTAAGGAGGGGGGTGAAGCGGTACCCAGAACCCCATGGCTAGGGTAGGTCTCCGGTCCACTAACCCCATGTACGGAAGGGAAGACCGGTCTCCGGTCCACTAACCCCATGTACGGAAGGCGCCCGTTGACGCCCGGTGCGAGCCCGGCGGGAGCGTGTTCCGTGCCGTAAAGCCCCGCATCGGCAACCGATGCACCGCCAGCTGAGATTTATATGTCAGAATATCAGGAATCAACAGGGTTTTATTTTCATATTGTTTCCGTCAAATTTTACGCTTCTGTTCTGATATTCACTGTTTGGCAGCTGGCGGTTAGCTCGCGACTTTACCGTAACCGCCAGTTTAACTGTTATATACAGATATTTTAACGCAAATCGTGACGAAGACTCTAAAGTCTTCAGGAATTGCATTGATGCATCCGCAATTTTCACATCTTACACTCGCAACCTTAATCCGTATTTTTCAGGATGTCGAAATCGGATTTTCGACTTCGACATCCCCGCACTTGATTTGACCTCTTTCGAGTGGACCTACGTGCTTCCCTATGCACGAATCAACTTTCCTTTTGTCTTGCCCTCCATTTGTCTTAAAGATATGGGCAAAACAAAGTTGATTCGTGAGGCCACTTGTGAAGGTCATATCTCGTGTTGCTTGCGAGGAATGACAATAAGGAAACGTGGGATGTATTCACAATACTCCCGACGTAATTTAGGAAGCCTCATATGCCTTGCGTCTCCACACGTGCGCGCTAGTGTAATGGATCATGGTCAAGAGGGTAGGGTTTGCGTTATAACTCTTTGGCCATGATATTGCGTGCGTTAAGATAACCTTCGAGTGTAGCGCGCGAGTGTTGGTGTTGCATAGGAACTTTCCTTGAGTTCCTATGAACGATTGACACAAAGTTATGCCCTTGGAGGGGCATGACATATCGTGGGGGGAGCTACCTTTCTTTGGCAATATGGAGTATGTGCCTTGTGTTGTGTTGTGTGCCCATTTGGCGGGTCCATCGCTCCAAGCAAAACCCGCCAATGGACCTCATATTGTGCAAGCCCCATCTCCATACTCCCTACGATCAATTGCAAGCCTAACCTTCGTGGAGGGAAGCTTGTGTGCCGATCCCCAAAGCGATGCGTTGGGAGCAAGGTGTGTGTTTTGCAATTTTCCATAATTTCATGTGCCCACTTGGGAAGTAGCGCTCGTGACCTTTCAAAGCGCCCCAAGTGGAGCACATATGTGGAATCGAAGGTCATTGGTGTCAAGTCATTATGTTTAGAAGGATTAGTTGATTGCACGGTCCAAGCCGAAGATATTATAATGTAATTGTGCACCTTTCAAGGCACTTTTGTGTATCTTTGTGCCAATTTTGCCGTTTTTGGCCCGTCATGATGTCAAGTGGCGACCGTGTATTTCAACGTTGCACTCAATTGACATCATGACCCCAGTATGGTATGAGGATACATACTTCGGTGCCCAACATATCTTGGATCCGGCGAATAACTCCTCTTGGGCTTGGCATACCGTGGCCGCCATGTTGGCGATTTGGGACTATCCCAAATCATGGGCTCACTTGGCGACCCTGCCATTCCCAAAACCGGAGGAGTTGGGCGACGCCCAAAAGATATGTTGGACACACATGACTTGATACCAATCCTATGGCACACTCCGGTCCGAGTCGGGCATGTGCCTCATTTGCCCCAACCATGAGTGTGCGCATTTTTGGCCATTTTGAGCAATTTTCCACTTTTGCTGCCCGCCGTGCACTATGTTCAGCCTACCCGTGCACGCTGGACGCATGGACCAATGGACCATATATGACATGGGTGTTATGTATATTGGTCCCGATGGTTCACACACCACGTGGGCGAAGCGGAGCAACCTTCGTCAAGGTGCTAGCCCAAAGTGAGTGTGGGCAATTTTGCCATTTTGGCATTTGTGGACCCAATTGGGATTGTCACCACGCCGAGTGGCATGGAGATCTTTGAGAGCCAAATGCATGGGAGTCTCTGTTAAACTCCCGGTGGATTGCGTATGGAATGGCGGATCCGATCTTCAAGCCGGCGTGGAGATATACTATTGGGAGCACCCCGAATTTTGGCTCATTTCGAGCAGCCAAAATGACCCCATTTTGGGAGCCCAATTTCACCCCTCCATGTGGTCAATTGGCGGCCCCATTTCTCTCTGACCACAGGGATCCCGGACCTAATTTCAAGTTGTACACTCAGATATAAGTCCTAGGTCCTGCCTCCTATCCTGTGAGCCATTGGCCTTGCCCTGGCCGGGCGAGCCACGCGTGGGAATGACGCCAATTTTGGTGATTTTGGCATCATGACCCCGCTTGACGAACCCGTGGTGCCCTGATGCCGGGACCTCAGAGGGAACCAGGTTGGCTGAGGGTTCCAGGGAGTTCGTACTCGAATCGCATAGGGTCAGTTGCCTCGTCCCTACCTCTGACGGGTCCGGACGAGGGGTCAATTTTGGGTATTTGTGAGTTAATTTCAGTGTGGGCTGAAACAGCCCATTTTCAGCTACCAACTCCTAGGGAATATTGGCGGGGCCATCTCTCTGGCTCAGAGAGGAGTTGGGACCTGCCGTTGAGGGAGCATAGGAAGCCACTGTCGGTTGGCCTTGGAGCCCCTTGGTTCCCAGGGACTGGCCTGTGGCTGGGCGGGACACCCCACCTATTGGCAGAGTTTCAGGGTCCGGACTGAGCAGGGCATGGGTTGTGTTTGAGCCCCCGCCCCCACCAGCCACTGAGAGGGTCGGACCTGGGATTGGGATATGAGTTGGGACTGAGTGTCTATTGTCCTGTGATGCCCTTACCCCAGTCCAGTCTTAACCCCATGTGTACATATCCTGATGTGTTGTTGTACATACTTTTGTTCCCTCTTTGCAGAGTGGCAAGGATTCTGAAACGCTTTGTCACATGACACGAGCGTATTGATGCCCTTGTGAGCGTAGTGCTTTGCCTGCCTGCTCACCTGTGCGTGTCACCGCAGCGTCCCGTGGCCGGCCCCCCAGGGGAACGCGTCAAAAGGGTTTCACCGCCGCGGGGTTACCCAGCACTCGCGTGCCACTCGGGGCCACCAACCCCGAGCAGCGCGGGGCAGCTCGCAGCTCGCAGCGCAGCGCAGCGGCTCGCAGCGCAGCGCAGCGGCTCGCAGCGCCACCCAGCGACAGCGCCGAGTTCGTCACGGAGCCAGCAGCGCCGTCCAGAGCATCGCCCTGACCGCGCCGCGACCGTGAAGGAAGTGGACTGACCAGGACTCCTGCATCAGCGAGTCCCACCGGCCGACCAGCAAGGCCGCGTCAACCACCTCCACAACCACCGGCTGACCAGCACCAGCCGCACTCCCAGCCCAGTGCTGCAGCACCCGCCTCAACAAACACCACCAGGACCAGTTCGTTGAGCGGAACGAGTGCACACCAAGGACCTCAAGACCAACTACGCCCCCGCTGCCATGGTAAACTGGCAAGAAGCGGGTAGGACGTGGCCGCGGCCCCACCCCCATGCAGCGCACCTACTGCTTGGGTTGGTTTGGGACCAGCACTACCGCCACAGCCACCCCCAGTGCAGCGTCCCGTGACCGGCCCCCCACGGGAACGCGTCATTATCTCAGTCCATTTCAGCAAATGTTTTCTGTACAGTAATGGCTGTGCGTACCCCTGGGTGTGTGTCAGCCCTTGCAGGTGGCCTAGTGGCTGCGGCAAGGGCTTGGCAGGGGGTGTGACAGGCTATGCCCAGCAAGGGGCTGCCCGCAGCCAGATGGCGATCCTGTAGCTTAGGATGCGTCGCGCGCGTGCAGAAATAAAGGATTTTACGCTGATGAAAAGTTCTGTTTTATATTGAAATTTCTGTTTGATAAAGGGTATTTTTGGATACAACGGGTATGAACGATTCGGACAAATTCAGAGATTTGGACTTCGGTGAACTTTGAGGTTGTCTTCATTCTGCAATTTGCTCGCGTGTAAACCCATTGGAGGGAACCGCAAGTTCCCTATACAAATTTTTCTGAGCGCCGAAGGGAACCGTAAGTTCCCTATACACACGCCCATTACGGTCCAGAGGCAATCCATTCCGTTGCCCTCGACACTCTGTGCTACCACACCAGCACTTAGCCTTTGCCGCGCTCCTTCCATTGTCTACCTCTCACCGTCCAAGCGCACGCTATTTTTCTTCTTTGTGCTGTGTGGTGATGTGGGGCGTTGTGCCATTTGGTGTGGCGCTTGGTTGTGTTGCTCTGCCCTATGTGCGCTGTGCTGTGCGTGTTTTGCCGTGGTGTTTTGGTTTGGGCTGTTTTTCGCTGTCGTGTGTTGTGTTGTGTGTGTCCTGTGGTGTCGCACCGTGTCCTCCCTTTGATCCTTGCATTTTCAAAAACAAAAAAAATACAACAGGCAAACGCAAACAACACAAACAAGCATGCACAATACAACGCTGTGGAATTCAGCAATTATTTAGCCTTGTGTGGTTCTGCGTATGTCTTGTGCGCGTCCTCTGGAACGTTGGTGATGGTGGTGGTGATGGTGGCCATGTTCTTGGTGTTGTTGTTGGTGGTGGCGTTCTTGAAGTCGCTAAGGGTTGACCGCATTTCCCCCAGGGCCGCTCGCCTAAGCTGATGGAAAGGAGGAGAGGCGGAAGGACAAGGGAGGGAACGGAGGTACATCGAGAAGAAAGAAAAAGGAGAGGGAACGAGGTCTAGGGACGTGGCAACTTAGAAAAGTTTTTTTTCGAGTGTCTCGCGCTGCTCGCGACAAGTTTCTTTTTGCGTTTACGGCTCGTTGGACGACGAGAAGCACGGTGTTATGCTCCTATCTGCGTTGCGGCACTTGCGGCGCTATTTGTTTGCCTATTCAAGGTTAAAAGTTTTTGCGTTGCTTTTTTACGCGCTTCACTGCACCTTTTCGCCCAAAGTGTTTTAATGCTAATTAGCTTTAATTTCAGCTTTTTAGAGAGTTCTAGTCCGGATGCCATGATGTACACGTTACATGCCATGATTTGCACGTATAGAACAGGTGGTGGCTGCCTGCTGATCCCAACCATTCTTGTGGCAGCACATGCACGCACTGTGCGCTGCCATAGTGGGCCCTAGTGTATAGGAAAATTACGGTTCCCTCCAATGGGTTTACACGCGAGCAAATTGCAGAATGAAGACAACCTAAAAGTTCACGGAACTCCGAATCTCTGAATTTGTCCAAATCGTTCATACCCATTGTATCCAAAAATACCCTGTATCAAACAGAAATTTCAATATAAAACAGCAGTTTTCATCGGCGTAAAATCCTTTATTTCTGCACGCGCGCGACGCATCCTAAGCTACAGGATCGCAATCTGGCTGCGGGCAGCCCCCTGCTGGGCATAACCCATCACACCCCCCGCCAAGCCCTTGCCGCAGCCACTAGGCCACCTGCAAGGTCTACAGCAACCCAGGGGTATGCACGGGCACATATTTACAGAAAAAATTTGCTGAAATGGACTGAGATAATGTACAATATCCTACCCCCCGGACTTGAAGTCCTGAACTAAGGTCCCTCTACTTTCTCCCGGGGATCCTACACAATATCCTGAGTGGGGGGGTCACTGCCACCTAAAAACCCAGCTGACTATTGGAAAAAATTCCTGAGAAAGCACTAAAAGTTTTCAAACAGAAATTCACCTAAGCAAAATCCGTCTAAACTCCTGGCCTAAAGCTCAGGGGGGCAGTTTTCCAAAAACTGAAATCCAAAATAGTTCTACTTGATTCTACTTATTGCCCATGCCATCTGTCCGGTCCAAAAAAGAATTTCTGCACCAAAAAAAAACCCTGCTCAGAAGTTTCAAAAAAAATAGCAAACACACAAGCAGCACAAACAGGGCAAGCAGCACACAAAAAAATCTGTGAGTCTGTTCTGAACCTACTCACTGTGCTGACAACCCTTAAACTAATGTACAGATTGCTGCTGTATTTGCTTCATTGACTGAAATTACTTCTGAGCTTCATGATGGTTCGTCAGTACTCCGGCTCTGCAATCCTGAAAGATAGCAGAGCACAAAAGCAGGAGTCCTGACACGGGGGGGGGGGGTGCAGATCCGACGAATGAAAACAGACCTGGCTCACTGTGCGTCGAAAAACAGTTTGGTTCCTGAATTCTGAATTGACTTCGCTTCAGTGTACCTGAAAACAGAGCAGGAAGGAAAAAAAATGGATCAGGGTTGAGAAAATCAGCGGGTCAGGGCACACGAACCTGCATGCATACAATGCAACAAACACATGCGCAAGTGTGCACACGTGCATACATTAGTAAAAAAAAGTTCCTGAGCGTCCCCAGAAAAAATTATGCAAACAGACTGTACACGGGCCCGTCGCACATAGTGTGCTGTGGCCACTCCCCCCTCCCACTGTGGGGTGCTGCCCTCAGGCAAAACTGCACCCCAAAATTCTCTTGTAAAATAAAAACAAAGCAGAATTTTCCCACACACTCTGGCCTAGAGTGCATGTACCCACCAAGGCACCAACTCCTCTGTGGGGGGAGCTGGAGTCACTGCAGGAGCATTGGCTCTGCAATGTAACTCTGCAGTGGCAGCGCATAAGAGTCCCAAACTGGGACAGTAGGTGGGGAGGGTACAAAAAAATATAATCAGTTTACCCTTAGATTAAATCTGGGAGTGGAGCACCGGCAGATGCAGAGACGTGCCCCAGCTCCCAAACAGGAGCAAAGCGTTAAAAAACAAAAGAGCCACACTGCGACTCTGAAAAAATTTTCAGAAGTCTTGAAAAATATTCCTCTTGTCAGCTAAACAAACCTACAAATGGTTGACATCTCACGAGCAAAATGCTCAAAATCAGGCCACCATAAAACTGGGCCTGAAGCCTCAGATTAAAAAAACTGAAGCAAGGCTACACATCAGTGTGAGCCACGGAGCACAAAAACAGTGCTTTCTGAGCGCCGAAGGCGCTGGGTGTTAAACCCATTTTTCTCATCTAGCTCATTTGAGCTAGGATCTGCCCAAAAAACTGATGAACACTGGAAAAACCCGAAAGGCAAAGTGAACGCGCAAAGCGCCTTACTGCCCAAGCACAAGACTCAGGGTAGGCGCGCGTCCCCCACAGCTGTTCAGCGCTGCGATGGTCCAACAAATAACTGAGGTGGCGGCTCTAACACGAAGTGAGAAGCACCTGAATCTGGAACCAGGTTGAACCTTTAAAGCAGTGCCTCCGGAGCACTACTGCGAAGCATGTGCGCACGAAAACACGCAACGCACACTGAAAACCTACAGAAGATTTCCCTTGCGCCGGCGTGGCGCTCCTCACTCCGCGTACTGAATGCGCTCTCTTCAGCGCGAGTCCACAGTGCGCTCCCCAGAGCGCTGTCACCGTAATCTTTCTGACGAAGGTATAAAAAAACCTCCAAGCAGAAACCAGAAGATGCAGTGGGAGACTGCCACGCACGTGGCCTTACACTGTGCAAGCGCGTGCACGTGGACGCAACCTGAAGTTTTTATGATTTCTGCAGCGCTGCGCCCGTGCTGTTCTCTGTCAACTTCACATCAGCGCCGCCATTCAAACCACATTGTGGACCTCCAACATTCGGCGAGACAAGGGTTAGTTCCACTAGCAACTCTACCCACGTGGGAGCACTACATCACCACCAGGCACACAATCAGAAGCACAGCATCAACCAACCACTCAATGCTTGTGGCACTGACCCCGGCGCCGTCGTGGAGGTCGTTCAACAGAGTTGCGCGCAGGCGGAGTTATCAACTTGCACGCCACTGCACCCAAAGCCGCAGCCTAATAGCCATGGCTGCTGAAAACTCTAGTTCATCGCCGCAAACGTCGACCCAGGATCCACGACAACGTAACTCGTCTTTTGCAAATTGAGCCCTATTTATCGTAACCGTGCCAATACACTCAGATTTTCTGATATTTCTAAGTTGTTGATCGCTGTAGCGTTTCACTTACTCCCTTGAACGACGCTGAAGTTCTTAGGCGGCTCAAGTTGCATGGTCAAAATGCGCCCAAGACTGCCTCTCTACGGCACTGCGAAAAAATAGTCCTTTTGGGGGGGACGTAAAACGCAAGAACCAAAAATCCCGTGAAAAGCAATTAACCGGTCCATTTTCCTTTATTTTCAACAAAACCGACTGCCCGGGAAAATGATTTATTTCCACCAGAATGAACTTCTTTTTTGGGAAAACCACGACTTTTTGTTTCTTCTACCATTTATGCTTTGCAATAAAAACACCCGTGAGCTGTCAATCTTTTGGAAAACCATTTTTCGAAAACCATGTTGCACGCAGCACCACAAGAAGCATTTTTTGGTACCACTTCTTTGCGCGAGGCCTCGCGCAAACACCAACACAACAGCGCAATAAAATGCATCACAGAGAAAAATGTGCCGCACAAGGTGACAGCATAAAGGTCGTCGAAGAGCAATGCATAGCGCGAGCCCTCGCGCATAATATATCAGAACAAGCGAAGAAATCACTTTTTCTTCGGGACAGTTTGCATCTTAGAACCCATAGCCTTAGCAACGGTCGTGTTACCCTTAGGAGGTGGCTTTGCGGGCGCGCTTCTTGGTTGGGACTGACGGGCTGGCTGCTTGAATGGAGCTCGGGCCCCGGTTTCCTCGTCCCTCGGCTTCGCTGCCACTTTCTTCGCTGCCTTGCCCTGGGAGACCTGCGCTTCCTCCTCCTCTTCTTCCTCGCTCTCCTCCTCTTCATCCCCATCGCTCTCGTCGGATTCTGCACCGGTAACCGACTTCGCTGCCTGAGGCTTGGAGGCAGTCTTCTTCTTCCTCGGGGCTGGTTCCCCACCAGTAGACTTCCGCTTTGCAGGGGCCAGTGCTTCTGCAGCTTGACCTTTCTCAACAGTCTCTTCCTCCTTCAGCGACAACGCCTCATAACCCACCTTGTCATCGCAAACCCATAGGGGAATACCACGGTTTGCCCAGTTGGCTTGCTGGTCCCAATCACCAGACGCGTGCAGTTTCGACTCTTGTGTCAATACGTGGTTCAACTGAGTCTGCACCCTGTTGACCCAATCGGAGAGATCTTCGGAGGTAACACCAAGAAGGTACATGCGAGAATCCAGCTCGACGGACGCGATCTTGCACACCAGATCCGGCTGATGATCAATGAACACAAACGCAGGCTTGAAGGTCTTATCCTGCTTCAGGTGAAAGAGGTGAGTGTCGAAATACCACATAACCGTCGTTATCGGAAGGTGACCGCCAAATTCAGCAGGCTCCATCTCCTCTACTTGAGGAGGTCCAAACGTCAGATAATTCGGAATCTGCAATGAGGGAGAAGTTATTGCGCGAGGCCTCGCGCAAAGAGCGGACGTAATGAGGGAATTATACCTTTCTCGACCAGCTATCCGGTGACGCCATCAGCAACCAGCGAACGTCAAACGTTGTAAGATCCCCTGCAGGCTTCGGTTTGACTGGCCAACTGAAGATGGGAATAAGCAACATGTGGCCAATGCGCGGCGCGTTGAAATCATCGTTGAGACGCCTCTCTGTTTCCGTTTCCAGCACGTGGAACATGTTGTCAGCAACAGTTTTGGAGCCGCAGACAAGGGTATCGGCACGCGCCATCTCTTCATACAGCCAGGCTGGGCACATCGTCTCAGGAGCAAGATGTTCAAATATGTCGCCGTTGATGATAATCAGGTTCTTGTCAATCTCCATGAACCGCTTCGGAGGTTCGTGGTTCAACGCTGCAATTCGGGTCGATTTAACTGTGATAGTTTGACGCAATGATGGATCCTGCTGTTCCACTGTCTTGAAGTCACCAGTAACGCCAGCAGGTGGGGGGACCACACGGCTCTTGGTAGGCTGTTGACCCAGGAGTTTTTGGACGTTGAGGATTTTCAGAGGGGCGGGTTTGCCTTTCTCTGCCACCTGCCACAGTGGTGCGCTGTATCGCGCCAGATCTGACCTTGCTAAAATGCGACGCTGCGCCCTACTTCCCTCTACCGCAACAACCGACTTTGGTTTTCCCTGGTATGGAACTGCGCGGTGGCGCATCAGCAAATAGAGGCGCCAGGCCTCCTCTATCAAAACACCAACCCATCTCTTCCCTTCTGCCGCAATCGCCTTTTCAACGCTGCAACGCGTCCGTTCATTTTTGCGCAGACGCAAAAAAAACACAAACAACAATCGCGCGCCCTCGTCCCCCTGTTTTAGCACTTCCCACAGTTCTTCTGCCGTGTGGTACGGCGGTTCCTCTGAGCAGACATCGCGGAAAACTCCGGATGCTGCGGCCACTGTCTTCTCGAGGTCCACCTCTTTTCGCAGGGGCATTGTTGCTGCAAAAAATAATTGCGTAAATGTACCTGCGTAAAAATGGCTGTTTGGAAAACTTTCTTGATTTCCAACATCAACCTGTCACTCAGTTTTCGCGCGACCGATTATTCTGTGATTCGCTTGTCGCATGCACCATTTTCGGTTACCTGTAACTGTCTGGTGATCCCACATTTCACTAGTTAATCCTGATTGTGGTACCCAGTTGCGGCGCGCTACCATCGCTGTTGGGCAGTGAAGTCAGTGGTGACCACAGTATGAAAACCGGAGATGCCGGCGGGACCTGTATGGGCGCCCATGCAGCAGCGCCGCATCAAGGGAACGTACATACTGTGTAGCTGGTGGATCTGTCCAATTTTGGTTTTCATGAACGCTTGTGACCTCCATTGCGCGAGGCCTCGCGCAATGATCACCAAAACTTTAATGTTTTTCATGCGCCGTTCCATGCGCGAGGCCTCGCGCTTGAAACTGCAGTTTGTTCCGGAACATTTCTACTTTTCAAGATTCTTGGGTACACCATTGTTGCAGTTTATTCGTTAATAGATCTATCCCTATTACACAATCCTGATAATGTTACTAAGTTACGTGTATAAATACGACAGCGTTCCATTTTTCGACAACCTGCCTAATGCGTCGTGCTGTAGCACATTAATCTGACGCAAATGAACGTCGTTGCGCGAGGCCTCGCGCAAAGAATAGTCACAAAACAATACTTTTCCCTGTCTCGCCCATGGGACACATCATTCTTATAGAAATATTTAATCCACCATACTTGTTTGCGACGCTTTTATAATATCCAGCAAAACAACTATTTTTCGATGCCTTTGGAAACCTGTCGTTTTCCTACCTTTTCCTTCGTTTTTGACCATGCAACTTGAGCCGCCTAAGAAGTTGCCCTTGCACCACTGGTTCCAAACTGCTGTCAGTCACCATCAAACGTCGTAGTCGGGGAACATTAACCCTTTGCACAAGATCACCTTCGCCGGCAGAGCCAGAATTCACAACGACGTCCTCCATGATAATCACTGCCCCACCAGCGCCACCGTCAACACCACAGGCTCACGTTGAACTAGACAAATTTGTATAGGGAACTTACGGTTCCCTCCAATGGGTTTACACGCGAGCAAATTGCAGAATGAAGACAACCTCAAAGTTCACGGAACTCCGAATCTCTGAATCTGTCCAAATCGTTCATACCCATTGTATACGAAAATACCCTGTATCCAACAGAAATTTCAATATAAAACAGCACTTTCTATCAGCGTAAAATCCTTTATTTCTGCACGCGTGTGACGCATCCTAAGCTACAGGATCGCGATCTGGCTACGGGCCGCCCCCTGCTGGGCATAATCCGTCACACCTAGTTGATCATGGGAGGACGTTTCAACCACCACAGTCGTTGCCGATTGTGTGCTCCCGAACCTCGCAGAACCTCGTGTTCGCTGTGCCAACTAGTGCAGTTTTTGCAGTGCTACTCGTGCCATCGGTTTAAAGAGCACCTGTGCCATCGGATCCTCGAGCAAGACCACAATTTTTTCTGAATCATTATTCACTGAGACAACACCAATGTTCCCTGTAAAATTGAAATAAATGACTCTACTGAAACGTCAATGGTATGCTTTGCTGCCAGCCCTGATCTAGGCTGCAACTGAGCATAAAGTCTTGTGGGTATTGCGAATGCCACATCCAATTGTACCACAATGCGACAACCATGAACTATTTCTGAAGGAGGTGCCGCATACACATTGAAACCAGATGCCTCCGCTGAAGCTACACCTGCAAATCATGTACAAAATCCTGTTCTGGGTGAGGTGCGGACTGTGTCAAACGGAGTCGCTACTCCCCATCCTCCCCGTGGGGGGGTTTCTCGTGGCAAACAGAGAAAACAGAGACCTCCGTCGTATAAAGGTCCACGCGACTTGTCATTGAATGACTCTTCCTCCCTGGGGTCTAACACTGAGGCCTACAAGGAAGACACAGAAGCACGTGTATCTTGTGTCCTGTAAAAATTACCCATGCAGGGTTGGTAGTAATACACTCCATAGGCAACACACAGTGACATTATGTGTCCCTCTGAATTGATATGGCACCATAAATGGGGGACCCAAGATCAACTTAGGGGTGATATCTGCTGAGTAAATCCATGTGTTCGTGCACACACATTGTCTTGGTCCTAGGTGCTGGCAAACTGGCAAGGTAACCTCCCAAGGGCTCCGTTCACCCCCCACTGCACTAGTGTTGACCCCACTGCGCTTAATGCCAGGGGCCTTCTTGCCTTTTGTAGAGAACTCTGTGGAAATCTACCTGTTTGTGCAATAGTGAACACTTCCGACCCCATGTCAACCAATGCACTCCTGCGTTTAACGCCACATTCGCCACAGTCCACGTCTACTTCTATCGAAAGCTAGCGTCATTTCAGAGCTTTGACGCGCGTGCCAAATTGGCGCCCTGGTGTAAGGATTCCCTGCCTGCATGTAATAAAGCTGCTCTGTAATTGCACTGATGTTTCAGTGGGGAACTGAGCCTCCAGTAGCGACTTGCATTTGGCGAAGATTGCCTCAGTATGTCCACACCCTTATGTACTCTTCTCATTTCTAGAGTTGTTCCATTTTTGTCTCCATTCACGTTTTGCTCTGAAACAAGACGTCACTGTATGATATGTCGTGCCACAGTACTTACGTGGACAGTTTAGAACCTCCTTGGCTTCGGACCTACCGTTCTCCTCAACTTTACCATTCGCCGTGTCCTTACACAAGATGTTCTGCTCCCACTTGACGCCTAAGTGTGTACTAAACTCAAGTATTTTGTGTCTGTGTGTGTGTGAAGCAGCATCTACAGCAGGATGCGCGCATGTGCGATTACCTTTAGCGATATTGTTTATGCTGCATTACTCAGAATTCCATTTTACTTAACGCTTTGTATGTGTTCCGCAGGCATACTAAAATGTCAATATGCCTGTTCACGGGATTTGTGCAAGGCGCTGCATGCCGCCATTTTGTTGATCGCGGCTTAAAATAGAGGCTCAAAATACAAGATTTTAGTTGCCTGTTTAGATCACAACCGCGACCCTTGACAGTGCATAGATTGGTACAGCCGAAGGAATTCATAGAGCTCCTAGGAATATCAAAATCTGTTGGTTCGAGTTTTGAGGCTTGTGCTGTGTTGCTTGCGTTATGATTCGCTTACGGTGACCGTCACAACGAGATGAGTTAAAGTCTTAACTCAGTTCACGAGGACATACCGCAAGGTCAGAACGCAGTTCATGACGAGATGAGTCAAGGCCACAACGCATTTCATGACAAGAGGAGTCAAGGTCAGATCAAAGTTCAAGACGAGCTGATTCAAGGTCCCAGCAAAGATCGAGAGGAAAGGCGGCAAGGTCTGAGCGTGGGTCTTTGCGACGAGCAGGGCTGAATAGGAGAACTTTGCGGAACGAAACTGGGTCGGGTTCTGATAGTGTGGAGCTGCCGGAGGCTAGGGAGATAATAGAGCAGCGGTTGCAAACTTCGGCAGAACACCATCAACAGGAACTGTGCGCAGCTCAAAAAGGGCCGATAGGGCTTGCAAACACCTGCAGTGAACTGTGTGTCTCCAGAAGTCCAGCATTCAGCAGTTGCAGAGTAAAAACAAAAAGCTTGAGGAGTCTGCTTCGCTCCAAACGAAACACAGTGCCGTTGGGAGTGAACTCAAAGTGCGGCTTGAGGAGGGACGAAAAAATTAGGCCGCTGCACGTTCGGGTGCGGGAATTGCATGCAAAGCTTAATGCCCTTAGACAGCACATGCCAGGATATGAAGAACAATGCGCCAAGCAGGCAAATCGTGGTGGTAAAAGAGTACAGTGTGCTAGTGCAACGGGAGCACGCTGTCACACCGCCAGTTGTCAAGACAGTGGTGCAGATTAATGCCGAACAAGCAGCCTGACTGCCAACGAGCATGGCGATGCGTGCTAGGGCGCTACAAAAAAGCGCCACAAAGAAGCGCTGTAGAGGAGCGCTGTAAAAAAGCCCTGCAGAGAATCGGTGCAGAGAAGCGCTACAGAGAAGCGCTTCCGACAACACCCTACAGGTGCTGTCAGAATTTGTACGAATCTGACTTAGATTTGAAATTTTGAGCTGGACACTACCGCCGCGAGCTTTGCTTTTTTGGTTATTTTTGAGCCATGCATAGGATGAGTATGTGTTGGCTTGCTTTCTTTGAGAGCAGTGTCTTTACAAACACTGCTTTTTGAATCTGCAAAAGTTGGGAATGTCTTGGCTAGTTTGGTGATAGGTTGTTGACACGTTGTTGTAGTATTTCACTATTGTTGTGTTTTGGGGCCCACTTGTACTTGATTTTTCTCTTTACGTTGGCCTCTGTTTGCTGTGCAGATTACTAGTGTAGATTTTAGGCCTTGTAAGCCAAGGCTAGAGCCTATTTTCCCTTTTATACATGCAATGCTAACCAAAGTTCAAACTTCTTTGAAAATGCACGAAAGATCGTACACGAAACCCCCTTGTAGGGACAGGCGTTGAGGCCAGCGCCCCCCCCTTACACGTTTGTAGGAGCATGTTGCGCTCCAACTCTTGGTGGCTGAAGTGTAAGCCAGCCCCCCGTCCCTGAGATTTCTTACAGTCTTTCGTGTAGCTAGCGTTGCTGTGAGGGCTAGAATGACTAGTCTACCAGGTTATCCCCCTCAATTAAAGGTTTGGCGATGTATTTCTTGGCTGTTTGTTGAGCTTTTAAGCCCCATGCAGTGGTGTGCAATGCAGTGGTTGTGCTTTGTTGTGGCTGTTATAGCTCACAAGTGCTGTTTGCACCTTGCATTGGTTGATTGGATCGCTTTTTGATTGTTTTGGCCGGTGTTTGTGAGTACCCATGTGTGTTTCGTACAAACAGTGTCTTTGACCTACGCTACCTTTCCCATCCATTCTTGTTTGTAGGTCGAGCATCACATACCAAAGCAAGGTGGAGGCCCAGAGCAAGCCAATGAGCCTAGAGAAACAATGATTTCAGTGATAATGTTCAAAGAGTGAAGTAATTTTAAGGTATTCTGAATCAAAAGTTTGTATATACTAAGTGGGTTCTGATAATGATAAATTACAAGATAACTGCTAATTTTTTTTGGCTATGCTCTATGGTATGCTCTGGTTTTCTATTTTTGCTTTGGCTGCAAGATTTTTGTTTTGACAAGTTTTGATTTTTTCTTGCAGAAATATTCATGGTGGTAGTGCATGATGTCAGTTTTACTCTGCAATAGATGCCAGAATTTTGGAGGTTTGTGTAGTTTCTAACCTGTTGTAAATGTTGAACCCAACGTGTGCATATTTTTGGTTGGCTTTCGCAGAGAAGTTCTCTGTGTTTTCCTTTTAGGTGCAGACTCCCCCCTGAGGTACAACGGATAATCTTGGGGTGGTGCTTGAGCACCACTG
This sequence comes from Eutreptiella sp. 'Long Island Sound 2002', assembly GCA_964036045.1. NCBI lineage: Eukaryota > Euglenozoa > Euglenophyceae > Eutreptiales > Eutreptiaceae > Eutreptiella > Eutreptiella sp. 'Long Island Sound 2002'. The sequence goes on from OZ038383.1 coordinate 20,093,472, forward strand.
TACATTAAAGTTGTAACCCTTGTCAGGGTCCAGCCGTCCAACCTCCCCCCATCAGCATAGGAGTTTTACTTACGCTTGTGGTCGCGGGTTTGGTTTTTTACCTATGTTGAGGGTGTACATTCACACAGACAAACATTGACCTACATTGACTAGCTGCAGTAAGACACTGTGGAAGGGGACTGTAACAGGTCCAAATTTGGAAGAAAAAAAAAGTACCATGCCAAGGCGCCCGCGGCGCGCCACCTACAAATTAACCATCTGTCTGTTGCTGCAAATTTTTTTTAACCTAAAGAAGTCCCTAAAGTAGCGGTTGTGTTAGCCTTGCACACCACTTTTCTTGCGGTACAAATGGGGTGCGGTGGAAAACAAATTGCGGGAAGTAGTCGGGATGGTGACTCGAGAGAGAGGATGCTAAAATAAATGGCGCCCGCAGGGCATCCATGATTCATGACCCGCAAACCACCTTGATCATGCACCAGCTCCACTTGCCCATCTTGCACAAAGCTAACCACCTTCGCAGGTAACCAACGCCCGGGAAATGTAGTGTAGAACAGTGTGTCCCCAGCGCTCAAAGCCATAACAAATAGCAAATAAGGTTTCAAAACACAAAAACCAAAAGCTGCTGCACCGCACCACACACCTTGGATGTATCCCCATGTACCAAGCTCATCGTGCCTATTTCAAAATACACATAGATGCACCTTGTAGCCCGGAGACACATCAGACGGGGCAAAAAAAAGCAGAGTATGCTTAGATAGCCCAACTGGGACGTATGTAATGTAAAAAGGGTACTGCATAGCCGACATTACAAAAAACCCCCAAGATACCCTCTTAGAGCAATTTCGCGGACCACACTTTTAACAACGTGAAATCCGGCAAACTTTAATCCACTTTTTGCTGAAATTCCATGAAAAACCCCAAAAATCAAATCACAGAATCCCCTATTGAATGCAATTTTGAAAAATGTCCTCAAAATAAAGCCACGAAGCTGTTTTGAAAAAGAATACGGCCAGCCAAATCCCGAACAGACGAAACATTATCCAATCATCCACAATCACCTGATCTAACGCAACCATCCTACAATCCACCTGAAACCATGGGTGGACTTCAGGAAATGCCCAAAACATTGCTTTGTGTAGCAACGGTCCCCGTAACCTATGTTGGATCGCAAAATTCCTTGCAAACCATGTTGCATGAGCTGAGGTATGAGAATTTAAAAACACAAAATGTCGCTCAAAATGTGTTTAATGAACGATATTATTTCAACAAATGTGGGTGCCCATGCATTCAGAACAAAATCAGAATTGGCTGCCTAGACCCTGCCTTTGCGGCGGTCCCCAATAGACCGGGCCAAATTAGAAATGGCATATCACCCTTGCCATCACGCAATCCTAAAAATGGGCAGATTGGCTACATAGTGGGCCCATAACCCCTGCCCTCTCGGCGGTCCCCAATAAGACCAAATCAGAAAGAGGGACACCATCCCTGCCTTCTTGAGGGCAGATTGTTTGGTGAGGAGGGGGGGGGGGAATGGAAAAAAAAAATGCCCAGTGCGCTAAGAGTCCCCCAGAGAGACAGACCCATCTGCAGGTGCCCAAAAATGATGCATATTGTGTACTACCATCCAACACGCTTTCAACACGCTTTGAAGAAAATGCACAGGGAAAGTAGACATCAAACCGGCGAACCCCTGAAACACCAACCGCGAATCACATGCTTGGCAAATCGAGTAACCTCGCAGGAATGAACAAGATTTCAAACCTACGAAAAAAATGCACACTTCCCAGTGAAAAGGGGTGGCAAATCCTGTAGCCCAGCATGCAACCAAAAAACACCACCTCCACATGAAATGTACTGGAGCAGTGCTGAATTGATAGAACACTCAAGCAAAACTCTGCTGAAGGCTGCCACAACTGGCCACTGGAGATCATGTAGCAGCCAGTTGAAACACACCACAAACCACCTTGCATGACATGCATGCATCTACATTGATTGAATGTATAATATATTCGGGTGGTTTGGACATGCCTGAGTACAAAATTTTCCATAATATAAATAAAAATGAACACATATAAAAACTCCACGGGATGCAGCAAAAACTAGCGTACCATCCATGCATCATCTTATACCACACACCTGCTTTCTAAGCCTTTGAGTTTGTCGAACAACAAAAAGAAAAGAGGGTGGAAATCGCTATATTCGTTCAAAACCCACCATTACCTGGGGCCACATGTGGAGGTTGCCAAGCAGCACCAGACCTGCAGGGGGTGTAGGCAAAATTTCTGGTAAATCCCAAATACCTTCCAGTGCTGTGTGGCTTCCAGAGTGCGGTCACTCATGAACAAACAACAGACTGGAAATGGCACAGGGAGACGGCACCTACATAGGCCGCAAGCATAAGCACAGGCAGCGCATAGTGCACAGGATTTCCCTCCACAACCCAAATATCTTTCGTCAGGGCCTGAAGCGGGAGCAAGATACTTTGATGGACAGGGCACATAAAATAGAGCGAATAATATAGAGATGCACATCTGCAATGACCAACAGAATTTTTTTAAATTGGTTTTCAAGTATCCAACCACAGCAGTAGCATCGACTATCGTTTTTTTGTGGGGGGGGGGGGGGGCGGTCAGGTCTAGCTAGGAAAGCACAGTGGGGCACTGCCGCCAGGGGACTCTCAGAAAGAAGTGTCCCCCATTGAAGACAGTGTGATAGCGGACAGGTGATGTAGTTGAGTTGATCACACAAACCGCAACACCCCATGACCACTACCATAGCCACAGCAGTTTCAGGGCCTACTAATGGGCAGGAAGCACACAGAGAAATTGGCCAAAGCACATGGAAGACTGGGGTTGGTTTAGGTTATGCACCCTGCACTGAAACATGCACTGCACCACAAGTCCAACACACAGCCTGTCAATTGCTGACAACAACTGGGGGTTCAGGTCCATGCCCCTACCCGGGGGCAGGGCATGTGCAGCCAGGCAGGCTGCTTCCAGTAGACAGTGTTTGCATAGCGGTGGCGGCAGGGCTGACTGTGCTGAGGCACAGGCGCTGGGTGCATTCAGCGACCCGGAGGGGGGGGGGGTGGGTGGGGGCAGGGCACTGGCCGGTGTGGTGGGTGGGGAAGCAGATCCAGGGCCAGTAAGGGTGGGTGGGTGGGGGACCCAACCATCAGTGCAAAGAACACACTAAGCAACACAGTCGGGGTCCTAAACTATAGTTTATATCCATAAACTAAGGTTTAGGTTATGCACCCTGCACTGAAACATGCACTGCACCACAAGTCCAACACACAGCCTGTCAATTGCTGACAACAACTCGGGGTTCAGGTCCATGCCCCTACCCGATGAATACGCTGTGCGGCTCCCCCCCCCCCTGTCTCAAGAAAAACTGTGGAGAGGGCACGGGGGGGTAGGGCAGGGTGGCGCTGGCTTACCTCGAAAACCGGGTGGCTCCCACGCGTTGCCCTTGCGGCCGCCGTGGGGTCTCCCTGCGCCTGTGCCCCCCCCCCAGCCTCTGTATCGCACTGTCCCTACATGCAGGGGTGTGTGCACGCGTTCCTGGTCCAAACGTGCCTGTGTGCATAGTGCTGCTACAAGCATGTCGTCAGGAGAGTCATAAGATCTCTAGCGGGATGGAACATCCGCTGGGTTCAACTCTCCCTTGACCCACAGCAGTTCAACCACCGCCCCAGACCAACGCAGGGTGTGCTGCAGCTGGCGCAGCAGCCTGTTTTGTGCATCACAGGCCGTGGCTGCTCTGCCCTTCATGGCAGAAAACAATGATGACATGTTGTCACCATAGATTCGCAGGAACTGCACCCGTCTGTATGCCCCCGTGCGCACTGTCTCTACAATACCTGCCAGCTCCGCTGCTTGCTGTGTAGCTACCCAATCAGGCAGCCTCTTAATACGCATCCCCAGTGAATCCCCCCAGATGCCAACATAATAATTCTGGCCCTGTCGGGCCGCGTCGCAGTAGAACGTATCAGTTGATCCCAGGGTGCCGTGGGGCACCCACGGGACCAAAGCACATGCAATGCCTTCCAGGAGGCCCCGCAGGACCTTGGGTGGTGTACACTTCGCAGTACTGGGTCCCTGGTTGAGCCAACGGTATGCGCCAGCCAGGAAAGGCTGTGCCCCCCTCCCCGGCCGCAGTGCCCACTGTAGTTTCCCCAGCATGCGCCTCAGCGCTTTGTCCGAATATCCGGTGGTGGCCAGTCTAAGCCAACAGCAGACGAGGTGTGCCTGCAGCGCTAGGGCATTCTGCACCCCTCCCTGGTCTCCCCCGACCACCTTTCCCATCCACTTTACGCGGTCGCTGGGGTCCAGGGAGGACTTCGGGCTGACCACCCAACCGGCTTTTTCTAAATCCGCCTTCGTACGCAGTGCCTGCTGACGGACCGAGCTGGAGTGCCTGCCTGCCACCAACACATCATCTGCATATTGGATCACCACCACCGACCCTGGAAAATATTCTACAAGGAAAGCTGCCAAAATGGCTTGCGCCATGGAGGGACTGTGCTTCCAACCGAATGGCATGGACTGCAGTGCGTACACCCGCCCCCCCACCCCCACCCTGATGCTGTCGCGCTGCGGTGGGGGCAGTCGACAGCTCCAGAAGTGGTTGCTTATATCAAGGGTGCAGTAAAACAATTGCTCCCCACGAAGTGCGCACAATTGCAGCAGGTGTGCCAGCCCATCCAATGTGGGCAATTTAAATGGTAGGGGGTCCACACAACGGGCATTCGGGTCCAGCATGGGTAAGATCAGGGAGCACTTGTGCTCATTCTTGTGCTGGACATACGCCCTTGCATTCGGCGGTTTTTGCGACGGGGAAACCGCAACAAGCTGTTGCCCCAACAGGGTGTGAACAAGTGCCACCAACGGCGGGTCCGATGAAAATGGTTGGGGGGGGGGTGCCCTCAGAGGCCCACAGGAAATTAGCCGGAGCCATGGTGGCCAGCTCATGCAGAACCGCTCCCAGGTGACGGCTGACTGGCCCCGCCTCCTCGTTCCATCGGCACATAGTAGTCATCGTGTAGTCCCTCAGCAGGTCCCTCACCGTCTGCTCCTTCACCCGGCTCGTCTCCGCCACCTTCGTGGAGGCCTGTAGCCAGTGGTCCGTCACCAGAGCCTCGCATTCCGGACACTTCATCTGGGCCAGCGCGGTGCACCTGCACAGGTCTCCACAGCTGGTACTGTGGACCTCGCAGAGTCGCTGTGACCACATACCCAAAGTGTGGGGCTGTGTCGGATTCGGGTTCCCGCATAGGCGGCTCGCCTCCACCTTCACGTTCTCTCCTGCATGCCCGCTTGGCGCTGTCAGGCAGGTCGTCACCATCGCGTTGCCGCTTGTGTCGGGCTGGCGTGTCGTCCGTCGCCGCTGGCGTCGCAGCGTCTGTCCCCAAATCACTAACTGGGTCACCACCATCATCCGAGTCATCGACCACAACGTGTACCACATGCTCCTCAGCAGGTCTGCTGTCGCTTGCTGCAGTAGCAGGGTCATCAGGAGCTGGCTCCACCTCGGTGTTCTCAGCCTCAGCACCCACACCCTCCGTGATCTTCGGTCCCTCCGCTCCTTGAGCGACATCATCGAATTGCTCCAGCAGCTCCACCGGCTCTGTCGTTGGCGTTTCCTCGTCTGCCGCATCTGGCCCCTCCTCTGACGTGCAAGCGCTGGAGGTGTCAGAGTCGTCTCCCGGTGGTTCGGGGTCGTCCCTGTCCCCCCTAGTGAACATGGCTGCTGGGATCTTCGGCACTGGCGACCATGCATCCGCGGCAGACATGTGGTTATAGCCGTGCGCGCACGGTTGCGCACATTGGGGCCGCACGGTTACGCACGCTTGCGCCCGATTCCTTCGCACGGTCGCGCACGGTTGCCTTACTGGTGCTGGTGGTATTTCTCTTTAAGGGTACTGTTTGTTTACCGAGCCCCCCGGTCAGTTCCGGGCTAACATTTGTACGTTAGCGCCCCACCAGGCCGAGCACCAGTCATTACAAATCCTTCAACGCGTCCACCAACAAACGGCGATGCCCAGGGAGTATGTTCATGTCAGCCATGTCATCCGGAGTAAGAAGTCTCAAAGATTGTAATGTATCCCATCCATCACGGCGCAACCGAACTTCATAAACTGCCAATTGCGGCTGATACTTCGCGCACAGTTACGCACGGTTGCGCACATCGGGGCCGCACGGCTACGCACGCTTGCAACCATAACCTCTGCACGGCTGCGCATGCTTGCACCTCATTAGACCGCACGGCTATAACCACAGGTCTGATCCGCGGGCCAGAGTGACTTGGGTTGGACCAGTCGCCCCTCCACATCTCTGGCCAACCATCCGCTGTTCCCCACCGGCCATGGCACGTGGACTTCTGCTGGTAGTGACCATCCTGGCGGTGTCTTCCAGTAATGTCTGGGCTGGGCCTGTGACCACCAGCGGCCCCAGACTTGCAACCCTCGCAACTTTCCGCCTTGATGCCCCCAGGACACGGCCCCCAGCTTCTTGAGGCCGTGCCAGGCAGCTTTTGGGAGGTCCCGATGTTGCACCACTTGCTGGAGCACCGTTTGTAGCACCGACCTTCCTCCTGGGACCAGCGGCTGTCGTACTTGCACGTGTCCAGGTCTGTGTTTCCAGAGATATGCCCTCCATGCCTCAAGAAAAGGCGAGAGGGCGTATGTGGTGACTTTCTTGTTGCGCTTTTCGTCCCAGAATGTAACGAACCCCGGCACTGATATCCACTCCCACGTGACGCTGGCCGCGTCGCCCACCCTCCAGAGGTACACGATGCTGCAAATGGCCAGGAACACCAGCCAGCCCCAGGCCCAGTGGCCCCTGCTGGTGGTGATCGTCTCGACGTGGTCCCATGTGGCGACCGGCTTAGGCTGTGCCCTGCGCGCCCATCCTTTACCAATCGCCCTGGCTTGCATCCAGTGGACCTCGGTAACCACCGCTTGGATGATGCGTAGCTTTTCCAGTAGTCGCACCCCTGAGATGAGCGCTGTCGCGCTTGACCCGCTCTTTCGCTTGGCTGCCAAGGCATTGAGCCTCCTCTCCACGGCGTCCACCAGGAGCTCGTCTGGTGTGCTGGCCAGCAGTGCTTGTCGCAGCGCGCTGGTGTACGTGTCCACCGACCCGAAGCGCGGGCAGCCCCGGCGCTCACCGACGAGGAGATAGCGAAAATGCTGGGCAGGGCGTTGCCATACCAGTGGACGACCACGCTGGCATCCGCGGTGGCAGAGCTGCAGACCATACCTTTGAATGCGGAAAATTGGCGGGAGGACAAGTTCGTGTTGGCGGTATGGAACGTGCTACACCAGGAAATCCTGGCAAAGCAAAATGGTAGTGGCCCTGGCCAGCTTCGCCTCCAGTTCCGCTATCCGTTGTTTGTCGGGCGTTTGATCTGCTTCCACGATGGCATATGCATCTTTGACGAAGATTCCCGCGTCGAAATCGGGTCGCATGTGCTTCCGGCCGTGATACACTCCCATTGCCCTGATCAAATCCGCCTTGTCGGTGAAATCTCCTCCGACCGTATCCATGAACTGCTGCAGCATCTCGTCCGACACGTCCTCCACCGCCAGCCACTCGTGCATGCCGATTTCCCATTCCGCCACGTTCATCTTGTAGGCTTCGCTCTGTGGAGTAATACCCTGTACGGCCCTGCTGCCCACTTCTTCCAGTCAGACCGCACCTGGTCCACCGCCTCAGTGATCATGTCTGCGGCTCTCTGGCCCTGGACCACTTCTGCTGATGACGCGCTTGTTGCTGGAGGGCGACAGTCCAGCAGCACAACGCGCAGACCCCGCAAACACCCAAGCAACAGACAGGAGCTAATGGCGAAGGACGGCCTGCCAAGCCGGGCAGGTGCTTCCGGTGTGGCGAAGACGGGCACTGGGCCGCGGACTGCGGCAAGAAGGGGTCCACTGGAGGTTTCCAGCAGATCGGCGACACCAGGCTCTGGGTGTCGGCGAAAGGAGTGGCGTACGACACCAGCAAGCCGCCCCCCACGCCGTGCATAAAATGTGGCCATATGCACTGGTCCAAGGACCCCTGCCCGGCAGGGGAGGGCCAGTGAAGGGGCGGGGGGGGCCCGGAGGTCCCCACTGGGGCCCCCACAGTCCGCGATGCATGGGAGGCATTACAGCATGTCCGGAGGCTCACGCACACCGACTCAGGGTCAAGCACTGGCCCCCCCTTGTCCCGTACCCCCATTTGCATCGGACCCAACCATCAGTGCAAAGACAACACTAAGCAACACAGTCGGGGTCCTAAACTATAGTTTATATGAGACCAGACTTTCATTCACCCAAGTACCCTACTCACTCACTGGCATTATGATGCACAAAGAGCCAATCATGTTTCAGGACTGGAACCAACACTTCATCATCGCAAAGTCGTCGGCGCCTGGCTGGCCCTGTCCAGCACAAGCATGGACTTTGCACTAACGTTGAATCTTGCTCAGTCACTCAGCTCATCGATACAGGTTTCAGCTGAAGAATGCCTGTTGCGTGAAATGTCCATCCCTGATTACAAAAAGGGTCCACAGATACAACACGCTTGTTGGCAACAAAAAGACAGTGGCTCTCTATGACAGTTGGTGGGAATCCTTTACGAATTAAGCTCTCAGTTTGAAACATGCCTATCTCATGTGAGACATCCACATCCAAGCGTTTGGCTCCTATCGCATGCCTCTTCTTCTATCAAACGTGATGCATATAAGCTAGCACATCACAATCGGCAGCAGGCTCTTTTCATTTGAAATGGATCTGAGAACCTCATGCCAACATTTCATACAAAACAACCAACCCTTGTTGCTGTCGAGGGACCTGAAATCTCAACACCAGTCCACACGTTCATAACCGTGCGTGGCAATACATAAATGGGTGATTTTGTGAACCTTGATGGACTCAAACACTGCAAACAATGCACAATGCATCAATCTGCGTGTGTTAAAGCCTAAGAATGACACAAATGCTCCAGCATTCCTCCTCAGCTCAGCGCCGTCACAAAGGAATAATTTGGCGAAGAAAACAAAGAAGCAAAGCAGCCACACCTTCTGAATGAGGGCCCTGGGCAAACAACAGCATAGGTGAGCCCTACCTAGTTGTGCAAATGTGCATGACACCTGGGGGGAATCCTTGCACTGCGCGCACACTGCGCGCTACTTTTAGACTATGTTCCCCCCCAAGAGCCCCTAGGCACGCCCCTTGGAAACACCCTTAGAATTAGGCAACCCAAACTGGACTGGAGGGGACCTTGAGGGGGACCTTCCCGGTTCTTGTGGCAGTGGTGGTGGACCAAGGGCCTTTGGGGGGGAACTTGACTGTGTGTTGGGCGGCGGAGATGGAGGGCAGTCAGGTGGCGAGTCTGAACTCAGGATGGCAAAGGAGATGGACTCCATCTTGCATCGCCGATTCACCACTCTCAACCCATCTTGGTAGTATTCCAAGTGGAGGAGTCTGTCTTCAGCCATCCCAACCACCGTGGCAGGAGGTTGCAGGCCATTGGAGCGGGTGTAGAACACCCTATCCCCAATTCTGAGATCATGGAGAAAATGGGCCTGAGAAATGAGGAGGGAAGCATGATGTCCCGTAGTAGGCACCGTGACAGTCCATCACCATATCAATCAACCGAGAAAAAGAGTAGATGTGGTGGAAATGGGGAAAAAATGTGTGCAAAAAAGTAGAAATGGGTGAAATAGGGTGAACATCCAAAAATGCCAGATCCCCAATGCATCAAAACCTACTATCAAAGAATGATGCCCAAACTACCACAAACTATGGGTTTCTACCATGGCCAAATGCCCAAATAGTTGCACTGCGCGCGCACTGCACGCGCACTGCGCTTAAGGCGCCCCCCTACGCCCATAAAAAAATGTGGTTTGACCGGTGAGTGACGATGAGCACAGTGCATGATGTGGCTTGCCGTTGGGTGTACCCCAGCACTCGCTCCCGCATTGTCGTCCGCATTGACAGGAACCACCTGCAAAACCCCAGCAAGCCCCAACGCCGACGCCTGACAAGCCACCTTCGCCATTCAGTACCAAACAAACCATCACATGTTTGCAACACCGAAAACTCTCAGCACCTGCGCACTTCCTTGTCTCGTCTGCCGGTCACAGGCGCACTGCTCATGAAAGCACAAGACAGTGGTGCCGTTGACGGCTACTGAAACTAATAAATGATACTTAATTAATGAGGTAGAACTCTCCAGAATCCGCTTGCACACAATAAGGTGCAGTCCCTTTGGCATCCTACTGGGCTCAATTCTCCTCTAGTGGGGATGGAAACTGCAGGATAAGAGAAATGGGTTGAATTAGGAAATTTAGGGACAACTGACTGGAACTGAACTGTTCATTTTCACAGGTGGACACTGCTGTCTTAGAAAAGAGGGGCAGAAGGAAGTGAGTGAACCTCCATGTGCAGGCATGGAATACCACCGAAACAAAAACACTCCACACGTCAGAAAATGTGCGTCGTCTGCATATGGCATATTCTGCAAAATCTTGGGTTGCCCCATGTGCAATATGGTTAGTGGATCTACCACAATCCATGTTCGCGCATGCAGCAGACGAAGGCATGTTTGATTTGCGAATGCCATCCCATTTCAAACTGGTGCTTCACTGTGTGGAGGGACTCCTCGGCTTGGCTTGTACGCTCCATTCAGACATCAGCATCAGCAAGCGATTGTAACAACAACAAAATTCACCAACAGAACTCTGCAACTCACTGGAAGCAGCTGGAAAGGGTGAAAAGATTGCCAGCAAATGATGGTTCACAGAAAACACAAAAAGCATCACCCTCCTTTCCAAACAGCATCACCCTCCTTTCCACATCAACATCCATACTCATACCACAAAAAACAGCAGCAGGGGACCCAACTGAGGAGAGGAAAATGACAGAACCTGGCACGTCAGATAAACTAAACAGACTGGAAAAACAAAGACGATACGCAAAAAGGGGGGGAAGATCTTCAAGGCACCTTGCAGCTGTGCCCCGTGCCCCACTGGTCTGGGAAGAATGCCCCTGCAGAAGGTTCTAAACAGCAACACCCTCAGGAACCAGTGTGACAGGCAACTCAATTGTTGCCCCGGTTCTGTATCTTCCTACGTCCCTGCCCATTTTGTGCATGATAGCCGCAAACGTGATCCGCCCTTGAGAGAGTTGTGGTTGGTTTGGTAACTACCCTCCTCTGCCCATTGCGAGAACAACGGTAGAAGCATTGAAAAATGATCGAAAAAATACCTCTTGTTGTTCACCTACTGAAGACAGGCAAAAAGCAGCAGGACAGTAATCAGTTCCTGAAATACCATCCCCAGCCCCAAATCACAGGAAAAACTTAATCTGCACAGACAACCAGAAAAAGTAACCAAGGGCTCAAGGGCTTTGTTTAGCTCCTTCACGGACACGGGAGGGAGGGTCAAACCTTCCTTGACTGATGCCCTGGCAACTGTTCCCGCGGTTGTTGAATTTCTCTGGCCTGTTCTGCGAGCCTCTCCTCTGCTGAGGCGTGAGGTTGATGGGCGTCGGAAGGCGACTACATGTCATGCCCGTCCATGGCACTCATTATGAAAAAAGGACAGAAAAACTGCTTAAGTGGGGAAGAGCAAAAAAATGTTGAGGCGAGGCTCAACTAGTGATATGGCCTACGGAATTAAGTTGAAACATTTTGTACGGTCCGTTCCAACACCCAGCAGCAGAGTCGGAGTCCCCAGCGCCTGTGACAGCTCTAAGTTTGTTAAAGGGGGGGGGGGGTGCTGCGGGCTGGGGGGGGGGGGGGGCATCAAAGCTGAGTGAGTGTGCCAGTTGGTAGTTCCGAGTCTCTGCACTTGTTCACTTTTTGATGAGGGAATCCTCCACGTGTGGCTCCGAATGGGGGGGGGGGGGGGGCTTCGTTGTAGAAGGATTTTTCCCCATTTGGCTGGGGGAAGGGGGGACACCAGACCACCCAGGCAGAAAGGGCACCCACATCCTGTGCCACCCATATCAAATGGGATAGCCACAGTGAATGCATCAAGTGACTGGAATAGCACACATACTATATCACTTGGGATGATTGCACTTACGTGCTTAGCTGTCATCCGATGGAGCTGTCAATAACACATAGCATACTGAAGCATAAATGCCAGCTGGAAAAATTACCCCCTCCACCACTCTCTGCTCCTCACAATCCATCCAAAAGGAGGAAGGTAAATTAGCCAGCACTAGCAAACACATTTCAGAAGCAAATTAGTTTGCTTAACATAAAATCAGATATGAAAGAGAATGCACCTGCTCAGCAAGTCACATTGCCACATACTGGATGTATAATGCATCATCCATGCCCCAACTGCCACAGATGTGTGCAGCGAGGCGCGGGAAGGTAAAATACGAGAGAGGTGCAGGGAAAAAGAGAATTGGGGCAGGGGGCGTCAACGCGGGTCTGTCCCCCTGTCCAATAGGTGGAAAGAAAGGTTTTGACTGAGAGAAGAGGCAAGCGAAAATTGTCGGGAAACTTTCTTTAACCTGAAGATCTTGTGAGGGTTGGGGGGGGGGGGGCTTTTGAAGGGTCAATGCAGCTTGTAGACGTGTCAGGGTTCCCGCACTCAAATGAAAAGGTTTGGGAGAAGGGTTTTCTGAAAAGCTCTTGCGACGGTGTGTCGAGCCAAAAAGGTTCCTGCGTTACACCATCTACATGAGGAACTTGGGTATCTTTTGGGCTTTTTGTTTCGGGGGGAGGGGGTATTTAGGGGTGGCACACGCACGAAAACGCCACCTCAGCTGCACACTAACACAGCTGGGGAACAGCTGCAGAACCCAGGCTGAACTCCAACAGAACACATGTGCAGCACTGGGCACTCATATGTAAGGAGCAATTGGACACGTTTTCGTTAGTTTCGTTACACTTTTGCTTGCTGCTGTGTATGGGGCACTTGCACTGGTGCTGCGAAACCATGTAAAAGCCATGAGTTTGTGCAGCACGGACAGCAGGTTATATAGGGTCAAATGCATAGCACATTGCTGTCCAGCAGTGGACAGCAGAAAAATATGGCAGACTGTGATCTTGTCTGTGGGGTTCATTGGGGTCATTGAGACGGGTACAAATCACACTGAGACAACAGCGCTATTCCTGAGTGAGCACATGCATCAGCCAAAAATCACACCAGGCGAGAGGCACATATCCTTTCTTGCACCCTGAAGGAAGGAAACCTGCACCTCACATGCAAAAAAACCAACAGGGCCTCAAGATCAAGGCACTTGTTGCAAAGAAAAGCCTGGTCAGTTCAATGACGTTCAATGACCCCAACACATAACGTAGCATGACAAACAAAATCCGGCACAACAAAGATCCTCAAGTGTAGAGCAATGCTGTACAGTACTGCAAACTTTAGCTCAATAAGCGACGATTCATGTTGGAAACTGAATACAGACAACGATCAGCTCCGTATGTACAGGGAACATAGGAAATTAATCGCGGCAGTCAAATGCCCACAAATCATTTATCTATATGATGTAATGAGTATCATCAACTGCATAAGATGGTACCTCCGCATAGAGGAGCACAACGGTCCGTCAGAGCAATGACCAGCCATCAAGTTCTGCACAGTGCCCATTACAACGAAACAGACAACCGGCCTTGCATATTGGTCATGCCGTGTAGATGGACCTGTGCCTGACGAGCGTCAGCTGGAGACCTGCAGATAGAAAGCGAGAGACCCTGGTTCAGCAGGGATTGACATTGAAACTTCACAGCTCAGCCCTCCATTCCCTTTTTGGTACAGCGGCGTTACAGCTGCTGTTAAAGAGTTGCCCATCAACCTGAAAAGGTCTCCAGGGGGAGTGGAGGGGTCTGCCATGTAGGCAACCCAAGGAAAGCAGGCGTGCAAAGCCAGCATACAGCAAACTTTTTGCACAGAAGACATATGATGGAAATATGAGGGATCTTACCGCACTGCGTGCACTGCATGCTCAATGTCGGGTGTTGTTTTTTCCAGCAATTTTCAGGTTGGCAGGGACACAGTGACCTAAGGGCCCTTGTAAAATCATTGTTTTGCCCCCCCAATGGATTTTTTGATTTTGAGGCCTCTACCCCCCTGAAACTGGATACCATTTTTTTGGGGGGGGGGGGGGCAAAAGTTTGTGGAAGGATTTGAACCAGGGTCCAGTAAAAAAAAAAAGGAGAATTCAAGCAGCGCGCGCCGGCGGCGGCCGGCCGGGATTCGAACCGACAATACATCGGTCGTGAGGCGAGTGTTCTACTTCTCTGCCACCGACTGCTCCTGCACACACTAGGTTCCCCACTGTTTGTAGCTGTGGTCCACCACTGAAAAAAGCGTATCTGTGTGTTTCTGCCTGCCTGCCTGCCTGTACGACTGACTGACTGACTGATTGGCTTGCTTGTCAGCCCCGCTTCCAGGTGCCTTGCCGAAGGGAATAGAATTTTATCCTCACAGCCCACACCTGCTCTGACTGGTGAGCAGGTTGTGTGGATGGTGCTTGTGTTTTGTAAACAAAATTCCCTCTCTTTTTTGTGCTAAGTATGTTTGGAATTTTTGCGTGTCCGCTGGGCTGGCAACATGCTCGCGATATTGCATGCGATTGTTCATCAACAGGTTTTCCTATTGGAGTAATCGTGGCTAGTGGTCTGCAACGGCAGCTCTTGGGTCTTGGGATGCCCAGCTGAGGGGCCAACTCCAGGGTTTTCCTGTGTGTCCTGTACGGGAGTCAAGCCTTTTTTGTGATACGCGGGGGTGACATCTTGGAGGAGGCAAGCACTTTTTCAGGGCAGGCACTGCTTGTTGTCCTACCCCTACCCTAGGGGGGGGGGGGGGGTCCAGTCAAGGAGGCAGGCACCCACTCACCACCTTGTCCACCTCTAACAACATCTAGCTCAGGGGTGGAATAGATATTTCAGTTTGAAACCTTTCCCCCATAAAATCTCAGCCTCGCCAAGCCTGTTGCATCTGTTGCCTTAAACCCAAGCGCCCTGGATTTGAACCCAGGACCTCTGGGTTGCAGACATGGCATAGTGCCGCTAGGGTACTGACCAGATCTGGCAACCCACTGCTCAGGGGCGAAATGAATATTTTGATTACAAATATTTTTCCCAAAAAATCCCAACCCACTCTTGGCCTACCCCCAGCGGGGGGAGGGTGATTCTGCTGAGGGCACCCAGAATTTCAAAAAAGGCAGGCAGGCTTCCCCCCCCCCCCCCTGGGGGAGGGTATCCAAGCCACTAAAAAAAGGCTTGACAGGGGTTGTCAGAATTTCTGGTGCGGGTGAGTTTCCAACCCCCCGGTAGGGTAGGCTATTGCGGGGGACTTTGGGTCAGCGCCCAAGGCGCTGGTCAAGGCATTTTGCCGATGGTAGTTGGGTGGGTGGGTGGGTGGGTGTCCAATAGCCCCCCCCCCCCCCCACAACCCCAGGGTGGGACGTTTGCGGGACTATGAGTTTGCCAAAAATCTGGGTGGGTGGGTCCCTGAAATCCACCCCCCCCCCGTTTTTAAGAACCCTGATCAACCCACACAACGGGGGGTTATCGCAATCTCGGCCGGAGGGGGATGTCCCGACTGATTGTGGTTTGCAGACACAATGTGCTACAAGTAGACACGAATCTGCTCATTTTTGGAGGTTGTGTACATGTTGTAGACACAAAGAGACCAAAGCAAGGAACAGCGCCAAAGGCCCAGTTTACAAAAAAATTGTGATACGTTTGTCTTCTGTGTAGTCTGTAGACACTGTAGCCACTGTCTGGTACAACTAGACACACTCTGCACTTTGTGGATGGGGTTTCTTAGCTGTGAGGCGCAGAGCACTAAATTGTAATTGGTAGAGAGGTGGGGGGGGGGGGATTTGAGATGGGGAACGAAATGTGGGAGTGGCGAATTGGTGCATACAGGGGGGGGGGGGGATTCTGTACGGGGATTTTTTCGCAGGGGAAAATTCCGCATGGGGAAAATTCCGCACCTGTCCCAAAAAATCAAGGGGAAAATTCCGCACCTCCCAAATCTTCAGTGCATTGGAAGCAAAAGGGATCCTGGGATTGCAATCCCCAAAAGATCCTGGGAGAAGGCAATGACCATTGTGCCTGAGATCACCTCTGTAGATGGCGTGGCCCGCCATTCACAAATTATCCGACTTCCTGCCCCCCCTTCCCTGTTGGTTGACAACAACTGCAGAAGAGCGGGAACAAAACAACTGGGAGCGCGCGGCGAAGCACAAGGCATACGGTGGTAGGGTGGCTTACATGGACAAAATTCCGCACGGGGAAAATTCCGCACCTCCCCTCGAAAAGTGAGGGGAAAATTCCGCACCAAGTTGAAATACGGAATTTTCCCCGCGGAAAAATCCCCCCGCGGAATTCCCCCCCCCCCCCCCTGTACTGTTGACTCAACCTAGAGGAATCTTACCGCGTGGTGTGATGCAGGGTGCACTCAACCTTGGTTGTTGCCTTTGTCACTTGTTTGTGTGGCACAGCCACATCTTCCCCTTGTGCTTTTTCTCAGTACCTCACCAGCCCTGCAAGCCCCCCCCATCCCCCCCCCCAGCCGGTTTGCCGTAGCTGCGGGATAGGGCGCCAAACCAGGTTGTGATAGCTGCTGTACTGCTGGGGTGTGTGCCGGGACACCCCAGACTTATGGGGCTTCCCTTCTAGACCGCATTCAAACTTTGCATTGGATGGCGCGTGTTGTTGTGCACATCCAACAATTTCTGGATGCATGGAACGTGCGCAGAACCGATATGGTCCGTGGGACCACTTCCCCGACAACATCTACAACCAACCAAAGGCTACAAGGCGGCGTACCGACTCACATTCATCCTCTTCATCTTCAAAAACCTCTTCCAAGCTCATCACTTATATCCGACAATGAGGATGAGGACAAGGGCGAAAACGACGAGGAGTAGACAATTAAATTGACTCCGCTCCCCCATAGAAGTGGACACTCCACGAGGTAATGGAGTGAAACGGGCAAAACAGCTGCCTTATGGGACTGGGACTGGGCACCCCACATGGCAGCAATCCGAAACACGAAATGGACAAAACGGTACTTTGCGGGCTTTGGCACCCCGTGAGGTACATGCCTCTTTGGTGTGACGACCATGCCAAAGAGTGCATCTTTCTCCTCTCATCATCAATCTATAGCCTTCCTCAGCAGGTGGAGGCCTCCGTTGTTGTATGCTTATCCTGCCTTGGGGTATGCTACGCGAACGACCCCCAAAAAAGGGGGGCTGTATGGCGTCCGCGCCTACGCTTGTTCTAACAACCCCCTTCGAAGTGATTTTGTCTATGGTCTGAGGCGTCTGTGGAGTGTATTAGGCAAGAGGGAACACAACACAGAACCAGAACAGAAACTTGCTATTTTGTAATCATCCTTTCACTGTTGCATAACTGCAGGACTGCAAAAGGCAACATGAGCTCAGTTCAACAACCTCCTTGGGCAAGCTACGAGGTACCAACAGGTTTGTCACCACTGAGCAAGTTCAGATTGAGACCAGAATCAGAGAGGGGGGGGGGGGGGGATGGGGAGTTCTGGTCCAGGGGAATGTTGGACTGGGTAGGGGGAGGGGGCTCCTCAAACAATTTCTGTTGTAATGCAGCACTACTGGAGAATCCCCGGACCATAGGTCCTTGCTGGTTGCGCTGTCGTGGTTACAAGCCAACAATATCTTGGTTTTCTGTCCAGACCATGCTATTTGTGGGGTAGACATCAAAAAAATCTGACGCCGCTGTCAAATTCCCAGCCCCTAATCAAGCCGTTTTGATCAGGGCAGTTTGATGGGCTCTTTGTGCCGAGTGTGTGACAGGGCTGGACGGAACACCTGGATTTGGGCGGCATACCTGAATTGGACAAAAGCAGTACAACCGTTGGCACTGTTGTTGTCCAAATTCACCTGGGAAATAGCGCCATACGGCGAGCACATCTTGTAAACCACAATCTCGCGGCATGAATATGGCAGCCCCTCAATTTTGATGGTAGCAGAGTTGACGAGCGGGCTGCCACCTGGAGAAGCTGGTTTCAGCTCCCCAAGAGTCTGTATCAATGTGTCAACCACTGAAGCCTGTAAATATGATGGAAACTGCAGAACACAGCATCTCTTATGTCAGTCTCAGCCCCATGGCAATTATTTCATCTTTAGCCCCCATATCCTTGCGAAAAACTGCCCGATTTTGAATCTATTCAAACTGAAATACTGCAACAGCTGAGAAAAAGAGAATTTCAATCAAATGCAACGGAGAAGCCTTTTGGAAATTTGAAAAAGAGGTGGGAGGGCCTTGGTGGCCCTTTCCAGACCCCCCCACCCTTTGGACAGGGGGGCTCCCAGGGCAGTTGGCCAATGGAACCCCTTTTCTGACCCTCTGTTAACGGGGGCTTCAAACGCTGGCCTTTTGATCTCTTGATGAAGAGGTAGAATAGCACAGTTGATTGTGATGGGCCCTTCGGGGGGCACGGGGAGGGGCGGTTAGCCATCACAAGAAAAGGGGGGGGGGCTGGCCAAGCCCGGTGACTCGGTAACTAACTGTGGCCAGAGGCCAGGGACCAACCCACCTATCCATGCCAGGGACCAACCCACCTATCCATGCCTGGAGGATTCCTTCCTCAAAAGGTGAACAAAGACATACAACTGCAAGTACCAACTGGCATACTCACACAGCTTTTATGCCCCCCCCCCCCCCCCGGATTTGACCTCGGATTTGCATGTGTGGAGTGCTTGCGCTTGTTGGCCCTTGTGCAGCCCTTCTTCTTGTCCACCAATTGGGTTGGGGGTGAAAGGGGCAGGTTCAAAAATTGAGAGCCCGCTCATGATGCCCCGTGACAATGTCCCCATTTTGGAACTACCCCACATTGTGAAGGGGGGGGGGGGTGGCATTACACTGGGTT
This sequence comes from Eutreptiella sp. 'Long Island Sound 2002', assembly GCA_964036045.1. NCBI lineage: Eukaryota > Euglenozoa > Euglenophyceae > Eutreptiales > Eutreptiaceae > Eutreptiella > Eutreptiella sp. 'Long Island Sound 2002'. Next base: position 20,112,342 of record OZ038383.1, read on the forward strand.
GTGTTGCTGTCTGCAGCCGGCGGCGCCTATTGGCCTCTCGCCACTTACTTGCCTATCCCTTCGACCCTTTCCCTCCATAGGTGGCGGTGCCCATCGGCCTCTCCCAACCATGTGCCCTCCCTGTCCCTGCCTGGCCGATCCTTACCTCCCTACTCACTCTTCTTGTCCTAGGTTGTGCCAACGGAGCCTGGCCCCAACAGTGGACACCCCATACCGGCAAAGGGGGACCCGTCCCAAACGGTGGCTGGGATGTCCACTTCTGGGGTAGCTTCCCCGATGGGAGCAAATAGCAACCTTCTGCTGTGGCGCTCCGTCCTTCTTGTGTGCCCCCCCCCCCCCCACTTGTGTCTGTGGTGTGTGTATTGTGTGTCCATTTCCTTGTGTGGCATGGGTGCCACCCGGGGTGGTGGATGGGAGGGGGGGGGGGGGGTTGCAGAGTGATGGGTGGGGATGGGTTGGGTGGGTGGTGATGGTGCGGTCATAGGCTGATTGGTGGGCATGGGTGTTGTCATAGTTGCAGGTTGGGCCACTTGCATCTGCTGGCCCACCTCCCCCTGACATGCACACGGATACAACGGAGCGTCCGCACATGAGATATTCCTTGCTCTGGCATCCTCATCCATTTGGTTGGCTTGTTGTTCCACACGGTGTCCACAGGTGTTTAAGGTGCGTGGGGGGGGGAGGGGCTGGCCCACAGGAGACACCAAGTACGCTGGCACACACCCAGGGGGGGGGGGGGGGGGCAATTCCTGCGAAATGTGAAGGCATGGGTTTTGCCTAAAATTGGCCAATTCGAAAAAAGGGGGGGGGGTTTACCTCTTTTGCGCGCAACTGAAATTTTCCAAAACGCGCCGCGGGGGGTTACCTTGGATGTGCACAAGTGTGTATTTGTCCATTTTTTGGGCATGCAGAAGGAAATTTGGGGGTGTCTTGCTTCAAAAGTGACGGATCTTTGCATGCTTACTTGATGCTGCTGTTTCACATATCAGGTGTGGCAGGGACGCGGTGGCCTAAGGGGTTAGCATACAACAACGGAGGCCTCCACTCTACCTCCTCACCAATGCCATGGTGGTTGTAGCCGCCCACACCCCCTGCCGGGGGGGGGGGGGGGCATGGACGATTTCTTTTCGGCGCGGCCCAACACCGAAGAGGGGTGCCTCACAGGGTGCCCAATCCTACAAGACGTACGTTTCGTCACGTTTCGCGTTTTGCATCACCGCTTCATGGGGTGCCCGGTCCCACAATAATGTCGTTTCCAATCCTTTCGCGTTTCGCATCACCGCTTCATGGGGTGTCCAATCCCACAATGCGGTCGTTTCGAGTAGTTTCGTGTTTCACGGGGTGCTCAATCCCAGAACTTCGGTTGTGCCAACAACAAGTACATCGTCCGTCCCGCTATGATCGTGTGTTGTTGTGTGTCTCGCGGCAATACGCGGAACCGCATGCACTTCGCACACAAAAAAAAACCTCCCTAGCGGATAGACCCATCTACCACTTTCACTTCAATATCCATTTCCTCAAGGCACCGCTTGCATTGCGTTGGTCCCAAGCCCCCCGCCATAGCGCAACGTCTTATGCACCTGCTTGACCACCTCACGTAATCGTCTACTTCTGCTGCCTTTTGGAGTCGCTACTCGACTTCCGTTCTGGTGCTTGTCGCTTCTGTGCCACTGAAGCTGCCACCGGTGTCTTCCCACTTTTCGCTTGCTTGCTTTGCCCGCGGGGTTGCTTGAGGGTCTTTTTGTACACTTTCTGGTGTCCTGTCGCGACGACCACTTTGGCACTGCTTGGCACTGCTGTCCGAACTGCTGCTTTCGGAACTAGACTCCGATGATGTACAGGACGTCCCACCACTACTAGAATTGTTCGTTGACAAACTATCCGTGTCGGACCCGTCTGACTCATCAAACGTGCGACGCTTTGGACGCCAATCTTCATCGGCCTCACCTGCAGGTCGTCGTGTGCCATATTTGTCCCCTCCTTCATCACTCGTGGTTGTGGCTTGTCCCGTGCCTTCCTCCGCTTCCTTGTCCACATGAATGGTAATCCGCCGCACCTTTTCTCTTTTCTCCGCCTTTGTCTTCCGAGCACGCCAAGGGAATCTGCTTCTCCACAATCCAATCACGTACTTCAAATGTTTCGGGGTCCAAGCCGGGATGCACGAGCCGCAGGCGGCACTTGATATTCAATGTGAACGGGGATGCGGGGCACATCGGAACTGGACACTTCCTTAGGACATAGCGCTTCTTCTCCAACGCCTTCTTGTACTTGAAGCTATACCGGTAAGGGCAGTTGGTGCACACCTTCGTCCCATTCAATGCGGTTTCGCAGGTCCCGGTGGAACGACCGCAAAAGCCACATGGCTCCGCTTGTCCACGGTGGTGTGCATCCGCCACGGCGTCACCTTTAGCAATGTGCGCTGCCACGTGCCCCCACATTATGCGCAAGGGCACTGCCGCATCACAAAAGAGGCAACATCGTACATCATATGCAAGCCGCAAGTCGTAAGCCTGAACTCCATCGTATGGCGCTGCAACGATCACGGGGCAGTACTTGATGTCTTGGCCGCGGCATCAATGAACGTATTCAAGATGTTCGGGTCTACTTCCCATCTTCCCTCATCAGTGATGTCCAAGTCCACAAAGGTGGTGCTCACTGCGTCCACGTCGATGGTTGGACCAAACCCGCCACTCCATTGTAGTGCCACTTGCGCGTTTGGGCAGGAAAACGACAAGAATTCTCCACTAAGCTTCGCACCTTGGGTGTGCTTCAAGCCCATGGCCGACGGATATGCAATCGTTGTGCCTTCCAAAATACACTTTAGCAAGCTGAAGACCCCTGCTGACTGCTGATGGCGAATTGTACGTTACCAATGTCGCAAACGGCGTTCCGGGCGCAACCTCATGTGCGGGTGGGGGTGCAACACGTGGTCCCAGACATCGTCCTTCACCCTTCGCAACGGCTCCGTAGAATCATGCTCCAAATGCTGTTGAAAACCTCGTTGATGTACGGGGGCATGTGGACGAAGGACCTGTCATTTAATTTGACATATGCCGCCGACCGGTCCGACCCATGTGCAATTTGTAAGAATGACTCCCAAGCATGACCTTCGGGGACTTCGGAGCTTGGGTTGCCTCGCACTGCTGTTTCCGGTACTTCTTCCACCACCACACAGACATCTTTCTCCTCATCAACTTCCTTTTGTAGAGACCGGCCCTTTGGTTTCAAGAGGGTTGCTCCTTCCGAAAATAACTGATCGAATATACCAATGCTACCTTGCGTTCCAATGCTAGGGTGTATAGCCAGAATCTTTTCTGCTTCATTGATACATGGCCGCTACATAGTGGTAGTGTGAGGTGGACTAAGCAAACCCTTCCCCCCCAAAAAGGGGGGGTTTTGGTTATGTGAAAACCCTACTTTTGCCTAAAAATTTAGCCAACGAAAAAAGGGGGGGTTATGCAAAACCCCCATGCTGTCATTCTCCGCAAAAACGCCCCCCCCCCCCCCGCACACACCATCTACTTACAGTGCATAACACTCAGTGGTCACTGGGGAGACAGCCCCCATTATTGAAGCTTAGGCTGTTTTGTCCCCTGTTTCATCCACTGAATCCCCCAACCAGGGTGTTGTGTCCAACTACATGAATAATGAAGATGGCCTGGAGCAGCAATGTGGTAATTGAGTAGCAAAGTACATGTGACGTCTCATGTCATAAAGGGGACCCTGTATTGGGCTTTTTTTTTTGCACATTGATTCAAGATTGAAGTCTCTCCTTGGGAGGGTGGTTGATGTGTTGAAAGGGCCCTGAAGGGTTTTATCTTGATATGAATATGGCATTGCACAAGTAAGTGGTCCAGGGAATTTTTCGATTGTTCCTTAGCACCCTCACCTGTACACCAGGGGCTTGGACCACCCCCCAAAATTTCAGGGTGTTTGGTCTGGGTGAGGGTCTTCACGCTGCATGCCACAGCGGGGGTCCTTGAGCCGCAAGCTCATTCATTCATTGCATGTGCCAACTGCTTCCCCAGTGAGTATCCCAGTTTTTCAGGTCATTGCTTGGTCTGCAGGTCACCCTGCACATACATACATTCAATGATCCGATCTGTGGATCATTTCAGGATAAATTCAGTGGGCAAATGGGCATGGGCGAAGGTTTTGCTGACAGGCTTATGAGCGCCAACTCCCTGCCGAACCACCTGGGTTGAATGAAACGGTTTCCACAATCTTGTTTGGTGTCTGTGCTCGGAACATTTTTTATACTGGTCTAGTTTGTGGACTCATCAGTAGGTTGCACACAGCAAACAGAGAGGATGTTCAGCTTGGTTAACTGCTTTGGTTGACTCGAGTGGCCCTGTTCATTCCAGGGCCGTCACCTGTGGTCTATGGCAACGTGCAGCCAAATTATTTTATCAATACCGGTACTACCCAGGATGAGATTATTACGCCACTGCATATTCTCACTTTATTGCATTGCAACATCAACACCTGCGATGGGTTGTCAAGCATGCCGGCCATCTCTTTGAAATCTGCACTGTCATCTGAATGCCCACATGTGTCCCAAGGGTCGGAGCTGGAAGTGTTCTGCTGACTCGGCTGGCTCTCATTCAAACTTGAACGTAGTTCGCCATTAAAGGGTGTGAGGGGACTGCTTGGCTCCTGACAGAAGAGGAAATGTTGCAAAGCTTTCGCTTGCTCAATGCAAAGGCGCCGCACACACAACGCTGGTCTGTTCCCAGTGCATCCTATATCACAGCAGTCCCTGCAAAAGACTCATCTTTGAAGTGGAGCCGACCAGAGCCGAGGTTTTAGCTGTACGCATACGGATGTACAGATGCGTAGGGCTAGGCTCAATGCTTGCATACGGCTGTGTATGGCTGCTAGGCTTGCTATGGTAATGCAGTGCTCGCGGCTTTACATACACTCACGTCATATTGGTGCTGGTGTGTGTGTTCTAAGGCCACTGCTATGAAAAAAATGACCCCCATCAATTCTGAGCCAGTTGCTACACAATTGGCGCCCAATGGGCCAAGCACCACAAACAAATCCTTCAAGGTGTCCATGAGCAAGCAACAATGCCCCGGTAGGATGTTTTAGGCTGGCCATGTCCTCGGGCATCAACCTCAACTGCAGTGTATCCCAACCATCACGGCACAATGCAGTCTCATAAGTAGCCAAAGGAGGTCGAAATTACAACAGCCATGCAAAGAAAGTGCCCTCCAATAGGCACGTTCATCGGACGCAGCGGGCACTTTAGGGGAACCGGTCAACAAAAAAAACCGGTGTGTGGCTGCATACGGCTACACTGAAAAGCTGCATACGGCTTCGTACGGCTCAGGTTGGCTACTCCGTACAGCGATATACAGCATGCACGGCTGTAACCGTGGGAGCCAACCTGCAAACGCCGCAGCTCCCCTGGCCTACTGGCTGAGTCACGCCTCCTCCTCCTCGCACGCAAGCATGCATGAAAGTGTCAATGCCAATAATGCAGCAGCGGCGACACAAGGGGTCAGGCGTTGTGGCCCCGTAGTTGCCAAATCCAATACGAACCTGAGGACATGCCAAGACGTCATCAACAATATCAATGAGATCCAAATCATTGTCATCGAAGTTGGGTTCTGGAAAATCAAACTTTGGAGAATCCTTCTCAGCAACCTGCAGAGGTGGCAAACAAAAAGCACGGGTGGACAAATAATAACTGTGTTGGGATCACGCTAGGGTGCCTGCCGCAGAGTGAAAAAAAACAAGACAGAAATGTTCAAGATTGGACCAATTTGTGTCAAACTGTCTGCTATCACTGCTTGCGACGTGCTGACCTTCAGCACCATGAGGCGGGGACCTCAATGGAGACGCTACCATGGCATGCCCCATCATACCTGAATTGGCGTGGGCCGTTGTTTCTTATGGAATCCCCCTGTCTTCGTCCCAAAGCTGCTGCTGGTGGTGGTCTCCTTCTGAGGCTGGGCGTTGCGCCGCTTCATGCGATTTGACTTGTCCCCACTGCTCTCTGCAAATTTGACCTCCAGTGGGCGGTCACCGACGGGCATACCATGAACTGCTTCTTTGGCTATGCGGGCCTCCTTCACACTGGAAAACCGCACAAATCCTGCGCCTTTACTTTTCCCTGTCAAACGAAATAACGTAGCATGGGCGCTTTGCATGCAGTGACCAAAGCACCACACCATTCGAGTCGCGCTGTGGGTCGTGCATGTACACCTATTGTCGGGTTGGTCAGCACCACGAGGGAAATAATTTTCCCATAAACTTGGAAGATTTCTCTCAGCTTGCCGACGGTGTAATGCGGAGGTAAGTTGCAGACGTACAGGTTGGCGGACGGCTTGCTGCTGAACCCCTTATCCTTGTCATGGACCGCCAACCGAGACTTGAGAAGCGAACCTTGTAGCACCTTGCCGTTGAGGTTCTCGACAGCCTTGGCTGCCATAACTAAACAAATGGTTGCAGGAGAGTCAGCAGGTGTGGCAGTGCCAACAGACCCTGCCGAAGCGAAAGGTTCGATGGCAAATCAAACAAAGCTGCAAAAGCACATTGCACCTGGTGTCGTGTACTGCACGAACCCGATTGGAGAGTGATCGGGTTTGTGTACCACCTTGTGGCTGAAGATTTGTCCGTAGACAGACACCAGCTCTCTGAACGCCTCGTCCGTAATAGATTTGGGAAGTCCAGAAATGTAGATATTTGTCTCGTTCTGTTCTTCGCAAGCCTCCTTTGCAGCTTTTGTCGACGTCGATACAGTTTTTCCCGTGGACTTTTTGGCATGGGGCGGCTGCGGAGGAGGTTGGGCCTTCAGCTCGGTTGCTTGCGACGCCTGCTTCTGCTGCTGCTGCTGCTGCACGGCAGCCAGCAAGGTGGAGCTCTGCTGCGGCAGCACACTTGGCAGCACTTCTGTATTCAGATGCACAGGCTGCGCACCCTCAAGTGCCATTGCCAGGGACGGATCGTGCGTGTAAAAATCCTTGACAGCAGCTGGTTGAGCAGTGGGTTGCATTGCGGGTACCATCATCACTGAGCCTGAGGCCAACTGCGGGTTCTGTGACACGAAAGTTGGACGACGTAAGTGACCTGGTGATCCTTCATTGCGGCAACACGAAACAGCCACAAGGAAAACAGCAAAGCAAAAACTATGAGCACGTCAGGCGGTTCAACGGCAAGGTAACTCGTGTACTCAGGGCACCACACCATGAGCAAAGCTTGCAGCCAAGCAGCCGTTGCGCTGGATTGAGTTTGGTTGGCGCCCTTCGGGATGGCGTACATTTTGTGTTGCTAGATAAGTCGCACACCAAGGGGCCTTTTGAAATGACGCAAACATCTGAGCATTCCGATTGGTTGTTTTGGATGAAGTTAGGTACGATTTGCTAGATGGATCGGAGTGCTGTTCTCCGCCGTCCACGACTATCAAATTCTAGCCAGTATCAGTGAACTTCCACAAACAGGGTGAGTACCATAGTCGCAGTCATCCGTTGTGGGGCATGATGTAAAAGTACTTTGGGACTGCGAAAGTTCGGCTTGGGTGGGCACACGCGACGGGTTGACTGTAGGACAGTAGAACAGGGGGGGGGGATGAGCGACAATCTGAGAACTTTGGGGGGGGAGGATGGGGGCTCCGGCGATTCCCATTCTCAAGTTCGTCGTCGGGACTGCCGGAAACCCAAAAACGACCCTCTGTGGCTGGAACCTTGTTCCTTTCCGCTGCGTGTATGCTTGCTTGTAAGATGACGAATCAATAGATCAGCATGATTATGATTTAATCGGCCCGTTGACAATGTGGTATTGCCTTGCGTTTCCGACCTGTTTTGGCTGGTTTTGGAAAAAGTCGTTTTTTCGTACTTTTCACACTATGAAAACCAAGTTGGGCATTGTAGCCACTGCTGCAATCTGTAAATCTAGTAGGTTGACTTGTTGTGAGTTTCCAAAGTGTGACCTCATGGCGTTACAGGAGATGTATGACACAGCTCGTAAAATCGTGGAGAATTTGGAAATGTATTGGTGTTTGAGTAGGAATGACAAGAAGGTGACACATTTTCGAAAGGAGATGCACTATGTTGAGGATGCTGGTCTTTATCCAGGGCTTGTGTCTTTTGCTTCAGGGTTACACGGGTGCAGGAAGGAGTGTGGGGCCACCGACTGGTGTTGGAGGGAGCGGTGGGGGGGTCCGGCCATTCCCATTCTGAACCGAAAATTCTGAGATTGTCGCATATTCTCCCCCCAGGGGTGAAAGACGCTCATAACAACGGAGAGCGGATGAAGGAAAGTAGACCAGATAATTTACGAGACGACGAAGAAAGAATGTCACAGGGCTTTGGTACTGCAGGTAGTTGCAGAGGTTTTAGTGGCCCAACAATGGCAAGGAACACAGGAAGATTGTAACCAAGGGGAAAAGTTGCAACCAAGCGGGAAGGTTGAGGTATTCCTGTAAATGCATGACGGTTGGGTACTGTCAAGGAAGTAAAGCTTCAAAAAACAGCCTTGTGCAGCAGCCCAATGAGCTATGAGGATCCTTTAAAGTAGAAAAGAGGCCATTGAGGGTGTAGCAATGTAACTATTAATAGCGAATCCAAGGGCCTTGTTGTGTACCCCCGGCCCCAAGGAAGGATCCAAGGGCTTTGATGTGTACCCACGGCCGCAAGGGAGGGTCCAAAGGCCATGATGTGTACCCACGGCTTCAAGGGATGATTCGAGGGCCTTGATGTGTACCCACAGTCGCCAGAGAGGATCCACGGGCCTTGATGTGTACCCATGGCCCCAAGGAAGGATCCAGAGGCCTGGATGTGTACCCACGGCCCCAAATGAGGATCCAACGGCTTTGATGTCTACCCACGGCTTCAAGGGAAGATCTAAGGGCCTTGATGTATACCCAGCCCCAAGGGGGTATCCAAAGGCCTTGATGTGTATCCACGGCACCAAGAGAGGATCCAAGGGCCTTTAACCAGACATGGCACAGTGATACCGCATCTTTTCAGTAAGACTCGGAGCCCGTTTTCCCAATTCATGGGAAAAAATGGTTTTTCGGCAATAATCGGAGGTTATTTTCAACACAACCGGCATAACCAGTTATTTTGAAAGCTGATTGAAACCAATTGATCGGAGTGGTTGACAATTTTGGGGTTCTTGTCACCAATACAATTTGTCCAATTTTTGCCCTAAAAAGAAGCTTTGTTAGCTATAAAAGATGGTTGATGGTGAAATACAACTTCCGAGGTAGTTTTGACTAGTGCTGTTCGACTTGTATGCGTCTTTTCTAAAAGATCGCAAAAATGTGGTTAGTGAAGGGCAACTAATCGGGAAATCTCATTATTCTGAAAACCATGAATCCGCACAAGTGGTTGCTTCTGTGAAAATAAATAATCCTTAAAAACCGGTTATTTTCAAAACTAATAGGTTCCAAACCTTACTTGGAAGCATACAGCGGCACTCTTCATATGTGCCAAAGCAATGTTTGTTCAAATAAATTAAGCAATTTTATGAAAAGAACAAAGTTTCAATGTATGTTTGCTCTCCAGGCTTCGGTACGGGGGCGCTATGCACTTTGTTCAAAAAGTGTAACATATGTTTATTTCGCGAGCGACAAACGGGGATGGAATGTGTCCATTCTTATTGTGCTAAAAAGGTTGTAACGAGAAGTAATGAAAAATTGGCCTTTTCATGTTCAACATGCTCTACACCCGTTGTACTTTTGCAATCATGAAAACAAAGTAGGGTTTGCAACCGGTTCTGGCGATTAACCGATTAATCGATTGATCGGCGATTATCGTCCATCATTTTCAAAACATTGCATTGAATCGGTTATTTTTTTTAAAAAAAATCCCCATGGCATCGATTATTTAATCAGAAATGCTGCTGCGAAGCGCGCCGCCAACATCGCGCGGCGCAGCGCGGAAATTACGTAATAAAAAATTACTGTCAGCAGGATTTGAACGTGTGTCCCATGCTTTCATGGTCCTATGCATTTCCGCTGAACTAGCTTCAACCTTGACCACTGTTGAAGGCAACCTGTCATATTGCACCGACTGAAAATTGCGATCCATACCAAAAATTCAACAAATCCAAATGGTACGCTACATGTTACATGCTTGAATGTACATTTAGCGTCAGACTGCTTGCAAAAACAGCGTCCACAGCAGAAGTGAAGCTTGTAGCATTTGGCAATCGGCATCCGATGTCGCACGAAAGAAACAGCGCTCAAGGTGCAACATACATATGAGACTAATAACTGTAAGTAGCCAGCAACCCGGCTCCCAATGTGCCTTCCTTCATTGCTTGAGCTAAATCCGATTAAGTCAACCCGGCAGCACTGAACAAGCATTCCACCCCAGCCAATGTCGCCAAACACGCAAGGTATTGCCGGGCCATCTTGTTCAAGTAGAGAAAACGATGACGGTGCTATTGCCATCAGCCAATGACGCTCGTGTGCATGTCAGCAACTGCCAAGGAAAAGTAATCATCCAAGTCATCGCGAAAAAAATCATTGTTGCACTCCGGTGGTGCAGCATTACCAACGAATTGTGCAGCCAACAAAGAGGTCAAACCTTTACGTGCATCCTTTGGTTGGCGAACCATTGCAGCCTTTGGTTTCCATTTCAAGCTCCACTCTTGTCTAACACTGTTAACTGCAGTATCGCTCTCCTCATCGCTCAAGAAACGGAAGTTTTTGAGCCTTGGGTCCAGAGAAAGATGTCCTTGATTAGTGCCCTATAGATTTTGATGAAATCCTGCAGGTTTTTGATGGTGAAATCCCAAAACCAAAGGAGCAAGTAGAGCAAGAAATAGTTTGAAATCCAGTGTAACATAGAAGGGCTGCAGATAGACAAAGCACGTATAAATACAAAGATTCAATCACAAATGGATAGAACCGAAGAAGGTCCCTACCAGGACCGGCCCCTGCTGTGCCCCTTCCGCCTGTCACCCCTGCTGACTTGCTCCTGATCAGCGATTGCATTTCTCAAAGTCCAGGGTCCAAAATCCAAAAATATAGAAAATACAATCCTCCTTCAACCCTGAACAGCAACCAGATCCCACAAATACAGCAATAACCCAATCCACACTGCGGGCTTCCGTTCAGCACACCGGTTGTCTCACGGTGGCGGGCATGTACAAGAATTGCACCAAAGAAGATAGCCCTGAAATTGGCATATGAACACAAATGAAGCAAAGTTGGGGGAAGAGGTAAACATACACAGCCTGAGCCATAGACCCCTCATTCCGTGGACTCAAGACCTTCCCCTGACTCACCAACATGATGTCCTGAACCCAGTCAAATAAGATGGTTAAATGCCATGTGTCAGAAGTCACTACACAAACCCCAAAAATGTGTTCACTCCCAAGCCTCTAAATCCTAGCCCAATAGGGGAGGTGGCGTGTCATGGCCTGGGGTGGCACTCAGGACCATGCCCTACCCTGACAAAACCTTGGTTGGACTTGGAGTCAAATGGGCTTGGAGAACTGCCCCATGAAGATGACCTCACAACAGGGCAAAATCAGGCAAATCACACCATAATGCCCAAAATTCAATTATATACTCAAAAATGCATGCGGCAAATGTTAAAATGCTCCATGCATGTGTCAAACCGGAAAGTAGTATACAAGGGTGATATAGACCAAAGGTCCATGCCCAAGAATATCCCATCATTGGCTCCGAAACCCCTCCGGTTATGTACATGACACACTTCACAAGTCAACTCATGAATTTGAGACCTAATTTTGTGAGGCCTCGTGTGCCAAGCCAAAGTGACCACGTGATCCGGCATATGGTGAGGTACAACACCGAAGCATATGCCAACATATAAGCAACATACCATAGTTCACGGATCTCTAGGCACTTTACTGTTAGCCGACTAGTTGAGCACATAGAACACAAAAATGAGCATAAAATGAGGTCAAAAACATGCAAATAATGCCAAATTCAAGATAATTACAATAGTATATAACTTCGCTCACCCATGGTATCAACATATGATTCAAAACACAATTGCGTGGGACCATTTGCAAACAATCCCCCCACTTGGATCCCCACATGGACGCATAGGGACACCTTCGAACCTCCTCCCAAGACGCACCACGAAAATGGGAAAATTGATAATGGCGCTTGTGGGTCGCTCCGTAAGCCCTCCCACATGCACTATATGAGCGGTAGACTTAGTCTAGCGCTATGGAGTTCACCATTGGGACATGGGCGAAGCCCTTGCCACGTATGACTCCATATATCTTCCTACAAACGGAGATATATAACATGGGCGTGAGCATATCGAAGCACATACCATGCATATAACACATACCCTTAAAAGGTGGCTCCCACCATGATATGCCATGCCCCTCCATGGACATAACTTCACGTTAAAAATACGTAGGAACCCAAGGAAAGTATCTATGCAACCTCAACACTCATGCGGTACACTCGAAAGTCGCATTAAAATATTCGGTTGCACGGTCCAAGAGTTATATATCACTTTCTACCCTCTTGACCATTATCCCTTGCTATACCGGGCATGTGTACACACCAAAGGCGTTTGATGCTTCTTAAATTAAGTTGAGACCAAGGCGGTTCCAACCCAATTCTCGAAATTGTTTTTCCCCGCCGTGAGCCGGAGATATGATTCTTCAACGTGGCCTCACGAATCACTTTTGTATCGACCATATCTCCAAGAAAAATGAGGGAGATAACAGAAGGAAAATTGATTCGTGATCGGGGAAAAATGTATGACCACTCGAGATTCATCATATCGAGTGCGGCGATGTCGAAGTCGAAAATCCGATTCTGAAAGTCTGAAAAAATCGGATTAATTTTGCGAGTGTACAAAATGAAAATTGCGGAAGCAACGAACCCTTTACTGATGAAATCTGACCCTTCATCGGGGTTTCCGCCAAAATATCTGTAAATAACAGTTAACCAATCGGTTACCGCAAAATCGCGAGCCAACTGACAGTCGCCGATACATTGACAATCAGAACGAAAGGCGGAAAAATTACGGAAACATTATGATAAAAAAACCCTGTTGATTCCTGATATTCTGATATATAAATCTCAGCTGGCGGCGCCTCGGTACTGAATATGGCCGCTCATAGCCGGAATGGCCGAACCTATCACACTATCACATGGGGTTAGGTCAGGTGGATGGGAGAGTATGATATCAGCCAATGGCGGCTTGCCGGCACATAGATACACACCCCAAGTGACCCCAAGATGGCCACGGGGGTCCGAACCGGCTTCACCCCCCTTCTCAGAGCGTTGTATCCGCTCGGAAGTCATTGAAGAGAGGACGGGAGGACCCGGATGGGCTCCAAACCCCCCCCCCCCCCATGTCCCAAGGACACATGGAGGCCCCACACACGTCCTAGGCGTCCCCCACGCCCCAAGGGAGGGGTGAGGGCACTGATAATCGGTGCCCTACGCCATATCCGGTCTCCTCTTGATCTACAACATGGACCCAGGGGATCAAAGATAGAGAAACGTCGTCGGTCGACCTAAATAAGTATACCACAATGAAATATATATGTGGAGATCGAGTGAAGGGGGTATATGGCCAATGACTTAGGCGGCTCAAGTTGCATGGTCCAAATGCGCCCAAAACTGCCTCTGCACGGCACTGCGAAAAAATAGTCCTTTCGGGGGGGGCGTAAAACGCAAGAACCAAAAATCCCGTGAAAAGCAATTAACTGGTCCATTTTCCTTTATTTTCAACAAAACCGACTGCCCGGGAAAATGATTTATTTCCACCAAAATGAACTTCTTTTTTGGGAAAACCACGACTTTTTGTTTCCTGTACCATTTATGCTTTGCAATAAAAACACCCGTGAGCTTTCAATCTTTTGGAAAACCAGTTTTCGAAAACCATGTTGCACGCAGCACCACAAGAAGCATTTTTTGGTACCACTTCTTTGCGCGAGGCATCGCGCAAACACCAACACAACAGCGCAATAAAATGCATCACAGAGAAAAATGTGCCGCACAAGGTGACAGCACAAAGGTCGTCGAAGAGGAACGCATAGCGCGAGCCCTCGCGCATAATATATCAGAACAAGCGATGAAATTACTTTTTCTTCGGGACAGTTTGCATCTTAGAACCCATAGCCTTAGCAACGGACGTGTTACCCTTAGGAGGTGGCTTTGCGGGCGCGCTTCTTGGTTGGGACTGACGGCGTGGCTGCTTGAATGGAGTTGGGCCCCGGTTTCCTCGGACTTCGGCTTCGCTGCCACTTTCTTCGCTGCCTTGCCCTGGGAGACCTGCGCTTCCTCCTCCTCTTCTTCCTCGCTCTCCTCCTCTTCATCCCCATCGCTCTCGTCGGATTCTGCACCGGTAACCGACTTCGCTGCCTGAGGCTTGGAGGCAGTCTTCTTCTTCTTGGGGGCTGGTTCCCCACCAGTAGACTTCCGCTTTGCAGGGGCCAGTGCTTCTGCAGCTTGACCTTTCTCAACAGTCTCTTCCTCCTTCAGCGACAACGCCTCATAACCCACCTTGTCCTCGCAAACCCATAGGGGAATACCACGGTTTGCCCAGTTGGCTTGCTGGTCCCAATCACCAGACGCGTGCAGTTTCGACTCTTGTGTCAATACATGGTTCAACTGAGTCTGCACCCTGTTGACCCAATTGGAGAGATTGTCGGAGGTAACACCAAGAAGGTACATGCGAGAATCCAGCTCGACGGACGCGATCTTGCACACCAGATCCGGCTGATGATCAATGAACACAAGCGCAGGCTTGAAGGTTTTATCCTGCTTCAGGTGAAAGAGGTGAGTGTCGAAATACCACATAACCGTCGTTATCGGAAGGTGACCGCCAAATTCAACAGGATCCATCTCCTCTACTTGAGGAGGTCGAAATGTCAGATAATTCGGAATCTGCAATGAGGGAGAAGTTATTGCGCGAGGCCTCGCGCCAAGAGCGGACGTAATGAGGGAATTATACCTTTCTCGACCAGCTATCCGGTGACGCCATCAGCAACCAGCGAACATCAAACGTTGTAAGATCCCCTGCAGGCTTCGGTTTGACTGGCCAACTGAAGATGGGAATAAGCAACATGTGGCCAATGCGCGGCGCGTTGAAATCATCGTTGAGACGCCTCTCTGTTTCCGTTTCCAGCACGTTGAACATGTTGTCAGCAACAGCTTTGGAACCGCAGATAAGGGTATCGGCACGCGCCATCTCTTCATACAGCCAGGCTGGGCAAATCGTCTCAGGAGCAAGATGTTCAAATATGTCGCCGTTGATGATAATCAGGTTCTTGTCAATCTCCATGAACCGCTTCGGGGGTTCGTGGTTCAACGCTGCAATTCGGGTCGCCTTAACTGTGATAGTTTGACTTGACAATGATGGATCCTGCTGTTCCACTGTCTTGAAGTCACCAGCAACGCCAGCAGGTGGGGGGACCACACGGCTCTTGGTAGGCTCTTGACCCAAGAGTTTTTGGACGTTGAGGATTTTCGGGGGGGCGGGTTTGCCTTTCTCTGCCACCTGCCACAGTGGTGTGCGAATCATGGATTTCCATGCCGGCCATGGACCGCAACTTTTGCCTTCAGACTCACGCCAATAGCCCCATGTACCAAGAGTCACCTTCAGGGCAGGCCTTCCAAGTGCAGCAACCTCTTTGCGGGTCCGCATGTCTTTGGCTAAAGAACAGAAATGGAGAAAGTGCGGCGCACTGATGCAGAAATGGAACCCAAGTCGCGTCGATGGTACACACCTTTCTCAGGTCGAACGTACTGGCCGTTGTGCGGGTGGTCCAGATGCATTGAGACCCACTGCTCAAGGATGATGTCGTCAAACGAATTCTGCAAGGATTTAAGGGTTTTTTTTTCTTCCTGCATCACTTCTGCCACTTTGTTGTAGAACTCCGGCAACAGGATCCCGTCTAGTTTCTTCAGCGCGTTCTTCGTGATTTTCTCCCCTTTGTCGTGGAACTTCTGCAGACCTTTCACACCTTCCGGACCAGCATAGTAGGCAAACGTCATAAAATCTTTCCACAATTTTTACGTTTTGTCCTGAAAGTGACAACGTTATGCGCGAGGCCTCGCGCAACGAAGAGCGCCGAAACAACAATTAATGAACATACGAATTGACCAGGTTGCTTCAGTTCAGCGGTTGGAACCAGGGCACTCATCTGCAGAGCATCCACAATGGCGATCTTGAGATTGCTGTACGTGTCAGGTAGGCGTCGCCGCCGCTGATCTTCAACACATTGAATGAGGTTATCTGCTGCCTCATACAGCGGAATTGGCTCAACGTCTTGTGCGCTTCCTTGTGCTTGTCCCGCCAGCTTTGCACGGAAGGCCCACGGTGTCGTAGGCTTTAGAATATCGGCGATGCATGTAGTATGCCACTGCTGCAGATCCAGACACGCGGTGCGTCGCTTCTCCCGAATCTTCGCAACCGCTTCCACGCTGTGCTGTCCAGATACACACCAATAATCGCCATCTGCAAATATGAGACACGTCTTTGCGCGAGGGCTCGCGCAACGAGAAGAGCGAAAAGTCGGTTGGTAACATACTATTATCTTCCCAGAGAACGACGTGTAATGGGCCTGTTGGCGGTGCTGCTTCGAGTGACTCAATACGCTTCTGCAGTGACTTTGCATCTCTCCGTCTGATCTGCCCCTTTGTCTTCTCCTGGTCGATTCTCACGTTGTCCAGCTCAACCTCCACCTGCCTCTCGTCCGGCTTCAGGTGGTCCTCGATGTCAGTACCCAAGGTTAAGCCAGGATCTGGTGTTTCCTTCTTCTTACGCCCCTTCTTTGGTGTTCCAGCCTCCGATCCTGAGGTCCCAGGGTCATAGTCGGTATCTTCTCGTTCCTCGGCTGTTTTTTGGGCGGGGCTTGCCATTCTGCGATAAGAAGAAAGCCTGTATTGAGGAAACATAACATTAAAAATGGGTAAAATCGTCGTCGATAATGCATATGTGGGGTGCTTTTAGGGAATACGAGTACAATATGGTTGAGAATGCAAAACTGAAGGGGCACGCCACTGTTTTTGACTGACAACCTTGCGCGAGGCCTCGCGCAAGAGAGGGGGTGTACTAACCTGTTGTTTCATGCTGTTTGCGCGAGGCCTCGCGCATCACTGCATGTTCTCCAATCTTCTTCGAACGTTTCGCAGCGTGTCGGCCTCTCTCTGTTCCTCCAACACACTGCGTTGGGGGATCAGCTCCGACAGTTTTCGCTTGAAACCAGCCTTAAGTGGCCCCTGCTGCGTTAGCACCAACAACACAGACACAAGGACTTGTTTATAGTGGTTAGAACCCTTTGGAATTAGAAGAGACGGTGGAAAGTTAGGTACACCCCTGCGCGGCCAATGCGCCTGAATTGCACAAGTAGGCTCAGCACACCACCTAACCCAAGGCACATATACACGCTCTGCGTTCAAGTAAGCAGTTAACCGCTGACGCACGGAATTGACAAAGGAATTGGGGATTTTACAGACGTTCACCCTGTGACCTTCTTTGCGGATAGTGATGAGGTGATACAGATCGTCAACATCTTCAATGGTTACTGCACCTCTGTTCTGGCCCTTCTTTGTCACAAGGCTGGAAAGCAGACTTTCGCAAAAATCCTCGGCAAAAGCCTGTCCAGGCATGGCTGTGTGCCACGCAGTGTGGCACAATAGCGCAGTTGCAACAGTGCGTTCGTATTTCAAAAGTGTGTCCCCCATGTTCAAACGGTCTAACAGACACATAACAATCTGCAATCCCTCAGAAGCAAAAACACCCGTGTTGGCCGTCTCCCCGGCCCAATTGCACTGCCTAACGAGGTGTCCCAGGTACAGTAACATGGGACAGTATTGTGTTAACAGAACCTGCATGGCCTTACACACAGTGTAACGAAGGCGACTTCGCCGATTTGCAGGACGTGCCAGTTCAAGGGAACGACATTTTCGGTTAAGGCGCCGTATGTGGGGGCCCATACCCAACAGCAGTGCACCAACAGTTATCTCCATTGTGATCAGCTTGGGAAAACAGGGGACTGTGTCACCGCTGCGCAACAAACCCTTACGGAAAAAGGTCACAATCGGCCAAAATGAGCGAAACGTTTGTGTAACGCAAAATTTGTACGTGTGCCAGAAACCATATAAAATAGGGTGTGAACGCAAAAAAAGCCGGACGTTCCAACCCGTTGTTTTTTCACCGTACATCATCTTACAAATGCGGTAATGGATGTTCTCATCACATAAGACAGGGACAACTGGTCGGCTGTGCTGCGCCAAGTCCCTAGTAAATTGCAGTAGGTTAAGAAGCGATAGGTTGCCGCTTACCTTTTCTTTCCTTAGACAAAGGGGTCGCCAATGTGGTCTCTTGGCAGGTACAGGGCGAATAATGTCAAGCGGTGCCCTAATGTTTCGCACAACAGGTCGCGTGCCTGCAAATCCTAGATCGTGCAGGATACGTGCAAACGTTCCCTCGGTGTTTCCCAGCATGCGTGCAACAATGGGAACACCCCGTTCAAGGTCTTCCAGGGTAGGATGACCATGCCAGTAGCGCGGTGCATCCTTGAGTAGCAACACAGCCAACGCTGTTGCGTTCAGGCTTTTGTCGTTCTTGTCGGGATTTGTGGTAAACTGTTTGTTGTACCAGTTGTCCATCCACAACACAACCCACTGTTGGTAAATTTTGTCCCATGTAGTCTGTAACCTGACTGCGGCCTTCTCCTTCAGCGAAGGTGCGCTGTATTGAAGCGGTATGGGGTGCTTCACCCATACCTGCTGCCCAGCCTGTGGCGCTCTTCGCCAGGCTGGCTCAGGAATTTTCCTGTGCTGATTACGGCATCTTGATTTCTGTGGGATTTCTGTAAAATACCCCAGAAATCGTCATTTTTCGTCATTTCTGGGCTGGCAACGACAGTCGTCGCCTGCGCGACGCAGCCCCAGATCGAGGATTTATTTCTCGATTTCTAAAGATTTTAAGCAATTTTATTATTGTTTTATCGTTTTTAGAAATAAAGGAATATAACGTGACCTTTTTCGCGGCGTTCCGCGAAGGTCCAGTTTTGCGAAATCAGTCACGTTCACGCATTTTTCAAAAATTCCTGAGGCGATCCCAGTAATCAGCCAGACGCCCATGGCGTGGCCCAACAGTGGGCCTTTTCATATATAGTTTGAATTGGCACAGAAACGCGTCGTGTCGGCTACGCGACGCGTTGGGGGGAGACACGCGAAATGAGTGTTTTTGACTCAAAAATCACTTTATTTCATTGTTTTTCGCCCAAAAACCACTGTTTGGCCCAGTTTGGGCAGGATCTCAGTGGAGATCATGAGGGCGACGCCTCGTAGCCGTCAGATTTTCTGATGGCGGCGACGCCGCCGCCTTCATTTCGTCTTCTTTTCTAAGCTATTTTATAGTATAGAATTGTTACATATACATATTACTTGTGTACATGTTTATATTGTCTACATATACCTTCATCTCTTGCCCAGGACGCCAGATTGTGTCATGGCCGAGGCAAGGATCAGAGAATTCTTTGGAGAAACCCAAATTCGAGAGGAAGTCTTGGATTTCATGGGATTGGGGTCGTGCATGCCAAGAGAAGCTTGGAGGTTGCCCTCCCCCCAAATGCTTCAAAAGAATTCTCCCGACGCCAAGGCCACCAAGGTGGTGTGACGGCCTGCGGACGGCGACGACGCCCAGACTGCAGGAGTACCGCTTCATCGCTGGGAAACATCTGCAGGAGCTAAGGTCCAGGGCATCAACATGATGAAGGAGGAATTCCTTGACTCCTACGATGGGTATGACCTTGGCTTCCCCATGGACCCTATGGAGCCCCCAAGTCTGTAATTGGCTCCGGGAGACGACCACAGCGACGACGACGCCAGGTACCGAACCACACAAGCAGGCGCGTTAATTCGTTGCCTTGGGTTGGTTGACCCTCCGGAGGTCCCACCCTAAATAGGCGCGGGTCGCCTTGGGTAGGAAATGACCCTAAATCCCCCAAATCAGGCGCGTTAATTCGTCGCCTTGGGTTGGGAACCGACCCTAAACAGGCGCGGGTCGCCTTGGGCAGGAAATGGCCCCAAATTCATGCGCGAGGAATTCGTTGCCTTGGGTTTGACCCTAAATAATTTTTTTTTGAATTTATTGAATTATTATGTTTCCATGCCCATGGAGAAAAAGGGCCAATATGTGCGCCTCAGCGCCATCAGTCAGGTCGGCAGGACCTGCAGCGCCCCTGGTTTGGTCACCAGAGGCTACAAGGAGTGCCAGGGACCAGTGTGGTCGCCTGGGGGGCAATTGCCCTATGAATATATCAAGAAAAAAAAAAGGGAGGGACCTACATGGGAGTGGCATGTAGATTCCTTACGAAGCCCCCCCCCCCCCCACTGTCCTGCTGAATCAGTTTTGAAACCAGGGCAGTGCAGGGGTCAGAGCGCCTCCTTGGCCTTGCCTTCCTTTGGATATAGGCAAGGCTTCTAAGGAGGGGGGTGAAGCGGTATGGGGTGCTTCACCCATACCCGCTGCCCAGCCTGTGGCGCTCTTTGCCAGGCTGGGTCAGGAATTTTCCTGTGCTGACTACGGCATCTTGATTTCTGTGGGATTTCTGTAAAATACCCCAGAAATCGTCATTTTTCGCCATTTCTGGGCTGGCAACGACAGTCGTCGCCTGCGCGACGCAGCCCCAGATCGAGGATTTATTTCTCGATTTCTAAAGATTTTAAGCAATTTTATTATTGTTTTATCGTTTTTAGAAATAAAGGAATATAACGTGACCTTTTTCGCGGCGTTCCGCGAAGGTCCAGTTTTGCGAAATCAGTCACGTTCACGCATTTTTCAAAAATTCCTGAGGCGATCCCAGTAATCAGCCAGACGCCCATGGCGTGGCCCAACAGTGGGCCTTTTCATATATAGTTTGAATTGGCACAGAAACGCGTCGTGTCGGCTACGCGACGCGTTGGGGGGAGACACGCGAAATGAGTGTTTTTGACTCAAAAATCACTTTATTTCATTGTTTTTCGCCCAAAAACCACTGTTAGGCCCAGTTTGGGCAGGATCTCAGTGGAGATCCTGATGGCGACGCCTCGTAGCCGTCGGATTTTCTGATGGCGGCGACGCCGCCGCCTTCATTTCGTCTTCTTTTCTAAGCTATTTTATAGTATAGAATTGTTACATATACATATTACTTGTCTACATGTTTATATTGTCTACATATACCTTCATCTCTTGCCCAGGACGCCAGATTGTGTCATGGCCGAGGCAAGGATCACAGAAATCTTTGGAGAAACCCAAATTCGAGAGGAAGTCTTGGATTTCATGGGATTGGGGTCGTGCATGCCAAGGGAAGCTTGGAGGTTGCCCTCCCCCCAAATGCTTCAGTATCGTGCCAGACCTGACCTTGCTAAAATGCGACGCTGCGCCCTACTTCCCTCTACCGCAACAACTGACTTTGGTTTTCCCTGGTATGGAACTGCGCGGTGGCGCATCAGCAAATAGAGGCGCCAGGCCTCCTCTATCAGAACACCAACCCATCTCTTCCCTTCTGCCGCAATCGCCTTTTCAACGCTGCAACGCGTCCGTTCATTTTTGCGCAGACGCAGAAAAAACACAAACAACAATCGCGCGCCCTCGTCCCCCTGTTTTAGCCCTTCCCACAGTTCTTCTGCCGTGTGGTACGGCGGTTTCTCTGAGCAGACATCGCGGAAAACTCCGGATGCTGCGGCCACTGTCTTCTCAAGGTCCACCTCTTTTCGCAGGGGCATTGTTGCTGTAAAGAATAATTGCGTAACTGTATCTGCGTAAAAATCGCTGTTTGAAAAACTTTCTTGATTTCAAACATCAACCTGTCACTCAGTTTTCGCGCGACCGATTATTCTGTGATTCGCTTGTCGCATGCACCATTTTCGGTTACCTGTAACTGTCTGGTGATCCCACATTTCACTAGTTAATCCTGATTGTGGTACCCAGTTGCGGCGCGCTTCTATCGCTGTTGGGCAGTGAAGTCAGCGGTGACCACAGTATGAAAACCGGAGATGCCGGCGGGACCTGTATGGGCGCCCATGCAGCAGCGCCGCATCAAGGGAACGTACATGCTGTGTAGTTGGTGGATCTGTCCAATTTTGGTTTTTATGAACGCTTGTGACCTCCATTGCGCGAGGCCTCGCGCAATGATCACCGAAACTTTAATGTTTTTCATGCGCCGTTCCATGCGCGAGGCCTCGCGCTTGAAACTGCAGTTTGTTCCGGAACATTTATATTTTTCAAGATTCTTGGGTACACCATTGTTGCAGTTTATTCGTTAATAGATCCATCTCTATCACGCAATCCTGATAATGGCACTAAGTTACTTGTATAAATACGACAGGGTTCCATTTTTCGACACCCTGCCTAATGCGTCGTGCTGTAGCACATTAATCTCACACAAATGAACGTCGCGAGGCCTCGCGCAAGGAATGGTCACCAAACAATACTTTTCCCTGTCTCGCCCATGGGACACATCATTCTTATAGAAATATTTAATCCGCCATACTTGTTTGCGACGCTTTTATAATATCCAGTAAAAACAACTATTTTTTGATGCGTTTGGAAACCTGTCATTTTCCTACCTTTTCCTTCGTTTTTGACCATGCAACTTGAGCCGCCTAAGAATGAAGGCCCAAAAATCCCCGGATGAACGCCCTCACCCATCTCCCAAGCACAAAAACAAACAAAAATGCCAAGGGGGATCCATTACGGTGCTACTGCAGCCACCAAATGGACCAACACGTCCTTGACATCCAAAGAAATGTTCTTTTTCTTCAGATAGTCCATCCAGACCGTGGTGTACCTCGGCACGAAACTGCTCGGAGGCTCCCACGAATCCCTGGATGCGGCGAATCCCTTCCAACGGACTTTATAAAGCCTCCCCCCAGGCGTCCCCGGGTCCGGCTTGTCCGCCAGGATCTTCTCGGCGGTGAAGTCGTCGTCCTCACCCTCGTCGTCCGAGTCCACATCGCCGGCCGTGAACTCGAAGGTGACGGGACGTCCGCTGGGGTCTGGTGCTCGGGGACAAAGCTGGGTGTGGTCGCGGTCCAGGATCTTGTTATCCCCCACACGAACTGCGTACACATCCTGCCCGACCCTCCGCACCATTACCCCCGGCACATACCAGGACGCCTGCCGATGCCTGGACAGGACATCCTTGTGGTGCCGCTCCACCCACACGGTGTCTTGGAGAGCATATTTCTGGACCTTTCCCTGCTTGAAGTACTTGGCCCTCTTCTCATGCTCGTCCTGAAGTGCCCTGCACACCTTGGCCGCCGTGTCGTCCGCCTCAGCCATCATATCATTCGCATCCCGGGCCACTTTGCCATGGATCAACCACGGGAGAGTGCGTGACACTCGATCCCGCAGGAACAGGATACGATGGGGCGACAGTCCAGTGGGGCCCGGAAGGTCATGGTACGCCCCGAGTACTCTCCACAGCGAATTGTACCAATTCCGGCCCGGTTCGTCGATGTGCAGCTGGCGGAACTTTTCGAACATCTGCCGCCCGGCCACCTCAGCTCGGCCATTCGACCGGCTGTGGTACGCCACGGTCTTGGCGTGCCGAATGCCCATGTGCTTGCACATCGTCTTGAACTACGTCCCCACAAACTGACTGCCCCGATGGCTGCAGATGACAGCCGGGACATCAAAAATCGTCAGCCAATGCCTGATCATGGCATTAGCGACGGTCTTGGCCTGCAGCCCCACTCCATGCTTGTCCTTCTTGTCCTTCTTCTTGGACTTCTTGCCAGGGACCGCCACGATATACCCACTGTGCCTATCCACCGCCAGGATGACACAGTCGTAGGTCTGTCCTTCCACGGTGACCTCAGGCATGGCGAATACATCCATGGCCACGGACCGCATAGGGGCTTCCGGTATAGCCGTGTACACCGGGTTGCCAGGCGTGGAGTGGTTGGGGCTCTTCGTGGCCCGACACACGGCGCAGTCGCTGCAGTACTTGTCCAGGAGGGCGTAGTACCCTGGTGGGAACTTGAAGCGCCACTCCAGGTCCTGCTGCATCTTGTCCCGACCAGGATGCATGAGCTGGGCGTTATGCCAGTGGTCAATGAGCTCCTCCATTCGGTTCTCAGGGACCAATAGCTTGTCCTTGAGGAACAGTTTGTCCCCATCCTCGGTCAAGCCCTCAGGCCATTCGTCGTCCGACGGGGCGCTCACGGCATTCCAGTACTTGGTCCAGTGCTCGGCTGCCGCATAGTCATCGGACCAGTCCTCTGTGAGCACCGACCTGACTAGCTCTACAGGGGCCACCATCCATTGCTCGAGAGTTTCCTCCCGAATAGCTTGGACGCGGGTACCCCGGAACTTGGCCAGGTCCGTACGGTTTGCCATCACCACAAAGCACTTGACCCCCTCTTGCTCCATGGCCTTCTCCATCTCGATGATGCGTTTGGCCTCCTCCGTCTCCTCAGCGTCCCCATGGCTTGAATGTCCATCCATGCCTTGCCCGCGGGGTAGGCCCATCGACTGAGGCAATCCGCCACAGTGTTGTCCTTACCCGGGACATACACGACGCTGAGGTCGAACTCGGCGAACGTCTCATGCCATCTGGCCCTCCTTGCCGCCGGTCCCGAGGGGGTGTCGACGTGCTCCTCGTGCCAGCTCCGCAAGGACTGATGGTCTGTACAAACCACTGAAGCGGTACCCAGAACCCCATGGCCAGGTTACGGCATACAACCGGTCTCCGGTCCACTAACCCCATTGACGGCCGTGTTCCGTGCCGTAAAGCCCCGCATCGGCAACCGATGCACCGCCAGCGGAGATTTGTGTATCAGAATATCAGGAATCAACAGGGTTTTATTTTCATATTGTTTCCGTCAATTTTTACGCTTCCGTTCTGATACTCACTGTTTTGACTGCTGGCGGTTGGCTCGCGACTTTACCGTAACCGCCAGTTTAACTGTTTATAATGGAAATTTTAACGCTATCCGTCACGAAGGCTCCAAAGTCGCCAGGAACTGCATGGATGCTTCCGCAATGTTCATAATTAATACTCGCAACCTTAATCCGAATTTTTCAGGATGTCGAAATCGGATTTTCGACTTCGACATCCCCGCACTTGATTTGACCTCTTTCGAGTGGACCTACGTGCTTCCGTATGCACGAATCAACTTCCCTTTTATCCTGCCCTCCATTTGTCTTAAAGATATGGGCAAAACAAAGTTGATTCGTGAGGCCACTTGTGAAGGTCATATCTCGTGTTGCTTGCGAGGAATTACGATAAGGAAACGTGGGATGTATTCACAATACTCCCGACGTAATTTAGGAAGCATTATGTGCCTTGCGTCTCCACACGTGCGCGCTAGTGTAATGGATCATGGTCAAGAGGGTAGAGTTTGCGTTGTAACTCTATGGCCGTGACATTGCGTGCGTTGGGATAACTTTCGAGTGTAGCGCGCAAGTGTTGGTGTTGCATAGGAACTCTCCTTGAGTTCCTATGAGCGATTGACACAAAGTTATGCCCTTGGAGGGGCATGACATATCGTGGTGGGAGCTGCCTTTTTGGGCAATATTTGGTATGTGCCATGTGTTGTGTTGCGTGCCCATTTGGCGGGCCCATTGCTCCAAGACAAGCCCGCCAATGGACCTCATAGTGTGCAAGCCCCTTCCCCATACTCCCTACGATCAATTGCAAGCCTAACCTTCGTGAAGGGAAGCTTGTGTGGTGAACCCGAAGCGATGCGTTGGGAGCAAAGTGTGTGTTTTACAATTTTCCATATTTTCGTGTGCCCACTTGGGAAGTAGCGCTCGTAACCTTTCAAGGCGCTCCAAGTGGAGCACATATGTGGGATCGAAGGTCATTGGTGTCAAGTCATTGTGTTTAGAAGGATTAGTTGATTGCACGATCCAAGCCAAAGATATTATAATATAATTGTGCGCCTTTCAAGGCACTTTGGTTTGTCTTTGTGCCAATTTTGCCGTTTTTGGCCCGTCATGATGTCAAGTGGCGACCGTGTATCTCAACGTTGCGCTCAATTGACATCATGACCCAAGTATGATATGAGGGTACATACTTCGGTGCCCAACATATCTTGGACCCGGCGAATAACTCCTCTTAGGCTTGGCATACCGTGGCCGCCATGTTGGCGATTTGGGACTATCCCAAATCATGGGCTCACTTGGCGACCCTGCCATTCCCAATACCGGAGGAGTTGGGCGACGCCCCAAAGATATGTTGGACATATATGACCTGATACCAATCCTGTGGCACACTCCGGTCCGAGTCGGGCATGTGCCTCATTTGCCCTAACCATGAGTGTGCGCAATTTTGGCCATTTTGAGCATTTTTCCACTTTTGCTGCCCGCCGTGCACTATGTTCTAACCCTCGTGCACGCCGGACGCATGGACCAATGGACCATATATGACATGGGTGTTATGGGTAATGGTCCCCATGGTCCACATACCACGTGGGCGAAGCGGAGCTGCCTTCGTTAAGGCGCTAGGCCAAATTAAGTATGGGCAATTTTGCCATTTTCGCATTTGTGGACCCAATTGGGATCGTCACCACGCCAAGCAGCATGGAGATCTTTGAGAGCCAAAGGCATGGGAGTCTCCGTTGGACTCCCGGTTGATCGCGTATGGAATGGCGGATCTGATCTCCAAGCCGGCGTGGAGATATACTATTGGGAGCACACCGAATTTTGGCTCATTTCAAGCAGCCAAAATGACCCAATTTTGGGACCCCAATTTCCCCCTTCCGTGTGGTCAATTGGCGGCCCCATTTCTCTAAGCCCATAGGGAGCCCGGACCTAAATCAAAGTTGTACACTCAGATATAAGTCCTAGGTCCTGCCTCCTACCCTGTGAGCCATTGGCCTTACCTTGGCCGGGCGAGCCACGCGTGGGAATGACGCCAATTTTGGTGATTTTGGCATCATGACCCCACTTGACTCATCCGTGTTGCCCTGATGCCGGGACCTCAGAGGGAACCAGGTTGGGTGAGGGCTCCAGGGAGTTCGTACTCGAAGGGCATAGGGTCAGTTGCCTCGTCCCTACCTCTGGCGGGTCCGGACGAGGGGTCAATTCTGGAGTTTTTTAAGCTAATTTCGGTTTGGGCTGAAACAGCCCATTTTCAGCTACCAACTCCTGAGGGATAATGGCGGGGCCATATCTCTGGCTCAGAGTGGAGTTGGGACCTGCCGTTGAGGGAGCATAGGAGGCCACTGTCGGTTGGGCTTGGAGCCCCTTGGTTCCCAGGAACTCCCCTGTGGCTGGGCGGGACACCTCCCCTTTTGGCAGGGTTTCAGGGTCCGGACTGAGCAGGGCATGGGTTGTGTTTGAGCCCCCGCCCCCATCAGCCACTGAGAGGGTCGGACCTGGGATTGGGATATGAGTTGGGACTGAGTGTCTATGGTCCTGTGATGCCCTTACCCCAGTCCAGTCTTAACCCCATGTGTACATATCCTGATGTGTTGCTGTACATACTTTCGTTCCCTCTTTGCAGAGTGGCAAGGATTCTGAAACGCTTTGTCACATGACATGAGTGCATTGATGCCCTTGTGAGCGTAGTGCTTTGCCTGCCTGCTCACTTGCGCGTGTCCCGCAGCGTCCCGTGGCCGGCCCCCCACGGGAACGCGTCAAAAGCGTTTCACCGCCGCGGGGTTACCCAGCCCTCGCGTGCCACTCGGGGCCAACAACCCCGAGCAGCGCGTCGCAGCAGCGCGGCGCAGCTCGCCGCTCGCAGCGCAGCGCAGCGTCTCGCAGCGCAGCGCAGCGGCTCGCAGTGCCACTCAGCGACAGCGCCGAGTTCGTCACGGAGCCAGCAGCGCCGTCCAGCGCATCGCCCTGACCGCGCAGCAACCGTGAAAGAGGTGCACAGACCAGGACTCCTGCATCAGCCCCATCGGCCGACCCGGAGTCCCATCGGCCGACCAGCAAGGCCGCGTCAACCACCTCCACAACCACCGGCTGACCAGCACCAGCCGCACGCCCAATCCAGTGCTACAGCACCCTCCTCAACAACCACACCAGTTCGTTGAGTTGAACGAGTGCACGTCAAGGACCTCAAGACCAACAACGCCCCCGCTGCCATGGTGAATTGGCAAGAAGCGGGTAGGAGGTGGCCGCAGCCCCACCCCCATGTGGCGCGCCTGCTGAGCGGATTGCTGTGGGACCAGCAATACCGCTACAGCAATCCCCAGTGCGAAGGCGGCATGCCCGGGAGCTTCGAGCTCCGGGAGGACATGGGGGAGGACCGCCTGCGGGCAGTGGAGGAGTGGCTGCGGGCGGAAGGGTACGAGTACCGCTTCCGCCGCAAGCGCTGGAGGACGTGGACCCGGCCGGACAGGCCCGGTGAAGGGCTGCGCCCCGACGGGATTGAGGAGGACGAGGACCCCAACGCCTACCCGTCGGGCGCCTCGATCAACGTCTCCCTGTGGGACGTGATCGAGAAGAAGTTCCCGGAACCGGGGAACGAGCGCAGGCTGCAGGGCAGCAGCAGCGCGTCTCCGGCGACGGAGAAGCGGTCCGCCGGGGACAGGAAGCGGGACCGGAGGTGGCGGGAGTACCAGGAGTCCCTGGCCGCCGAAGCCGCCCAAGGCGCCAAGGGCGGATCCCCAGCCCCCAGTCCCCAACGGCCCAATGGTGGTCACCACCCCGGCTCCACCACCCTTGGCGACTACATCCAAGTCGCCAAGCAGACCCAGGCCAAGCCTTGTCCGCTGCTCCTGAAGGCCCGGCAGGCCTCAGCAGGCCCCAGCAGCGACATCGAGTCGGCCCACCGCGGGAGGACGCCGGCCGACCAGGCCAGCTCCAGCAGCAGCGTCGCTCCCGAAAGGGACGTGGCGCGCGCCTGTGAGCGCGCCTGTGGGGTGCCCTGCAACCGTCGGGTTGCCCGGCAACGGGCCAAGCAGTACAGCGCTGCCGTGGAGGGCGCCGCCGGCATCGCCCAGGAGGAGGCTGCGCAGCGGGCGCATGGCATGGCCATCCACACCCAGACCGTGGCGGCCATTGCGGCCGGACTCACGGCCGTAGCCGCCCATGGGGTAGCGACTGCCCAGGTCAACGGTGAGTTGGCGGCAGCCGACGAGGAAGCCCGCCTGACGCAGGAGGCCATTGCCTGCAAGGAGGCCGAGGTGAAGGCGCTGGAAGAGGCGCTTGCCCAAGGGAGGGCAAAGAAGGAGGCGGAGGAAAGGGCCCACGCCGAAGCGACGGCTAAGGCCCAGGAGGACGCCGCCAAGAAGGAAGCCATCGAGGCCGCGCGACGGAAGGTCGCTGAGGAGAAGGCCAAGACGGAGGCGGAGCTGGCGGCGTTGGAGGCGCAGAAGGCGCAGCTGCTGCAGGCCCGGGAAGCCGAGGCGGCTCGTGCTCGGGAAGAAGCCGAAGCGCGAGCTGCCGCAGCCACCGCCGCCGCAATGGAGGAGGCAGAGGCCAAACTCCGCCACGAGACTCCCCCGGGAGGATCGCGAGTGGAGACCCTTCGAAGGCTTTTCGAAGGGGACGCCTCCTCGAGGATGAAGCTGGATGAGGCGGACACGGGCAGCAGTGGGAGCGGTAGCACCACCGCCCGTCGACGGAGGAAGGGCAAGGGGAAGACCCCCGAGAGGCCGCGGAGGCCAGCGGGTGGGCACCCCCACGACAGTGACCCCTTCTTCTCCGCCAGTGACGGGGATGAACGAGGCCGTCGACATCGCCAAGTGGTGGCTTGGACGGGCGGAGGTGGCGGAGACGTCCCCATGGAAGGTGAGGATGAGGATCCCCCTCCTCCCTACCGGAGCTCCGAGTCCTCCGTGACCGAGACGCCCAGGTGGGGCGACATGGACGAAGATGACGACATGGAGTTCGGCATCACGAGGAGGCGCCCATCCTCGGACCCACCGAGGCGACCCGGCGGAGACCCACCGGGACCCCCTGGCGGAGGACCTTCAGGACCCCCTGGAGGACGCCCACCAAGTGGACCCCCTGGAGGCGGACCACCGGGCGGGGAAGGACCCCCTGGACCGGGCGGACCCGGCGGAGGCCCTCCTGGAGGACCCCCTGGGGACCCCGGCGACCCACCAGGGAACGGTGACCCGGATGCCACCTGGCGGTGGATTGTCTACCTCCGCAGGAGAGTCCAGTTGCTCGAGCTGGAGGTAGACACGGGCAAGAGCGAGATGGCTCGCATCTCCACGGTCGCCGCGCGCGCGCAGAAGGACCTGGACATCGCCAGGGCCGAGACCAAGTCGCTGACCAACGTCGTCAGCGGCCTGCAGGAGAGGCTGGATGCGCTGGAAGCCCGTGGGAGAGTCGGCAGCGACCACCCACCCCTGGAGTCTGGCTCGTCGGACGACGGCTGGGGACCCGGACCAGGTCCAGGCAGACCCCACGCCCCCGGCGGAGCCCCCAGGAGTCGCCCCAGCGCCAGTGCCCCCTCTCTCACCGCCCCCTCTCACCACAGCGCGGGCCGCCGCAACGAGCGCGTGCCGCCCGGCAGTGGCAGTGAGGAATGGCGCGATGAGTGGCTCAGCGCGGACTACCACAACCGCCGTGCCCCACCGCGGACGCCTGTACGCCCCCGACGCCCGGCACCAGCCCCGGCGCCAATCCCCAGGGCTGGAGGACGTTATGGTGGACTCAGGGATGAGGTCCCCAGAGGAGACGTGGAGTGGGATGTCGGCGAAGGTGAGGACCTGGACCTGGACCTGGACCTGGAGGAGTTCGACATCAGCCCGCCGCGTGGTGTACGACGGGAGGCTGCTGAACGCAGCCGCCGGCGCCGTGATGAGGATGCGTACATGGATGCAGTACGGCGTGAACATTTTGGTTCAGCGTACGTGGAGGAACCGCGGCGTAGCCACAGGGACTCCATGGAGGAGATGGATGTGGCAGCCGTGGGAGTCCGTGGGCGAGGCCGATGGGAACCTCGGTCGACCTCGCGGCCGGCGTTCATGGTCTCTAAGGCCGCGGACGCCGCCGTGTGGGAAGACTTGAAGGACATCAAGCCCCCCATGTACGATGGCAACCCCCTCGACCTCGACCGCTTCTTGGAGAAGCTGGACGATTGGGGGCTGACCGTCACTGAAGACCTACCTCCCGCGGATGCGGAGAGATATGTCTTCAAACGGTTCAGGTACCGCCTGCCGGAAGTGCTCGGCGAGCTATACTTCGCGGCGACCAAGGAGGGGAAAATCAAGACCCTCAAGGACGCCAAGAAGTGGCTCAACGAGCAGGAGCGGGTGGACGCTCCGCAGGTGGCTGCCAAGCGCTGGAAGTCCATCAAGCTTGAGCATGATGGACGGGAGATCCGCCTACGGGACTGGCGTGACTTCCGAGGGAAATACACCCTCTTCCGCCGC
This sequence comes from Eutreptiella sp. 'Long Island Sound 2002', assembly GCA_964036045.1. Lineage (NCBI taxonomy): Eukaryota > Euglenozoa > Euglenophyceae > Eutreptiales > Eutreptiaceae > Eutreptiella > Eutreptiella sp. 'Long Island Sound 2002'. Next base: position 20,143,585 of record OZ038383.1, read on the forward strand.
AATGTGGAGGATTGGAACGAGGGTGACGAGCAGGCTCGCCTGCTCTCCATGCTGCCGGAAGCATGGATCAAGAGGGTCACCAAGGAGGAATCCAAGAGGGCCAAGTCCAACCACACGGTCAAGATGATGCTCCCCAAGGAGTATCATACGAACGTTGTGTCTTGGGCGAAGAAGAACGTGGCCCGGGATGTCAAACGGCACTCCCTGCGGAACGCTCTTCTCATCACCGTCTCGGGCGATCGCGAGAAGACCGCGATGTGGCGCCTTGACGATTGTGAGTTGAGCGGCCAGACCATCCGTCTGCAGCCCATCCCGGCGCGGATGAGCTGCGACGAGATCCTGGAGTGGGTTGGCGAGGAAGTACTCAAGGAGTACCGAAACCTCCACCACACCCGCGGGTTGAGGCCCGGCGACCGCGACGTCAACTACGTTGGCGAGGGACCTGGCGGGGAATCTGCCATGGACCCAGCGGGAGCCGGCGGCGATGAGACTCTCGTCGACGATGACGACGACGATGAGCCCGCCGAAGTGGCCGTTTGTGCCTTCGTGGCCAAGAACCTGAGCGCGGGGACCAAGCCAGCAAACTGGAAGCCCCTGCAGCAAGGTTGGAAGAAGCAGGAGAAGAGGGACCCTCGCCGTATTGGCGACCCTCCGCTGTCCTTTGGGGAGTTCATACGAGCTCACCCTCAGGGCTGTTTCGTGTGTTATGGGAGGAAGAAAGGCTTCAACCATGACCACCGAACATGCCCCGTCCACAAGGCCGACACGGAGGCTTACAAGAAGGCGCACGGGTCGAAGAAGCGTGCGCCCGCGGGTATCCGGGAAGCCAAGATGGAGGTGGACAAGGACGAGCTGGCCAAGCTGATGTCGTCGGTGGGAACCGAGTTGGCCAAGGAGATCCAGGAGATCAAGCGGAACTGGGTCCCCAGGTCGGACAACAAGAACAAGGAGAACAACCAGAATGACCAGAACAAGGACAAGGACAAGAAGGGTAAAGGAGGAGGTAAAGGGGGAAGAAAGAAGGGCGTCAACGACGTTGAGGCCGAGGAGAACACCCCCTCTTCCACAACCGACGCCCCCTAGCGGAGCCCCTGCAGCCAAGGGCCCCAGCTAGGGCGGTCGCAGGATGGTGACGTGGGAAGCGCCGATCTATCCCAGTCGGGAGTCGATAAGCACAAGGGGACTGCCGCGGGCGGAAGGCCCGGTCTGGCGCCCAGTCGCGGAGGCGGGGTGAGGGCAAGTGAAGGCACGAACCCTTGCACCCGTCCGTCCTTCGCGACCAAGAACGTGTTTGATGTACTACAGGATCTATCCGAGAGTATCGGAGGATCACCCGGACCGCAGCTGGATGCTGCAGATGGGCAGCCTGAGCCCATTGTCCACGACCTGCACCAGTCGCTTGTTGAGCTTCTGGAACGGCCGGAGATCCTGAGTTTGCACGCTGTGCGCCGTGTCGGTCGCGAGCGGCAGTTGCATCTTAAGGTCCGTGCCCTATGCGGGGAAGTGGAAAAGGTTTTCGACGTGTTGGTCGACACGGGAGCTCAGGTCAGCTTGGTCAAGGCTGGCCTACTTCCACCAGAGTGTCTGACCGACAGTCGGAAACCTGTCAGGCTGAAGGTGGCGAACGGCCAGTACATGGTGGGAGGCACGAAGGAAGCGGCCATTGGGCTGCAGTTCGTGAACCATCGTGAGCTGAGCCGCCCAGACCTCGGCAAGGAAATCCTCCTGCACGGTAGCTTCTACGAGGCCGAGATGGACTGGGACATGATCGTCGGGTACGACTTCATGATGGAGACGGACTCCGGCGTCCTCCCGGCCCAGGCTTCCATGACCCTGTACCAGGACGACCAGCTCTCGTGGCTTTCGTCACCTGAGCACCATGTGGAATGCCAATGGATCCACCCCGAACGCAATCAGCTCGAAGTGGCCGCGCTGGACACTGAGCCAACTGGTTCTGCAAACCAGGAGTACGGCGTAAGGCCGGAAGTGGCGAGCCAAGTTGTCGCGGACTTGGGAGCTTCGGGTCTGGCCCTGGATGCGTTCTCTTCAGGAACCTCCGCCCATCTTCGGGTTTGTGAGAAGTACTGGAGCGCCCAGGACTCCGCGTGGAAGAAGCACTGGGGTCCGCATCAGGGATTGATGTGGATCCATTGCCCCCGTTGGGACATTCCCAGAGCGATAGCGAAGATTCGCAAGGACCGCTCCAAGGCAGTGCTGGTTGTTCCTATGGGATGCACCGCGGAGGAAAGTACCCGACATTGGGTAGCCTCATTGACCAACATGACCTTGAACAAGGTCGTCCTACCGGCTGGAGAGAGTGTCTATCAGGACGCTAGGGGACAGCCCATGCCACCCCAGAGATGGCCAACAGAATTCCACTATGTGGATGGGGGCCTTGATCAGGCCGACACCACGGACTTCGTGTGTGTCAACCGTATCATAGCAGAGCCTTGGAGGCAATGCTTTGCGGTTCCCCCTGTTGACATCGAAGAATCGGACTCCGAAGACCCCCTCACTGAAGAGGAGTGGGATCTGGTTCAGGGGTACATGGATCAGCCCTTTCACGACTGGGGGAACCAGCGTGAGGGCAAAGGCCAGGACAAAGCCTGGTGGGAAGTGGACTCGATCGTCTCTGGTTCCTATGACGGGAACACCTTCGTGCAGAGGGTGCTGGACCACCTATCCAGCCAAGACGAGCCGCCTGGCGGTAACCCACCCACCTACGGCGATCTGTTCCGCGGCAAGACCAGGGATGGCCCTTTGGGCCACCTGGGAAGACCACCTGAGCCGAAAGCGAGCGGGGTCGCTACCCCTCAAGTAAGCTCCGTGGTTCAAGTCCCCGGAAAAGCCAAGGCGGAGTCCGATGACTGCCCCAAGATCCAGGCGTTGAGGGCCAGGTTGAAGCAGAAGTATGGCGAGACCTTCTTCAGCGGCAAACCTGTGTTCCCCCCACCGGTGCGTGGACCGTATGGCGAGGCCAAGATACGACTGAAGCAGGACCCCCGTGTGTATCGTCACCGGGAGTTTGCCCTGAGGGGCGAGAGGAAAGAGGCCATGGAGAAGATCCTCCGTGACTTCATCCAGAGAGGCTGGCTCGAGCCGTGCCACTCCGAATGGGCCTCTCCTTGCTTCGTCGTCCCCAAGAAGGTTGCCGGTGAGTGGCGGCTCCTGTTCGACTACCGCGGCCTGAACGCCCAAACGCAGCACGACAGCTATACGCTGCCCCTCATTGAGGACATGCTGCAAAAGCAACACCGGCGGAGGATCTTCACGGTGATTGACCTGAAACATGGTTATCATCAGATGCCTCTCGCCGAAGAGTCCCGTGCCTGCACAGCCATGAGCACCCCACTTGGACCTCTCCAGTGGAAGGTGATGCCTATGGGCGTTACCAACGGCAATGCGGCTTTTCAGCGGATGCTGGAGAACCTGCTTGAGCCGGTGCGCGACTGTGCGGACCCCTTCGTGGACGACGTGATCATCGCGTCCGGGGACCCCAGCATGAGCTACAAGGAGCTCCTGGAGGCACACGAGAGGGACGTCACTCGAGTGCTGGACCTTCTGGTTCGGCACAAGCTCACGGGCAGCAGTGACAAGGCCACCATTGCGGTAAGCGAGGTGGTCTTCGCTGGCCACGTAGTTGGGAACGGGCAGCGCAAGCCCATACCTGGCAAGGTGGCTGCGATTGAGCACTGGGAAAAGCCCAAAACGGTCTCTGAGCTACGGGCGTATCTGGGGTTCTGCAACTACTACTCGGGGTATATCAAAATGTATGCCGAGTATGCAGCCCCCATGACGACCATGCTCAAGGGCAACCGAGAGGAGACCAAGAAGGGGTCCAAGAAGGCTCTGGTCTGGACAGCTGAGTCCGACCGTGCCTTTGAGGGGATGAAGCAGGCGCTGCTATCCGCAGTGGGTCTGCACCTCGTGGATCCCGACCGAGGGTTCGTCCTGCGCACCGACGCTTCCGACTACGCCATTGGCGCTGTGTTGGAGCAAGTGCTTGACGACGGGAGGCACGTGCCCGTGGCCTTCTGGAGCCGAGTCCTGGCGGAAGGCCAGAGACGGACGTGGACGCCCCGTGAAAAGGAGGCGTATGCCATCGTCATGGCTCTCAGGAAATGGGCTGGGTACATAGCCCTCCATCCCGTCACCGTCTGCACCGACCATCAGAGTCTGCAGTCGTGGCACAAGGAGCACGTGGACACCCCCTCAGGTCCCGCCTCCCGACGGGCAAGATGGCATGAGACCTTGGCCAAGTTCGACCTTACGGTTGTTTATATTCCTGGAAAGGATAACACCGTGGCGGACTGTCTCAGTAGGTGGGCCTATCCCGCCAGCAAGGGCATGCAGGATATCTCTGCCCATGGCGATGAGGCTGAGACCGCTGAAGCCAAGAAGATCATTGAAATGGAGCGCCTGATGGAGGAGGAGGATGTTAAATGCTTCGTCGTCATGGCTGCCGATGCCCCCCTCGCATCGAGGGTGAGCAGAGCGGTCAGTGTACTCGCCCCTGTGGGTGCCGCGGGCGGAAGGCCCGGTCCGGCACCCCCTGGGGGAGTGGAGTCCGACAAGCACCTCTTCCCGGAGTCTTGCCTCCAAGACGACTGGACCGACGATTACGCCAAGTCTGAGGCCTTTGCGGCCGAGTATAGGGCTGTGACCGACCCTGACGACGGGCAGAAGTGGCCAAAGGGGCTGACTGAGGAAGATGGCAAGCTCTACCGGAATGGTAAGCTGCTAGTCCCAGAGTCCCGGGTGCTGGAGCTGTGTGAAGCTTGGCACCACCACATGCTGCACCCAGGGGTCAAGAAGCAAGCTCTTGACATGCAGCGTCGGTTCGAGATCGACCATATCGTTCTCTACACCGCCATCAAGAAGGTCAGGAAGGGTTGCTCGGTCTGTCAGGCCTGCAATCCCGACAACCGGAACGTCAAGGGGGAACCCCAATGGACCCCGGTTCCTGACCAGCCCATGGAGAGCGTGGCCATGGACGTCTTCTCCATGCCCGAAGTGCACATTGGCAAGGAGACCTTTGACTGTGTGGTTCTCTGTGTGGACCGCCACAGCGGCTACGTTGTAGCCGTTCCGGCACGCAAAAAGGGGTTGCTTGCCAAGGAAGTGGCAGTCATGATGATTCGTCATTGGCTGACCGTCTTTGACATCCCCCGCACCATTTGCAGTGACCGAGGGCCCCAGTTTACTGGTGGCTGGTTCAAGGCTATGTGTTCCCTGATGGGGATACGTCATGCCAAGAGCGTCGCCTATCTCAGCCGGTCTAACGGCCGTGCTGAAGTGGCTGGACGGCAGCTGTTCGAGAAGCTGCGCAAGATCCACATCACCAATCCACGTCGGAACTGGTTTGAGGAGATGTGGCCTGCTCTGAAGGCCCATCATGACACCCCCACTCCGGGCGGTTTGTCCCCTCACCAGATTCTGTTTGGCAGGGACCCCCTGGGTAGGGGACTTCCCTTGTCTGGTGATGGCATGGCTATGGATGCCAAGGAGTTCTTCGCGCGGCAAGAGCAAACGGCGCGGGACATCCGCCAGCAGCTTGAGAAGGAGCATGCTGAGCGTCAGAAGTCCGCCCCGAGCTCGACAGCGCAGAAGTTCAGGGTGGGAGACCCGGTGTGGGTGATCAGACCCCGCCCCATGGGCACCCCCCGCACCAAGACCTGGTTCACACCCGGCGAGGTGGTCCGCAGGATTGGTGAGGACACCTACCGCATCAAGGTGGGTCACGGACAGTTCCGGGAGCGCCACGAGAGTCAACTCCGTGTGCGGGAACCCGACCTCCGTGGCCGACATGTGTCCCTGGACTACGCCAAACATGAGGCCGATTCGGACGACGACTATGCTGAGCAGGACGACTATACTGTCGAGAAGATCCTGGCTCAGCGTCCGAAGGCCTCGGCACCCGGAGGTCTGGAGTTCAAGGTTCGTTGGCGAGGCTATGGGCCGTCCCACGACACCTGGGAACCCGTCTCCTCATTCGTGCCGCGGGTCAATACTCCCTTCATGGAGTACATCCGCAAACACAAGACCAAGATCCACGTTTCGGACTTGGCAGCACTCGGCCGGGCGATTGCAGCCAGGGGTGCCTGATCAGCGCCCTGGGCTCTCCCCTGATGTGTTGTGAGCGCTTGTGAGGCCGACGAATCGTCCCTTACTTGCTTGCTCTCTTCCATCTTTCGGTGACAGAGTGGCCATATACCCCCCCCTGCTGAATCCAGAGGAGGATGGCCCCTCTCTTCTTCTACTCGTCACTCCCCCCCTGCTGAATCCTTGGGAAACCAGGTAGGGCGACTGACCTTCATAATTCTGAGCTCTTGGGGCCTTGAAGCCCATACGACGTTGCGCAACGGATGCCGCTGTCATCGGCATTGCGATTTTTTGGTGTGTGGTCTGGTTCCATGGCATTTGCGGAATCCAGACCGGTCGACGTGTGTCTCGAGACTATATATGCCTGAACTCAGGCGTTTTCCTGTCCACCCTCCTGCATATGCCTTATCCTGACCGTGGCGTGGTTTGGCACTCTGTTCTGAGTGTGTTTACACGCCTATTTACCCACATTGTTGCTTGTTTTTCTGCCCTCCAGGATATGTGCATCTGTATGTTAAGTGTCATCAGCCCATCGCTGAGGGATGGACTGTTTTTCACCACGAATCGGGATACAGAGGCGCCTTGAGTCGCCGTGTACATATCCTTACAGCCTGGTCCAGCCTGGACCAGTACTTGATTACAGATTCTACTGTTTGAGTGCCCGTGATACCGTGTTGCCCTATTCGCTGTGATGTGTGGAGATCCTGATGGCGCCAGGCGGTAAGCCCAGTTGCCTGACTACACTCCCAGCGGTCCGCCACTGTCAGTCCCAGTGTGAGCCTACCGATTCGCAGACGCACTTGCATTCGGATGGCGGCCTCCGGTGCTCCTGACCTCGGTCAGTCTGCCTGGGAAACTGGTGGTTTGAGGAGTCGACACCTCCGCCCACACTGCATGAGGACTCCCTCATGTATGGCCACGCTTCGTGGTAGTAGGGCGAGGGAAAAGACGGCCTTGATGCCCGATCCCTTAAGGAGGAGTTCCCTTACGATTTGGGGTTCGTAAGGAGTTCGACTATGGCACTCTGGACTCGCGTCGTATGGATATGGACATGGTGCGCCCGAGGAAGGACCCGTGGGGACTCTCCCCAGTCGGCGGGCCTTGGGAAGCTTGGGGTAGCTTGATGGATCTTTGTGGTCGCTCTCGACTTGTGGGGCCACCTCGGCCGTCGTGTGACGCCTATGTTGGCCGTGTATGCCACTGCCACTGTGGTGGTGACCGTAGCAGCCGGCACCCGGTGCGCCTGGTATGGGTTAACGGGTCCTTTGGATGCCGAACAATCGCCGCCAGGACCCGGGACTTGATACTTGATACTATACATGTGCTACAAGCTGTTACAGCAGCATACCTATCCCACTGTGGGATACCTATCTTACTGTGACCTACTGAAGTGAGGATGTGACACCCCCCCCCCTTTCAGGAAGTGGTCCTGGGTACCCGCTGCCATGCGTGGGTGTTATCGAGCCCCCCCAGGGTTTGCTCTAAGGAGGGGGGTGAAGCGGTACCCAGAACCCCATGGCCAGGTTACGGCATACAACCGGTCTCCGGTCCACTAACCCCATTGACGGCCGTGTTCCGTGCCGTAAAGCCCCGCATCGGCAACCGATGCACCGCCAGCGGAGATTTGTGTATCAGAATATCAGGAATCAACAGGGTTTTATTTTCATATTGTTTCCGTCAATTTTTACGCTTCCGTTCTGATACTCACTGTTTTGACTGCTGGCGGTTGGCTCGCGACTTTACCGTAACCGCCAGTTTAACTGTTTATAATGGAAATTTTAACGCTATCCGTCACGAAGGCTCCAAAGTCGCCAGGAACTGCATGGATGCTTCCGCAATTTTCATAATTAATACTCGCAACCTTAATCCGAATTTTTCAGGATGTCGAAATCGGATTTTCGACTTCGACATCCCCGCACTTGATTTGACCTCTTTCGAGTGGACCTACGTGCTTCCGTATGCACGAATCAACTTCCCTTTTATCCTGCCCTCCATTTGTCTTAAAGATATGGGCAAAACAAAGTTGATTCGTGAGGCCACTTGTGAAGGTCATATCTCGTGTTGCTTGCGAGGAATTACGATAAGGAAACGTGGGATGTATTCACAATACTCCCGACGTAATTTAGGAAGCATTATGTGCCTTGCGTCTCCACACGTGCGCGCTAGTGTAATGGATCATGGTCAAGAGGGTAGAGTTTGCATTGTAACTCTATGGCCGTGACATTGCGTGCGTTGGGATAACTTTCGAGTGTAGCGCGCAAGTGTTGGTGTTGCATAGGAACTCTCCTTGAGTTCCTATGAGCGATTGACACAAAGTTATGCCCTTGGAGGGGCATGACATATCGTGGTGGGAGCTGCCTTTTTGGGCAATATTTGGTATGTGCCATGTGTTGTGTTGCGTGCCCATTTGGCGGGCCCATTGCTCCAAGACAAGCCCGCCAATGGACCTCATAGTGTGCAAGCCCCTTCTCCATACTCCCTACGATCAATTGCAAGCCTAACCTTCGTGAAGGGAAGCTTGTGTGGTGAACCCGAAGCGATGCGTTGGGAGCAAAGTGTGTGTTTTACAATTTTCCATATTTTCGTGTGCCCACTTGGGAAGTAGCGCTCGTAACCTTTCAAGGCGCTCCAAGTGGAGCACATATGTGGGATCGAAGGTCATTGGTGTCAAGTCATTGTGTTTAGAAGGATTAGTTGATTGCACGATCCAAGCCAAAGATATTATAATATAATTGTGCGCCTTTCAAGGCACTTTGGTTTGTCTTTGTGCCAATTTTGCCGTTTTTGGCCCGTCATGATGTCAAGTGGCGACCGTGTATCTCAACGTTGCGCTCAATTGACATCATGACCCAAGTATGATATGAGGGTACATACTTCGGTGCCCAACATATCTTGGACCCGGCGAATAACTCCTCTTAGGCTTGGCATACCGTGGCCGCCATGTTGGCGATTTGGGACTATCCCAAATCATGGGCTCACTTGGCGACCCTGCCATTCCCAATACCGGAGGAGTTGGGCGACGCCCCAAAGATATGTTGGACATATATGACCTGATACCAATCCTGTGGCACACTCCGGTCCGAGTCGGGCATGTGCCTCATTTGCCCTAACCATGAGTGTGCGCAATTTTGGCCATTTTGAGCATTTTTCCACTTTTGCTGCCCGCCGTGCACTATGTTCTAACCCTCGTGCACGCCGGACGCATGGATCAATGGACCATATATGACATGGGTGTTATGGGTAATGGTCCCCATGGCCCACATACCACGTGGGCGAAGCGGAGCTGCCTTCGTTAAGGCGCTAGGCCAAATTAAGTATGGGCAATTTTGCCATTTTCGCATTTGTGGACCCAATTGGGATCGTCACCACGCCAAGCAGCATGGAGATCTTTGAGAGCCAAAGGCATGGGAGTCTCCGTTGGACTCCCGGTTGATCGCGTATGGAATGGCGGATCCGATCTCCAAGCCGGCGTGGAGATATACTATTGGGAGCACACCGAATTTTGGCTCATTTCAAGCAGCCAAAATGACCCAATTTTGGGACCCCAATTTCCCCCTTCCGTGTGGTCAATTGGCGGCCCCATTTCTCTAAGCCCATAGGGAGCCCGGAACCAAATCCAAGTTGTACACTCAGATATGAGTCCTAGGTCCTGCCTCCTACCCTGTGAGCCATTGGCCTTACCTTGGCCGGGCGAGCCACGCGTGGGAATGACGCCAATTTTGGTGATTTTGGCATCATGACCCCACTTGACTCATCCGTGTTGCCCTGATGCCGGGACTTCAGAGGGAACCAGGTTGGGTGAGGGCTCCAGGGAGTTCGTACTCGAAGGGCATAGGGTCAGTTGCCTCGTCCCTACCTCTGGCGGGTCCGGACGAGGGGTCAATTCTGGAGTTTTTTAAGCTAATTTCGGTTTGGGCTGAAACAGCCCATTTTCAGCTACCAACTCCTGAGGGATAATGGCGGGGCCATATCTCTGGCTCAGAGTGGAGTTGGGACCTGCCGTTGAGGGAGCATAGGAGGCCACTGTCGGTTGGGCTTGGAGCCCCTTGGTTCCCAGGAACTCGCCTGTGGCTGGGCGGGACACCTCCCCTATTGGCAGGGTTTCAGGGTCCGGACTGAGCAGGGCATGGGTTGTGTTTGAGCCCCCGCCCCCATCAGCCACTGAGAGGGTCGGACCTGGGATTGGGATATGAGTTGGGACTGAGTGTCTATGGTCCTGTGATGCCCTTACCCCAGTCCAGTCTTAACCCCATGTGTACATATCCTGATGTGTTGCTGTACATACTTTCGTTCCCTCTTTGCAGAGTGGCAAGGATTCTGAAACGCTTTGTCACATGACATGAGTGCATTGATGCCCTTGTGAGCGTAGTGCTTTGCCTGCCTGCTCACTTGCGCGTGTCCCGCAGCGTCCCGTGGCCGGCCCCCCACGGGAACGCGTCACCACCACCGGTTGCAATCCGATGTGGCCAGGCCACTTCCTGAGCGCACAAACAATGGCGTACGTCTCCTTCTCCCTCGCGGGCCAGGTTCGGCGTTGGCCCTCAGCCAGGATCCGGCTCCAAAACGCCACGGGTACGTGCGACCCGTCGTCCCGGACCTGCTCGAGGACTGCACCTACAGCATAGTCCGAGGCGTCCGTCCGTAGCACGAATCCCTTGTCCGGGTCCACCAGGAATAGCCCCAGCTGCCCCAGGAGTCGCTCCTTCAGACGGCTGAACGCATCTTCGGCCTCAGGGGTCCAGGCAAGCTTCTTCTTGCTCCCCTTCCGGCCATCGAACTTGCCCACCTGCAGCATCTTGTGCAGCGGCCCCGACAGTTCTGCATACATCCGGACATAGCCCGAATAGTAATTGCAGAACCCCATGAAGGACCGGTGTTCGCTGATGGTCTGGGGCTTCTCCCAGTGGTGCAGGGACGCCAGCTTCCCAGGCATGGGACGGCGTTGCCCGTGACCAACCACGTGACCCGCGAACTCCACTTCCTTCACGAAGAGTGAGGCTTTGGTGGGCTTGCACACCATGTTGTGCTTGTCCAGCTCACTGAGCACTCGGCGCAGATCCTTCTCATGCGCTTCGATGAGCTCGTCCTCAGTCATGTTCTCCGTGCCGGACCCGATGATGATGTCATCCACAAAGGGATCGGCACAGTCCTGGACAGGACCGAGTAGGTCCTCCATCATGCGCTGGAAAGCGGCGTTGCCATTCTTGGCGCCCATAGGCACCACTTTCCACTGCATGGGCCCCAGCGGCGTCGACATCGCTGTGCATGGCCTGGAGTCCGGGTGTAGCGGCATCTGGTGATAGCCGTGGTTCAGGTCTAACACCGTGAAGATCCGCTTTTTCTGTTGCTTTTGGAGGATGGTGTCGATCAGAGGGAGCGAGTACGAGTCGTGCTCGGTTTGCTCGTTCAAACCCCTGTAGTCCACCACCAACCTCCACTCGCCCTTCTCCTTCTTGGGCATGATAAAGGCTGGGCTGGCCCACTCACTGTCGGAGGGTTCGATCCGTCCCCGCTCAATGAAATTGGCCAACAACTTCTTCATGGCCTCGGCCCGATCGCCCTGAAGTTGGTACTCCCGATGACGATAGATCTTGGGGTTCGGCTTCAGCTTGATCCTCGCTGTGCCAAACCTCCCACGATATGGAGGGTTGCTGTTGGGGACGCCACTGAATAGTCGCGGATCGGCATTGATCAGCCTCTCCTTCAGCTCGGCAACCTTCGGGCTCTCCTGGGCCTCTTCAGCCTCTTGCTTCGGTATTGATACAACCGACCCCACTGCGGTATAGGCCTCTTCCGGGTCCGAATCCGACTTCTCCTCGTCCGATATGCCGTCTTCATCGTCGTGGGGTGCACTTCCCACGGATAATCTTCGGCAATTTGCGGCGTCGGGCTGGTTACTGTCGCTATCGGCCCCCATTCTTAGAAAATCCCACGTTGGCGGGTCCGACCCAACCGGACCATCATATTGGTCCGCGATGTGATCCATGACCCTCGCCACGAACTCATCCTTCTCGTACTTGCCGGTGACCAACATCTTGTCATCCCACCAATGCGGAGACGTGACCATGGCCCGCCTCTTCTTGGCTGCCACACGGTCGTGCATCCCCATCCGCATGTAGTTGACGACTTGGTCGATCTCGGCGTGGGACAGGACCTCAGTGCCTTCAACTGGCTGATCCGTCCCCTCCTTGGGCTCGAACATGACCCGCATGGGCACCGCCTCAACCCTACGGATGAATGCCTCATCACCAGTGGGCTGGGCTTGCGCCCCATCCACCAGGAAACCCTTGGTACTCCACGCTTGACCCGGGGAGGGCATTGATACACCCTTGGCGTCGATGAACAACTCCTCCTCTGGCCCGAATGACATCTCGTTCAGGGTGATGGAGTCCAGCGTCCACTTGAGACCCTCCAGCGGACATGGGGTGGATCCTATGCCGGTTATGACCAGGATCCCCTTCGCCCTACCCGCGACGATCTTCTCCACCGTACGTCCGGTATTGTCCAGGGAGCCATGCCAATACATGGGCCCCCACTCCTTCAAACCCCAATGCCTATGCCAGGGTGAGTCTCCTCGATGCCAATGCCTCCTACACTTCCGCAAAAGTGGGGCATCCCGGGAAGCGAAGACGTCCGTCTCGGGCGCTTCGGCTCTCAGTGCCTGGATCATGCTGGCATACACCTGCGGCGCCATTCCATACTCCGTGAGCTGAACTCCACGGTCTCCTCTGGACTTGGCACCCACAGCGTGCACCGCTTGGACGATCCGATCCTCTTCCGCAGCATTCCATTGGGATGATCCGCATGCATAGTCCGTGGACATCCATGTGAGGCATTCATCATCCTCCCGGACCAGCGTTGCACGATGGGGAAGGGCTCCAATGGCGTTTGCCACCATGAAGTCATACCCCATGATCATATCACAATCTGTAATGTCGGCCACATAGAAGTTCCCAGATAGATTGCTTCTCTTGGCCAGATCAGGGCGGTTCAAGCGCTCATGTTCCCAGAATTACATACTGATAGTGGCCTCATGGGTGCCGCCACCCATAATCTCTCCGTTGGCGACCTTCAGGCGGACCGGTCTCCGGCTGAGCTGCAGGAGTTCCTCCTTGAACAACCCTCTCCGGACCAGGCTCACCTGGGCACCCGTATCCACCAACACATCCACCACCTTCTCCTCTCGTCCGCACCGTACTCGCACTTTCAAGTGCAACTGCCGCTCGTCACCATGAGGTGTATGGACGACTCTCACGGCATGCAACTCTAGCACGTCCGGGTGCATCAGGACTTCAAGGGTATGGTCACGGATGGTGTAGATCTTGGGCTGGTCCTGCCCGTCCACGGGGCTCTCTGTGGTCGCTCCTTCCTTCTTACCATGTCCCGTACCCACCTGTACTTCCCTTGGCAGGGCGCTCCAGGGGTTGGGAGTGGCGAAACTCAGTGGTTTTGGCTACTCCGGAGCCTTCTTCGGCACCCGATGTGCCTCGGATTCCTCAGGGATTCCAGTGATTTTCGGAGGAGAGACCTCCGAGGTCCCACTCCCGTGGGGGCTCCTCTAGACTTGACTTCCCGCAGCCCCTTCCAGCTGCGATCCGCCAGGACTTTGTCCACCACGTTGCTGGGCTTTGAGTTCCTCCAACGTTCTCAGCATGTCCTCAGCAACCTCCTCGACCGACCTCACTCGTCGGTCTTGGCCAGGTCCACCACCATAGCCTCTTCCTCCGCCTTTCCCTTGGCCTTTGCCTTGGCCTTTTCCCCCGTCTCCGCCCTTCGCCTTCCAATCGGCAATCCGCTGCTCCTTGGGCTTCTCCTCGGTGTGGCCGGCGAAGTAGGCCTTCTTGTCCGCCTCGTACACCTTGCACTGACGGTGGTCGTGTGCATGGTTGTTTCCCTTGCCATAACAGACCCAGCACCCGTCGTGCTGAGACCTGTACTCCCGGAACGAGAGCGGTGGGTTCCCGATCCTCCTTGGCTCTTTGCCCTTCTTGGGCCCCACCCGGTTCCATCTGGAACGATCCTGCCCATGGTCCTTCACGTTGTGCGCCACAAACGCGAAGAAATGGGCCTCCTCGTGATCCTCCCGGGACCCGGTCCAGTGGTCTTGGCCACTTTCACTACCATCCTCCGCGGAGTTGGCCGTGTCCTCCTGGATCTCCCGATGATGGCGGTCTTCTCGGTGGCCTCGTTGTCCATGACCTTGTCGATCCTGCACGTGGGCCTCGTTCTTGGCGTTGAGCTTCAGCTCCATCGTGATGTACTTCACGATCTCGTCCAGGCTCATGCGGGCGAAGATGACTTGCATCCTCAGCTGTTCTCCGCGCCTCCACTCCACGTTGTTGAGGCGCATCAGCCTTTGCCCCATGGTGTCTCCAAATACCTGCACGTACACGGCGTTCTTCAGTCCCAACATCTGGATCACTCCCTCGCCGATCTGATCCCTGAGCTCCTCCTTCAGGTCCTGCGCCAGCCTGTGTGGGAATGTCCGACAAACCCACTTGTCCCTTGGCGCTTCCCTCATCTTGCCGACGACCTCCTCGGCGAAGTCCTCCCAATCCAGGATGAAGTCATCCAGGTTGGAGGGGTTGCCATCGTAGTAGGGGATCTTGATTCCCCTAATGTCGTCAATCCTGATGGTGTCTCCGACGTCCGCAGCCACCACTCCACCGAGACGAATACCACCTGTGGCCGGGGGGTGTGAGTACACTCCCCGTACATCCCTCTCCTCCATGGAGTACGGTCCAGTTGAGCCTGAACCCATGGGGTTTGGAATGCGGGAAGGACTTGCTCCACCGGCTGTCCATATCCCCCTATTGGGGTCCTTCACCCACAGGTTTCCGCCAGGGTGGCCTCGACCATGTCCGTCGGCGCTTCTCATGGTTCGCCCCTGCATGGTCTGGCTCTGGATCTCCTCTTCCGCTTAGACTGCATGGGCAGTCGTAGTGGTCGGTGGTTCCTGGTCAGCGGCATGGGACATCAGTACCGTCAGGCTCCTTGGGTCCACGGTTGCGTGCCCTTCCGGCATGGACCCGGCCGGTGCCGTGTGTTCCCCGAGCATTGTGGATTCGCTGAACATGGGAACAAACGGCAGCGCACCCAGGTCAACACGCGGAGGCGCCCAGGGTGCCTCTGCCGGGCCGCCCATGGGTTTATCCATGGCGCTCCGGAGGGTCTTAACCTGCTCCACCAGCTCTGCCGCTGCTGGCTTTGCCGGGAGCTCCGGACCCGAGGTGAGGGGCTGTCGCTCCTCTAGCCTTTTCAGGCGTCCGGACATGTCCTCCACTAGGTGGAGGAGGCTGTTCACCACTCGCTGCTGCTTCTGCAGGGCCAGCTCCAGATTCTCCCGGTACCGGTCCCGTTCCGCTCGCAGCTCCGCCATATCTCTCTCCGCGGCCGACTGGTCATCCAGGATCCCGGCGACGTCCTTTTCTAGGCTGTCCTTCGCGTTGTCCAGGCGGTCGAGGCGATGCATGATGGCGTCCATCCCCATCTTTGGGTACTTGCCCATGAGGAAGGACACGTGCTGGCAGTGGCACTCAGCGTGCTTTCCGCCTGATCCGGCGCATCCCGCGGTTCCCGGCGCCTCGGACTCCTCCGCCATGGGTGTGTCGCCCATGCTATCCCGCGTTGGCTCCGTGTGCCGGGCCACAGGCGCCGTTCTGGCTCTGGCGGGCCTCTCCAACGCCTTGGCGTCATGCTCCAGGCTGGGTTCTGTGGCCGTGTTCGCCCTTGTGGGCGGTCTGGCCGTCTCCTCCGACTCCGAAGCTTGCCCATAAGCTGTCCGATAGCCCTCGGAGTGCCCCTCGGAGTCCCACAGCCTGACCGGGCTGGGGTCCGTATCCATAGCCCCGGCATCCCCTGCCGCGGGCTTGGGTGACCCGCGCTTCCGGTAGCGCCGGGTCCGTCCTCCACTGCTGCCTGAATGGCAGGTCTCCTCAGAGTCCTCCGCGGCGGAGCGGAGGTTGCATGCCTTTCGGCAGCGACGCTCACACATGGAGACCAGGTCCTCCATGTCAAGTCCTCCTCTTCCCGAACGTCGTACTTCTCTTCGGGCTTTAACTTCCGGAGTTCGCCATGCTCCTGAGCGTCTGGGCTCTTCTCTGGCTCCAATCTCCGGCGTGGTCTCCACCGAGTCCACATTACGCACCCGGGGCGTACTTGGGCAGGGCTCATAGGGGCCCAAGTCCCCGGGTCGGCGGTAGGTAGGTGCAGCAGGTACGCCTCTGCTACCATAAAGAAGGTCCCTACCAGGACCGGCCCCTGCTGTGCCCCTTCCGCCTGTCACCCCTGCTGACTTGCTCCTGATCAGCGATTGCATTTCTCAAAGTCCAGGGTCCAAAATCCAAAAATATAGAAAATACAATCCTCCTTCAACCCTGAACAGCAACCAGATCCCACAAATACAGCAATAACCCAATCCACACTGCGGGCTTCCGTTCAGCACACCGATTGTCTCACGGTGGCGGGCATGTACAAGAATGGCACCAAAGAAGATAGCCCTGAAATTGGCATATGAACACAAATGAAGCAAAGTTGGGGGAAGAGGTAAACATACACAGACTCAGCCATAGACCCCTCATATCCTGGACTCAAGACCTTCCCCTGACTCACCAACATGATGTCCTGAACCCAGTCAAATAAGATGGTTAAATGCCATGTGTCAAAAGTCACTACACAAACCCCAAAAAATGTGTTCACTCCCAAGCCTCTAAATCCTAGCCCAATAGGGGAGGTGGCGTGTCATGGCCTGGGGTGGCACTCAGGACCATGCCCTACCCTGACAAAACCTTGGTTGGACTTGGAGTCAAATGGGCTTGCAGAACTGCCCCATGAAGATGACCTCACAACAGGGCAAAATCAGGCAAATCACACCATAATGCCCAAAATTCAATTATATACTCAAAAATGCATGCGGCAAATGTTCATATGCTCCATGCATGTGTGTAATCGGAAAGTAGTATACAAGGGTGGTATAGACCAAAGGTCCATGCCCAAGAATATCCCATCATTGGCTCCGAAACCCCTCCGGTTATGTACATGACACACTTCACAAGCCAACTCATTAATTTGAGACCTAATTTTGTGAGGCCTCGTGTGCGAAGCCAAAGTGACCAAGGGATCCGGCATATGGTGAGGTACAACACCGAAGCATATGCCAACATATATGCAACATACCATAGTTCACGGATCTCTAGGCACTTTACTGTTAGCCGACCAGTTGAGCACATAGAACACAAAAATGAGCATAAAATGAGGTCAAAAACATGCAAATAATGCCAAATTCAAGATAATTACAATAGTATATAACTTCGGTCACCCATGGTATCAACATATGATTCAAAACACAATTGCTTGGGACCATTTGCAAACAATCCCCCCACTTGGGTCCCCACATGGACGCATAGGGACACCTTCTAACCTCCTCCCAAGACGCACCACGAAAATGGGAAAATTGATAATGGCGCTTGTGGGTCGCTCCGTAAGCCCTCCCACATGCACTACATGAGCGGTAAACTTAGTCCAGCGCTATGGAGTTCACCATTGGGACATGGGCGAAGCCCTTGCCACGTATGACTCCATATATCTTCCTACAAACGGAGATATATAACATGGGCGTGAGCATATCGAAGTACATACCATGCATATAACAGATACCCTCAAACAGTGGCTCCCACCATGATATGCCATGCCCCTCCATGGACATAACTCCACGTTAAAAATACGTAGGAACCCAAGGAAAGTTGCTATGCAACCCCAACACTCATGCGGTACACCCAAAAGTCGCATTAAAATATTCGGTTGCACGGTCCAAGAGTTATATATCACTTTCTACCCTCTTGACCATTATCCCTTGCTATACTGGGCATGTGTACACACCAAAGGCGTTTGATGCTTCCTCAAATAAGTTGAGACCAAGGCGGTTCCAACCCAATTCTCGAAATTGTTTTTCCCCGCCGTGAGCCGGAGATATGATTCTTCAAAGTGGCCTCACGAATCACTTTTGTATCGACCATATCTCCAAGAAAAATGAGGGAGATAACAAAAGGAAAGTTGATTCGTGATCGGGGAAAAATGTATGACCACTCGAGATTCATCATATCGAGTGCGGCGATGTCGAAGTCCAAAATCCAATTCTGAAAGTCTGAAGAAATCGGATTAATTTTGCGAGTGTATAGTATGAAAATTGCGGAAGCAACGAACCCTTTGCTGATGAAATCTGACCCTTCATCGGGGTTTCCGCCAAAATATCTGTAAATCACAGTTAACCAATCGGTTACCGCAAAATTGCGAGCCAACTGACAGTCGCCGATACATTGACAATCAGAACAAAAGGCGGAAAAATTACGGAAACATTATGATAAAAAAACCCTGTTGATTCCTGATATTCTGATATATAAATCTCAGCTGGCGGCGCCTCGGTACTGAATATGGCGGCTCATAGCCGGAATGGCCAAACCTATCACACTATCACATCAGGTTGGGTCAGGTGGATGGGAGAGTATGATATCAGCCAATGGCGGCTTGCCGGCACATAGATACACACCCCAAGTGACCCCAAGATGGCCACGGGGGTCCGAACCGGCTTCAGAACAAAAGATTTTATGTGAAAACTGGCCTGACTCTAGCCTCCAAGTTAGCATCAAGCACTTCATGTGCAATCTTTTGGATGAAATGGAGCTGGTTAGGAGTGTGGGGCATAGGAGTTAGGCCAGACACAGATTATGACTTGGCCAAGCAACTGAATTCAGAAACAGTGAAAAAGTAGAACCACAATAAGTGGTAGAAACAATTGAGTATAGGGGTCTTGGGGTGGGAGACCACTAGGCTTAACCTCCAAGGCCTAAGGCATGAAATGCCTATTTTATTCGGTATATCCTCCATGAAGGAAGATACCTCCGCTCAGTTGAGTGGTAGGGGTGAACTTCATGGGGGGGCTAGGGTTACAACCCTAGTTACTTTGAGAAAGTGTACTAAAAGCTTCAAAAGAGTAATAAAAATACTTGAGTTAGTCTTAGCATCAACAAAAGGGTTTTTAGGGGGGCTTGGCCTGGATCAAGCCCTCCAAGAAAGACATGGCAGTGACTTCTTCTTACTCCCCCCTGGAGTACTAGTCGATCAAGCTAGTAGGACCAACAAAAAAGGCTCAAATATTCCCAAAATTACCTCAGAAAATGCATTAAACCTACCAAAAACATTCTCATCAGTTCATAGAAGCCTTTCACACTGTAGGTACCCTTGAAAAACAGTGCAATGTACCGTGAATGACGTCCCTTCGATGGAACATTCCTCAAAAGTTGCCAGCGTGCGACGAGAGCTTTTGGTAAAAATTTGGGGGTAGTGGGGTTTGAACCCAGGATTCCCTCCCTAGAGCACATGTGCTTGCCCACTAGGGTATAGTCGAACGCTCTAATGCGGACGGCTATCGCTGCATAAGCAGCAGTTCAGTAAACGTCCTGACCAAGGGCCAAGGCAGAGCAATACTCCCAATGGAGGACACAAATCTCCAGGAGCTGAAAAAAATAGAAAATGAAACCAACAGGGAGTGAATCCTGTGGTTTAGCGAAAGCTGTAGCGATTTAAGAAGTCAAATCGCTAAAAATCGACGATACAACGGGAGAAATCGTCATTTTTACACCAAAACTTAAAGTCGCAAACAAGCGCAACAGAAGCGGCCTCCAGAAAAAGGGTTGCGCAAGCGTAAACGGCTCTTGAAAACGAAGGTATGAGCGGTAGTTTTTAAAGTTCTAAAGGAAAATTTTGCACAGTTGCATCAAAATTTTTACAAACTTTAGGGAAAAGTATCGAAAATCAAGGTAGGTAGGTAGATGCACTAGGTCGTGGAGAGGCGCCCCTTGGTTCCCCCTGGCGTCGCCCCTGTGACGAACAGGAAGAGCCTCCGCGCGTGAAGAGGGGAGGCGGCTTACTTCCCGCTAGACCTGACTGGTGGCCCGGAACAAAGCGGCACTGGGCAACACCGGGAGGGCTGATCGCCGCCAGCGTGACGTGCTTGTCTCGCCAGGAGGGTGTGCCCCCCTGCTTGCGCACGTCCCCTCCTTTGGGCGGAACCCTAGAGGTTCACCGGACTTCCTGGCGTATCCCGTTCCCAAGGCATGCATGCATGTTCTTGGTACTGGGGTTCCGAGGCGCTTGGGTGTCGCACGCTCCCCTTGAGTCCCAAAGCAGCGCAGGCCTTAGGATGCAGCCTTACCCCCGGGCTCCGGATCTCGTTTGGCCGGGTCACCTGCATGGCACGGGCTGCCTCAGTGCCCGGGCTATGGACACTGGGTTTCCTACTGTTGTGTGGTGTTTGTGTGTAGGTCCGGGTTGTGTTTGGGCTCGGGTCTCGGCTGCGCCCCGCCACTCCTGGCTGGGGTGATGGGGTGTGTGTGTGTTTGTGTGCCCGCTCCGCTTGTACCCCGCCACTCCTGGCTGGGCTGTGCGGTGTGGGTGTGTGTGCTTGGGCTGGGGTTTCGGCTGCGCCCCGCCACTCCTGGCTGGGGTGTTGGGGTGTGTGCGTGTTCGTGTGCCCGCTCCGCTTGTACCCCGCCACTCCTGGCTGGGGTGTGTGGTGTGGGTGTTTGTGCTTGAGCTCGGCTTTCGGCTGGGCCCCGCCACTCCTGGTTGGGGTGTTTGGGTGTGTGTGTGTGTTCGTGTGCGCGCTCCGCTTGTACCCCGCCATTCCTAGCTGGGGTGTGTGGTGCGTGTGTGTGTGTTTGGGCTCGGGTTTCGGCTGCGGCCCGCCACTCGTGGCTGGGGTGTTGGGGGGTGTGTGTTCTTGTGTGCGCGCCCCGCTTATACCCCGCCACTCCTGGCTGGGGTGTGCTGTGTGGGTGTGTGTGCTTTGGCTTGGGTTTCGGCTGCGCCCTGCCACTCCTGGCTGGGGTGTTGGGGTGTTTGTGTGTTTGTGTGCCCGCTGCGCTTGTCCCCGCCACTCCTGGCAGGGGTGTGTGGTGTGGGTGTGTGTGCTTGGGCTCAGGCTTTGGCTGCGCCCCACCACTCCTGGCTAGGGTGTTGGGGTGTGTGTGTGTTCGTGTGCGCACTCCGCTTGTACCCCGCCACTCCTGGCTGGGGTGTGCGGCGTCGGTGTGTGTGCTTGGGCTCGGGTTTTGGCTGCGCCCCGCCACTCCTGGCTGGGGTGTTGAGGTGTGTGTGTGCTTGTGTGCCTGCTCCGCTTGTACCCCGCCACTCCTGGCTGGGATGTGTGGTGTGGGTGTGTGTGTTTGGGCTCGGGTTTTGGCTGCGGCCCGCCTCTCCTGGCTGGGGTGTTGGGGTGTGTGTGTGTTCTTGTGCGCCCTCCGCTTGTATGCCGCCACTCCTGGCTGGGATGTGCGGCGTGGGTGTCTGTGCTTGGGCTTGGGTCTCGGCTGCGCCCCGCCACTCGTGGCTGGGGTGTTGGGGTGTGTGTGTGTTCGTGTGCCCGCTCCGCTTGTTCCCCACCCCTCGTGGCGCGGGTGTGTGGTGCGTGTGTGTGTGTTTGGGCTCGGGTTTCGGCTGCGCCCCGCCACTCCTGGCCAGGGTGTTGGGGTAAAGAAGGTGTCTACCAGGACTGGCCCCTGTTGTACTCCTTCCACCATTTCCTGTCACTCCTATGGTCTTGTTTCTCACCAGGTTCTGCATGATCTTGCCCTATCCTGCACAATTTCCCACAAAAAATAGTAAAATTTGGCTCCTTCACACAAATCCCGATCTCTTGCAATAACCAACTCCCAAGTACAATAGCTCAAATCCAAATCCACACTGAGGGCTTCCAAGGGTGTTTGAGGTCCCGCGTTGACACTCAACAACTCCTTTCAACACGCCGGTCGTCTCACGGTGCACACGGAGACACGGGCGTTGGGCATGTACATGGAATTGCACCAATAGAATAATGGAAAAAGAAGCCCTGAAATTGGCGTATGAACACAAATCAGGCAAAGTTGGGGAAAGATGGAAACATACACAATCACAGCCAGAGACCCCTCATTCCCTGGACTCAGGACCTTCCCTTGACTCGCCAACATGATGCCCTGAACCAAGTCAAACAAGATGGCTAAATGCCATGTGTCAAAAGTCACTACACAAACCCCAAAAATGTGTTCCCTCCCAAGCCTCTAAATCCTAGCCCAATAGGGGAGGTAGCGTGTCATGACCTAGAGTTGCACTCAGGACCATGCCCTACCCTGACATAACCTTGGTTGGACTTGGAGTCGATTGGGCTTGGAGAATTGCCCCATGAAGATGACCTCACAACATAGCAAAATTAGGCAAATCACACCATAGTGCCCAAAATTCAATTACATACTCAAAAATGCATACGGCGAATGTTCAAATGCTCCATGCATGTGTCAAACCGGAAAGTAATATACAAGGGTGATATAGACCAAAGGTCGATGCCCAAGAATTTTCTAACATTGGCTACCAAACCCCTCCGGATATACACATGCCATGCTTCACAAGTCAACTCACGAATTTGAGACCTAACTTTGTGAGGCCTCGTGCGCCACGCCAAAGTGACCACATGATCCGGCATATGGTGAGGTGCAACACCGAAGCATATGCCAACATATAAGCAACATACCATAGTTCACGGATCTCTAGGCACTTTACTGTTAGCCGACCAGTTGAGCACATAAAATACAAAAATGAGCATAAAATGAGGTCAAAAACATGCAAATGTTGCTAAATTCAAGATAGTCACAATAGTATATAACTTCGCTCACCCATGATATCAACATATGGTTCAAAACACAATTGCTTGGGACCATTTGCAAACAATCCCCCCACTTGGGTCCCCACATGGACGCATAGGGACACTTTCGAACCTCCTCACGATACGCACCATGAAAATGGGAAAATTGATAGTGGCGATTGTGGGTCGCTCCGTAAGCCCTCCCACATGCACTACATGAGCGGTAAACTTAGTCTAGCGCTATGGAGCACACCATTAGGACATGGGCGAAGCCCTTGCCACGTATGACTCCACATATCTTCCTACAAACGGAGATATATAACATGGGCGTGAGCATATCGAAGCACATACCATGCATACAACACATACCCTTAAAAGTGGCTCCCACCATGGTATGCCATGCCCGTCCATGGACATAACTTCACGTTAAAAATACGTAGGAACCCAAGGAAAGTTGCTATGCAACACCAACACTCATGCGGTACACTCGAAAGTCGCATTAAAACATTCGGTTGCATGGTCCAAGAGTTATATATAACTTTCTACTCTCTTGACCATTATCCCTTGCTACAGCGGGCATATGTACACATCAAAGGCGATTGATGCTTTCTAAATTAAGTTGAGACCAAGGCGATTGCAGCCCATATCTCAAAATTGTAACTCCTCGCAGTGAGCAGGAGATATGATTCTTCAAAGTGGCCTCACGAATAAATTTTGTTTCGCCTATATCTCCAAGAAAAATGAAGGGAACAACAAAAGGAAAGTTGATTCGTGATCGGGGAAAAATGTAGGACCACTCGAAATGCATCATATCAAGTGCGGCGACCTTGAAGTCGAAAATCCGATTCTGAATGTCTGAAAAAATCGGATTAATTTTGCGAATGTATAACATGAAAATTGCGGAAGCAACGAACCCTTTAGTGATGAAATCTGACCCTTCATCGGGGTTTCCGCTAAAATATCTGGAAATAACAGTTAACCAATCTGTTACCGCAAAATCGCGAGCCAACTGACAGTCGCCGATACATTGACAATCAGAACAAAAGGCGGAAAAATTACGGAAACATTATGACAAAAAAACCCTGTTGATTCCTGATATTCTGATATATAAATCTCAGCTGGCGGCGCCTCAGTATTGAGTATGGCCGCTCATAGCTGGAATGGCCAAGCCTATCACACTATCACATCAGGTTAGGTCAGGAGTAAGAAAAAGTCACTGCCATGTCTTTCTTGGAGGGCTTGATCCAGGCCAAGCCCCCCTTAAAACCCTTTTGTTGATGCTAAGACTAACTTAAGTATTTTTATGTCTCCTTTGAAGCCTAAAGTACACTTTCTCAAAGTAACTAGGGTTGTAACCCTAGCCCCCCCATGAAGTTCACCCCTACCACTCAACTGAGCGGAGGTACCTTCCTTCATGGAGGATATACCGAAATAAAATAAGCATTTCATGCTTTAGGCCTTGGAGGTTAAGCTTAGTGGTCTCCCATGCCAAGACCCCTATACTCAACTGTTTCTACCACCTATTGTGGTTCTACGTTTTAACTGTTTCTGAATTCAGTTGCTTGGCCAAGTCATTTTCTGTGTTGGCCTGACATCTATGCCCCACACTCCTAACCAGCACCATTTCACCCAAAAGAGTGCACATGAAGTGTCTGATGCTATCTTGGAGGCCTGAGTCAGTCCAGTTTTCATATAAATCCTTTTGTATTATCCATTCGTGATTGAATCTTTGTGTTTATACCTGCATTGTCTATCTGCAGCCCTTCTGTGTTACACTGGATTTCAAAACTATTCATTGATTCGATCCACATCCTGTTCTTGCTCTACTTGCTGCTTTGGTTTGGGTTTTCAACTTCAAAACCTGCAGGATTTCATCACAATATCTGGGGCATTAATCAAGGACATCTTTCCGGTAGCAGAGACAGTCCCTTGTGACCTTTGGAAACGACCCTGAGAAGAAGTGCACCACACAAAGCCCAACAAAAAGTTCATCCTGTCCACGCCAAGCGCCAGGACCTGGCCCATAAGAACTGTCCAAGTACAAATGGGCAGCATGGCCCACCCTATGAGTGAACCACCTTACCGAGCTCCACATCTCGGTGTCACATCTGGGTCCCAAGGAGATCCAGATCGCAGAAGGGCGGAAGAAAATACAGTCCTTACCACCGAGGCCTTAGCGGCCCACGGTGGAGACAGCCTTCATCATCTCCACAGGCGCGTAGCAGCCTCGGTCTCCCGATCCGCCTGTCCGGCATCATCCTCAACAGCGATTGGAGGCCCTGAGGAATACGAGGAACTGAGGAAGAAAATGGATGAATACATCCTCGTTGAGGAGTACTACAAATCCAGTCGTGGAGAAGATGGGGAGGAGCCATTGGTAGTACACGGATCCAGACCACGTACAGACCTAGGGTCCTACACGCACTCTGGCCCGCCGTCCGACAGAGCCGAGACAGCATCCCTGCCCAGACGACCGACACCCGAGTATCCAAGAGCATGTTGTCCAACCCCAAGGGCTCCCGAAGTGGGCCCGACTCGAGTTGAGGAACAACATCATCCAAGGCCAACCTACGGTGCCCTGGATCATACGGCCGAACTGCTGGCCAAACTTCTGTCTGGATCAGAAGATCCAGATGTGACGTCCCCATCGGAGGCCATTAAGGCAAAACTGGGTATTGCAGAACCCTTACCCAAGCCAGAGCTGTCCTCCCCCTCTCCCGGACTGAGTACCCTGGCCGAAGATCTCAAGAGATCAAGGGTCTCAAGGCTGTTGCCTAAGGTCACCTGCCCCAGCCCCTTTCAGCCCCGTGCCAGGACAGTGCCCATGGCTGAACTACAGGACGTGCCTGTGACAGAGACTGAGAAAAGAGGGCTGTCAGCCCTGGCACCTCTTGCCGGCGTATCACCTTCTGGCCTAACTCCGGGGGTTGGGAAGACGGGCAGAACTATTGCCCAGGCGAACATCCAGCTGGAACTGCCGGAGTTGGACCCCAAAAATCTGCCCCAATGGGCAGAAGAATTTGCTGAGTTTCTTTTGCTGACTGGCCAATCCCATGTGGATGTGGCCACCAAATGCTCACTGCTGAAACGCTCATGCAAAAAGAAATTTTTGCAAAAACAGGTGAAACGGATTGTGAAAACCTGTCCCACCTGGACAGAGGTACTCCAGAGGTTTGAGAAATCGTTCCCAGCCTATGAGACTGACCTCAGTGTGTGCACACAGATAGAGGAGCTACCTATGCTCCCTGAGCTTCCATCCGCTGCGCGAATCTCTGAATACGTGTGCGACTTGGAGTATCTGTTTTCGCGGATGAACGTGGGCTCCTACGGAGCCACTGAACCACACCTGTGGCTCATGAGTAAGATCCCCCAAAGTACGAGGGACTACAACTGCCCTGGTGCATGCAACTCCTGTGGTGGCCGTGGGTGTCGCGCGATCGCAGCAGAAGAAAAAAAAATACCAAGAAAATGACGCACCGCCAGAAGAAATAAAGCGAAAAATCGTCGTTTCCGACCTCAGAAACCCCCCCAACAATTTTACGCCGCTGTTCGGCCAGGTCGCAAAATTTAGGACACTCACCAAAAAAGACGAACAATAGAGTCGCGACGGCGAAGAAGCTGAGCGTTGCTTGCCCCAAACCACCTAGCAAAGTGCGTGCCCTAGGCGGTAGGGACTTGTGCGCGCCCCAAAACAAACCACATATAGACAACAACAATGCCACCGGCCGCCGACAAAGAAGTATGTTATATGCCGCGCAACGCTAGAAACCAACGAAACAAGCACAACGCGATAAGAGGTAGACAAGGAGAGAACAAGTATGTAACGAACCGCACCACGGTGGCGATATACCACAAGTATACGACCAAGCAATTCAAGCCCCCTCGCATAGGGAATACGACGACGCCGTAACACGCGAAGGAGATCACAACAAAAATAAAAGCCGCACAAGTCTGTTGCATGTCATGCATGAATAACACACACAAGCAACAAGAACGCCACCGGCCGCCGAAAAACAAGTATGTTATATATATATATATATATATATATATATATATATATATATATATATATACATATATATATATACATATATATATATATATACATATATATATATATATATATATATATATATATATATATATATATATATACATATATATATATATATATATATATATATATATGCCACGCCATGCATATCGCCGTAGCGCATATCGCCATGCATAACGCTGTAACAAACGCAATACAAGGAAGTTATGTGCCAAGCAACGCCAAAGTGCGCCGCCACGAAAAGCGCAACGAAAACCGCACATGCGAGGAAAACCAACAAGAGGTGACACCGAATGAATGCCTATGCCCACCCCCGCACACATAGGGAAAGAAAGGTATGCCCGTACGTGCTTGCCCGGATCGCCGCAAGGTCATCACCGCCACGGACGAGCAAAATGGTATGAAGGGACACGACGGGAAAATAAAAAAACCAACAAAGGAGAGAAGAACGCATGAAGGAGGCCACACACCACCGAGGTGAAGCACAACACACAAAAAAGCACACAAACAAAAACTAAACATACACAACATGCACACGTGGCTAGTTGGATCCAAGTATGTTACATGCCATGCTACGCTACGCAACGAACACGAGATAAGAACGGCAACCACGCCAACAAAAGCAAAAGGTGATTACGAGGCGTAACCGAGACGTGCCCACCCCCCACCCGCACGCCCGCTTACGTAGGAGGCGAAAGGGAGCGAAAGGGGACGAAAGGTATGCCGCCGCATGCAAACAAATAGTAGGCAAGGGGGGAGCCACACACCGCCACCAGGAACGCAAGTATGTTACCATGTCGTGCCACGCCGCCAACCGCCCGGCCCGCGCCACCAACCGAGACGAGAAAAAAGAAATGGCCTTCGGCCAGGGAGTGGTTGTCACGGAGGGCTAACGGTCCTGCCCTGCGGTGCAATGCGGGGCAACGGTGACAACTGCTCTTACAGCACAACGACCCTTTTTGTAGCGCTGTGAAGCCGGTTCGTACCCCCGTGGCCATCTTGAGGTCACTTGGGGTGTGTATCTATGTGCCGGCAAGCCGCCATTGGCCGATATCATACTCTCCCATCCACCTGACCTAACCCGATGTGATAGTGTGATAGGTTTGGCCATTCCGGCTATGAGCGGCCATATTCAGTACCGAGGCGCCGCCAGCTGAGATTTATATATCAGAATATCAGGAATCAACAGGCTCTTATTATCATGATGTTTCCGTAATTTTTCAGCCTTTCGTTCTGATGGTCAATGTATCGGCGACCGTCAGTTGGCTCGCGATTTTGCGTTAACCGATTGGTTAACTGTTATTTCCAGATATTTTGGCGGATACTCCGTTGAAGGGTCAGATTTCGTCAGCAAAGGGTTCGTTGCTTCAGCAATTTTCTAAATAAGCACTCGAAATTTTAATCAGAATTTTTCGCGTTGTCGAAATCGGATTTTCGACTTCGACATCGCCGCACTTGATTTGGACTTCTTCGAGTGATCATACTCTTTTCCCTATGCCCGAATCAGGTTTCCCTTATACTTGCCACCCATTTGACTTGGAGATATAAGGGAAACAAAAGTGAATCGCGGGACCACTTTGAATGACCATATCTATGCGCGAGTGTGAGGAAAGAGAATGAGGAAGGTTGGGTTGCAAGCGCCTTACTCTCAACTTATTTGAGGAAGCATCAAACGCCTTCGGTGTGTACACATGCCCGGTGTAGCAAGGGATAATGGTCAAGAGGGTATAAAGTGATATATAACTCTTGGACCGTGCAACCGAATATTTTAATGCGACTTTCGAGTGTGCCGCATGAGTGTTGGGGTTGCATAGCAATTTTCCTTGGGTTCCTACGTATTTTTAACGTGAAGTTATGACCATGGAGGGACATGGCATATCATGGTGGGAGCCACATTTAGAGGGTATGTGTTATATGCATGGTATATGTCTTGATATGCTCACCCCCATGCTATATATCTTCGTGTGGCCGAAGAGATGGGGAGCCATACGTGACAAGGGTTTTGCCCATGTCCCAATTGTGGAATTCAAAGCGCTAGACTAAGTCTACCGCGTATGTATTGCTCATGGTATGTTGGGCAAAGAGATCCATGAGTGCACTCCCATTTTCATGGGGCATGTAGATACGAGTGGCGAAGGTATCTCCATGCGCCCGATTGGGGATCCAAGCGGGGGAATTGTTCGCAAATGGTTCCAATCATTTGTGTATTGAACCATGAGCGGATATCATGGGTGAGTATAGAGATATACTATCATGACAACTTTGTGTTTGGTCATATTTTCATGTTTTTGACCTCAATTTTTGCTCATTTTTGCATTTTGTGTACTTACCTGGTCGGCAATCAGTAAGAAGCCTATGAAGAGTCCAACCATGGTATGTTGTTCATATGTTGGCATATGCTTTGGAGTTGAACACCACCATATGCCGGATCGCGTACTCCATTTGGCTTGGCGCACGAAGGATTACAAGAAATGGTCTCAAGATCATGGGCTGACTTGGGCAGTGCGTGGCGCCCATATCCGAAGGGGTTTCGAGGGTAAAGTGGGGATGTACATGGGCATTGATCTTTGGTCTATATCCTCCATGAATATTAGACTTCGATTCCATGCATGCTTTGAGCCTTCGGATAAGTGGTAACTTCAATTTTGAGCATATATGTGACATATGGCCAATATGGTGTGAATTGGCAGTTTTTTGGCATGTTATGAGTTCAAACTCATAGGTCATTTCTCTAAGCCCATTCGATTCCAAGTCCAACCAAGGTTTTGTCAGGGTAGGGCATGGTCCTGAGTGCCACTCTAGGCCATGACATGCCACCTCCCCTATTGGGCTAGGATTTATAGGCTTGGGAGTAAACACATTTTTGGGGTTTATGTAGTGACTTGTGACACATGGCATTCAGCCATCTCATTTGACCTGGTTCAGGGCAATATGTTGGTGAGTCAAGGGAAGGTCTTGAGTCCAGGGAATGAGGGGTTTATGGCTGTGAATGCGCATGTTTACCTCTTTCCCCAACTTTGCTTTATTTGTGTTCATATGCCAATTTCAGGGCTTTCTTCCTTGGTGCCCTTCTTGTACATGCCCGCCATCGTGAGACAATGGATGTGCTGAACGGAAGCCCGCAGCCTGATTTGGATTGTGAATTGGGTTATTGCTGCATTTGTGGGATCTGGTTGCCATTCAGGGTTGAAGGAGGATTTTATTTTCTATATTTTTGGATTTGGAACCTTGGATTTTGAGCAATGCAATCGTTGATCAGGAGCAAATCGGCAGGGGTTACAGGCGGAAGGGGCACAGCGGGGGCCGGTCCTGGTAGGGACCTTCTTGATGGTAGCAGAGGCTTACCTGCTGCCCCTACCTACCGCCGACCCGGGGACTTGGGCCCTTATGAGCCCTGCCCAAGTACGCACCGGGTGCGTATTGTGGACTCGGTGGAGACCACGCCGGAGATTGGAGCCATAGAAGAACCGAGACGTTCAAGAGCAGGTAGTTGAAGCCCGAAGAGAAGTACAACATTCGGGAAGAGGAGGACGTGACATGGAGGACCTGGTCTCCATGTGTGAGCGTCGCTGCCGAAAGGTATGCAACCTCCGATCCGCCGCGGAGGACTCTGATGAGGCTTGCCATTCAGGCAGCAGTGGAGGACGGGCCCGGCGCTACTGAAGCGGTACCCAGAACCCCATGGCTAGGTTAGGGCATACAACCGGTCTCCGGTCCACTAACGCCATGTACGGAAGGGAAGACCGGTCTCCGGTCCACTAACCCCATGTACGGAAGGCGCCCGTTGACGCCCGGTGCGAGCCCGGCGGGAGCGTGTTTCGTGCCGTAAAGCCCCGCATCGGCAACCGATGCACCGCCAGCGGAGATTTATATATCAGAATATCAGGAATCAACAGGGTTTTATTTTCATATTGTTTCCGTCAATTTTTACGCTTCCGTTCTGATATTCACTGTTTTGACTGCTGGCGGTTGGATCGCGACTTTACCGTAACCGCCAGTTTAACTGTTTATAATGGAAATTTTAACGCTATCCGTGACGAAGGCTCTAAAGTCTTCAGGAATTGCGTTGATGCATCCGCAAATTTCACATTCTACACTCGCAACCTTAATCCGAATTTTTCAGGATGTCGAAATCGGATTTTTGACTTCGACATCCCCGCACTTGATTTGACCTCTTTCGAGTGGACCTACGTGCTTCCCTATGCACGAATCAACTTTCCTTTTATCCTGCCCTCCATTTGTCTTAAAGATATGGGCAAAACAAAGTTGATTCGTGAGGCCACTTGTGAAGGTCATATCTCGTGTTGCTTGCGAGGAATGACAATAAGGAAACGTGGGATGTATTCACAATACTCCCGACGTAATTTAGGAAGCATCATATGCCTTGCGTCTCCACACGTGCGCGCTAGTGTAATGGATCATGGTCAAGAGGGTAGAGTTTGCGTTGTAACTCTATGGCCATGATACTGCGTGCGTTAAGATAACTTTCGAGTGTAGCGCGCGAGTGCTGGTGTTGCATAGGAACTCTCCTTGAGTTCCTATGAGCGATTGACACAAAGTTATGCCCTTGGAGGGGCATGACATATCGTGGGGGGAGCTACCTTTTTGGGCAATATGGAGTATGTGCCTTGTGTTGTGTTGCGTGCCCATTTGGCGGGTCCATCGCTCCAAGCCAAACCCGCCAATGGACCTCATATTGTGCAAGCCCCATCTCCATACTCCCTACGATCAATTGCAAGCCTAATCTTCGTGAAGGGAAGCTTGTGTGGTGATCCCGAAGCGATGCGTTGGGAGCCAGGTGTGTGTTTTGCAATTTTCCACATTTTCATGTGCCCACTTGGGAAGTAGCGCTCCTAACCTTTCAAGGCGCCCCAAGTGGAGCACATATGTGGGATCGAAGGTCATTGGTGTCAAGTCATTGTGTTTAGAAGGATTAGTTGATTGCACGATCCAAGCCGAAGATATTATAATATAGTTGTGCACCTTTCAAGGCACTTTTGTGTGTGGTTGTGCCAATTTTGCCGTTTTTGGCCCGTCATGATGTCAAGTGGCAACCGTGTATCTCAACGTTGCGCTCAATTGACATCATGACCCAAGTATGTTATGTGGGCACATACTTCGGTGCCCAACATATCTTGCACCCGGCGAATAACTCCTCTTGGGCTTGGCATACCGTGGCCGCCATGTTGGCGATTTGGGACTATCCCAAATCATGGGCTCACTTGGCGACCCTGCCATTCCCAAAACCGGAGGAGTTGGGCGACGCCCAAAAGATATGTTGGACACATATGACTTGATACCAATCCTATGGCACACTCCGGTCCAAGTCGAGCATGTGCCTCATTTGCCCGGACCATGAGTGTGCGCACTTTTAGCCATTTTGAGCAATTTTCCACTTTTGCTGCCCGCCGTGCACTATGTTCAGCCTACCCGTGCACGCCGGACGCATGGACCAATGGACCATATATGATGTGGGTGTTATGCATATTGGTCCCCATGGTTCACACACCACGTGGGCGAAGCGGAGCGACTTTCGTTAAGGTGCTAGTCCAAAGTGAGTGTGGGCAATTTTGCCATTTTGGCATTTGTGGACCCAATTGGGATCGTCGCCACGCCGAGTGGCATGGAGATCTTTGAGAGCCAAGGGCATGGGAGTCTTTGTTGGACTCCCGGTGGATGGCGTATGGAATGGCGGATCCGATCTCCAAGCCGGCGTGGAGATATACCATTGGGAGCACCCCGAATTTTGGCTCATTTCGAGCAGCCAAAATGACCCAATTTTGGGACCCCAATTTCCCCCTTCCGTGTGGTCAATTGGCGGCCCCATTTCTCTATACCCACAGGGAGCCCGGACCTAATTCCAAGTTGTGCACTCAGATATAAGTCCTAGGTCCTGCCTCCTAACCTGTGAGCCATTGGCCTTGCCCTGGCTGGGCGAGCCACGCGTGGGAATGACGCCAATTTTGGTGATTCTGGCATCATGACCCCACTTGACGAATCCGTGTTGCCCTGATGCCGGGACCTCAGAGGGAAGCAGGTTGGGTGAGGGCTCCAGGAACTTCGTACTCAAAGGGCATAGGGTCAGTTGCCTCGTCCCTACCTCTGGCGGGTCCGGACGAGGGGTCAGTTTTGGAGATTTCGGAGCTAATTTCAGTTTGGGCTGAAACAGCCCATTTTCAGCTACCAACTCCTGAGGGATAATGGCGGGGCCATATCTCTGGCTCAGAGGTGAGTTGGGACCTGCCGTTAAGGGAGCATAGGGAGCGACTGTCGATTGGCCTTGGAGCCCCTTGGTTCCCAGTAACTCGCCTGTGGCTGGGCGGAAACACCTCCCCCATTGGCAGGGTTTCAGGGTCCGGACTGAGCAGGGCATGGGTTGTGTTTGAGCCCCCGCCCCCACCAGCCACTGAGAGGGTCGGACCTGGGATTGGGATACAAGTTAGGATAGAGTGTCTATTGTCCTGTGATGCCCTTACCCCAGTCCAGTCTTAACCCCATGTGTACATATCCTGATGTGTTGCTGTACATACTTTCGTTCCCTTGTTGCAGAGTAGCAAGGATCCTGAAACGCTTTGTCACATGACACGAGCGTATTGATGCCCTTGTGAGCGTAGTGCTTTGCCTGCCTGCTCACCTGTGCGTGTCACCGCAGCGTCCCGTGGCCGGCCCCCCACGGGAACGCGTCAAAAGCGTTTCACTGCCGCGGGGTTACCCAGCCCTCCCGTGCCACTCGGGGCCACCAACCCCGAGCAGCGCGGCGCAGCAGCTCGCAGCTCGCAGCTCGCAGCGCAGCGCAGCACCTCGCAGCGCAGCGCAGCGGCTCGCAGCGCCGCCCAGCGACAGCGCCGAATTCGTCACGGAGCCAGCAGCGCCGTCCAGAGCATCGCCCTGACCGCGCCGCGACTGTGAAGGAGGTTCACAGACCAGACCCATCGGCCGACCAGCAAGGCCGCGTCAACCACCTCCACAACCACCGGCTGACCAGCACCAGCCGCACTCCCAATCCAGTGCTGCAGCACCCGCCTCAACAACCACCACCAGATCGTTGAGTGGACCGAGTGCACACCAAGGACCTCAAGACCAAGTACGCCCCCCGCTGCCATGGTAAACTGGCAAGAAGCGGGCAGGACGTGGCCGCGGCCCCACCCCCATGCAGCGCGCCTGCTGCTTGGGTTGGCTTGGGACCAGCACTACCGCCACAGCCACCCCCAGTGCGAAGGCGGCATGCCCGGGAGCTTCGAGCTCCGCGAGGACGTGGGGGAGGACCGGCTGCGGGCAGTGGAGGAGTGGCTGCGGGCGGAAGGGTACGAGTACCGCTTCCGCCGCAAGCGCTGGAGGACCTGGACCCGGCCGGACAGGCCCGGCGAAGGGCTGCGCCCCGACGGGATTGAGGAGGACAAGAACTCCAACGAGTACCCGTCGGGCGCCACGATCAATGTCTCCATGTGGGACATGATCGAAAAGAACTTCCCGGAACCGGGGAGCGAGCGCAGGCTGCAGGGCAGCAGCAGCGCGTCTCCGGGGAAGGAGAAGCGGTCCGCCGGGGACAGGAAGCGGGACCGAAAGTGGCGGGAGTACCAGGAGTCCCTGGCCGCCGAAGCCGCCCAAGGCGTTAAGGGAGGAACCCCAGCCCCCAGTCCCCAACGGGCCAATGGTGGTCACCACCCCGGCCACGCCACCCTTGGCGACTTCATGGAAGTCGCCAAGCAGACCAGGGCCAAGCCCCGTCCGCTGCTCCTGAGGCCCCAGCAGGCCCCAGCAGGCCCCAGCAGCGACGTGCAGTCGGCCCACCGCGGGAGGATGCCGGCGGACCAGGCCAGCTCCAGCAGCAGCGCCGCTCCCGCTCAAAGGGACATGGCGCGCGCCTGTGAGCGCGTCTGTGGGGTGCCCTGCAACCTTCGGGTTGCCCGGCAACGGGCCACGCAGCGGAACGCTGCCGTGGAGGGCGCCGTCGGCATCGCCCATGAGGAGGCCACCGAGTGGGGCAGAGGCATGGACTACCACGCCTCGAAAGTGGCAGCCATCGCGGCCGGTCTCACGGCTGCGGCCGCCCATGAGGCAGTGGCTGCGCGGATCAGGGCAACCGACGAGGAAGCCCACCGGACGCAGGAGGCCATTGCCTGCAAGGAAGCCGAGGTGAAGGCGCTGGAAGAGGCGCTTGCCCAAGGGAGGGCAAAGAAGGAGGCGGAGGAAAGGGCCCACGCCGAAGCGACGGCTAAGGCCCAGGAGGACGCCGCCAAGAAGGACGCCATTGAGGCCGCGCGACGGAAGGTCGCTGAGGAGAGGGCCAAGACGGAGGCGGAGCTGGCGACGTTGGAAGCGGAGAAGGCTCGGCTGCAGCGGACCCGGGAAGCCCAAGCGGCTCGTGCCCGGGAGGAAGCTGAAAAGCGAGCTGCCGCAGCCACGGCCGCCGCAATGGAGGAGGCAGAGGCCAAACTCCGCCGCGAGACTCCCCCGGGAGGATCACGGGTGGAGACCCTTCGAAAGCTTTTCGAAGGGGACGCCTCCTCCAAGATGACGCTGAACGAGGCCGACACGGGCAGCAGTGGGAGCAGCGGCCCCACTGCCCATCGACGGAGGAAGGGCAAGGGGAAGACCCCCGAGAGGCCGCGGAGGCCAGCGGGTGGACACCCCCACGACAGTGACCCCTTCTTCACCGCCAGCGACGGGGATGAACGAGGCCGCCGACATCGCCAAGTGGTGGCTTGGACGGGCGGAGGAGGCGGAGACGTCCCCATGGAATCAGAAGGTGAGGATGAGGATCTCCCTCCTCCCTACCAGAGCTCGGAGTCTTCCGAGACCAAGACGCCCAGGTGGGGCGACATGGACGAGGATGACGACATGGACTTCGGCATCACGAAGAAGCGCCCATCCTCGGACCCACCGAGGCGACCTGGCGGAGGGCAACCGGCACCCCCTGGCGGAGGACCATCAGGACCCCCTGGAGGACGCCCACCAAGTGGACCCCCTGGAGGCGGACCACCGGGCGGGGGAGGACCCCCTGGACCGGGCGGACCCGGCGGGGGCCCTCCTGGAGGACCCCCTGGGGACCCCGACGACCCACCAGGGAACGGCGACCCGGATACCACCTGGCGGTGGATTGTCTACCTCCGCAGGAGGGTCTTTTCCCTGGAGTGCGAGGTGGACACGGGCAAGGGCGAGATGACTCGCATCTCCAAGGTCGCCGCGCGCGCGCAGACAGAGCTGAACATCGCCAGGGCCGAGATCAGACAGCTGAACACGGTCATCAGCGGCCTGCAGCAGAGGCTGGACGCGCTGGAAGCCCGTGGGAGCGTCGGCAGCGACCGCCCACCACTGGAGTCTGGCTCGTCGGACGACGGCTGGGGACCCGGACCAGGTTCAGGCAGACCCCACGCCCCCGGCGGAGCCCCCAGGAGTCGCCCCAGCGCCAGTGCCCCCTCTCTCACCGCCCCCTCTCACCACAGCGCGGGCCGCCACAACGAGCGAGTGCCGCCCGGCAGTGGCAGTGAGGATTGGCGTGATGAGTGGCTCAGCGCGGAGTACCGCAACCGCCGTGCTCCACCGCGGACACCGGTACGCCCCCGACGCTGCGCACCAGCCCCAGAGCCAATCCCCATCGCTGGTGGACGTTATGGTGGACTCAGGGACAAGGTCCCCAGAGGAGACGTGGAGTGGGATGTCGGCGAAGGTGAGGACCTGGACCTGGACCTGGAGGAGTTCGACATCAGCCCGCCGCGTGGTGTAAGACGGGAGGCCGCTGAACGCAGCCGCCGGCGCCGTGATGAGGATGCGTACATGGAAGGAGTACGGCGTGAACATCTAGGTTCAGCGTACATGGAGGAACCACGGCGTAGCCACAGGGATTCCATGGAGGAGATGGACGTGGCGGCCGTGGGAGTCCGTGGGCGAGGCCGATGGGAACCTCGGTCGACCTCGCGGCCGGCATTCATGGTCTCTAAGGCCGCGGATGCCGCCGTGTGGGAAGACTTGAAGGACATCAAGCCCCCCATGTACGATGGCAACCCCCTCAACCTCGACCGCTTCTTGGAGAAGCTGGACGATTGGGGGCTGACCGTCACTGAAGACCTGCCTCCCGCGGATGCGGAGAGATATGTCTTCAGACGGTTCAGGTACCGCCTGCCGGAAGTGCTCGGCGAGCTATACTTCGTGGCGACCAAGGAGGGGAGAATCAAGACCCTCAAGGAAGCCAAGAAGTGGCTCAACGAGCAGGAGCGGGTGGAGGCTTCGCAGGTGGCTGCCAAGCGCTGGAAGTCCATCAAGCTTGAGCATGATGGACGGGAGATCCGCCTACGGGATTGGCGAGACTTCCGAGGTAAATACACCCTCTTCCGCCGCAACGTGGAGGATTGGAACGAGGGTGACGAGCAGGCTCGCCTGCTCTCCATGCTGCCGGAAGCATGGATCAAGAGGGTCACCAAGGAGGAATCCAAGAGGGCCAAGTCCAACCACACGGTCAAGATGATGCTCCCCAAACAGTATCATACGAACGTGGTGGCTTGGACGAGGAAGAACGTGGCCCGGGATGTCAAACGGCACTCCCTGCGGAACGCTCTCCTCATCACCGTCTTGGGCGATCGCGAGAAGACCGCGATGTGGCGCCTTGACGAGTGTGGGTTGAGCGGCCAGACCATCCGTCTGCAGCCCATCCCGGCGCGGATGAGCTGCGACGAGATCCTGGAGTGGGTTGGCGAGGAAGTACTCAAGGAGTACCGAAACCTCCACCACACCCGCGGGTTGAGGCCCGGCGACCGCGACGTCAACTACGTTGGCGAGGGACCTGGCGGGGAAGCTGCCATGGATCCAGCGGGACCCGGCGGCGATGAGACTCTCGTCGACGATGACGACGACGATGAGCCCGCCGAGGTGGCCGTTTGTGCCTTCGTGGCCAGGAACCTGAGCGCGGGGAGCAAACCGGGAAACTGGAAGCCCCTGCAGCAGGGTTGGAGGAAGCAGGAGAAGAGGGACCCTCGCCGCATTGGCGACCCTCCGCTGTCCTTTGGGGAGTTCATCCGAGCTCACCCTCAGGGCTGTTTCGTGTGTTATGGGAGGAAGCGAGGCTTCAACCATGACCACCGAGCATGCCCCGTCCACAAGGCCGACACGGAGGCTTACAAGAAGGCGCACGGGTCGAAGAAGCGTGCGCCCGCGGGTATCCGGGAAGCCAAGGTGGAGGTGGACAGGGACGAGCTCTCCAAGCTGGTGTCGCAGGGGACCGAGTTGGCCAAGGAGATCCAGGAGATCAAGAGGAACTGGGTCCCCAGGTCGGACAACAAGAACAAGGAGAACAACCAGAATGACCAGAACAAGGACAAGGACAAGAACAAGGGTAGGAAAGGGGGAAGGAAGAAGGGCGTCAACGAGGTTGATGCGGAGGAGAACACCCCTTCCTCCACAACCGACGCCCCCTAGCGGAGCCCCTGCAGCCAAGGGCCCCAGCTAGGGCGGTCGCAGGATGGTGACGTGGGAAGCGCCGAACCATCCCAGTCGGGAGTCGATAAGCACAAAGGGACTGCCGCGGGCGGAAGGCCCGGTCCGGCACCCAGTCGCGGAGGCGGGGTGAGGGCAAGTGATGGCACGAACCCTTGCACCCGTCCGTCCTTCGCGACCAAGAATGTGTTTGATGTACTACAGGATCTATCCGAGAGTATCGGAGGATCACCCGGACCGCAGCTGGATGCTGCAGATGGGCAGCCTGAGCCCATTGTCCACGACCTGCACCAGTCGCTTGTTGAGCTTCTGGAAGGGCCGGAGATCCTGAGTTTGCACGCCGTGCGCCGTGTCGGTCGCGAGCGGCAGTTGCATCTTAAGGTCCGTGCCTTATGCGGGGAAGTGGAAAAGGTTTTCGACGTGTTGGTCGACACGGGAGCTCAAGTCAGCTTGGTCAAGGCTGGCCTACTTCCACCAGAGTGTCTGACCGACAGTCGGAAACCTGTCAGGCTGAAGGTGGCGAACGGCCAGTACATGGTGGGAGGCACGAAGGAAGCGGCCATTGGACTGCAGTTCCTGAACCATCGTGAGCTGAGCCGCCCAGACCTCGGCAAGGAAATCCTCCTGCACGGTCGCTTCTACGAGGCCGAGATGGACTGGGACATGATCGTTGGGTACGACTTCATGATGGAGACGAACTCCGGCGTTCTCCCGGCCCAGGCCTCCATGACCCTGTACCAGACCGACCAGCTCTCGTGGCTTTCGTCACCCGAGCACCCTGTGGAATGCCAATGGATCCACCCCGAGCGCAATCAGCTCGAAGTGGCCGCGCTGGACACTGAGCCAACTGGTCCTGCAAACCAGGAGTACGGCGTAAGGCCGGAAGTGGCGAGCCGAGTTGTCGCGGACTTGGGAGCTTCGGATCTGGCCCTGGATGCGTTCTCTTCAGGAACCTCCGCCCATCTGCGGGTGTGTGAGAAGTACTGGAGCGCACAGGACTCCGCGTGGAAGAAGCACTGGGGTCCGCATCAGGGATTGATGTGGATCCATTGCCCCCGTTGGGACATTCCAAGAGCGATAGCGAAGATTCGCAAGGACCGCTCCAAGGCAGTGCTGGTTGTTCCTATGGGATGCACCGAGGAGGAAAGTACCCGACATTGGGTAGCCTCATTGACCAACATGACCTTGAACAAGGTCGTCCTACCGGCTGGAGAGAGTGTCTATCAGGACGCTAGGGGACAGCCCATGCCACCCCAGAGATGGCCAACGGAATTCCACTATGTGGATGGGGGCCTTGATCAGGCCGACGCCACGCACTTCGTGTGTGTCAACCGCATCATAGCGGAGCCATGGCGGCAATGCTTTGCGGTTCCCCCTGTTGACATCGAAGAATCCGATTCGGAAGACCCCCTCACTGAACAGGAGTGGGATCTGGTTCAGGGGTATATGGATCAGCCCTTTCACGACTGGGGAAACCAGCGTGAGGGCAAAGGGCAGGACAAAGCCTGGTGGGAAGTAGACTCGATCGTCTCTGGTTCCTATGACGGGAACACCTTCGTGCAGAGGGTGCTTGACCACCTATCCAGCCAGGACAAGCCAATCGGGGGTAATCCACCCACCTACGGCGATCTATTCCGAGGCGAGACCAGAGATGGCCCTTTGGGCTACCTGGGAAGACCACCTGAGCCGAAAGCGAGCGGAGTAGCTACCCCTCAAGTAAGCTCCGTGGTCCAGGTGCCCGGAAAAGCCAAGGCGGAGTCCGATGATTGCCCCAAGATTCAGGCATTGAGGGCCAGGCTGAAGCAGAAGTATGGTGATACCTTCTTCAGCGGTAAGCCTGTGTTTCCCCCACCGGTGCGTGGACCGTATGGCGAGGCCAAGATACGACTGAAGCAGGACCCCCGTGTGTATCGGCACCGGGAGTTTGCCCTGAGAGGCGAGAGGAAGGAGGCCATGGAGAAGATCCTCCGTGACTTCATCCAGAGAGGCTGGCTTGAGCCGTGCCACTCCGAGTGGGCCTCTCCCTGCTTCGTCGTCCCCAAGAAGGTTGCCGGTGAGTGGCGGCTCGTGGTCGACTACCGCGGCCTGAACGCCCAAACGCAGCACGACAGCTATACGCTGCCCCTCATTGAGGACATGCTGCAAAAGCAACACCGGCGGAGGATTTTCACGGTGATTGACCTGAAACATGGTTATCATCAGATGCCTCTCGCCGAGGAGTCCCCTGCCTGCACAGCCATGAGCACCCCACTTGGACCTCTCCAGTGGAAGGTGATGCCCATGGGCGTTACCAACGGCAATGCGGCTTTTCAGCGGATGCTGGAGAACCTGCTTGAGCCGGTGCGCGACTGTGCGACCCCTTCGTGGACGACGTGATCATCGCGTCCGGGGACCCCAGTATGAGCTACGAGGAGCTCCTGGAGGCACATGAGAGGGACGTCACTCGAGTGCTGGACCTTCTGGTTCGGCACAAACTCACGGGCAGCAGTGACAAGGCCACCATTGCGGTAAGCGAGGTGGTCTTCGCTGGCCACGTAGTCGGGAACGGGCAGCGAAAGCCCATACCTGGCAAGGTGGCTGCGATTGAGCACTGGGAAAAGCCCAAGACGGTCTCTGAGCTACGGGCGTATCTGGGGTTCTGCAACTACTACTTGGGGTATATCAAGATGTATGCCCAGTATGCAGCCCCCATGACGACCATGCTCAAGGGCAACCGAGAGGAGACCAAGAAGGGGTCCAAGAAGGCTCTGGTCTGGACAGCTGAGTCCGACCGTGCCTTTGAGGGGATGAAGCAGGCGCTGCTATCCGCAGTGGGTCTGCACCTCGTGGATCCCGACCGAGGGTTCGTCCTACGCACCGACGCTTCCGACTACGCCATTGGCGCTGTGTTGGAGCAAGTGCTTGACGACGGGAGGCACGTGCCCGTGGCCTTCTGGAGCTGAGTCCCGGCGGAAGGCCAGAGACGGACGTGGACGCCCCGTGAAAAGGAGGCGTATGCCATCGTCATGGCTCTCAGGAAATGGGCTGGGTACATAGCCCTCCATCCCGTCACCGTCTGCACCGACCATCAGAGTCTGCAGTCGTGGCACAAGGAGCACGTGCACACCCCCTCAGGTCCCGCCTCCCGACGGGCAAGATGGCATGAGACCTTGGCCAAGTTCGACCTCACGGTTGTGTATATTCCTGGTAAGGATAACACCGTGGCGGACTGTCTCAGTAGGTGGGCCTATCCCGCCAGCAAGGGCATGACGGATATCTCTGCCCATGGCGATGAGGCTGAGACCGCTGAAGCCAAGAGGATTATCGAAATGGAGCGCCTGATGGAGGAGGAGGGTGTTAAATGCTTCGTCGTCATGGCTGCGGATGCCCCCCTCGCGTCGAGGGTGAGCAGAGCGGTCAGAGTACTCGCCCCTGAGGGAGCTGAGTCCGACAAGCACCTCTTCCCGGAGTCTTGCCTCCAGAACGACTGGACCGACAACTACGCCAAGTCTGAGGCCTTTGCGGCCGAGTATAGGGCTGTGACCGACCCTGACGACGGGCAGAAGTGGCCAAAGGGGCTGACCGAGGAAGATGGCAAGCTCTACCGGAATGGTAAGCTGCTAGTACCGGAGTCCCGGGTGCTCGAGCTTTGTGAAGCTTGGCACCACCACATGCTGCACCCAGGAGTCAAGAAGCAAGCCCTTGACATGCAGCGCCGGTTCGAGATCGACCATATCGTTCTCTACACCGCCATCAAGAAGGTCAGGAAGGGTTGCTCGGTCTGTCAGGCCTGCAATCCCGATAACCGGAACGTCAAGGGGGAACCCCAATGGACCACGGTTCCTGACAAGCCCATGGAGAGCGTGGCCATGGACGTCTTCTCCATGCCCGAAGTGCACATTGGCAAGGAGACCTTTGACTGTGTGGTTCTCTGTGTGGACCGCCACAGCGGCTACGTTGTAGCCGTTCCGGCACGCAAAAAGGGGTTGCTTGCCAAGGAAGTGGCAGTCATGATGATTCGTCATTGGCTGACCGTCTTTGACATCCCCCGCACCATTTGCAGTGACCGAGGGCC
The DNA here is from genome assembly GCA_964036045.1 of Eutreptiella sp. 'Long Island Sound 2002'. NCBI lineage: Eukaryota > Euglenozoa > Euglenophyceae > Eutreptiales > Eutreptiaceae > Eutreptiella > Eutreptiella sp. 'Long Island Sound 2002'. Next base: position 20,185,894 of record OZ038383.1, read on the forward strand.
CCAGTTTACTGGTGGCTGGTTCAAGGCTTCGTGTTCCCTCATGGGAATACGTCATGCCAAGAGCGTCGCCTATCTCAGCCGGTCCAACGGCCGTGCTGAAGTGGCTGGACGGCAGCTGTTCGAGAAGCTGCGCAAGATCCACATCACCAATCCACGTCAGAACTGGTTTGAGGAGATGTGGCCTGCTCTGAAGGCCCATCATGACACCCCCACTCCGGGCGGTTTATCCCCTCACCAGATTCTGTTCGGCAGGGACCCCCTGGGTAGGGGACTTCCCTTGTCTGGTGATGGCATGGCTATGGATGCCAAGGAATTCTTCGCGCGGCAAGAGCAAACGGCGCGGGACATCCGCCAGCAGCTCGAGAAAGAGCATGCTGAGCGTCAGAAGTCCGCCCCGAGCTCGACAGCGCAGAAGTTCAGGGTGGGAGACCCGGTGTGGGTGATCAGACCCCGCCCTATGGGCACCCACCGCACCAAAACCTGGTTCACACCCGGCGAGGTGGTCCGCAGGATTGGTGAGGACACCTACCGCATCAAGGTGGGTCACGGATAGTTCTGGGAGCGCCACGAGAGTCAACTCCGTGTGCGGGAACCCGACCTCCGTGGCCAGCATGTGTCCCTGAGCTATGCCGCACATGAGGCCGATTCGGACGACGACTATGCTGAGCAGGACGACTATACAGTCGAGAAGATCCTGGCTCAGCGTCCGACGGCCTCGGCACCCGGAGGTCTGGATTTCAAGGTTCGTTGGCGAGGCTATGGGCCGTCCCACGACACCTGGGAACCCGTCTCCTCGTTCGTGCCGCGGGTCAATACTCCCTTCATGGAGTACATCCGCAAGCACAAGACCAAGATCCACGTTTCGGACTTGGCAGCACTCACCCGGGCGATTGCAGCCAGGGGTGCCTGATCAGCGCCCTGAGCTCTCCCCTGATGTGCTTTGAGGCGCTTGTGAGGCCGACGGATCGTCCCTCACTTGCTTGCTCTCTCTCATCTTCCGGTGACCTGCCATCAGAGTGGCCATATACCCCCCCCTGCTGAATCCAGAGGAGGATGGCCCCTCTCTTTCAATTCTATTCGTCACTCCCCACCTGTTGAATCCTTGGGAAACCAGGTAGGGCGACTGATCTTCATGTTTTCTGAGCTCTTGGGGCCTTGAAGCCCATACAACGTTGCGCAACGGATGCCGCTGTCATCGGCATTGCGATTTTTCAGTGTGTGGTCTGGTCCCATGGCACTTGCGGGGTCCAGACCAGTCGACGTGTGTCTCGAGACTATATATGATCTGCATTCAGGCGTTTTCCTGTCCACCCTCCTGCATTGCCTTATCCTAACCGGGGCGTGGTTTGGCGCTCTGTCCAGAGTGTGTTTACGCGCCTATTTACCCCATTTATTGCTTATTTTTCTGCCCCTCCAGGATATGTGCATCTGTATGTTGAGTCTTGTCGGCCCATCACTGAGGTGTGGACTGTTTTTCCCCCGAGGGGATGCGAATTGTATACAAAGGCGCCTTGAGTCGCCGTGTACATGTTCTTACAGCCTGGTCCAGCCTGGACCAGTACCTGAGTACAGATTCTACTGTTGAGTGCCCGTGATACCGTGTTGCCCTATTCGCTGTGATGTGGAGATCCTGATGGCGCCAGCCGGGAAGCCCAGTTGCCTGACTACACTCCCAGCGGTCCGCCACTGTCAGTCCCAGTGTGAGCCTACCGACTCGCAGACGCACTTGCAGTCGGATGGCGGCCTCCGGTGCTCCTGACCTCGGTCAGTCTGCCTGGGAAACTGGTGGTTTGAGGAGTCGACGCCTCCGCCCACACTGCATGAGGACTCCCTCATGTATGGCCTTCGTGGTAATAGGGCGAGGGAAAAGACGGCCTTGATGCCCGATCCCTTAAGGAGGAGCTCCCTTAAGATTCCTTAAGGAGTTCGGCTGTATCACTCTGGACTCGCGTCGTATGGATATGGACATGGTCCGCCCGAGGAAGGACCCGTGGGGACTCTCCCCAGTCGGCCGGCCTTGGGAAGCTTGGGGTAGCCTGATGGATCTTTGTGGTCGCTCTCGACCTGTGGGACCACCTCGGTCGTCGTGTGTCGCCTATGTTGGCTGTGTATGCCACTGCCACTGTGGTGGTGACCGTAGCAGCCGGCACCCGGTGCGCCTGGTATGGGTTAACGGGTCCTTTGGATGCCGAACAATCGCCGCCAGGACCCGGGACTTGATACTTGATACTATACATGTGCTACGAGCTTTTACAGCATCATACCTATCTTACTGTGGGATGTGGGCAGCCTCACCTGAGTCAGCCTGAAGTGAGGGTGTGACACCCCCCCCCTTCAGGGGATGGTCCTGGGTACCCGCTGCCATGCATGGGTGTTATCGAGCCCCCCCCAGGGTTTGCTCTAAGGAGGGGGGTGAAGCGGTACCCAGAACCCCATGGCTGGGTTAGGGCATACAACCGGTCTCCGGTCCACTAACCCCATGTACGGAAGGGAAGACCGGTCTCCGGTCCACTAACCCCATGTACGGAAGGCGCCCGTTGACGCCCGGTGCGAGCCCGGCGGGAGCGTGTTTCGTGCCGTAAAGCCCCGCATCGGCAACCGATGCACCGCCAGCGGAGATTTATATATCAGAATATCAGGAATCAACAGGGTTTTATTTTCATATTGTTTCCGTCAATTTTTACGCTTCCGTTCTGATATTCACTGTTTTGACTGCTGGCGGTTGGATCGCGACTTTACCGTAACCGCCAGTTTAACTGTTTATAATGGAAATTTTAACGCTATCCGTGACGAAGGCTCTAAAGTCTTCAGGAATTGCTTTGATGCATCCGCAATTTTCACATTCTACACTCGCAACCTTAATCCGAATTTTTCAGGATGTCGAAATCGGATTTTCGACTTCGACATCCCCGCACTTGATTTGACCTCTTTCGAGTGGACCTACGTGCTTCCCTATGCACGAATCAACTTTCCTTTTATCCTGCCCTCCATTTGTCTTAAAGATATGGGCAAAAAAAAGTCGATTCGTGAGGCCACTTGTGAAGGTCATATCTCGTGTTGCTTGCGAGGAATGACAATAAGGAAACGTGGGATGTATTCACAATACTCCCGACGTAATTTAGGAAGCATCATATGCCTTGCGTCTCCACACGTGCGCGCTAGTGTAATAAATCATGGTCAAGAGGGTAGGGTTTGCGTTGTAACTCTATGGCCATGATATTGCGTGCGTTAAGATAACCTTCGAGTGTAGCGCGCGAGTGTTGGTGTTGCATAGGAACTCTCCTTGAGTTCCTATGAGCGATTGACACAAAGTTATGCCCTTGGAGGGGCATGACATATCGTGGGGGGAGCTACCTTTTTGGGCAATATGGAGTATGTGCCTTGTGTTGTGTTGCGTGCCCATTTGGCGGGTCCATCGCTCCAAGCCAAACCCGCCAATGGACCTCATATTGTGCAAGCCCCATCTCCATACTCCCTACGATCAATTGCAAGCCTAACCTTCGTGAAGGGAAGCTTGTGTGGTGATCCCGAAGCGATGCGTTGGGAGCAAGGTGTGTGTTTTGCAATTTTCCACATTTTCATGTGCCCACTTGGGAAGTAGCGCTCGTAACCTTTCAAGGTGCCCCAAGTGGAGCACATATGTGGGATCGAAGGTCATTGGTGTCAAGTCATTGTGTTTAGAAGGATTAGTTGATTGCACGATCCAAGCCGAAGATATTATAATATAGTTGTGCACCTTTCAAGGCACTTTTGTGTGTGGTTGTGCCAATTTTGCCGTTTTTGGCCCGTCATGATGTCAAGTGGCGACCGTGTATCTCAACGTTGCGCTCAATTGACATCATGACCCAAGTATGTTATGTGGGCACATACTTCGGTGCCCAACATATCTTGGACCCGGCGAATAACTCCTCTTGGGCTTGGCATACCGTGGCCGCCATGTTGGCAATTTGGGACTATCCCAAATCATGGGCTCACTTGGCGACCCTGCCATTCCCAAAACCGGAGGAGTTGGGCGACGCCCAAAAGATATGTTGGACACATATGACTTGATACCAATCCTATGGCACACTCCCGTCCAAGTCGGGCATGTGCCTCATTTGCCAGGACCATGAGTGTGCGCACTTTTGGCCATTTTGAGCAATTTTCCACTTTTGCTGCCCGCCGTGCACTATGTTCAGCCTACCCGTGCACGCCGGACGCATGGACCAATGGACCATATATGACATGGGTGTTATGTATATTGGTCCCCATGGTTCACACACCACGTGGGCGAAGCGGAGCAACCTTCGTTAAGGTGCTAGTCCAAAGTGAGTGTGGGCAATTTTGCCATTTTGGCATTTGTGGACCCAATTGGGATCGTCGCCACGCCAAGTGGCATGGAGATCTTTGAGAGCCAAGGGCATGGGAGTCTTTGTTGGACTCCCGGTGGATGGCGTATGGAATGGCGGATCCGATCTGCAAGCCGGCGTGGAGACATACTATTGGGAGCACCCCGAATGGTGGCTCATTTCGAGCAGCCAAAATGACCCCATTTTGGGACCCCAATTTCCCCCTTCCGTGTGGTCATCTGGCGGCCCCATTTCTCTATACCCACAGGGAGCCCGGACCTAATTCCAAGTTGTACACTCAGATATAAGTCCTAGGTCCTGCCTCCTAACCTGTGAGCCATTGGCCTTGCCCTGGGTGGGCGAGCCACGCGTGGGAATGATGCCAATTTTGGTGATTTTGGCATCATGACCCCACTTGACGAATCCGTGTTGCCCTGATGCCGGGACCTCAGAGGGAACCAGGTTGGCTGAGGGCTCCAGGAACTTCGTACTCAAAGGGCATAGGGTCAGTTGCCTCGTCCCTACCTCTGGCGGGTCCGCAGGAGGGGTCAATTTTGGAGATTTTGGAGCTAATTTCAGTTTGGGCTGAAACAGCCCATTTTCAGCTACCAACTCCTGGGTGATAATGGCGGGGCCATATCTCTGGCTCAGAGGTGAGTTGGGACCTGCCGTTAAGGGAGCATAAGGAGCGACTGTCGATTGGCCTTGGAGCGCCTTGGTTCCCAGGAACTCGCATGTGGCTGGGCGGAACACCTCCCCCATTGGCAGGGTTTCAGGGTCCGGACTGAGCAGGGCATGGGTTGTGTTTGAGCCCCCGCCCCCACCAGCCACCGAGAGGGTCGGACCTGGGATTGGGATACAAGTTAGGATAGAGTGTGTATTGTTCTGTGATGCCCTTACCCCAGTCCAGTCTTAACCCCATGTGTACATATCCTGATGTGTTGCTGTACATACTTTCGTTCCCTTGTTGCAGAGTGGCAAGGATCCTGAAACGCTTTGTCACATGACACGAGCGTATTGATGCCCTTGTGAGCGTAGTGCTTTGCCTGCCTGCTCACCTGTGCGTGTCACCGCAGCGTCCCGTGGCCGGCCCCCCACGGGAACGCGTCACTACCGGAAGCGCGGGTCACCCAAGTCCGCGGCAAGGGACGCCGGGGCTATGGACACGGACCCCAGCCCGGTCAGGCTGTGGGAATCCGAGGGGTACTCCGAGGGCTATCGGACAGCCTACGAGCCACCTTCGGAGTCGGAGACGCCCGCGCCCATCGCCAGGTCGCATACGGACCACATGGAACGGCCCTACCAGCGCCCGGTGCCGGGGCCACGCGAGATGCGCGCGCCACACCACCCAGCGGGGAGCGGACAGCGCGAGAGCGCGAGCGCACACACACAAAAAGGACACACGGGACCATTAGAAGGGCAACCGGACCGAGCGCGCGGAACGCACAGAGCGCATGGAATGGCGTACCAGCGAGCGAGGATAAGGGACACCCGGACGGGACGGCCCGCCACACGCAGCGCGGAACACGCGGGGTGGGAAGGGGGAAGAAGGGGGGACACAACACCAGGTACCGGCCCGAGCCCCCCCGAACCGGCGGCGAGCGCCGCGCACACACAGACGGGACACTGCACCCGCCAAGGCAGTAGTGGCGCACAGCGCCACGCCCCAACCCCTAGGCTAGGCAGCCTCCGCGCCAGCCCAAGGGGGTCCCACTGCCGACAAGCCAGTAGCACGGGCCCGGCGGCGCCGGTGCCCCGGGCGACCACGCATTAGGGGGGCGACGCAGTGGGTAAGCGCCCGCGGCCACGGCTGCGAATTGATGCACTGACCGGGGAGTGGCAAAACGGGGACGCCGGGGAAGGACGGGGCTCCGAGCTCTGTGAACCCGGGGGACTCCGCCACCAGGCAGGAGGTGCGTCTTGGAGGGCCCCCCACTAGGGCCCGGTGGGGAGGATATCACCTGGCCCGACCAGGTGGCCCCCCGGGGCCGAAAGGCGTCTAGTACCCGCAAAATCAAACCTCAAACCTCAAACCTATGGACACGGACCCCAGCCCGGTCAGGCTGTGGGAATCCGAGGGGCACTCCGAGGGCTATCGGACAGCCTACGAGCCACCTTTGGAGTCGGAGACGCCCGCGCCCATCGCCAGGTCGCATACAGCCCCCGAGCCCGCCCTGAAGCACGACGCCGAGGGCTTGGAGAGGCCAGCCGGGGCCTGGACCGCACCTGTGCCCCGGCACACGGGACCAGAGACGGACGCCATAGGCGACACGCCCATGGGCGATGAGTCTGAGGTGCCGGGAACCGCGGGATGCGCTGAATCTGGCGGAAAGCACGCTGCGTGCCACTGCGAGCACGTGTCCTTCCTCATGGGCAAGTACCCAAAGATGGGGATGGACGCCATCGTGCATCGCCTTGACCGCCTGGACAACGCCAAGGACGGTCTAGAGGAGGACGTCGCTGGGATCCTGGATGACCAGTCGGCCGCGGAGAAAGACATGGAGGAGCTGCGAGCGGAACGGGACCGGTACCGGGAGAATCTGGAGCTGGCCCTGGAGAAGCAGCAGCGAGTGGTGGACAGCCTCCTCCACCTGGTGGAGGACATGTCGGGACGCCTGAAAAAGCTGGAGGAGCTACAGCCCCTCGCCTCGGGTCCGGAGCTCCCGGCAAAGCCAGCAGCGGCAGAGCTGGTGGAGCGGGTTAAGACCCTCTGGAGCGCCATGGATGAACCCATGGGCGGCCCGGCAGAGGCACCCTACGCGCCTCCGCGTGTTGACCCGGGTGCGCTGCCGTTTGTTCCCATGTTCAGCGAATCCACAATGCTCGGGGAACACACGGCACCGGCTGGGTCCATGCGGGAAGGGCACGTAACCACGGACCCGAGGAGCCTGACGGCACAGATGTCCCATGCCGCCCAGGATGTACCGATCACGACGAATATGGTAGTCTATGCGGAAGAGAAGATCGAGATCCAGAACCAGACCATGCAGGGGCGAACCATGGGAAGCGCCGACGGACATGGTCGAGGCCATCCAAGCGGAAACCTGTGGGCGAAGGACCCCAATACGGGGATATGGACGGCCGATGGAGCAAGTCCTTCCTGCATTCCAAACCCCATGGGTTCAGGCCCAACTGGACCGCACTCCATGGAGGAGAGGGATGTACGGGGAGTGTAGTCACACCCTCCGGCCACAGGTGGTATCCGTCTCGGTGGAGTGGTGGCTGGAGACCTCGGAGACGCCATCAGGATTGACGACCTCAGGGGAATCAAAATCCCCTATTACGACGGGAACCCGTCCAACCTGGAAGACTTCATCCTGGACTGGGAGGACTTCGCCGAGGAGGTCGTCGGCGAGATGCGGGGAGCGCCGCGGGACAAGTGGGTATGCCGGACATTCCCACACCGGCTGGCGCAGGACCTGAAGGAGGAGCTGCGGGATCAGATCCGGGAAGGATTGATCCGTACGGAGCAGGCCTGCCTCCAGTGGTTGGAGGATGAGGAGCGGGTGGACGCTCCGAACCAGAAGCTGGAGGACCTGTGGTCCATCCCATTGCCGCTGGACCGCGGTGAGTTGCGGGTCCGGGAGTGGAACCGGTATCTGCGGAAGTACCGCAGATGCCTCAAGCCGGTGGAAGACTGGAATGAGGCCAGTGAGATCCGCCACTTGCTGAAGGACGTCCTCCCCGGCAACTGGAAGAGGAGAGTTGAGGACGAGGAGAAGAAGCGCGCCAAGAAGTGGGTGGCGGTGAGGATCATGGCGGCGGAGGATACCCATGCGGGTATCATGGAGTTCTTCAGGAGGAACCTGGGCGAGCCCAACCGGATGTTGGGACTGAAGAACGCCGTGTATGTGGAGGTGTTGGGAGACTCCATGGGGCAAAGGTTGCTGCGCCTCAACAACGTGGAGTGGAGGTAGGTAGGTAGGTGCACTCGGTCGTGGAGAGGCGCCCCATGGTTCCCCCTGGCGTCGCCCCTGTGACGAACAGGAAGAGGCTTCGCGCGTGAAGAGGGGAGGCGGCTTACTTCCCGCTAGACCTGACTGTTGGCCCCCAACAAAGCGGCCCCGGGCTACGCCGGCGGTCTGATCGCCGCCAGCGTGACATGCTTGTCTCGCCGGGAGGGTGTGCCCCCGTGCTTGCGCACGTCCCCTCCTTTGAGCGGAACCCTAGGGGTTCAGCGGACTTCCTGGCGTATCCCGTTCCCAAGGCGTGCATGCAGGTTCTTGGTACTAGGGTTCCGAGGCGCTTGGGTGTCGCACGCTCCGCCTCGAGTCCCAAAGCAGCGCAGGCCTTAGGATGCAGCCTTACCCCCGGGCTCCGGATCTCGTTTGGCCGGGTCACCTGCATGGCACGGGCTGCCTCAGTGCCCGGGCTGTGGGCACTGGGCTTCCTACTGTTGTGTGGCGTTTGTGTTTGGGTCCGGTTGGCGGTTGGGTGCGGGTTTTGTAAACCCCGCCAGTCCTGGCTGGGGTCTTGGGTGGGTGTGTTTGGGCATGGTTTGTGGTGTTGTCCCTCTAGTGTCGGCTGTTTGTGGTGTTCGTGGTTGGGCTTCGGTTTCGGCCTGCTTTTGGGACGTGTGTGGTTTCGTGGGCGCCCCGCTTGCCCCCCGCCGTTCCCGGTTCCGGCGCGCGGTGTGGGCGTGTGTGCTGGGCCCGGGTCTCCCCTGTGCCCAGCCCTTCTTGGCTGGGTTGTCGGGGTATGTTTTTTGTGCTTTGGTTTTTTCTTTTCTTTTCTTTTTTTTTTTTTCCGGGCTTTGTGGTCCCTGTCCCTCCATCCCCTTTCTTTCGGGCTGGGCTGGTGGCTCTCTTTTTTTTTTTGTTTTTTTTTTCGTGTCCCTTTTCCCCGTGGTCCGCTGTTACTGGCTTGGTGTTGCCGGTTTTGGGTGGGTGGTCCCCCTGTGCCTCTGTGGGGGTCCTTTTTTCGGTGCCTTCTCGGGGGGGGTTTGGCCGCCTGTGGTGGTGTTGGCGGGCGGTTTGGCGGCTGTGGGCTGTTTTCGTGTCTTTTACCCCTCCCCCCTCCTTTTTTTTTGGGGGGGGGGGGGGGCTTGCCTGTTCCTCCCTCTGCCTTACCTGGGCTGGCGCACGCACTGGCCTGCATTCAGTGTTGTCTTCCGGGCTGCTGTCTTCACTTGCGTTCTGTGTGGCCGCGTTCCGGCCCCATAAGTCGGGTGGGCCTTGTACACGTTGGGCTCGGCGCCCCTTCTTGCCGGGTTAGGTCCTGGCTCTGCCGGCTGGGCGGCTGCGCCAGGCGGCTGCTTGTGGTTTTGGGTTAGGGGGCTGGGGTTGTTCGTGTCCTTTCCCCTCTGCGGTGCCGGCTGTAATCTTCTGGGTGGTCCGCCACCGTTGTCGCCTGGCGCGCTGTGGCCCCGTGTGTGGCCTGCGGTGCTGGTGTGTGGCGTGGTGGCGCGGCGCCTTCCAGGTTGTGCGGTGGCTGGCTTCGGTTAGTCCCTCAGGTTAGGGTCAGTTGTGTCGTGCTGTGCCGCTCTGTGCCACGTCGCGTCGCGTCGTGCTGTGGTGCGTTGCACTGTGGCGTGCTGTGGTGCGGTGTGCCGTGGTCTCGCGTGGTGCCGCGGTGGGTCAGTGGAGGTCAGCCTGGCCTGTGTCGTGGTGCGGAGTGCGGGCCGGAGTGTGGCCGGCTGGTGGTTGGGGGGTGCGGTTAGGTGTGGGTGGCTCGCTGGGTCCGTGCTGTGGGGGCTTGGGCGTGCCGCTCGGGCTGGTGGGTCGGGTAGGTCTTCGGGAAATTCTGCTGAATGATCACGGTGTCCTTGGGGCGTGCACGCTGACTCTCACCCATGGACTCAATCTTCACCGGGCCTCGCAGACAGGCAGGCGTACTCGGGGTGTAGGAAAGGCGTTCGTTCTCCAAGGCAGACAAACAGGAGTCGGACGGTGGAGGTGGCTTCCGAACGCCGTTTGAGTGGCGAAAGGCTTGCACTGCAGCTCGGCTGCGCTGGCAGGGACATGAGGGTCCGGGTCGGTGCCGCCGGCAGGGATGAGCTCATACTTCAGGGTCAGGGGGATGTCCATATCTCCAGTGCTGAACTGCAGGGGTCCGGGGCACCGGTAGTAATCTTGGCACTTCCAGTCTTCACGGCGCTCGGAGATGGCCTTGAAGGGGGCACCGTCCAGCAGCACCAAGGCCTTCGCGATCGATCACAGCCTTTCACTTCCCCTTGCGGCGCTCGAAATTCATCATGGACGGGATCGGCGTGCCGCCGCAGTGCCATTCCTCCACTGGACGCAACAGGTTGGTGACGGACGCCCTCACGGACGTGAGACCAGCTGAGATCAAGCCCCCGGCCGTCAATCCAAGTGCATAGCAATACTTTGCGTCAAACCGCGACGGTAACGCAGCCCGGCCCTTATAGCCCAAGGCGTGGTCGCGTGACGGTCCGTGGGGTTGCCCTCCCTGGGGGCCTGTGCCTTGGTCCCGTGTCCTCTGGGGGTTTCGGTCCCTAGTCGTGGGTGCCGCGGCCGTGCCTGCGTCCTCTTCCGGTGCCTGTGAGGTGGCCTTTGTGGTGGCCGGGGTCGTCGCCTGGCGGTGAGGGCGTGGTGGTGCGCCGTGCGGCAGCGTTCCCTGCGGCTCCCTCTGTGGGTGTGGCCCGTTCTCCCCGTGTAGGTGTGCCCTCCGTTCTCCGTGTGGTTTCCGGTGGCCGGTGGACGTGCGCTGGTGTGATCCGCATGGCGTCCGATGTTTGCTTCGGTGGTGTGTGTTGGGGTGTTTGGTGGGGCTGGGGCGGCGCTGGTCTCCCCGTCGTGGTGTGCCCTTCCTGGGTGTGGGTCGTGGTGCCTGCCGTGGTGCCCTTTTCCTCCGTGTCTTGGTCCCCGTTCCCGCCCCTTCCTGGTTCTTGGGTGGTTTCCTGCCCCCATGTGGTGTCGCTTCCGGCGCCCTGTCCCTGCGTGTGCCTGCCCTCACTTGGGGCCCTTCCGTGCCCTCTTGCCTGTGTGCTCCTTGGTGCCCCTTGCCCTTCCCTTGCCCTTGTCCTGCCCCTTCCTGGTGTGGTGGTGGCGGGAGGGGCGGGGTGGGGAGGGGGCGCCGGCGGCCCAGGCCTGGGGGTGGGTGGCCTGGAGCCACTGGCGGAGGGCTTGGGGGGTGTAGGGGGGGCGGAGGCCCTGGACCGCTTCGCGGAGGAGGGCCTCCCATACCGCTTGCGGCATGATGGCCTCCGGGGCGGCCTCGTTGGGGTTTGCGGGGGTGCGGGTGCGCACCTCCTCGAAGGTATGCACCATGTGCACCCCTTCGTGCCTTCCCGCTCCTCCGGCCCACTTCACCCAGCGGCGGAGCTCCTGCAGAGCGGGGGGAGACCACCAGGCGAGGTAGGCGGGGGCCCGAGGGGGGGAGGGGTCCGTGCCCGTGGTCGTGGTGCGGCGGGGGGAGGACGTGGACCCGCGGTGGTGGCGGGGCTGGCGGTGCCTGGGGGAGCGGGAGCGGCGGCGGCGGGGGCTGGGGGTGGAGGACGGGTACGGGCGGAGGGGGGAGGGGGAGGGGGAGGTGGACATGGGGCGGCGGTGGCGCGCCCGGTGGCGTCCGGGGGAGCGGGAGTGGTGCCGGCGGGGGCTGGGGGTGGTGGATGGGTACGGGTGGCGGGGGGAACGGGGAGCCCGGCGGGGCGTGTGGGGGGAGGGGGAGGTGGACGTGGGGCGGCAGTGGCGTGCCTGGCTGCGTCGGGGGGAGCGGGAGTGGTGGTGGCGGGGGCTGGGGGTGGGGGTCTCGTTTGGCCGGTGGGGGGAGGGGGAGGGGGACAAGGGGCGGCGGTGGCGCTCGCGGTTGTGCCCGGGGGAGCGGGAGCGACGGGAGCGGGGTCCCGGGGGGTCGTGGTGGTACCTGGGGGAGCGGGAGCGGCGCGAGTGGGTGGTTGAGGCGCGGTGGGAGTGTGGGCGCCGTGGGCGAGTGTGCCGTGCGGGGAGGGAGCGGGAGCGCCGCCGTTTGCGGGACCGGCCCTCATCGCTCGAGTCGGGCCAGTCCGGAAGCGTCCGCGGCCCCTGGGTGGCCTCGCGCGGTGCCGCCTGGGGGGGGAGGTCCCCCGTCGTCCATGGGGCCCCTTCGGCCATCGGATGGTGGCCGGGGGGGTACGGGGCCCCGCGCGGTGCCGCCTGGGGGGGGATGTCCCCCGTCGTCCATGGGGCCCCTTTGGCCATTGGATGGTGGCCGCGGGGGTATGGCTTGTACGGGGGTGGTGGCTGGTATGGGGGGGGGTGGCACCTGGCGGTAGGTGGGGTATGCGGGTGGGGCGCTCGGTGGCTGCCATCCCGTCCGCCGGTGCTGTTCGTGCACGGGGGGTTGTGGCCCGGTGGGGTAGGGCGGTGGGCAGTGGTAGTGGTGGGGGTGGTGTTGGTAGTGGTGGTGGTGGGGCCGCTGGTTGTGGTGGTGTGGGTAGTGGTGGGGTTGGTGTTGCGGGTATGGCCCATGGACTCCTTGTGGGTTTTCCGGTCCCCCTTGTGGGGGTGGGGGGTTGGGCATCGTGGGCAGCCCCCGGGGCTGGGCTATGTGGTGGGCATGGGGGAAGGGTTGGGGTCGGGCTTGACGGTGACGGTGGTTGAGGGGTCCCACGTCCCTGGGTCGGTTTGGCCGGCGGTGGTGGTGGTTTGTGGGGGATGGATGACGGGGCGCTTGGTGACGGGGATGTGGACGAGGGCTTGGACGGGTCGTGCTGGGTGGCCGTCTCTGCGGTGGTGGTGGGTGCCGGCGGGAGGGGGGCGCGGGTTGCGGTTGGTGGGGGGTCCTGGCTTGGGCGAGGGCCCGGGCGGGGGTGGTGTCGGGTGGGTTTGTGTCGTTGCGTATGCGGTGTTGTGTGTGCTCGCGTGGGCGCCGGCTTGGGTTTGGGGTCGGGTTTGGGGTTGGGGTCCGGTTTGGGTTTGGGGTCGGGTTTGGGGTTGGGGTCCGGTTCCAGGTTGAGGAGTACCTCTGTCCGGAGGTGTGAGGGCGCCGTTGTCGGGTCGGGGGTCGTCCCGTTGGGTTGCCGGGGTGCCTGAATCGCCTGTGTGGGGGTTGGGGGGTCGGTGCGTGCGGCCGCGGCTTTGGCTTTCACCGTGGCCTTGAGGATGAGTTTGGCGGGGAGGGGGGGGTCGGAGGATGAGGTGGAGGAGGTGGACGAGGCTGAGGATGAGAAGGAGGTGGTGGACGCGGGTTGGGCTGTGATGCGGGCGGGCTTGCGGGCGGCGGCTTCTGCTGCGGCCACGGCGGGGAGGATGGAGGGCATGTCCCCGGGTTGTAGGTTGGGGGCGGGCGGCTGGGGGGGCCCGGTCGTGACCTGGCGGCCCGGCAGGCCGATCTGGTCGGCAGCGGCGGGGGAGGGAGGCGCGGGGCTGCGGCCTTCTCTTTCTGGGCTTGGCTGGGCCCGGGTCCTGCAATGTGCGAGGTCGTGTGGGTTGGTGTCCGCGGGGGGGAACAGTTCGCGTGGGCTGCATTCAGGGGCCGGGGGGGGTGGGCCTGGGTCCTCTGGGGTGTGTGTGGGGGGCGTGGGCGGGCCACTGGGTGGGGTGGGCGTGCCGCGGGGCGCGGGGCTCCCCCGGCGGGTGTGTGTGGGTTGTCGAGTGTGGGGGGCGGTGAAGGGTGGCCGGTGGGTGGGTGTGTGGCGGGCGTGTGCTGGTGTTCGGGCGGGTGGGGGAGGCCCGTGTCGCGGGGCCCGGGGGTGCGCGCGATGGTGGGCGTGTGTGGGTCTCCGGTTGAGCAGCGAGAGGGGGGGGGCATGGGCGGGGATTGTGCGGGGGGGTGTGCTGTGTCTGTGCATTTGTCCGCTTGCCGCGCGCTTGTGTGGGCAGTTGCAGGCCGGGCGGTTTGGAGGAGAAGCTTGCCGTCTTCTGCTGCCGCGGCAAGGATTTCGCAGACGAGCTTTCGTATCTGGTGGACCTCTTGGTCAGTGGTGGGAAGGGGGCATGCTAGCTTTGGGCTAAGACCCGCGCGGTTGAGGACCCTGTGGATGGCGTGGTACCCGCAGGTGAGGGACTGCTGCGGTCTGGGGGGGGGGTTTGGTCGTGTGTCCGGGCCTGCCTCGACTTGTGTTTGGGCGGTAGGGATGGCCCAAACCCAGGGCACGGTCCCCGTGGGTGGCCAGCGGCGCTGGATCCAGTGGGTTAGGCAGAGCATGGCCAATCCCAGGTGGTAGCCCGCCTTCCCTGAGGTGATTTGGGCCAGGGCGCGGGCTGGGGGCGTGTCCCCTGGCTGGAGGACACCCCTGAGGATCCTGTGCTGGGTGGTGGGGTCCCCCACTGCCCCTGGTGGGGCGGTCTCCGGGGCGAACATGGTGTCTGTCCCCTGGATGATCCATTGCGGGCCGGGGGACGTAGCCGTAGCGGCTATCACGTAGTAGTGGCCGCGCTCGAGGACTGTAACCCAGACCTCCGGCGGGGGGTGGTCACTGTCTGTAGGTGGGGGGGGGAGGTCGTCGTCCGGGGTGCGGAGGCCGGCGGCGCGGAGGGCGGTGTCGCGGTCGGGCGCGGTGGCCTGTTCCCACTGCACCGGGTGGTTCGGGTCCGCTGGGTGGTCCGTCTCCGCTTGGGCCCTCGTAGGCGTACGGTCCCTCGACGCGTGACGTTGATGCCGGTGTTGTGCGTCAGGGCCTGGCCCCACTCGATGGGGGGGATCCAGATGGGCTGGCCCCGGGTGTGTTTGCGGGCTCGCAAGAGCACGAGGTCTACTATGGTCTTGTGGAGGCCGCTGCCTGGGGTGGTCAGGTCCCGGAGGGCTTTGACGGTGAGCTTGGTCCAGTCCTCTTGTAGGCGGTACCAGCCCAGGGGGGTGGTCGGGGCCCTGTCTTGGAGGTTCGCTCGGAGGAGGTCGGGGTCGCGGATGGTGGCCGGTGTGAGGGGGGGGTGCCCCGGGTCCGGGGGGGGTGGGCTGGATGGGCTGCCGGGGTCTTGCGCGTCTACGTCGATGGAGGGTTGGCCCTGGCTGGGCTCGGCCGGACTGGGCGGTGCCGGGTGGCTTCTTGGGTGCGAGACGGGTCTCGGGGCGCTGTGGTGGTGCCTTGGAGACCTGTGGATGGAGACGGGGGGCGCGTGCGGGGCGCGGAGCGGGTTAGTGGACGTCTGGGTCATGCACGGCATGGTAATGGATGAGACGCTGCATGTGTTCCCTGGCGGTGGGGTCGGTGAGTTGTTCCGCGTGTGTTACCAGGAGGTGTTTGCGGTGTACCATTTGGGCCGCTGCTCTGCGGACTGCTTCTAGCTGGAGGTGTGCTGCTGCCTCCATGGGGCTTTCCGTGTGTTTGGTGAGGTGTCGGTGCAGGGCCTGTGTCACTGCCCCTCTCATGGTGGCTTCTTTGATCACGAGTCCCGGAAGAGGTGTTCGGTGGCCTGGTGTGCGTGGCTGTGGGTTGGCCATCCTCCGTGTTGTCGCAGGGTTTCCGCCGGGGACCAGCCCACTAGGGTGTCCCTGTCTGTATGGAGGGGGTATTTCTTGAAGTGTTCCCAGTCCTCCGGGGTGGTGTGGTCGCATGGGCAACGGGTGTGTTCGTCGGGGACGTGGATGTGCTTGCGGGCGAGCCGTCTGGCGACCCTGGTGAGGAATGGCAGTTGCTCCCTGAGGAGCCGGATGCGTCGTTTTTGGAGGTGGGCTGGGACGTTTGCTGGGCGGAGCGCTGAGTGGTAGAGGGGGACTTGCAGTCTGCCCTGGAGCTCCTGGATGTGCGCCCGGCTGTCTGCGTCGCCGAGCACGCGGGCGAGATGTTGGATGGGGTTGGGGTAGTGGTACGCTCTGTCGTGGGAGGAATAGGGGGCGTCCTCTGGTACCCAGTCTGGGGTCTGATGGGGCTCGGGTACAGGGGGCACGTGTTGGAGCTGTGTGTGGTTGCGGCCGAGGTCAGGGATCTGGAGGGCTGGTAGGTGTGTTGTGCGCTGGTGTACTGCCTGGTTGTCGACCTTACCATTTCCGTATTGGTGCCTGTGGGACTCTTGTTTCACGATGTGGAGTTGGACGTAGGGGGGAAGGCTGCGTAGGGCTTTCCAGAGTAGCAGTGCCTGGGTGCCGAGGCTCGTCGCGGTTGCTTTGTGAAGTGGTTGCCCTGCTATGCGGAGGAGCAGGTGCGTGTCGACAGTGGCGTCTACCACGAACCAGACCCGGACGATGTGCGGGGAGTGGGCGGGTAGGTGGGCCGCGACCTCGGTGATAGCGTCGGCCATGGCCCCTAGCTCCCCGTGGGAAGAGGCCCCATAGGTGGTGTGGCCCGTGTGGTGGTCCATGTGGTAGTGTCCCCCGGTGTGGGTTAGCTGCAGGGTGGCCCCCCCGGTGATGGGCGTGAGGGCGGATTCGCCTGAGGCGTCGGTGAAGAAGAGTCGGTCCGCCGGTGATGGTTGTGGGAGGTGGCATGGGTTCATGGGCAGGTAGGCGTATATGGCAAGGCCCGTGGCGAGGTGGGCTACTGGGGTTGTGGGCTGCAGGATGGGGGTGGCGTACACCCCTATTCCTTTGGAGATGATGTGCTTCGCTTGGGGGGACAGGGCTATGAGTCCCTGCTCCGGCTGTCCTTGTGTGAGGTAGGAGTAGATGTAGTGGAGGATGTAGGCTGTGTCGGGGTTTAGGTCGTGGCATGTGAGGGTTTGTGTTCGGTGCTCCGGTGTGTGGCAGGAGTGGTGGAGCGGATAGTAGGGGTGCTCGTGCTTGCCCGTTCTGCCTGGCTCGTACATGCTGTAACGGATGGCGACCCCTGCCGGGTCGGGGCGGGGGCATGTGGGTGTAGTGGTGATGAGCCATTTGGGCGCGTGGTCGGGGTTCCATGCTACCGTGGGGTTAGTGTCGGTGCGGTGGAACCATGGGGCTATCCATGCGTAGGCCTGTGGTGGTAGGTGGGTTGTGGGGTGGGTGTGGTGGCGTGCTATGAGGTGTAGTACGGGCCATGGTGTGGTTGGTGCCTCGGAGTCACAGGCCCAACATGTGCGTGGCATGCTCTGGGAATCTTGGGGGACCTTTGGTAGGTCTCGGGCGGTCATGTGGTGTTTCGGTATGCGCCATTTTGCCCCGTGGTGGATGACGGTGGTCTGCGTGGGTTTGGCTTCATTCGGGGCCAGTAGTAGGGTTAGTGGTGGGACTGGGCCCGTTACCGGGGGGACTGGTTCGTGTTTCGATCCGGTGGGTGCGTAGGGCGGTGTCGCTGGGATGGGTCGCGGGTGTTGCTTTGTGAATTCTCGGTAGGCTGTGCGCATGTCTTTGCTGCCCGGTAGAGTGTGTCCCGCTGCTCGTGCCGTCTGTGTGAGGTACTGGTGGAAGAGGCGGTATTGTGGCCATTCGGGAGGCTGTAGAAAGGGGGTGTGGTGTGCCCCGCTGTGGTGCAGGACCCGCATTTGGGGGAGGGTGACGTATACTACGGTGATGGAGGCCCCGACAAGGTCTATGGTGTGGATGGTGCCCTTGGGGTGATGGTGGAGGTCCCCGCAGAGGACCGCTAGTGGCCCTTTCTCTGGGCACGTGTGGTTGGTGAGTATGGCGTGGTGTGGGGATGGGTGGAGAAGCTGCAGGTGGTTCCACAGGCGCGTGTTCATGTTGGTGGGCATGCCCGTCTGGTGGAGTACCCAGCGCGGGCATGTGTTGCGGGCCCGTTGTGCGGCTTGGAGGCGGATGGCGGTGACCTCGCGGACCTCCGGTGAGTGGTTGTGGGTCATGCGGTGAAGGAGGAGGGCGGTGTGTCTGGTGTAGGCCGCTTTCACCTCGTCCCTGTAAGTGCGGCTAGCCCCATCTGCTCAGATTTTCAGACATTCTGCCCAGATTGGCTACATTTTGGTCATTTTCTTTGCTTCGGCGGAATTGCCGCCTCGCAGCTCAGTCACAGGATATTTCTTATATATTTCTGATATGCCGGATTTGATTCCGCGGTCCATTTCCCGTAAATCCGCCGCATTCCGCTATTTTAGCTGGAATCGCCATTTGCCACTGGCGCGCGCTCGCGGGCCTGATCGGCCATACAATTTTACATAAATGGATTATTTAAATTCATTCGGACAGTTTTGGACACTCAGATGTATTTAGAATAATTCCCCTCAATTTTCTTCATAGACTGGGATTTTCTGTCGGACCACAATCAGCATGGACCTTGCCTCTGTTGTCGCTGCTCTCGCCTCCGTTGGTGTTCGTGTATCCGGTTCCAACCCCAATAACAACATCCAGGGAGACTCCTCGCGTGCCTGCCCCACTGGTCTTGCCGGCCCCGAGCCCTCCGGCACCCACAACGACCCAGGGCAGCACTTTCATGGTAGCAGAGGCTACCTGAATGTTGTTCCTTTGGTGTCCCAACCACAGCTAGCCCCTCAGTACGGCCCCGTAGACTCCGCAACCTCCGGAGACGTAACGATTACGCTGCCGTGGTGCTGTGCGAACGAGGCCTTGAGAGGAATGCCTTGCGCAAGCCCAAATTGCCCAAGAAGGGCACCAATCAGCAGCTGTGGAGGCCCAGATTACAATCAAAATCCCAGTCGAAATTGGCCATCAAGCAGCTGGAATCTCCCAGCTTACGCTCATGGCAACGCTCCGGTGGACCTTACGGAGCTGGCAGGTACCCACATCCCTTACCAATGTCCCACATTCGAGACCATCGAAGCCGACATTGACGACATTGAGATGGGTGGTCCAGGTGAGGTACCTGATTACAATCGACCAGCCTCATGGGCACAATTGGACAACCATTTGTCTTCGGAAGTGACCCGTAACCTTGAGGCGCTTGAGGCCCTTTGTCTATTAGCCACGTCTAAGCTGATAGGACAAGAGAGAATCGCCTCTGAATTTTTATTTGAATATTTTTTCCTTCTTCAAGAAGATATTAATACCAGGATGTGGTGGTGTTCTCAAGAAGATGAATCTTTTGCCATTTTTGTGCAGATTTGGGAGGCAAGTCCCTTCCCGAAGGAGAAGACCAAGGCACCTGTTGCTGGGCCCTCCGCCCCCCATCCCTCTGTTTCCATCCGCGACGATCTAGCCGCCGCGGTTGAGGAAGGAATTTTAGAGGCAGCTAGGCAGGCAAGCCTGGAAATTAGGACTGAAGGAGCTCCACAAGTGGACTCCTGGCTGCGAACCACTGAGATTAGCGGTCCGACAGCCTGCTCAGGCCCTTCAGGACACGGTATGTACTGTCCTGCCGACTGCTCTTGCAGATTACAGCGAGATACTGAGCTCCAATTGCTCAAAGATCAAATGCAACTCATCATTCAGACGCTGGGAATTAAAGATCTTTTCAAAACCCACATGAGGTCTGAGGGCGCATCATCGGTGGATCAGGCAACAGAACCGTCGGAGGAGGCGACAGAAATTTTTTCGATTGCTCCTTCGGTGGACTCTAAGACCACCGACGCACGGATCAGCAGGACTAAGCTCAAGGAAAGGGTTACAATCTCTCGATCTCAGAGTAGATCGGCGAAGGCTAGGACTGAGGTTCAGAATGCCAAAAGAACTGCCTCCCGTACTACCCTTCCTGCTGTTGATTCCAATGCAATTGCCCAGATGTTGCTCGCCCAGACCCTCGCCGGAGCTGGTGTGGCTAATGATGCCGCCAAGGTGTCTACCATTACGGCCGGTGTTGGGCTGGATTCACTCCTAAATCCCACTTCATTGCGACTTCGTCAGGTTGCCAAGCAACCAAAGTATAATGGAAACCCCAGACGTTGGCCTCAGTTCCAACGGGAATTTAAACTGTGGGTTAAGACTCAAAAACTCCAGGATGATCAGTTCCTGATGGCGCTTCTGGACTGCCTTGAGGGAGCGCCGGCCAACACTTGGCTCAGAACCTGGAGTGATCGTGAAGATTCAAGTTCCCCCCTTACCTTTGATGAGGTGTGGGAACAGTTGGAGGTACGTGGATCTCGACTGCCAGAGGACCATTACCACCAGATGTTGAAGAATTTTCCTTCGTTCTCTCGATTAATCTTGCATGAGGTGCAGGATAAGAGACAGCGCTTCTGGAATCTCGTAGAAGAATCTGAACATTCAGGCGAAAAATTTTCTAGTGCCGAGCTGAAAAATCTGATTTTTGACAAGATCCCCTCAGAAACCGCCGCCACCCTTCGGAATCGACAGTCCGAAGAAAAGGTCAAGACCTGGTGGGCGGAGATCGATGGCTTTGACGCCTCGGCCAACCGGTTTACAGTCAGGGAGGCACTTCAAAAGTGCTCCCCCACGTCGTTTACCAAGGTGAAATTCACTGAAAACACGTGGAAAATCAAGTTTAATGAACACGAGGATCGGGACTTGTTTGTCCAAGTCCTCAATAGGGGAGTAAGTTTCCATGACAATCGCCTGAAGGCCAGGAACTGGGTGTTTTCGTTTACTCCGCAGGAACTGTGGGAAGAGGTTGAGAGGCTCGCTGACGCCGCCAATCAGAATTTCCATGAGGGTCTTGGGGGAAACAGGAATACCCAGCAAAACACCAAAAATGGGGCCCAAAAGGGCAACAAAAAGGTGAATGACACCCGGAATGTTCAGGATCATTGTAGCATCTGTCTTCTTTTAGGTTCTACGAACCGAGCTAAGACACATTCCACCGCTAATCACCGATGGTCTGCTTACGATCACAAGGTGATTGGTGAAAATGTCAGTAATCCTCAGAATTCAGACAGGAATGACAGACAGGTGCATGGTGCCAAGGGGGGAAAGGGTAATTCGACTCCCTCCGGTGGGAACAAAAATACTGGAGGCCCTGGCGGGTCCCAAGGCAAAGGGAACCGGACTCCATCCGGCTCCGGTGGACAGCCAAATGGCCAGACAAGTCCCAATTTCAACGCCGGAGGTGGAAATCGAAATCCAGGCCAAACCCCTCAATCCGGTACAAACAAAGGAAATGCGCCAGGATCACAGGGTAAAGGTAAGGGAAATCCTTCGGGAACCCCCTTCTCTGGTAAGGGCAGAGGGCGTGGCGACGGTGGTGGTCCATCATCCGGCGGCCGTGGCCGTGGACGTGGAAAAGGAAACCATCGTGTGGATCAGGTCTCAGGTGCAGACCAGGTGTCTGATGCGGATCGAGATTACGTCGAAAACGCTCTGAATCCAGCGGATGATCCGTTCCAAGATGAATGGATCGACGAAACAGGCTGTGTTCACAATGTTAACGCAGCCGCTGGAGGTCAGAACGCCTAGGGGAGCCACGAAAATCGCCCCTCCCCAGGCGATTTCAGGCATGATCCCCAAATTCCTGATCGACCATTACTTGATGTAGGGTCGCTTGTCTCCTCTCCCCTGGATCCGGCAGCGGATCCTTCTGTTGTAGTGGACGAGGTTGGTGTACAGTCCAAGCACAGGGCTCGTCAGTTTGTTACAAAGCTGTGGGTCTCTGATTGCAAGGGAAATTTCCACCTCGCCACTTGTTTGTGTGAAAATGGATCAGAGGTAAATCTCCAATCCAATTCCTTCTTACCCGACGACTGCGTGTTTGAATCGCCTCATCCTGTTACCCTCGAGGGAGTTTCTGGACATTCTCTCGCAGGTGGGCAACGCGGTTGTTATATATCCACCCATTTGGTCGCTCAAGACCTTTGGGAAGAGCAAAATGTGGAAGAAGTTGTCCTTAAGGATGACTACTTCTACCGTGCTGACATAAAGTATGACCTTTATTTGGGGCATCCTTGGCTTCGCAAGAACAGGGTAGCGCCCGTAGGTCATCGTCGTTGTTTTTTGCTGGAGTCAGGTCCCTTGGAGCGTCCTGAATTTCGTTTTTTGCACGCAGGGTTTAAAAGTGCAGAAGAATTTTTGAAGCAAAAAGTGACACCAAAATTTGGTGAAGATGTCACCATTGCAGAGGTGAATGGGAGTGCCGATTACTCCCAGGAGTTAGAATGTCTTCGTAGGGACTCCCAGCCACGACGCCCTTCGCGCTGGCACTCTTCATCCTACAGAGTTGTCGACAAATGGCGCGATGCAATTTGTGAATACTTTTATGAACATCATTCCTTTTGGCCCCAGTATGATGCCTTTGCTAACCGTATGAACAAGCGCTTTGACAAGCACTTCAGCGACGCTTGGACCCACACCTGGGACAAGAAGTTGTGGATTAACCCTCCGTTTCACTTAATCCAGCAGGTCATCCACAAAATCAAGCAAGATAAAACCCAGGCAATTTTAGTTGTGCCCTTGTGGGACGACAAGCCTTGGTTTCAGGAATTACAAGACATTTGTGTAGATTACATCGAACTTCCCAGGAAGATTAAGCTGTATGCCAGGGACGACACAGGTCCCCTGCCACAGCGGTCCTGGAGTTCGCTTGCATTCCTGGTGGATGGAAAGCTTTCTGACTCTAATTCTGCTGATTCTAGTACAGATTCCTGTGTTGGGTCTGAATCTGAGGTTGAGCGTGGTACTGATGATGAATCTATTATTTCTGATTTTTGTTCGTCAGATACCCAAGGTGATTCAACGACCAATGGATCCGCCTCGTCTCCCTCTTCCCCAATACGGTCGACATCGAAAAGAATCTTCAGTGCACGGGCGAGGAAAAATCTCCAATCGCGCCGCAAATTCAGAGTTTTTTATGAAAACCCCCCTGTGGAAGCTTTCATGGATCCTTTCGAGGAGCTGGATCACGAGGAAAATCTCTGGGATTTCGACACAAGACCCACCTATCTTCAAGAGGCAGTTGATACGGACCTGTTTAGGGACATCCGTAAGAAGATTCTTCCTGCCAAAGCCGAAGAAGTCGCCAAAGTTTTTTCGACAGTAATTCCTGGCGATCAGGTGGACACTGAATTGTGTTCCAAGTCCAGAGAAAAGATTTTTGAGGAACGGAAGGATTCAACCCTTTCAGGGAAGTTGATCAAAGATCCCCCTGTCCGTGGACAGTTCGGTGAAGCCTTCATCCAGCTTCGTGAAGGGTACAAGGCAAAAAAACAGCGCCCTTATGAAAATCATGGACACAAACATGAGATTCTCAGAAAAATCATTGAGAGAAATCTCAGGGAATTTGGTTGGCTTGAGGGTTGTATGACCAGCGAATGGTGCTGTTCACCCTTCACAGTCCCGAAGCCACCGCCTGCAGACCAGAACACCATTGATGGTTGGCGAATGGTTGTTGATTTTCGCAATCTCAACGCCGAAACCAAGGCGGATTCACACCCCCTGCCCCTCATTGAGGAGGAAATCGCCAAGAGGGCAAGAGGTCGTTTGTTCTCTGTGCTGGATCTCCGTCACGGCTTTCACCAAATGCCGTTGAGGAAGGACAGCAGACCTCTCACTTGTATGTGCACGCCATGTGGCCCAGTCCAATGGACCGTCATGCCCATGGGATTGAAGAACGCCCCCTCATTTTTTCAAAGAATGATGGAGGATGTGCTGTTCACAACCCATCCTGAGCTTCGTGCCTTCGTGAGTGTGTACATAGATGACATAATCATCGCGACGGAGGGGGAGGGACTGACCGAAGCCGAGCTGGTGGCCCTACATGAGAAGCAGCTGAACCAAGTTTTGGACATTCTTGACGCTAATCAGCTGATTTGTGGGCCAAAGAAGGGAAAATTGTTTTTAAAATCAGTCGAATTTTGTGGTTCTCTCCTAGAGAATGGCACTCGACGACCCAGTCCAGGGAAGCTCGTCGCTATTCAGAAGTGGAAGCGCCCTGAGACGATCACGGAGTTGAGAGGATTCCTGGGTTGTTGCAATTTTTACCACACTTTTGTGCCGAATTATGCCAAATTTGCTGCCCCCCTCACTGAATTATTGAAGGTAGGGAGAGATGCAGGCAAGGCAGGTTCAAAGGTTCGTGTCAAGTGGACTGACGAGTGCGAGGAGGCCTTCCATCACTTGAAGGCAGCCCTCTGCGAAGTCGCCACGTTGCATGTGCCCCAATTTGACCGACCCTTCTACATTAGAACCGACGCATCTAGGTACGCGATCGGAGCTGTCCTTGAACAGGTTGATGAAGCCACCGGCGATCATTACCCTCTTGCATTTTGGTCACGGAAGCTAGCCCCACGCCAAATGCAATGGTCGCCGCGTGAGCAAGAGACTTACGCCATCATCTGTGCTTTAAAAAAGTACCAATCGTGGGTTGGCACCAATCGAGTCGAGGTCCTGACGGATCATCGATCTCTGGAGTATTGGGCCACCGAACACATTGATACTGTCGCGAGCCCAGCTGGTCGACGGGCCAGATGGCACGAATTTCTCTCTCTGTTTGACCTCCATGTGTCGTATTTGCCTGGTAAACATAACACGGTAGCGGATGCTCTGAGCCGATGGGCTTACCCCGCCTCAGAGGGGCTGCAAAGTACCAACATCCATGGTACGGAGCAGGACCGCCATGTCATCATCGAATGGGATCAGGAAGAAAAGAAACTCATTCAACGTGCATGCATGCAGTGCGCTGTTAAACAGCACGCATTGCCGTGTCACGACATCACGGCCATCACAGATCCGGCGCATGCTCACGAGATCTGCACCAAAACGCTGAAAGTCGTGGAAAAAGTCACCGATCCCTCTTCAGGGAGTGTGAAACGGTTTGACTATACCCGACGAGTAAGTAGATTTCGGTTGATCGAGGGCATTAAGCGACGAGATCCGGCCAAAACTCCACCCCTGCCTAAGGATTCCCTGATCATCCGTGACTGGACGTCCGATTACCTGCAGGATCCCATGTTTAAAGAGGTCTTTGGAAATCTCAAATCCAAAGATGCTCACAGGGATGGGATTTTTGCAGAGTACTCGTTGGATGGGGGGAAGCTGTGGATGGAGGGTAAATTGTGTGTGCCAGACGCCCTAGCCCCCCGAGTGTTAAACTGGTGGCACAAATGGGAGTCCCCCCACGCACATGGCCGTCGACTGTGGTCGATGATTAAGCATAGGTTGTTTGGATCGAGGCTCTACACTCATTGCATGAAAGTAGCAGCCGGATGTGCCCAATGTGCTGTCTCGACGCCCCCCAGCGCGAAGAAGCACGGCCATCTGAGGCCTCATCCTATTCCGGAGCGTCTCTTCAACAGAGTCACGAGTGATTTTTTCTATCTCGGTGAGCTCGATGACGAAGAGTGCCATTGGACTAACAGAAAAGTCAATGGTGTGCTCCTTATTCAGTGCCGTCATTCCGGCTACATTCAAGTGTTGCCTTGCAACATTGAGTCGATGACTGGCAAGGCTGCCGCCAAATGGTGCGCGCAGACCTGGATGGGAGGCTGGGACGTCCCATCCGAGGTGGTCACGGACTCAGGCAAAGAGTACACCTCCGAATGGTGGAGAGAATTGTGTGCTCGCCTTGGAATCCACCACCTCAGGTGTGAAATCCACTCGCATCGAGCGCTGCCTGGCGAAAGAGCCGGCCGCTCTGTTATAAATATGCTTCGTAAGGAGCTCGCGAGTGAGAAGGATTTCCACTGGCTTGAAGTTCTCTTCGCATTGCTTCGCCGTTACCACAACACGCCTTTGTATCATGGCCTTTCTCCAAATGAAATTGTCTTTGGACGAAAGAAGTGTTGGTGGAACATGCCGTTGAATAATCCTCGCCCCTGTAAGGATGCTTCGCTATTTTTGGACGAAGTCCAACGAGCAGATAAATCTGTGTCGAAATTAATCGAGAAGCATCAAGCTGACTGGCTTTGGGTTCAAAATCAAGGTCGAAAAAACCCCCACAATTTTGAGGTCGATGATCGAGTTTGGCTTCGAAAATCCGAAACCACCCTGGACGGAGATGACAAGCTTCTTCCCTTGTGGGAGGGGCCATTTGCTGTTACAGCACGTCTTGGGGAGAACAGGTGGAGGATCCGTGTGGATGTCAGCAGGGAAATTGACGTTTCGGGCGATCGCCTTAAGAGAGAGATCCCCTCCCCCAAGGATCGAGTTAAACCCCTTTTTTGGACTGCAAAACACTTGTCCGATCGGGTAATCGAAGGGGGAAAGTACGAACTCAAGAGGATTGTTGAAGCAAGACGTGACGCCAAGGGCGAATGGGAATTTCTGTGTGAGTGGAGGGGCTTTGATTCCAGTCACAACAACTGGGAACCAGCCCAATCTTTTGTCCATGGATACACCAAGGGGTTCATTGACTTCCTGAAGAAGCACCCCGAAATTGGCGTACTCCTGACAGATTGTTTGTCGAAACCAGACAGACAAGTGGAGAGCGACGGAAAACGACCTGTGGTGAATCGAGATCCAGCCTTTTACGGCCCTCAGCAGCCACATTCCAGGGCTGATCCGTCGATCCCCCCTCCTGCGGTCAGGCCAGCCCAGGAGCCAAATGAGGACCAAGCTTCGAGTTCGGCCGCTGATTTGCAGCGCCCAAGCCGTACCAGGGCCCGACCAGACAGGTTGGTGGTCACCTGTATTCGTGCTTGGCCGAATTGAGGAAGCCATCCTACCACATTCTGCTCATTCCACTGTTCATTCTTTCTGTTTATGTCATGATGTGGAGAACTGCGAATGTTTGATACTTTGACGTCAATCAACTTTTCTTTGGTCTCCGTTCGGCAGACAAGGCGTAGATACGCTGACGGAGTGTGCTGCCGTGTTCAGAAAAAACCAAACTCAGGCTTAATTCAGGCAGATTCGGGGTAATCTTGTCTCTGTTGGTCTGTGCATCTTTGGAATTTGGCTACTCGTGCAGATGGAAGCAAATGTACATAATCAAAACACCGGCCGGTGACATGCACCCCTACAGGCAACCCCTGTAGTACTGGCTGCACCAGATGCGACGCCAGGAACTCAGATCTCACCTTCATTTGCTGTGATGCTGACGCCAAAGTCCAGATTCAGATCCAGGATCCTCAAATTTACCTTGAACTTCTCAGGTTTGTCCATCATTCTGCCACTGTTGTACGAAACCCAGACGTCAATTGTTCAGACAATCTTCATCTAGGAGCTCTAGGGACTTCTAACAGCAACCTCTGAAGTCCGTAAGCTTCGTTGTATTTTTGGCACACGCCAATGTGAGCTCAATCCGACCTGAAACTGTCGAAGTGGTGAATCCAAGTGTCTTGTGGGATTTCATCGAAAGATTGGCCTTGTCCAAGTCGATTGACACCACCGCCATTGTAAATTCGGTGTCTCTCAGTTATATACTGTTAGTAAAGCGCCTTCAGTGAACCTTCGGCGCGTTACATGCCAAGGATCCAGGGCCAGCATGTCCCATCATGATGCATCATCACATGATCCACATTTTGATAGAATCTGTTTGATGCTCGCGAACCAACGTGTCGGAAAGCACAATTGAGCTGAATAAATGACAATATATATTAACTTTAGTCTAAACGAAGGTGTTGGTAGTTTCAGTTGTACACATTCCGCTTCATTTCACCTTCATCTCAGGGAATTTACTCATGTTAGGACAATTTAGATTGATTTCCTTGTCATCTCCCATCATTCCTCGAAGATCTGTTTAGATCTAAGTGAACACAAGAACCTCTCTACCTTCGGTGGTTCACTTAGGGTCTGTAGACTACATGTGTATTTGTTTAACCACACTGTGATTGCTTAATCCCCTTCATCTCTGCCCAAATTCATTCCCAATTTTGCTGAATCTTGTGATCATCCACCAGATGCGCCAAATCTGAGCCACATGCTGTACTTTTCAGAACGACAAAAGCGGGATAACACGATGTAGAGTTCGGCGAGGACACCGTAGCGTGCCCGCGACAGCGAAACTGTGCCAGAGCGCTGAGATGTCACTCCAATTCTTGATCCCCCCACTCAATCCATCAATAATCTACCTCATTCTCAACCAATGCATGGTTTGGTATCGATTCTCGATACGTTTACATGCTTTTTAGCCCGTGACCTAATGTTTTACTGCACGGAGGACTGTTCGTCACTTCTCATTCTGTCTCATTTCAGGTTCATCCAGCCTGATTCAGTGCCAATTCAGCCCAAATCAGGTCAGATCAAGCAGATTTCGCCCCATCGAGGCTACATTTCTATGTTTTTCTGGGACTTACCCGCACTGCGTTCTTCGTTGACGTAGCGACACACCCCAGTGTGTTTTTGGAGGGGGAGTGTAAGTGCGGCTAGCCCCATCTGCTCAGATTTTCAGACATTCTGCCCAGATTGGCTACATTTTGGTCATTTTCTTTGCTTCGGCGGAATTGCCGCCTCGCAGCTCAGTCACAGGATATTTCTTATATATTTCTGATATGCCGGATTTGATTCCGCGGTCCATTTCCCGTAAATCCGCCGCATTCCGCTATTTTAGCTGGAATCGCCATTTGCCGCTGGCGCGCGCTCGCGGGCCTGATCGGCCATACAATTTTACATAAATGGATTATTTAAATTCATTCGGACAGTTTTGGACACTCAGATGTATTTAGAATAATTCCCCTCAATTTTCTTCATAGACTGGGATTTTCTGTCGGACCACAATCAGCATGGACCTTGCCTCTGTTGTCGCTGCTCTCGCCTCCGTTGGTGTTCGTGTATCCGGTTCCAACCCCAATAACAACATCCAGGGAGACTCCTCGCGTGCCTGCCCCACTGGTCTTGCCGGCCCCGAGCCCTCCGGCACCCACAACGACCCAGGGCAGCACTTTCAGTCCCCTATGGCGTCTCCATAGTGGGGCCATGCCGCTCGGATGGCGCGGGTGGGTATGGAGGTGGGCCAGCCCCCGTGTCCTGCCCATGCCTTGGTCACGGCGCGTGTGGCCGGCTGGAGGGCGGTGGTGGGGTGTGTCAGGTGGAGTGCTTGGAAGCCTATGGAGGCGTTCAAGACCCCGGTGAGGTAGTACGCCAGGCTCTGGTGGGACAGGGAGAGGGCCTTGGTGTTCGGGGACGCATATCTGGGGAGATGGGCGAGGTGTGACTGCAACTTGGGAGGGAGGGTGGCGTCCTCAGGGTTGGCGGCCTGGACTACCCCCAGGTGGGTGGTGGTCGCCACGACGTGCATGGGGGGCCCTTGTGGCCCTAGGGTGGGAGGTGTGGCAGACCCCTTGATCATGGCCACTGACTTTGTGGGGTGGACGATGAGGTTGTTGTTGGAGAGGTAGGAGACGGTCACGTCCAGTAAGTGGTTGGCCTGTTGGGTGACCGTTGGTCCGGGGTCCGGGGCATGGGGGTCGTGTGGGGTGTGCGCGACGGTGAGGTTGGTGTCGTCCGCGAAGCCGACCAGGGGGGAGAGGAGGGGGTAGGGTGCGTAGGCCGGGTAATCCTGCTCGATTGCGAGGGCCAGGGGGAGCGTCACTAGAAGGTACAGGAAGGGGCCCTCTGCTCCCCCTTGGGGGACCCCGCTGCCTGGCTCCAGGAAGGGGGTGAGGCCTGCTCCTGTGCGGACCGTGTATTTGCGGGTGCGGATGTAGTCGGAGGTGAAGTTGTAGAAGGGGAGGCCTAGGCGTTTCCACACCGCTTCTAGAAGGAGCCAGGGGGTGTTCGGGAAGGCTCCCTTGACGTCGAGGGAGGCGATGATGAGGTCCACCGGGTCCATGTCCGCGATGGTGTCCTGGAGGAAGATGGCCTCGTGTGGGGAGCGGCCTTGGATGGCCCCCCAGAGGCTCGCTGGTATGTGGGGGTCCAGGTGGGGGCGGATGCGGCGCAGGAGGATGGTCCAGACGATTTTGACCTCCGTGACCGCACAGACTATGGGGCGCCAGTTGTCCGGGCTTGCCCAGTCCCCTTTTTTGTAGAGGGGGCGGACAACGTTTGCCCAGTCTGGTGGCAGGGGGGTCCGCCCCGTGACGATGTCCCAGAGGCGGTGGGCGAGGACGCGGAGGAGGTGGGCGGGGAGGTGGTAGTATGCCTCTGCAGGGAGGCCGTCGTAGCCTGGGGTTTTGTGTTGCCGGAGACTGTGGATGGCCTTCCGGACTTCGTGGATGGTGAAGGGGCGTTTTTCCAGGTGCCTCCTCTGGGCGTGGTTGAAGACCCGAGGGAGGCGGTCGATTTTGGCCTGGGTGTCTGGGTCCAGTGTGTCTTGGGTGGGGGTGTGTTGCCGGAGGAAGCTGTCTTGGGTGGCTTGGAGCACTGTGGCTGGGTCGTTGGTGAGGGAGCCGTCCTCCTGCCGGACCGTGGTGATGGTGCGGTGGCCGGTGTCGGTCATGGCGTCGTTGAGGTGGCGGATGGCCTTGTAGGGGAGTTCATGTTGCGCATACCGTTCGTGTTCCTGGGCGATGCGCTGTTGCCTGTGGATGTGCCACCGCTGCAGGTCCGCCCTGATTTGGGCTTTCTGTGTCCTGCAGTGGTGTATCTGGCGGCGGGTTTGGGGGGTGTCGGTGTGGAGGAGGGTCGCCAGTTGTTGCTTCGCATGCCAGAGGTCATGGAGCATGTCCCCCAGGGCCGTGGGTGGTTGGTCGTCGTCTGTGTGGGGGTGTTGCCGGAAGCCGCAGGCGACGGCGGCCGTGCGCATGGCTGTGAGTAGGTCGGTGGGGTCTGGTTGGATGCGCCGGGCGCGGTCTATGGCCCTGTGATATTGGGACCAGGCATGCTTGTCATGCAGCGGGGGCATCTCCAGGGGGGGTGGTAGGCCTTTGTCCGCATCTTCTGGGGGGCTGGGGGGAAGGTTGGGGATGGTGAGGCGGATGTGCAGGGGGCTATGGCCTGTGGGTCCCAGCGGGAGGGGTCCATATCGGGCCTCCGCTCGGATGATGGTGGTGGGGTCGCCATAGCATACGTCGATGCGGGATGGGGCGGCATCCGTTTGGTGGGGGAAGTGGGATGGTTGGCCTTCGAGGCTGGCTGTTAGGTCCACGAGCCCCAGCATTTCGATGGTGTCGCGGACTGCTTGGTCCTGGGGTGTGGCCTGTCTTCCTCGGTCCGCTGGGGTTGGGGCGGCGTTCATGTCGCCGATGATGACTGTGGGGGCGAGCATGGCCATCTGGCGGTATGCCTCGGCCAGGGCTTGGAGGAAGGGTTCCGTGGCTTCGCCGAAGGGGACGTGGGTGTTGATGACGGTGAGTTGCCATCCGTCCCTGACGACCTCATAGACACCTAGCCTCCCTGGGACGCTGAGGTGGTGGAGGAGGTGGACGTGGATGCCGGTTTGGGCGTATAGGGGGGTCCCCTTGTGCCAGTAGCATTTGTACGCTTTCTGGTCCGGGGTATATATGGGGGTGGTTTCTGGGGGGTCGTCGCGCTGTAGGCCTTGTTCCTGGAAGGTGAGGAGGTGGGGAACCCTCCCCGGCCCCTGTGCCATCGGGAGCTCTTGGAGGGCGGTTGTGGCGTCCTTGGAGTATGTGACGGCCGGGTGGTTGAGGTCGAGGAGGTTGACGGTGGCCTCGGTGGGGGCGGGCCGGGGCTGTGGAGGCTTGTGCCCTCGGCCCTTGCCCCGTCAGGGAGGGGGACTGGGGCTCGGGGACTTTGTGCCGGTTTGTGGGCGTTTGGGTAGGCGCGGCGGGGGGAGGCCTTGGCTCCACTCCGGGGGGAGCTCCCCAGTGTATTTGGTGCCTCTGTGGGCCTTGTTCTCGTCAGTGCGGAGTCGAATGGGGTGGGCGCTGGTGAGCTCCAGGGTATGGCCCTCTGGCTTGTCCGGGGCGCTGCTGCCTTGGTCTAGCTCCTTTTGGCGGTGCCAGATCACCCGGACTTGTGGCCCCCCGTTGTCCTCCGGTTCCTTGAGGCGGTACTGGATCGTGCCCTCACACCAGATCCAGTCGCCTTTGTGGTCGTTGCGGAAGGGCTGTTGGACCTTTGCACCTTTTTCGAATCCTGGGTACGCTTTGGGCGGGGGCTGTGCTGGTGGTGGGAGGGAGGATGATGAGGATGCCTGGTCCGGATGGGGCGGTGGTAGTGGTGGGAGGGAGGATGACGAGGATGCTTGGTCTGGGTTCGCCGGGTGGGTCGGGTGGGATGCGGGGGGTCGGGAGGTCGCTGCTTTTCCGGCTTGGCTGGGGGCGGGTGCGCCCCTTTGTCGTCTCGTTCGCTTGGGTGGGACTGGAGGTAGCGGGGCTGGGGGGGCATGGGGTTTGAAGAAGGGGTACGTTGCTTGCTGGTCTGGATCCCTCAGTGGGGGTTCTGCCGGTGTTTGCATTTTCGCTTTCGCGTGGCTGCGTATGATGTCGGCGAGCTTGCGCACAGTCTCCGGGGGATCTGTTGGCCATGGCAGTGCGGCGGGGCTGTCGTCGAAGGGGTGGTGTAGGTGGTAGTTCCTCATGGCCTTGGCCTGCCTGACCCAGGCCTCTGTGGGTTCCGGTTCGTCGGGCCGTTGGGGGAGCCTTGAGCCCAGTAGAGTGCTGTGTGGAGGGCTTCCCAGGGGGCGCCTTCGCGGCCTGTGAGGGTGGTGGCTTGGAGGAGTCGCTGCTGGCCCCGTGGGGGGTCTTCCGGGTCCATTTCCGGGGTATAGGCCTGGGCCGCCATGAGGACTCCGTGTGCCCAGTGGAGGACCCACCATTGGGTGTCCGCTTTGAGGATGTGGATGGCGGGTTGTTGGGGGGGGGGTGTCCAGGGTGTCCCACGATGCGATGGCTAGTGGTATCCTGCAGGGGTGGAGGTGTGGGGGGGCCTTGCGGCTTAGGAGTTGATCGATGTGGAAGGGGGTGACGGGATCGTTGGGGCCTTGGGGCGGTGGGGGCATTGCTGGGATGGTTGTGGGGTCCCAGTGGCGTTCGTGGGCGGCGAGGGTGTACAGGGCGGCGGTGATGATGTGGTGGGCTTGCCCCTCAAGGACGATGTGGCGCTCCGTGCCGAAGTCCTTTGGTAGGTGGGCTGCGGGTTGGACGGTGATGTGGGCCAGGGCGCGTTGGTGGGCCTTTTTTCCCCCGTCTGGGGCCTGTGTCTGTTTGTCCCCCGGGATGTGCTGGTGTTGGTGTTTTGGTGGGGGTGGTCCCAGGGCGAGGGATTCTACACCGTGGAGGGGGATGGCGTGTTCCCTGGACCTGTTGGGCAGGATGTATATGCCCGGGTCTCCCGGTACGGTGCCCAGGTACATGTTGCCCGTGATGGTGGGGGCCGGCAGCGGTTGGCGCAGGGGCGAGGTGCACGGGGTGGAGCAGGGCGGGTCATGGTGCTCACACCGGGGGTGGTCGATGCCGTACGGGGTGACGTGTACGGCGAAGGGTCCAACGGCGCGCTGGAGTTTGTGGGGTTGGATTTTGTGGAGGCGCGCCACCGCCCGTGTGTGGGAGCGCCCTTCGCTGATCCACACGGCGTCTGCCCGCGACGCCGCTGCGTTCAGGCAGTCCGTGGTGATGCCTGTGATCGTGCGGTTGTGGGTGGTATCTGATACCCTGGCGGGGGGGGCGCCGATGCGGGGGATGGTGTGGTCGTCGTGGAGGGTGCGGGCCTTGCGCCTCGCTTCGTGTCGGTGCTGGGCCTCCTTGGCGTGGGTGTGCACACCCGTGTGTTTGGGCTTCTTGTTGGGGCGGTCCGCTGTGTGGAAGGGAGTGGGCCAGGAGGGGGCGTGGTGGAGGGTGGGGTGTGGGAGGTCCCCCCGTGCTGCCATGTGTACAGGGTGGTCGCGGCGGCCCCTTCCGCCTGTATGGTGTATCGCTCGTCGTGTCGGCGACGGGTGACGAGGACGTTGGGGGCCGTCAGCTCATACACCTGTGTGGTGTGGGGGAGGTGGCGGGTGACGGTGATCTTGGCGGCGTCGTTTTTGCGGGTGGTGGTGTGGGGGATGATGTAGTGGGTCGCCCATTCATCCTGGGGGGTGTGTTCCGTCGGGTCTAGCTTGAGCAGGGGCCGGAGCGGCTTTGGTGTTGGGGGCTTGTCTTGGCCCTTCGCGTGGGGCGCCACTTTGGTTTCGACCAGGTATTGTGGGGCCCATGTTTCCGGGGCCCCTACCTGTGTGGCTGCCGCTGTTGCGGCTTGGAGGAGGGCGGTGGTGTTGGTGTCTAGAGGGGGGGCCCCCGGTTGGGGGGTGAGGGTGTCATGGTCTTGGTATGCCCACCAAATGGTGTAGCCTCGTTGGGTGTTGCGGTGCGGGGTTTGGGTCTGGGCTTGCTGGATGGATAGGGCGGTCTTGATGTCCTCCGCTGCTTGTGGGTTTTTGGGTGTGGCGTATGCCCATACTCCCGGGGCGTGTATGCCGTGTGGTGCTTGGCCTACTCCTCGTATCGGTTGTAGGGTGTGGTGGGTGCGTGTGAGCCCTAGGTGTTCTTGGAGGAGGTCCCCCCGGATGTCCTCCCACCGTTGCTGCCAGGTGTGTGTGTGGTCATTGGGGGCGGGGTAGGTGATGACGATGACTTGCCATGGGGTGGGGCCTGGATGCACCGTCATAGGTGCCGACGACGCTTGCGGGGGTATGTGGACGGCGTGGGCGGGGGCTGCTGTTACGGGGTCTCCTTCCGTGGGTGTGATCGTGGCATCGCCTTGGACGGTGAGGAGGAGGTGGTGGCGGTCCGTCGGTAGTGCCCAGGTGGTGGTGGGCTCTGTGATGGAGTGGAGGCGCATGGCCTGGAGGCCCGGTGTGATTTCGTCCCATCGGAGTGTGCCGTTGTGGACCGCCCATTCCCGCGGCAGGTCTCGAAACCCGCTTCGGTCTGGGGTGGTGCGGTGTTGTGGGGGGAGCTCCATTGTGGTGATGGGGTGGGTGAGGGGCTCTGTGCGGGGTTGGTCTTGTGTGGTTGATGGTGATGGTGCCTGGGGCATGTCTTCGTCCAGTTGCTGGGGCGCTTTCGCCTCCTGGAGCTCTGCACTGATGGTGGCGAAGACATCTGGGAGGGTGGGGGAGGCGGGGGGGTCGGGTGCCGGATCGTCCCAGGTGATGTGGTATTTCTCCGGGTTCTCGGGGCTTTGCTGTACGGTGATGGTGGCTGTGGCGTCGTCTTCAGGTGTCCATCGGTGTGGATTGTGGTCGAGGGAGTGGAGGGTGACGGTGTGGCGGTGTTTCCAGCTGTGGAACGCTAGGAGGGCGTGGAGGCCGTGTCTAGTGTCCCCGGGCGGGCGGGGGTAGGTTTCGGCTGCTGCCTCCAGGAAGGCGTCCGCGGTGCCTTTCCAGGTGTCTTCCCAGAGAAGGTCTTCCTCTGTGCCCCACTCGTTGTCGTTCCTTTTCTCCTGCTTCCACCCCTGGAGGGTCGCGTGGTCCTCAGGGAGGTCTCGTTGGACGGACTGGTAGTACTGCTCGGCGTCCATGGGGGCTAGGGTGCTGGCCAGCGTGGCGTAGATGTCCTTTGGGGGGGGGGGCGGTGGGGGCGCGGCGGCGCGGCCGGGGTCGGGCTCCTCTTGCTGGTGTTCCGCGTTCCGGTCTGCGGTGGACGCGGGGGATATGGAGCGTGGTGGCATGGGGTGGTCGGGCTCTTGCGGTTCCGTGGGTTGCTGGTGGGCTTGTGGGCGCGGGGCCGTGGCTGCCAGTAGGTGTCGGATGGCCGGGAGGATGTCGAAGTCGTCTTCCCAGCAGTGGGCTGGAGCGCACGCCCTGTCAGGGGAAGCGGGAGGGCGGGGGTGTTGCGGAGCGTTGTACGATAGGGTGGGCGACGCGTGCGGGTGGTGGCGTGCTCGCTCTGCCGTTTTGTTTCCCGCGGGCCCTGACCCTGGGGGGGTGGTGGTGATGTTGGTGGTGAGGGTGGTGTGGGCGCCGGAGTGGATGATTGTGTCGGTGGCGGCGCTGTTGGCGAGGGTGGTATGGGCGTTAGAGTAGATGAAGTTGGTGCTGGGCTATGGTTGATGGTGGTTAGCTGGTGGGTCAGCTGTTGTCGCTGTCGTCGTCGCCGGTGGTGTTGGTGCCGCTGATGACGAGGTGATGGTTGGTGAGCATGGCGTCGGTGACGTATGGGCGTATGTGGTGTTGTCGGTGGTGTCGATAGTGAGGGTGTTGTTTCTGGTCGTTGGGGCGTAACGTTTGCGGGCCGGATGTGGCGGTGGTGGCGAGGGTGCTGTAGTTGACGGGTGGTGTGGCCCACGTCGCCTCCGGTGGTGGAGGTGTGATGGGTGCCGTGGTGGCGTTGGCGATGGTGGGGTGCCGCGGATGGTGTATTGGTTGTTGGTGGTGGAGATGTTCCTGGATTGTGGGTAGTCCCCGTCCGGCGGTGGTGGTGTTGGTGGTGTCGGTGCTCGTTGAGGCCGTTGGCGACGCCGGGGGTTCCTGGCCTCGCGCGGGGCGGTGGTGGCGGTGGTGAGTGTAGGCGGCGCCATGGGCGGTGGTGCCATTGACGGCTCGGCCGGGCGTGCTGGTGCCGGTTTCGGGTGTAAGTGTGGTTCGGGGTGCGGCATTGGTGGGTGGCTTCGACGGTGGGTGGCGTGACTGGTGGGTGGCCGCGGTAGGGGGGTGTCGGTTGTTGGTGAGGCTGTCGTTGTCAGTGTTCCGGTTGGTGCTGGTGATAGTGTCGCTGGTTGTGCAGATGGTGGGGGGTGGGTAGGGGGACTCGTACCCTGGGGTCGCCGTGGCGTTCGGTCGACGGTGGTGCTTTCGGTGGTGTTCTTGTGAGTTGGCCGGGAGTGGTGTCGGCGATGCTCTGGCTGGTGCCGTTTGTGCGGGCTGTGTGGTTTTGGCGTCAGGGGTCGGTGGCGTTGGTGACGGTGGTGTGTTGGGGGTCGGCGCCGGTGGTGGCGGTCCGATGGTGTCGGTGCCGGGGACGTTGGGCGGGTCCGCGTTGTTGGGCCTTCTCCTCGCCATTCCTGGCGGAGGGTGCTGGTGGTGTCGCTGGTGGCGAGGGTGTGGTGGTGTTGCTGTGGTGTTTCGTGCTGCTTGGGTGGGCGGTGGGGACCCCTGGTTGATGTTGACGATACTCCGGGTGATTTCGATGCGGTGGGTGTGATGGTGTGTGGCGTTGCTGTTTCTACCCTTGGCTGGGGGCCTGGTGGGTGGCGCTGGTGGCGTTTGTTCGCCAGCCGTGGTGGCGTCCCTGGTGTTGTCGTCGATGGGGGCGCCCTAGGTGTTACTCTGTGCCGGGGTCGTGGTGGTGGTGTTAGGGGTGTTGTGGGTGACGGTACCTCGGTTCGTCGTTGGTGGGGTTGGCGGTGGTGTGTCTCGTGGTGGTCTGGTGGCGTGGGTGTCTTTGGTGTTGGTGCCGGGTGGCCTGCGTGTTGGTGTTCGGTGGTTCGGGGCGTGCCATTCGTGGCTGGCGTTTGGCCGGCCTGTGGTCCTGGTGGTGTCGATTGTCCCTGGTGTTGGGATACTCCTTCGGCTGTCCGTGGGTCTGTAGTGATAGGTGTTGCTTCGGTTTCGGTTTAGGGTGACCTTGCTGCGGTTGGGTGGTGGTGTCGCCGTGCTGCCGGTATCTGCGGAAGTACCGCAGATGCCTCAAGCCGGTGGAAGACTGGAACGAGGCCAGTGAGATCCGCCACTTGCTGAAGGACGTCCTCTCCGGCAACTGGAAGAGGAGAGTGGAGGACGAGGAGAAGAAGCGCGCCAAGAAGCGGGTGGCGGTGAGGATCATGGCGGCGGAGGATACCCATGCGGGTATCATGGTGTTCTTCAGGAGTAAAGAAGGTCCCTACCAGGACCGGCCCCCGCTGTGCCCCTTTCGCCTGTAATCCCTGCTGATTTGCTCCGGATCAATGCTTGCATTTCTCAAAGTCCAGGGTCCAAAATCCAAAAATATAGAAAATAAAATCCTCCTTCAACCCTGAAAATCAACCAGATCCAACAAATACAGCAATAACCCAATTCACAATCCAAATCAGGCTGCGGGCTTTCGTTCAGCACATCGATTGTCTCACGATGGCGGGCATGTACAAGAATTGCACCAAGGAAGAAAGCCCTGAAATTGGCATATGAACACAAATAAAGCAAAGTTGGGGAAAGATGGAAACTTATACAATCACAGCCATAGACCCCCCATTCCCTGGACTCAAGACCTTCCCTTGACTCACCAACATGATGCCCTGAACCCAGTCCAATAAGCTGGTTAAATGCCATGTGTCAAAAGTCACTACATAATTCCCAAAAATGTGTTCACTCCATAGCCTCTAAATCCTAGCCCAATAGGGGAGGTGGCGTGTCATGGCCTAGAGTGGCACTCAGGACCATGCCCTACCCTGACATAACCTTGGTTGGACTTGGAGTCAAATGGGCTTAGAGAAATGACCTATGAGTTTGATCTCATAACATGTCAAAAAACTGCCAATTCACACCATATTGGCCATATATCAAATATATGCTCAAAATTGAAGTTACTACTTATCCGAAGGCTCAAAGCATGCATGGAATCGAAGTCTAGTATTCATGGAGGATAGAGACCAAAGGCCAATGCCCATGTACATCCCCATTCTACCCTCGAAATCCCTTCGGATATGGGCGCCACGCACTGCCCAAGTCAGCCCATGATTTTGAGACCAATTCTTGTAATCTCTCGTGCGCCAAGCCAAATGGAGTACGCGATCCGGCATATGGTGGTGTTCAACTCCAAAGCATATGCCAACATATGAACAACATACCATGGTTCGACTCACCCTAGGCTTCTTACTGATTGCCGACCAGGTAAGCACACAAAATGCAAAAATGAGCAAAAATTGAGGTCAAAAACATGAAAATATGACCAAATACAAAGTTGTCATGATAGTATATCTCTATGCTCACCCATGATATCCGCTCATGGTTCAATACACAAATGATTGGAACCATTTGCGAACAATTCCCCCACTTGGATCCCCAATCAGGCGCATGGAGATACCTTCGCCACTCATATCTACATGCCCCATGAAAATGGGAGTGCACTCATGGATCTCTTTGCCTAACATACCATGAGCAATACATATGCGGTAGACTTAGTCTAGCGCTTTGAATTCCACAATTGGGACATGGGCAAAGCCCTTGTCACGTATGGCTCCCCATCTCTTCGGCCACACGAAGATATATAACATGGGCGTGAGCATATCAAACATATACCATGCATACAACACATACCCTCAAAATATGGCTCCCACCATGATATGCCATGTCCCTCCATTGACATAACTTCACGTTAAAAATACGTAGGAACCCAAGGAAAGTTGCTATGCAACCCCAACACTCATGCGGTACACTCGAAAGTCACAATAAAATGTTCGGTTGCACGGTCCAAGAGTTATATATCACTTTATACCCTCTTGACCATTATCCCTTGCTATATCGGGCATGTGTACACACCAAAGGCGTTTGATGCTTCCTAAATTAAGTTGAGACCAAGGCGGTTGCAACCCAACCTTCCTTATTCTCTTTCCTCACACTCGCGCGTAGATATGGTCCTTCAAAGTGGTCCCACGATTCACTTTTGTTTCCCTTATATCTCCAAGTCAAATGGGTGGCAAGTATAAGGGAAACCTGATTCGGGCATAGGGAAAGGAGTATGACCACTCGAAGAAGTCCAAATCAAGTGCGGCGATATCGAAGTCGAAAATCCGATTTCGACATCGCGAAAAATTCTGATTAAAATTTCGAGTGCTTATTTAGAGAATTGCGGAAGCAACGAACCCTTTGCTGATGAAATCTGACCCTTCAACGGAATATCCGCCAAAATATCTGGAAATAACAGTTAACCAATCGGTTAACGCAAAATCGCGAGCCAACTGACGGTCGCCGATACATTGACCATCGGAACGAAAGACTGAAAAATTACGGAAACATCATGATAATAAAACCCTGTTGATTCCTGATATTCCGATATATAAATCTCCGCTGGCGGTACCTCGGTACTGAATATTGCCGCTCATAGCCGCAATGACCAAACCTATCACACTATCACATCGGGTTAGGTCAGGTGGATGGGAGAGTATGATATCAGCCAATGGCGGCTTGCCGGCACATAGATACACACCCCAAGTGACCCCAAGAAGGCCACGGGGGTCCGAACCGGCTTCACCCCCCTTCTCAGAGCGTTGTTACCGCTCGGAAGTCATTGAAGAGAGGACGGGAGGACCCCAATGGGCTCCAACCCCCCCCCCCCATGTCCAGAGGACACATGGAGTCAGCCCAGGGCCCATCCCTGCCACCCCCCGAGGGTGCCCCCGAGGGAGAACGGTGCTGTGCTGTGAGGGACAGGCACCCTCCCCTGTCGTGCACCCGGGCCACCCAGCCTCACCCGCGCTCTCCCTTCCCAGGGTTCGTGCCCCTGCCGCACCGCCATATCCCCCGCGCGTACTCGTGGCCGTGCCGATGTGCGAAGGGACGAGCAGTGGCCTCCGTCTCGACGCAGGGGACGCCGCGTGTGGGGGGCCCTGAGTGCTGCTGATGGCAATCTATTGGTGCAGACCAGGAGTTGGACCCCGTGCCCCGTGCGACTGCTGTGGGGCTGGGCCCCAAAAGCCAAGAGGGGCAGGGCCCCGTGCGATCACCGAGGGGCTGGGCCCCAGAAGCCGAGTGGGGCAGGGCCCCGTGCGATCACCGAGGGGCTGGGCCCCAGAAGCCGAGTGGGGCAGGGCCCCGTGCGATCACCGAGGGGCTGGGCCCCAGAAGCCGAGTGGGGCAGGGCCCCGTGCGACCGCCGTGGGGCTGGGCCCCAGAAGCCGAGTGGGGCAGGGCCCCGTGCGACCGCCGTGGGGCTGGGCCCCAGAAGCCGAGTGGGGCAGGGCCCCGTGCCACCGCCGAGGGGCTGGGCCCCAGAAGCCGAGTGGGGCAGGGCCCCGTGCGACCGCCGAGGGGCTGGGCCCCAGAAGCCGAGTGGGGCAGGGCCCCGTGCGATCACCGACCGCCGTGGGGCTGGGCCCCAGAAGCCGAGTGGGGCAGGGCCCCGTGCGACCGCCGTGGGGCTGGGCCCCAGAAGCCGAGTGGGGCAGGGCCCCGTGCGACCGCCGAGGGGCTGGGCCCCAGAAGCCGAGTGGGGCAAGGCCCCGTGCGAACGCCGAGGGGCTGGGCCCCAGAAGCCGAGTGGGGCAGGGCCCCGTGCGACCGCCGAGGTGCTGGGCCCCAGAAGCCGAGTGGGGCAAGGCCCCGTGCGAACGCCGAGGGGCTGGGCCCCAGAAGCCGAGTGGGGCAGGGCCCCGTGCGACCGCCGAGGGGCTGGGCCCCAGAAGCCGAGTGGGGCAGGGCCCCGTGCGATCACCGAGGGGCTGGGCCCCAGAAGCCGAGTGGGGCAGGGCCCCGTGCGATCACCGAGGGGCTGGGCCCCAGAAGCCGAGTGGGGCAGGGCCCCGTGCGATCACCGAGGGGCTGGGCCCCAGAAGCCGAGTGGGGCAGGGCCCCGTGCGATCACCGAGGGGCTGGGCTCCAGAAGCCGAGTGGGGCAGGGCCCCGTGCGACCGCCGAGGGGCTGGGCCCCAGAAGCCGAGTGGGGCGGGGCCCCGTGCGACCGCCGAGGGGCTGGGCCCCAGAAGCCGAGTGGGGCAGGGCCCCGTGCGACCACCGAGGGGCTGGGCCCCAGAAGCCGAGTGGGGCAAGGCCCCGTGCGAACGCCGAGGGGCTGGGCCCCAGAAGCCGAGTGGGGCAGGGCCCCGTGCGACCGCCGAGGTGCTGGGCCCCAGAAGCCGAGTGGGGCAAGGCCCCGTGCGAACGCCGAGGGGCTGGGCCCCAGAAGCCGAGTGGGGCAGGGCCCCGTGCAACCGCCGCGGGGCTGGGCCCCAGAAGCCGAGTGGGGCAGGGCCCCGTGCGATCACCGAGGGGCTGGGCCCCAGAAGCCGAGCGGGGCAGGGCCCCGTGCGATCACCGAGGGGCTGGGCCCCAGAAGCCGAGTGGGGCAGGGCCCCGTGCGATCACCGAGGGGCTGGGCCCCAGAAGCCGAGTGGGGCAGGGCCCCGTGCGATCACCGAGGGGCTGGGCCCCAGAAGCCGAGTGGGGCAGGGCCCCGTGCGACCGCCGTGGGGCTGGGCCCCAGAAGCCGAGTGGGGCAGGGCCCCGTGCGAACGCCGTGGGGCTGGGCCCCAGAAGCCGAGAGGGGCAGGGCCCCGTGCGACCGCCGTGGGGCTGGGCCCCAGAAGCCGAGTGGGGCAGGGCCCCGTGCGACCGCCGTGGGGCTGGGCCCCAGAAGCCGAGTGGGGCAGGGCCCTGTGCGACCGCCGAGGGGCTGGGCCCCAGAAGCCGAGTGGGGCAGGGCCCCGTGCGACCGCCGTGGGGCTGGGCCCCAGAAGCCGAGTGGGGCAGGGCCCCGTGCGACCGCCGAGGGGCTGGGCCCCAGAAGCCGAGTGGGGCAGGGCCCCGTGCGACCGCCGAGGGGCTGGGCCCCAGAAGCCGAGTGGGGCAGGGCCCCGTGCGACCGCCGTGGGGCTGGGCCCCAGAAGCCGAGTGGGGCAGGGCCCCGTGCGACCGCCGTGGGGCTGGGCCCCAGAAGCCGAGTGGGGCAGGGCCCCGTGCCACCGCCGAGGGGCTGGGCCCCAGAAGCCGAGTGGGGCAGGGCCCCGTGCGATCACCGACCACCGTGGGGCTGGGCCCCAGAAGCCGAGTGGGGCAGGGCCCCGTGCGACCGCCGAGGGGCTGGGCCCCAGAAGCCGAGTGGGGCAGGGCCCCGTGCGACCGCCGAGGGGCTGGGCCCCAGAAGCCGAGTGGGGCAGGGCCCCGTGCGATCACCGACCGCCGTGGGGCTGGGCCCCAGAAGCCGAGTGGGGCAGGGCCCCGTGCGACCGCCGAGGGGCTGGGCCCCAGAAGCCGAGTGGGGCAGGGCCCCGTGCGACCGCCGAGGGGCTGGGCCCCAGAAGCCGAGTGGGGCAGGGCCCCGTGCGACCGCCGAGGGGCTGGGCCCCAGAAGCCGAGTGGGGCAAGGCCCCGTGCGAACGCCGAGGGGCTGGGCCCCAGAAGCCGAGTGGGGCAGGGCCCCGTGCGACCGCCGAGGGGCTGGGCCCCAGAAGCCAAGTGGGGCAAGGCCCCGTGCGAACGCCGAGGGGCTGGGCCCCAGAAGCCGAGTGGGGCAGGGCCCCGTGCGACCGCCGAGGGGCTGGGCCCCAGAAGCCGAGTGGGGCAGGGCCCCGTGCGATCACCGAGGGGCTGGGCCCCAGAAGCCGAGTGGGGCAGGGCCCCGTGCGATCACCGAGGGGCTGGGCCCCAGAAGCCGAGTGGGGCAGGGCCCCGTGCGATCACCGAGGGGCTGGGCCCCAGAAGCCGAGTGGGGCAGGGCCCCGTGCCACCGCCGAGGGGCTGGGCCCCAGAAGCCGAGTGGGGCAGGGCCCCGTGCGATCACCGAGGGGCTGGGCCCCAGAAGCCGAGTGGGGCAGGGCCCCGTGCGACCGCCTTGGGGCTGGGCCCCAGAAGCCGAGTGGGGCAGGGCCCCGTGCGACCGCCGTGGGGCTGGGCCCCAGAAGCCGAGTGGGGCAGGGCCCCGTGCGACCGCCGAGGGGCTGGGCCCCAGAAGCCGAGTGGGGCAGGGCCCCGTGCGACCGCCGTGGGGCTGGGCCCCAGAAGCCGAGTGGGGCAGGGCTTCGTGCGACCGCCGAGGGGCTGGGCCCCAGAAGCCGAGTGGGGCAGGGCCCCGTGCGACCGCCGAGGGGCTGGGCCCCAGAAGCCGAGTGGGGCAGGGCCCCGTGCGACCGCCGTGGGGCTGGGCCCCAGAAGCCGAGTGGGGCAGGGCCCCGTGCGACCGCCGAGGGGCTGGGCCCCAGAAGCCGAGTGGGGCAGGGCCCCGTGCGACCGCCGTGGGGCTGGGCTCCAGAAGCCGAGTGGGGCAGGGCCCCGTGCGATCACCGAGGGGCTGGGCCCCAGAAGCCGAGTGGGGCAGGGCCCCGTGCGACCGCCGAGGGGCTGGGCCCCAGAAGCCGAGTGGGGCAGGGCCCCGTGCGACCGCCGTGGGGCTGGGCCCCAGAAGCCGAGTGGGGCAGGGCCCCGTGCGACCGCCGAGGGGCTGGGCCCCAGAAGCCGAGTGGGGCAGGGCACCGTGCGACCGCCGAGGGGCTGGGCCCCAGAAGCCGAGTGGGGCAGGGCCCCGTGCCACCGCCGAGGGGCTGGGCCCCAGAAGCCGAGTGGGGCAGGGCCCCGTGCGACCGCCGTGGGGCTGGGCCCCAGAAGCCGAGTGGGGCAGGGCCCCGTGCGACCGCCGAGGTGCTGGGCCCCAGAAGCCGAGTGGGGCAGGGCCCCGTGCGACCGCCGTGGGGCTGGGCCCCAGAAGCCGAGTGGGGCAAGGCCCCGTGCGACCGCCGTGGGGCTGGGCCCCAGAAGCCGAGTGGGGCAGGGCCCCGTGCGACCGCCGTGGGGCTGGGCCCCAGAAGCCGAGTGGGGCAGGGCCCCGTGCGACCGCCGTGGGGCTGGGCCCCAGAAGCCGAGTGGGGCAGGGCCCCGTGCGACCGCCGTGGGGCTGGGCCCCAGAAGCCGAGTGGGGCAGGGCCCCGTGCGACCGCCGAGGGGCTGGGCCCCAGAAGCAGTTCCAAGTGCGGTGCAGTGGTCCTCGGAGGCGGAGTGTGCTGTGACTACTCCGATGACTGCGCCGCTCCCGGGGGACCCAAATTTTCTACCTAGACGGGTCCGTCGCATTTTTTAAGTCGGGAGAGTCCAACCCAACCCAACCCAACCCCCCCCATGTCCCAAGGACACATGGAGGCCCCACACACGTCGTAGGCGTCCCCCATGCCCCAAGGGAGGGGTGAGGACA
Source organism: Eutreptiella sp. 'Long Island Sound 2002' (assembly GCA_964036045.1). Taxonomy (NCBI): domain Eukaryota; phylum Euglenozoa; class Euglenophyceae; order Eutreptiales; family Eutreptiaceae; genus Eutreptiella; species Eutreptiella sp. 'Long Island Sound 2002'. The sequence continues at coordinate 20,230,382 of OZ038383.1, forward strand.
CTGATACTCAGCGCCCTACGCCATATCCGGTCTCCACTTGATCTACAACATGGACCAAGGGGATCAAAGATAGAAAAACGTCGTCGGTCGACCTAAATAAGTATACCACAATGAAATATATATGTGGAGATCGAGTGAAGGGGGTATATGGCCAATCAAGGCCAAAAAATCCCCGGATGAACGCCCTCACCCGTCTCCCCAAGCACAGAAACAAACAAAATGCCAAGGGGGGATCCATTACGGTGCTACGGCAGCTACCAAATGGACCAACACGTCCTTGACATCCAAAGAAATATTCTTTTTCTTTAGGTAGTCCATCCAGACCGTGGTATACCTCGGCACGAAACTGCTCGGAGGTTCCCACGAATCCCTGGATGCGGCGAACCCCTTCTAATGGACTTTATAACGCCTACCCCCAGGCGTCCCCGAGTCCGGCTTGTCCGCCAGGATTCTCTCGGCGGTGAAGTCGTCGTCCTCACCCTCGTCGTCCGAGTCCACATCGCCGGCCGTGAACTCGAAGGTGACGGGACGTCCGCTGGGGTCTGGTGCTCGGGGACGAAGCTGGGTATGGTCGCGGTCCAGGATCTTGTTATCCCCCACACGAACCGCATACACATCCTGCCCGACCTTCCGCACGATTACCCCCGGCACATACCAAGATGCCTGCCGATGTCTGGACAGGACATCCTTGTGGTGCCGCTCCAACCACACGGTGTCTTGGAGAGCATACTTCTGGACTTTTCCCTGCTTGAAGTACTTGGCCCTCTTGTCGTGCACGTCCTGAAGTGCCTTACACACCTTGGCCGCCGTGTCGTCCGCCTCAGCCATCATAGCGTTCGCATCCCGGGCCACTTTGCCATGGTTCATCCACGGGAGAGTGCGTGACACTCGATCCCGTAGGAACAAGATGCGATGGGGCGACAGTCCAGTGGGTCCCGGAAGGTCATGGTACGCTTGGAGCACTGTCCACAGCGAATTGTACCAGTTCCGGCCCGGTTCGTCGATGTGCAGCTGGCGGAACTTCTCTAACATCTGCCGCCCGGCCACCTCAGCTCGGCCATTCGACCGGCTGTGGTACGCCACGGTCTTGGCGTGCCGAATGCCCATGTGCTTGCACATCGTCTTGAACCACGTCCCCACGAATTGACTGCCCCGATCGCTGCAGATGACAGCCGGGACATCGAAAATCGTCAACCAATGCCTGATCATGGCATTAGCGACGGTCTTGGCCTGCAGCCCCACTCCATGCTTGTCCTTCTTGTCCTTCTTCTTGGACTTCTTGCCAGGGACCGCCACGATATAACCACTGTGCCTATCCACCGCCAAGATTGCAAAGTCGTAGGTCTCTCCTTCCACGGTGACCTCAGGCATGGCGAATACATCCATGGCCACGGACCGCATAGGGGCCTCCGGTATGACCGTATACACCGGGTTGCCCGCTGTGGAGTGGTTGGGGCTCTTCGTGGCCCGACACACGGCACAGTCGCTGCAGTACCTATCCAGGATGGCGTAGTACCCCGGAGGGAACTTGAAACGCCACTCCAGGTCCTGCTGCATCTTGTCTCGGCCAGGGTGCATGAGCTGGGCGTTCTGCCAATGGTCAATGAGCTCCTCCACTCGGTTTTCGGGCACCAGCAGCTTGTCCTTGAGGAACAACTTGTCGCCATCCTCGGTCAAGCCCTCGGGCCATTCGTCGTCCGACGGGGCGCTCACGGCATTCCAGTACTTGCTCCAGTGCTCGGATGCCGCGTAGTCATCTGACCAGTCCTCTGTGAGCACCGACCTGACTAGCTCTACAGGGGCCACCATCCATTGCTCGAGGGTTTCCTCTCGAATAGCTTGGACGCGGGCACCCCGGAACTTGGCCAGGTCCGTACGATTTGCCATCACCACAAAGCACTTGACCCCCTCTTGCTCCATGACCTTCTCCATCTCGATGATGCGCTTGGCCTCCTCGGTCTCCTCGGCGTCGCCATGGCTGGATATGTCCATCCACGCCTTGCCCGCAGGGTAGGCCCAGCAACTGAGGCAATCTGCCACAGTGTTGTCCTTCCCCGGGACGTACACGACGCTGAGGTCGAACTTGGCGAACGTCTCGTGCCATCGGGCACTCCTAGCCGCTGGTCCTGAGGGGGTGTCGACATGCTCCTTGTGCCAGCTCTGTAGGGACTGGTGGTCCGTGCAAACCACCACCGGCTGCAGTCCGATGTGGCCAGACCACTTCCTGAGCGCACATACAATGGCGTATGTCTCCTTCTCCCTCGCGGTCCATGTTCGGCGTTGGCCCTCGGCCAGGATCCTGCTCCAAAACGCCACGGGAACATGAGTCCCGTCGTCCCGGACTTGCTCGAGGACTGCCCCCACGGCATAGTCCGAGGCGTCTGTCCGTAGCACGAATCCCTTGTCCGGGTCCACCAGGAACAGCCCCAACTGCCCCAGGAGTCGCTCCTTCAGGCTGTTGAACGCATCCTCAGCCTCAGGGGTCCAGGCAAGTTTCTTCTTGCTCCCCTTCCGGCCGTCGAACTTGCCCCCTTGCAGCATCTTGTGCAGCGGCCCCGACAGTTCTGCATACATCCGGACATAGCCCGAATAGTAGTTGCAGAACCCCATGAAGGACCGGAGTTCGCTGATGGTCTGGGGCTTCTCCCAGTGGTGCAGGGACGCCAGCTTCCCAGGCATGGGACGGCGTTGCCCGTGACCAACCACGTGACCCGCGAACTCCACTTCCTTCACGAAGAGTGAGGCTTTGGTGGGCTTGCACACCATGTTGTGCTTGTCCAACTCGCTGAGCACTCGGCGCAGATCCTTCTCATGCGCGTCGATGAGCTCGTCCTCAGTCATGTTCACCGTGCCGGACCCGATGATGATGTCATCCACGAAGGGATCGGCACAGTCCCGGACAGGACCGAGTAGGTCCTCCATCATGCTCTGGAAAGCGGCGTTGCCATTCTTGGCGCCCATAGGCACCACTTTCCACTGCATGGGCCCCAGCGGCGTCGACATCGCTGTGCAGGGCCTGGAGTCCGGGTGTAGCGGCATCTGGTGATAACCATGTTTCAGGTCCAACACCGTGAAGATCCGCTTTTTCTGTTGCTTTTGGAGGATGGAGTCGATCAGGGGAAGCGAGTACGAGTCGTGCTCGGTCTGCTCGTTCAAACCTCTGTAATCCACCACCGACCTCCACTCGCCCTTCTTCTTCTTGGGTACGATGAAGGCTGGGCTGGCCCATTCACTGTCGGAGGGTTCGATCCATCCCCGCTCAATGAACTCGGCCAGCAGCTTCTTCATGGCCTCGGCCCGATCGCCCTGAAGTTGGTACTCCCGATGACGATAGATCTTCGGGTTCGGCTTCAGCTTGATCTTCGCTGTACCAAACCTCCCGCGATCTGGAGGGTTCTTGTTGGCGACGCCACTGAATAGCCGCGGATAGGCCTTGATCAGCCTCTCCTTCAGCTAGGCGACCTTCGGGTTCTCCTGGGCCTCTTCAGCCGCTTGCTTCGGTATCGATACAACCGACCGCACTGCGGTATAGGCCTACTCTGGGTCCGAGTCCGACTTCTCCTCGTCCGATATGCCGTCTTAATCGTCATGGGTCTCGACTCCCACCGACAATCTTCGAAAATTTGCGGCCACGGGCTGGTGCTCGTCGCTGCCGGTTCCCACTCTTGGAAAACCCCACGTTGGTGGGTCCGACCCAACCGGACCATCGTATTGGTCCGCGATGTGATCCATGACCCTCGCCACGAACTCATCCTTCTCGTACTTGCCGGTGACCAACATCTTGTCATCCCACCAATGCGGAGATGTGACCATGGCCCGCCCCTTCTTGGCTGCCACACGGTCGTGCATCCCCATCCGCATGTAGTTGACGACGTCGTCCATCTCGGCGTGGGACAGGACGTCAATGCCATCAATTGGCTGATCCGTCCCCTCCTTGGGCTCAAACATGACCTTCATGGGCACCGCCTCCACCCTACGGATGAAAGCTTCATCACCCGTGGGCCGGGCTTGCGCCCCATCCACCAGGAAGGCCTTGGTACCCCACGCTTGACCCGGGGAGGGCATTGATACACCCTTGGCGTCGATGAACAACTCCTCCTCTGGCCCGAATGACATCTCGTTCAGGGTGATGGAGTCCAGCGTCGACTTGAGACCCTCCAGCGGACATGGGGTGGATCCTATGCCGGTTATGACCAGGATCCCCTTCACCCTATCCGCGATGATCTTCTCCACCGTACGTCTGGTATTTTCCAGGGAGCCATGCCAGTACATGGGTCCCCACTCCTTCAAACCCCAATGCCGGTGCCAGGCTGAGTCTCCTCGATGCCAGTGCCGCCTACACTTCCTCAGAAGTGGGGCTTCCCGGGAAGCAAAGACGTCCGTCTCGGGCGTTTCGGCTCCTAGCGTCTGGATCATCCTGGCATACACCTGTGGCGCCATTCCATACTCCGTGAGCTGAACTCCGCGGTCTCCTCTGTACTTGGCACCCACAGCTTGCACCGCTCGAACGATCCGATCCTCTTCCTCAGCATTCCATTGGGATGACCCGCACGCATAATCCGTGGACAGCCATGTGAGGCATTCATCGTCCTCCCGGACCAGCGTTGCGCGATGGGGAAGGGCTCCAATGGCGTTGGCCACCATGAAGTCGTACCCCATGATCATATCCCAATCGGTAATGTCGGCCACGTAGAAGTTCCCGGATAGAGTGCTTCTCTTCGCCTGATCAGGGCGGTTCAAGCGCTCATGTTCCCAGAATTCCATACTGATAGTGGCCTCATGGGTACCACCACCCATGATCTCTCCATTGGCGACCTTCAGGCGGACCGGTCTCCGGCTGGGCTGCAGGAGTTCCTCCTTGAACAACCCTCTCCGGACCAGGCTCACCTGGGCACCCGTATCCACTAACACATCCACGACCTTCTCCTCTCGTCCGCACCGTACTCGCACTTTCAAGTGCAACTGCCGCTCGTCGCCATGAGGTGTATGGACGACTCTCACGGCATGCAACTCTAGCACGTCCGGGTGCATCAGGACTTCAAGGGTATGGTCACGGATGGTGTAGATCTTGGGTTGGTCCTGCCCGTCCACGGGGCTCTCCATGGTCGCTCCTTCCTTCTTGCCATGTCCCGTACCCACATGTACTTCCCTTGGCAGGGTGCTCCAGGGGTTGGGAGTGGCGAAACTCAGTGGTTTTGGCTCTTCCGGAGCCTTCTTCGGCACCCGATGTGCCTTCGCTTTCTCTGGGATTCCACTGATTTTCGGAGGAGAGACCTCCGAGGTCCCGGTCCCGTGGGGGCTCCTCTAGACTTGGCTTCCCGCAGCCCCGTCCGGCTGCGATCCGCCAGGACTTTGTCCTCCACGTTGCTGGGCTTTGAGTTCCTCCAACGTCCTCAACATGTCCTCAGCAACTTCCTCGATCGACCTCACTCGTCGGTCTTGACCAGGTCCACCACCATGGCCTCTTCCTCCGCCTTTTCCTTGGCCTTTGCCTTGGCCTTTTCCCCCGTCTCCGCCCTTCGCCTTCCAATCGGAAATCCGCTGCTCCTTGGGCTTCTTCTCGGGGTGAGCGGCGAAGTAGGCCTTCTTGTCCGCCTCATACACCTTGCATTGACGGTGGTCGTGTGCATGGTTGTTTCCCTTGCCATAACAGACCCAGCACCCGTCGTGCTGAGACCTGTACTCTCGGAACGAGAGCGGTGGGTTCCCGATCCTCCTTGGCTCTTTGCCCTTCTTGGGTCCCGCCTGGCTCCATCTGGACCGATCCTGCCCATGGTTCTTCACGTTGTGCGCCACAAACGCGAAGAAATGGGCCTCCTCGTGATCCTCCCGGGACCAGTGGTCTTGGCCACTCCCACTACCATTCTCCGCGGAGTTGGCCGTGTCCTCCTGGATCTCCCGATGATGGCGGTCTTCTCGGTGGCCTCGTTGTCGGTGACCATGTCGATCCTGCACATGGGCCTTGTTCTTCGCATTGAGCTTCAACTCCACCGTGATGTACTTCACGATCTCGTCAAGGCTCATGCGGGCGAAGATGACTTGCATCCTCAGAGGCTCCCCGCGCCTCCACTCCACGTTGTTGAGGCGCAGCAACCTTTGCCCCATGGAGTCTCCAAACACCTCCACGTACACGGCGTTCTTCAGTCCCAACATCCGGTTGGGTTCGCCCAGGTTCCTCCTGAAGAACTCCATGATACCCGCATGGGTATCCTCCGCCGCCATAATCCTCACCGCCACGCGCTTCTTCGCGCGCTTCTTCTCCTCGTCCTCCACTCTCCTCTTCCAGTTGGTGGGGAGGACGTCCTTCAGGAGGTGGCGGATCTCGCTGGCCTCGTTCCAGTCCTCCACCAGCTTGAGGCATCTGCGGTACTTCCGCATATACCGGTTCCACTCCCGGACCCGCAACTCACCGCGGTCCAGCGGCAGTGGAATGGACCACAGGTCCTCCAGCTTCTGGTTAGGAGCGTCCACCCGCTCCTCATCCTCCAACCACTGGAGGCAGGCCTGCTCCGTCCGGATCAATCCTTCCCGGATCTGATCCCGCAGCTCCTCCTTGAGGTCCTGCGCCAGCCGGTGTGGGAATGTCCGGCATACCCACTTGTCCCGCGGCGCTCCCCGCATCTCGCCGACGACCTCCTCGGCGAAGTCCTCCCAATCCAGGATGAAGTCATCCAGGTTGGAGGGGTTGCCATCGTAGTAGGGGATTTTGATTCCCCTGAGGTCGTCAATCCTGATGGCGTCTCCGACGTCTCCGGCCACCACTCCACCGAGACGGATACCACCTGTGGCCGGGGGGTGTGAGTACACTCCCTGTACATCCCTCTCCTCCATGGAGTGCGGTCCAGTTGGGCTCGAACCCATGGGGTTTGGAATGCGGGAAGGATTTGCTCCATCGGCCGTCCATATCCCCGTATTGGGGTCCTTCGCCCACAGGTTTCCACCTGGATGACCTCGACCATGTCCGTCGGCGCTTCCCATGGTTCGCCCCTGCATGGTGTCGATCTTCTCTTCCGCATAAACTACCATATTCGTCGTGATCGGTACATCCTGGGCGGCATGGGACATCTGCACCGTCAGGCTCCTCGGGTCCGTGGTTACGTGCCCTTCCCGCATGGACCCAGCCGGTGCCGTGTGTTCCCCGAGCATTGTGGATTCGCTGAACATGGGAACAAACGGCAGCGCACCCGGGTCAACACGCGGAGGCGCGTATGGTGCCTCTCCAGGGCCGCCCATGGGTTTCTCCATGGCCCTCCTGAGGGTCTTAACCCGCTCCACCAGCTCTACCGCGTCCGGCTTCGCCGGGAGCTCCGGACCCGAGGCGAGGGGCTGTCGCTCCTCTAGCCTTCTCAGGCGTCCCGACATGTCCTCCACTAAGTGGAGGAGACTGTCCACCACTTGCTGCTGTTTCTGCAGGGCCAGCTCCAGATTCTCCCGGTACCGGGCCTGATCCGCTCGCAGCTCCTCCATGTGGTTCTCCGCGGCCGACTGGTCGTCCAGGATCCCCGCGACGTCCTCCTCTAGAGCGTCCTTGGCGTTGTCCAGGCGGTCAAGGTGATGCACGATGGCGTCCATCCCCATCTTCGGGTACTTGCCCATGAGGAAGGACACGTGCTCGCAGTGGCACGCGGCGTGCTTTCCGCCAGATTCGGCACATCCCGCGGTTCCCGGCACCTCAGACTCATCGCCCATGGGCGTATCGCCTATGGCGTCCGTCTCTGGTCCCGTGTGCCGGGGCACAGGTGCCGTCCGGGCCCTGGCCGGCCTCTCCGAGCCCTCGGCGTCGTGCTTCAGGGCGGGCTCGGGGGCCGTATGCGCCCTGGCGATCGGCGCGGACATCTCTGGCTCCAAAGGTGGCTCGTAGGCTGTCTGATAGCCCTCGGAGTGCCCCTCGGATTCCCACAGCCTGACCGGGCTGGGGTCCGTGTCCATAGCCCCGGCGTCCCTTGCCGCGGACTTGGGTGACCCGCGCTTCCGGTAGCGCCGGGCCCGTCCTCCACTGCTGCCTGAATGGCAGGCCTCATCAGAGTCCTCCGCGGCGGAGCGGAGGTTGCATGCCTTTCGGCAGCGACGCTCACACATGGAGACCAAGTCCTCCATGTCCCGTCCTCCTCTTCCCGAATGTCGTTCTTCTCTTCGGGCTTCAACCTCCGGAGTTCGCCATGCTCTTGAACGTCTCGGTCCTTCTATGGCTCCAATCTCCGGCGTGGTCTCCACCGAATCCACAATACGCACCCGGGGCGTACTTGGGCAGGGCTCATGAGGGCCCAAGTCCCCGGGTCGGCGGTAGGTAGGGGCAGCAGGTAAGCCTCTGCTACCATAAAGAAGGTCCCTACCAGGACCGGCCCCCGCTGTCCCCCTTCCGCCTGTAATCCCTGCTGATTTGCTCCGGATCAATGCTTGCATTTCTCAAAGTCCAGGGTCCAAAATCCAAAAATATAGAAAATAAAATCCTCCTTCAACCCTGAAAATCAACCAGATCCAACAAATACAGCAATAACCCAATTCACAATCCAAATCAGGCTGCGGGCTTTCGTTCAGCACATCGATTGTCTCACGATGGCGGGCATGTACAAGAATTGCACCAAGGAAGAAAGCCCTGAAATTGGCATATGAACACAAATAAAGCAAAGTTGGGGAAAGATGGAAACTTATACAATCACAGCCATAGACCCCCCATTCCCTGGACTCAAGACCTTCCCTTGACTCACCAACATGATGCCCTGAACCCAGTCCAATAAGCTGGTTAAATGCCATGTGTCAAAAGTCACTACATAATTCCCAAAAATGTGTTCACTCCCAAGCCTCTACTTCCTAGCCCAATAGGGGAGGTGGCGTGTCATGGCCTAGAGTGGCACTCAGGACCATGCCCTACCCTGACATAACCTTGGTTGGACTTGGAATCGAATGGGCTTAGAGAAATGACCTATGACTTTGAACTCATAACATGTCAAAAAACTGCCAATTCACACCATATTGGCCATATATCAAATATATGCTCAAAATTGACGTTACTACTTATCCGAAGGCTCAAAGCATGCATGGAATCGAAGTCTAGTATTCATGGAGGATAGAGACCAAAGACCAATGCCCATGTACATCCCCATTTTACCCTCGAAACCCCTTCGGATATGGGCGCCACGCACTGCCCAAGTCAGCCCATGATTTTGAGACCAATTCTTGTAATCTCTCGTGCGCCAAGCCAAATGGAGTACGCGATCCGGCATATGGTGGTGTTCAACTCCAAGGCATATGCCAACATATGAACAACATACCATGGTTCGACTCTCCCTAGGCCTCTTACTGATTGCCGACCAGGTAAGCACACAAAATGCAAAAATGAGCAAAAATTGAGGTCAAAAACATGAAAATATGACCAAATACAAAGTTGTCATGATAGTATATCTCTATGCTCACCCATGATATCCGCTCATGGTTCAATACACAAATGATTGGAACCATTTGCAAACAACTCCCCCACTTGGATCCCCAATCAGGCGCATGGAGATACCTTCGCCACTCGTATCTACATGCCCCATGAAAATGGGAGTGCACTCATGGATCTCTTTGCCTAACATACCATGAGCAATACATATGCGGTAGACTTAGTCTAGCGCTTTGAATTCCACAATTGGGACATGGGCAAAGCCCTTGTCACGTATGGCTCCCCATCTCTTCGGCCACACGAAGATATATAACATGGGCGTGAGCATATCAAACATATACCATGCATACAACACATACCCTCAAAATATGGCTCCCACCATGATATGCCATGTCCCTCCATTGACATAACTTCACGTTAAAAATACGTAGGAACCCAAGGAAAGTTGCTATGCAACCCCAACACTCATGCGGTACACTCGAAAGTCACAATAAAATGTTCGGTTGCAGGGTCCAAGAGTTATATATCACTTTATACCCTCTTGACCATTATCCCTTGCTATATCAGGCATGTGTACAGACCAAAGGCGTTTGATGCCTCCTAAATTAAGTTGAGACCAAGGCGGTTGCAACCCAACCTTCCTTATTCTCTTTCCTCACACTCGCGCGTAGATATGGTCCTTCAAAGTGGTCCCACGATTCACTTTTGTTTCCCTTATATCTCCAAGTCAAATGGGTGGCAAGTATAAGGGAAACCTGATTCGGGCATGGAGAAAAGAGTATGACCACTCGAAGAAGTCCAAATCAAGTGCGGCGATGTCAAAGTCGAAAATCCGATTTCGACATCGCGAAAAATTCTGATTAAAATTTCGAGTGCTTATTTAGAGAATTGCGGAAGCAACGAACCCTTTGCTGATGAAATCTGACCCTTCAACGGAATATCCGCCAAAATATCTGGAAATAACAGTTAACCAATCGGTTAACGCAAAATCGCGAGCCAACTGACGGTCGCCGATACATTGACCATCAGAACGAAAGGCTGAAAATTACGGAAACATCATGATAATAAAACCCTGTTGATTCCTGATATTCCGATATATAAATCTCTGCTGGCGGTACCTCGGTACTGAATATTGCCGCTCATAGCCGCAATGACCAAACCTATCACACTATCACATCGGGTTAGGTCAGGTGGATGGGAGAGTATGATATCAGCCAATGGCGGCTTGCCGGCACATAGATACACACCCCAAGTGACCCCAAGATGGCCACGGGGGTCCGAACCGGCTTCAGGAGGAACCTGGGCGAGCCCAAGCGGATGTTGGGACTGAAGAACGCCGTGTATGTGGAGGTGTTTGGAGACTCCATGGAGCAAAGGTTGCTGCGCCTCAACAACCTCGAGTGGAGGCGCGGGGAGCCGCTGAGGATGCAGGTCATCTTCGCCCGCATGAGCCTGGACGAGATCGTGAAGTACATCAGGGTGGAGTTGAAGCTCAATGCGAAGAACGAGGCCCACGTTCAGGATCGACATGGTCATGGACAACGAGGCCACCGAGAAGACCGCCATCATCGGGAGATCCAGGAGGACACGGTCAACTCCGCGGAGAATGGTAGTGGAAGTGGCCAAGACCACTGGACCGGGTCCCGGGAGGATCACGAGGAGGCCCATTTCTTCGCGTTTGTGGCGCACAACGTGAAGAACCATGGGCAGGATCGGTCCAGATGGAGCCAGCTGGGACCTAAGAAGAGCAGAGAGCCAAGGAGGATCGGGAACCCACCGCTCTCGTTCCGAGAGTACAGGTCTCAGCACGACGGGTGCTGGGTCTGTTATGGCAAGGGAAACAACCATGCACACGACCACCGTCAGTGCAAGGTGTATGAGGCGGACAAGAAGGCCTACTTCGCAGCCCACCCCGAGAAGAAGCCCAAGGAGCAGCGAATTTCTGACTGGAAGGCGAAGGGCGGAGACGGGGGAAAAGGCCAAGGCAAAGGCCAAGGAAAAGGCGGAGGAAGAGGCTATGGTGGTGGACCTGGTCAAGACCGACGAGTGAGGTCGATCGAGGAAGTTGCTGAGGACATGTTGAGGACTTTGGAGGAACTCAAAGCCCAGCAACGTGGAGGACAACGTCCTGGCAGATCGCAGCCGGAAGGGGCTGCGGGAAGCCAAGTCTAGAGGAGCCCCCACGGGAGTGGGACCTCGGAGGTCTCTCCTCCGAAAATCAGTGGAATCCCAGAGAAAGCGAAGGCACATCTGGTGCCGAAGAAGGCTCCAGAAGAGCCAAAACCACTGAGTTTCGCCACTCCCAACCTCTGGAGCGCCCTGCCAAGGGAAGTACATGTGGGTACGGGACATGGCAAGAAGGAAGGAGCGACCACAGAGAGCCCCGTGGACGGGCAGGACCAACCCAAGATCTACACCATCCGTTACCATACCCTTGAAGTCCTGATGCACCCCGACGTGCTAGAGTTGCATGCCGTGAGAGTCGTCCATACACCTCATGGCGACGAGCGGCAGTTGCACTTGAAAGTGCGAGTACGGTGCGGACGAGAGGACAAGGTGGTGGATGTGTTAGTGGATACGGGTGCCCAGGTGAGCCTGGTCCGGAGAGGGTTGTTCAAGGAGGAATCCCTGCAGCCCAGCCGTAGACCGGTGCGCCTGAAGGTGGCCAATGGAGAGATCATGGGTGGTGGTACCCATGAGGCCACTATCAGTATTGAATTCTGGGAGCATGAGCGCTTGAACCGCCCTGATCAGGCGAAGAGAAGCACTCTATCCGGGAACTTCTATGTGGCCGACATTACCGATTGGGATATGATCATGGGGTATGACTTCATGGTGGCAAATGCCATTGGAGCCCTTCCCCATCGTGCAACGCTGGTCCGGGAGGATGATGAATGCCTAATATGGCTGTCCACGGACTATGCATGCGGATCATCCCAATTGAATGCTGAGGAAGAGGATCGGATCGTCCAAGCGGTGCAAGCTGTGGGTGCTAAGTCCAGAGGAGACCGTGGAGTTCAGCTCACGGAGTATGGAATGGCGCCGCAAGTGTACGCCAGGATGATTCAGACGCTGGGAGCTGAAGCGCCCGAGACGGACGTCTTCGCTTCTCGGGATGCCCCACTTTTGCGGAAGTGTAGGAGGCATTGGCATCGAGGAGACTCAGCCTGGCACAGGCATTGGGGTTTGAAGGAGTGGGGACCCATGTATTGGCATGGCTCCCTGGATAACACCAGACGTACGGTGGAGAAGATCATCGCGGATAGGGCGAAGGGGATCCTGGTCATAACCGGCATAGGATCCACCCCATGTCCGCTGGAGGGTCTCAAGTCGACGCTGGACTCCATCACCCTGAACGAGATGTCATTCGGGCCAGAGGAGGAGTTGTTCATCGACGCCAAGGGTGTATCAATGCCCTCCCCGGGTCAAGCGTGGGGTACCAAGGCTTTCCTGGTGGATGGAGCGCAAGCCCGGCCCACGGGTGATGAAGCATTCATCCGTAGGGTGGAGGCGGTGCCCATGAAGGTCATGTTTGAGCCCAAGGAGGGGACGGATCAGCCAATTGATGGCATTGACGTCCTGTCCCACGCCGAGATCGACGACGTCGTCAACTACATGCGGATGGGGATGCACGACCGGGTGGCAGCCAAGAAGAGGCGGGCCATGGTCACATCTCCGCATTGGTGGGATGACAAGATGTTGGTCACCGGCAAGTACGAGAAGGACGAGTTCGTGGCGAGGGTCATGGATCACATCGCGGACCAATACGATGGTTCGGTTGGGTCGGACCCACCAACATGGGATTTTCCAAGAATGGGTGCCGATAGCGACGGTCACCAGCCCGAGGCCGCAAATTTCCGAAGATTATCGGTGGGAAGCATGCCCCACGACGATGAAGACGGCATATCGGACGAGGAGAAGTCGGAGTCGGACCCGGAAGAGGCCTATACCGCAGTGCGGTCGGTTGTATTGATACCGAAGCAAGCGGCTGAAGAGGCCCAAGAGAACCCGAGAGTCGCCGTGCTGAAGGAGAGGCTGATCAATGCCTATCCGCGGCTATTCAGTGGCGTCGCCAACAAGAACCCTCCAGATCGTGGGAGGTTTGGCAAATCTAAGATCAAGCTGAAGCCGAACCCCAAGATCTATCGTCATCGGGAGTACCAACTTCAGGGCGATCGAGCGAGGCCATGAAGAAGCTGTTGGCCGAGTTCATTGAGCGGGGATGGATCGAACCCTCCGACAGTGAGTGGGCCAGCCCAGCCTTCATCGTGCCCAAGAAGGAGAAGGGCGAGTGGAGGTTGGTGGTTGACTACAGAGGTTTGAACGAGCAGACCGAGCACGACTCGTACTCGCTTCCCCTGATCGACTCCATCCTCCAAAAACAACAGAAAAAGCGGATCTTCACGGTGTTGGACCTGAAACACGGTTATCACCAGATGCCGCTACACCCGGACTCCAGGCCCTGCACAGCGATGTCGACGCCGCTGGGGCCCATGCAGTGGAAAGTGGTGCCTATGGGCGCCAAGAATGGCAACGCTGCTTTCCAGAGCATGATGGAGGACCTACTCGGTCCTGTCCGGGACTATGCCGATCCCTTTGTGGATGACATCATCATCGGGTCCGGCACGGAGAACATGACTGAGGACGAGCTCATCGACGCGCATGAGAAGGATCTGCGCCGAGTGCTCAGCGAGCTGGACAAGCACAACATGGTGTGCAAGCCCACCAAAGCCTCACTCTTCGTGAAGGAAGTGGAGTTCGCGGGTCACGTGGTTGGTCACGGGCAACGCCGTCCCATGCCTGGGAAACTGGCGTCCCTGCACCACTGGGAGAAGCCCCAGACCATCAGCAAACTCCGATCCTTCATGGGGTTCTGCAACTACTATTCGGGCTATGTCCCAATGTAGGCAGAACTGTCGGGGCCGCTGCACAAGATGCTGCAAGTGGGCAAGTTCGATGGCCGGAAGGGGAGCAAGAAGAAGCTTGCTTGGACCCCTGAGGCTGAGGATGCGTTCAACAGCCTGAAGGAGCAACTCCTGGGGCAGTTGGGACTGTTCCTGCTGGACCCGGACAAGGGATTCGTGCTACGGACAGACGCCTCGGACTATGCCGTGGGGGCAGTCCTCGAGCAAGTCCGGGACGACGGGACTCATGTTCCCGTGGCGTTTTGGAGCAGGATCCTGGCCGAGGGCCAACGCCGAACATGGACCGCGAGGGAGAAGGAGACATACGCCATTGTATGTGCGCTCAGGAAGTGGTCTGGCCACATCAGATTGCAACCGGTGGTGGTTTGCACGGACCACCAGTCCCTACAGAGCTGGCACAAGGAGCATGTCGACACCCCCTCAGGACCAGCGGCTAGGAGGGCCCGATGGCACGAGACGTTCGCCAAGTTCGACCTCAGCGTCGTGTACGTCCCGGGGAAGGACAACACTGTGGCAGATTGCCTCGGTCGCTGGGCCTACCCCGCGGGCAAGGCGTGGATGGACATATCCAGCCATGGCGACGCCGAGGAGACCGAGGAGGCCAAGCGCATCATCGAGATGGAGAAGGTCATGGAGCAAGAGGGGGTCAAGTGTTTTGTGGTGATGGCAAACCGTACAGACCTGGCCAAGTTCCGGGGCGCCCGCGTCCAAGCTATTCGAGAGGAAACCCTCGAGCAATGGATGGTGGCCCCTGTACAGCTAGTCAGGTCGGTGCTCACAGAGGACTGGTCGGATGACTATGCGGCATCCCAGCACTGGAGCAAGTACTGGAATGCCGTGAGCGCCCCGTCGGACGACGAATGGCCCGAAGGCTTGACCGAGGATGGCGACAAGTTGTTCCTCAAGGAAAAGCTGCTGGTGCCCGAAAACCGAGTGGAGGAGCTCATTGACCATTGGCACAACGCCCAGCTCATGCACCCTGGCCGTGACAAGATGCAGCAAGACCTGGAGTGGCGTTTCAAGTTCCCTACGGGGTACTACGCCATCCTGGATAGGTACTGCAGCGACTGTGCCGTGTGTCGATCCACGAAGAGCCCTAACCACTCCACAGCGGGCAACCCGGTGTATACGGCTATACCGGAGGCCCCTATGCGGTCCGTGGCCATGGATGTATTCGCCATGCCTGAGGTCACCGTGGAAGGAGAGACCTACGACTGTGTCATCCTGGCGGTGGACAGGCACAGTGGGTATATCGTGGCGGTCCCTGGCAAGAAGTCCAAGAAAAAGGACAAGAAGGACAAGCATGGAGTGGGGCTGCAGGCCAAGACCGTCGCTAATGCCATGATCAGGCATTGGCTGACGATTTTCGATGTCCCAGCTGTCATCTGCAGCGATCGGGGCAGTCAATTCGTGGGGACGTGGTTCAAGACGATGTGCAAGCACATGGGGATTCGGCACGCCAAGACTGTGGCGTACCACAGCCGGTCGAATGGCCGAGCTGAGGTGGCCGGGCGGCAGATGTTAGAGAAGTTCCGCCAGCTGCACATTGACAAACCGGGCCGGAACTGGTATGATTCGCTGTGGAGAGTACTCCAGGCGTACCATGACCTTCCGGGATTCACTGGACTGTCGCCCCATCGCATCCTGTTCCTACGGGATCGAGTGTCACGCACTCTCCCGTGGATGAACCATGGCAAAGTGGCCCGGGATGCGAATGCCATGATGGCTGAGGCGGACGACACGGCGGCCAAAGTGTGCAAGGCGCTTCAGGACGTGCACGACAAGAGGGCCAAGTACTTCAAGCAGGGAAAGGTCCAGAAGTATGCTCTCCAAGACACCGTGTGGGTGGAGCGGCACCACAAGGATGTCCTGTCCAGGCATCGGCAGGCATCTTGGTATGTGCCGGGGGTAATCGTGCGGAAGGTCGGGCAGGATGTGTATGCGGTTTGTGTGGGGGATAACAAGATCCTGGACCGCGACCATACCCAGCTTCGTCCCCGAGCACCAGACCCCAGCGGACGTCCCGTAACCTTCGAGTTCACGGCCGGCGATGTGGACTCAGACAACGAGGGTGAGGACGACGACTTCACCGCTGAGAAAATCCTGGCGGACAAGCCGGACCCGGGGACGCCTGGGGGTAGGCTTTATAAAGTCCGTTGGAAGGGATTCGCCGCATCCAGAGATTCATGGGAGCCTCCGAGCAGTTTTGTGCCGAGGTACACCACGGTCTGGATGGACTACCTGAAGAAAAAGAGTATGTCTTTGGATGTCAAGGACGTGTTGGTCCATTTGGTTGCTGCTGTAGCATCGTAATGGATCCCCCTTGGCATTTTGTCTGTTTCTGTGCTTGGGGAGCCGGGTGAGGGCGTTCATCCGGGGAATTTTGGGCCTTGATTGGCCATCTACCCCCTTCACTCGATCTCCACATATATATTTCATTGTGGTATACTTATTTAGGTCGACCGACGACGTTTTTCTATCTTTGATCCCCTTGGTCCATGTTGTAGATCAAGTGGAGACCGGATATGGCGTAGGGCACCGATTATCAGTGTCCTCACCCCTCCCTTGGGGCATGGGGAACGCCTACGGCGTGTGTGGGGCCTCCATGTGTCCTTGGGACATGGGGGGGGAGGGTGTGGAGCCCATTGGGGTCCTCCCGTCCTCTCTTCAATGACTTCCGAGCGGTAACAACGCTCTGAGAAGGGGGGTGAAGCCGGTTCGGACCCCCGTGGCCATCTTGAGGTCACTTGGGGTGTGTATCTATGTGCCGGCAAGCCGCCATTAGCCGATATCATACTCTCCCATCCACCTGACCTAACCCGATGTGATAGTGTGATAGGTTTGGCCATCCCGGCTATGAGCGGCCATATTCAGTACCGAGGCGCCGCCAGCTGAGATTTATATATCAGAATATCAGGAATCAACAGGGTCTTATTATCATGATGTTTCCGTAATTTTTCAGCCTTTCGTTCTGATGGTCAATGTATCGGCGACCGTCAGTTGGCTCGCGATTTTGCGTTAACCGATCGGTTAACTGTTATTTCCAGATATTTTGGCGGATACTCCGTTGAAGGGTCAGATTTCGTCAGCAAGGGGTTCGTTGCTTCAGCAATTTTCTAAATAAGCACTCGAAATTTTAATCTGAATTTTTCGCGTTGTCGAAATCGGATTTTCGACTTCGACATCGCCGCACTTGATTTGGACTTCTTCGAGTGATCATACTCTTTTCTCCATGCCCGAATCAGGTTTCCCTTATACTTGCCACCCATTTGACTTGGAGATATAAGGGAAACAAAAGTGAATCGCGGGACCACTTTGAATGACCATATCTATGCGCGAGTGTGAGGAAAGAGAATGAGGAAGGTTGGGTTGCAAGCGCCTTACTCTCAACTAAATTTAGGAAGCATCAAACGCCTTCGGTGTGTACACATGCCTGGTGTAGCAAGGGATAATGGTCAAGAGGGTATAAAGTGATATATAACTCTTGGACCGTGCAACCGAATATTTTAATGCGACTTTCGAGTGTGCCGCATGAGTGTTGGGGTTGCATAGCAATTTTCCTTGGGTTCCTACGTATTTTTAACGTGAAGTTATGACCATGGAGGGACATGGCATATCATGGTGGGAGCCACATTTAGAGGGTATGTGTTATATGCATGGTATATGTCTTGATATGCTCACGCCCATGTTATATATCTTCGTGTGGCCGAAGAGATGGGGAGCCATACGTGACAAGGGTTTTGCCCATGTCTCAATTGTGGAATTCAAAGCGCTAGACTAAGGCTACCGCGTATGTATTGCTCATGGTATGTTGGGCAAAGAGATCCATGAGTGCACTCCCATTTTCATGGGGCATGTAGATACGTGTGGCGAAGGTATCTCCATGCGCCCGATTGGGGATCCAAGTGGGGGAATTGTTCGCAAATGGTTCCAATCATTTGTGTATTGAACCATGAGCGGATATCATGGGTGAGCATAGAGAACTACTATCATGACAACTTTGTATTTGGTCATATTTTCATGTTTTTGACCTCAATTTTTGCTCATTTTTGCATTTTGTGTACTTACCTGGTCGGCAATCAGCAAGAAGCCTATGGGGAGTCGAACCATGGTGTGTTGTTCATATGTTGGCATATGCTTTGGAGTTGAACACCACCATATGCCGGATCGCGTACTCCATTTGGCTTGGCGCACGAAGGATTACAAGAAATCGTCTCAAGATCATGGGCTGACTTGGGCAGTGCGTGGCGCCCATATCCGAAGGGGTTTCGAGCCTAAAGTGGGATGTACATGGGCATTGACCTTTGGTCTCTATCCTCCATGAATATTAGACTTCGATTCCATGCATGCTTTGAGCCTTCGGAGAAGTGGTAACTTCAATTTTGAGCATATATGTGACACATGGCCAATATGGTGTGAATTGGCAGTTTTTTGGCATGTTATGAGTTCAAACTCATAGGTCATTTCTCTAAGCCCATTCGATTCCAAGTCCAACCAAGGTTATGTCAGGGTAGGGCATGGTCCTGAGTGCCACTCTATGCCATGACATGCCACCTCCCCCATTGGGCTAGGATTTATAGGCTTGGGAGTGAACACATTTTGGGGAATTATGTAGTGACTTGTGACACATGGCATTCAGCCATCTCATTTGACCTGGTTCAGGGCAATATGTTGGTGAGTCAAGGGAAGGTCTTGAGTCCAGGGAATGAGGGGTTTATGGCTGTGAATGCGCATGTTTACCTCTTTCCCCAACTTTGCTTTATTTGTGTTCATATGCCAATTTCAGGGCTTTCTTCCTTGGTGCAGTTCTTGTACATGCCCGCCATCGTGAGACAATCGATGTGCTGAACGGAAGCCCGCAGCCTGATTTGGATTGTGAATTGGGTTATTGCTGCATTTGTGGGATCTGGTTGCCATTCAGGGTTGAAGGAGTATTTTATTTTCTATTTCTTTGGATTTGGAACCTTGGATTTTGAGCAGTGCAATCGTTGATCAGGAGCAAGTCGGCAGGGGTTACAGGCGGAAGGGGCACAGCGGGGGCCGGTCCTGGTAGGGACCTTCTTGAGATGAATGGAACAAACACACATATAGCATAGCGTCGTGTGCCGGATTCCGACAAACACACGTTGCCACGCTTCCTTGTGCATGCACCCACGTTCCCTTCCCCTCACAGGTCCCAAGGAGAAGTGAAGTGTATGCTCGTGTTTGTGTCGTTTGGGCGTTAAAGTAGGGTTGTCTTAGACGCTTAGGCATGTTTTGCGTCGTGCCGTCGTCTCTCATTCGCGAACGCCCGGCCCGCGCCATACAAACGTAGGCAAGGCGAGAGGACTAGGACACATTAAGATAGTGGGGAAAGAAACAAGTATGTTGCATGTCACGCCGCGCGCGCGGAACGGACAACGAGCAAAGGTAGCGGCCAAAGAGGTGTGTGGAGCCAAGGCGAGAGCAAGTAGGAAATAAACCTACGCACACGCATGTCGCACACGCATGTCGCATGACGTACCAGCCAGCTCGAGGTGCCATGTCGCGACACAACTCCCGCCGCCGCACGCCCGTTTACACCCTCTCTCTGCGCAGGTTCAAAGGGGAAGGCCTAACGAGAGAGCATGGCGAGCCGGCAAGGAAAAAGACCGAGACACGCACCAAAGCGGAGGCAGGGAAAAAGTGCATGTCAGGGAGTAGGGTAGAGGAAAGGGTAAAGAGCAACGAAGCCACGAAAGGAACAAGGGGTAGCCAGCGGCCGAGCAAGGGGCGCGCACAGGGAAGGGGGCACGGCAGGCACACGGCGAGCACAACACCGCACCGAGACACCGGAGAGGGGAGCACCAGAGGAACAAGGGAAGAGCGGCACCACGCACCACGACACGCACGGCACAGACACCACACACACCGCACACACCCAACGAGCCCCGGCAGCCCGCCCAATGGGCGGGCAGTCGGGGGAGGGACAGCGCCTGACCTCAGACGCCCCTCACAATGGTGGAAGGCACCCCCCCCGGGGACGCCCTTCCGCCACCCCCACAGCGAGCAACGCCGGCCCGCAGGGGCGCACGCTGTGGGGCCGGTGCTGGGTCCCCACGCCCGCACCGACCGCACCCGGGACACACGGGACGCGGAACCGTGGCTACCCGCTTCAGAGGACGGGCGGCCGGGGGAGGGACAGCGCCTGACACCAGGCGCCCCTCACAGCGGTGGAAAGCACCCCCCCCGGGGACGCCCTTCCGCCACCCCCACAGCGAGCAGGGCCAGCCTGCAAGGGCGCACGCTGTGGGGCCGGTGCTGGGTCCCCACGCCCGCACCGACCGCGCCCGGGACACACGGGACGCGGAACCCGGGCTGCCCGCTCCAGAGGACGGGCGGCCGGGGGAGAAACAGCGCCTGACACCAGGCGCCCCTCACAACAGTGGAAAGCACCTCCCCCGGGGACGCCCTTCCGCCACCCCCACAGCGAGCAACGCCAGCCCGCAAGGGCGCACGCTGTGGGGCCGGTGCTGGGTCCCCACGCCCACACCGACCGCACCCGGGACACACGGGACGCGGAACCCTGGCTGCCCGCTCCAGAGGACGGGCGGCCGGGAGAGGGACAGCGCCTGACACCAGGCGCCTCTCACAACGGTGGCAGGCCACCCCCCCCGGGGACGGCCCCCCACCACCCCCTTGTTGGCCCAAATTTCAGCCACCACAAAGCGAGGGTGCAGGCCGTGGGCTGGTCCCCCTTGGGGACCAGGAAACAGGGGAGCAGGCCTTTTGCTGCCCCCCCCCCCCCAACAGAAATGGGGCCGAAAGCAGGCCCAGCACAGCCCCCCCCCCCCAGCATGCCCTCGCACCCCCGCACCCTCACTGCAGGCCGTCACATGGTGATCAAGGTCCCTCCCCTCACGGACAGGGAGCGGACGCCGAACGAGGGGTATGTTGGGATCTGGGACCCGCATGGTAACCCAGCAGGTGGTCCTCCTCTCCCAAACAAGTGAGCAGGTAGACCCAACCACCACTACCCCCCCCCCCCCCAGCCTGCCCCCCGACGGGAGAGGTGCACGGAGTCGGCGCCCTCAGGGCCTAAAAAGTGGAGGCTGTGAAGGGCTCGCAGATTGACTGCTGTGGGTATCCCTTGAGCGGCCTGCCTAGGGAACCTCCAGGTGTGCGCGTGCCCCTCCAACTTCATCACAGACGCCTAGGCCAGCACAGCCCCGTGCACTCCAGTTCAGTTGTGGGCGACCCCTGGAGGCCAGACAGCCACCTGCCGACCCCTGCCCCCCCCTCCCCCTTCCAAACGGAGCGGTCACTCGGGTGGTGTGCCCTCTGGGCCCCCCCGTTTACGCGGGCAGTAGCACCGCCACCCAGGCCCCGAGCCCGGGCAGGCTCCAGGGCGGGGCAGCGCTCAGCGCGCCCTGGAGCCCCTCCTCCTGCCGTCCCTCAGCGCCGTGGGCGGATGGTCCAGTCCACGACAACACCACCAGTGCCTAGAGCAGTCAGGAGGTGTGGACCCCCCCAGTCGAGCGCGCAGGGAGCGCGCCCCCGTGCCTCATGCAGTCGTGGGGCCGCTGGCAGCATGTCAATGACCGGGAGGCGGCGTGTCCAGTCCGAACACTCCCCCGGCGGGCTCAGCGTCAGGCTCCCATGGCCTCCCTGCCGGGGCCTGGAGCACCAGGCATCACACAACCCCCCACACGCCCCCCCCCCCCCCGACGCGCCTCCACCACAAGCAGCCAGGGCCCGACCACACGAACAGCCGGGACGCCACTACAAGCGGCGACACGGACGGACCAAGCCGCAGCGGGGGAAACCAGAAACACTGGAGCGGCACCGGCGCCAGCGGGCAGGGCCAGGCGCGGCGCAGCCGTGTGACCCGTCATGCCCTGCGAGCGCCACCAGCATGCACGCCCCGCCCTCCTGCCCCGCGCGCGCCACACACACAGGCACGGCGGCATCTCCCTCCCGTGTGTGCCACCACGGGGTACGGGGGCGGTCAACAGTCCGGCAGGCCTTGGGACCGGACAACCGCGATTCGCCTAGCCCAGTCGTGTCGGCACAAAGGCGAGTGCTGACCATGGGCCAGGGCGTCCGGCACAGGCCTTGACCCAAACCAAACCAAAACCACCCCCGCGGCATGCAGCCCCCACAGGGCATGCAGGCCAAGGGGACAGTGTTGGGCCCCCACACCCACACACCCGCACCCACAGCACGTGGGTGGCGGACCCCAACAGCCCGCCCAGTGGGCGGGCAGTTGGGGGAGGGACAGCGCCTGACCCCAGACGCCCCTCACAATGGTGGAAGGCACCTCCCCCGGGGACGCCCTTCCGCCACCCCCACAGCGAGCAACGCCGGCCTGCAAGGGCGCACTCTGTGGGGCCGGTGCTGGGTCCCCACGCCCGCACCGACCGCACCCGGGACAGACGGGACGCGGAACCGTGGCTGCCCGCTCCAGAGGACGGGCGGCCGGGGGAGGGACAGCGCGTGACACCAGGCGCCCCTCACAACAGTGGCAGGCCACCCCCCCCGGGGACGGCCCCCCACCACCCCCGCGGCATGCAGCCCCCACAGGGCACGCAGGCCACGGGGACAGTGTTGGGCCCCCACACCCACACACCCGCGCTCACAGCACGTGGGTGGCGGACTCCATCAGCCCGCCCAGTGGGCGGGCAGTCAGGGGAGGGACAGCGCCTGACCTCAGACGCCCCTCACAATGGTGGAAGGCACCCCCCCCGGGGATGCCCTTCCGCCACTCCCACAGCGAGCAACGCCGGCCCGCAAGGGCGCACGCTGTGGGGGCGGTGCTGGGTCCCCACACCCGCACCAACCGCACCCGGGACACACGGGACGCGGAACCCTGTCCGCCCGCTCCAGAGGACGGGCGGCTAGGGGAGGGACAGCCCCTGACACCAGGCGCCCCTCACAACGGTGGCAGGCCACCTCCCCCAGGGATGGCCCCCCACCACCCCCGCGGCACGCAGTTCCACAGGGCATGCAGGCCAAGGGAACAGTGTTGGGCCCCCACACCCACACACCCGCGCCCACAGCACATGGGTGGCGGACCCCAACAGCCGGCCCAATGTGCGGGCAGCCGGGGCAGGGACAGCGCCTGACCTCAGACGCCCCTCACAACGGCGGAAGGCACCACCCCCGAGGACGCCCCTCCGCCACCCCCACAGCGAGCAACGCCGGCCCGCAAGGGCGCACCATGTGGGGCCGGTGCTGGGTCCCCACGCCCGCACCGACCGTACCCGGGACACACGGGCTGCCGAACCCTAGCTGCCCGCTCCAGAGGACGGGCGGCCGGGGGAGGGACAGCCCCTGACACCAGGCGCCCCTCACAACGGTGGCAGGCCGCCTTCCCGGGGACGGCCCCCTCCCACCCCCGCGGCATGCAGCCCCCGCAGGACATGCAGGCCGAGGGGACAGTGTTGGGCCCCCACACCCACACACCCGCGCCCACAGCACGTGGTTGGCGGACCCAAACAGCCCGCCCAGCGGGCGGGCAGTCGGGGGAGGGACGGCGCCTGGCCTCAGACGCCCCCCACAATGGTGGAAGGCACCCCCCCTGGGGACGCCCTCCCGCCGCCCCCACAGCGAGCAACGCCGGCCTGCAAGGGCGCACGCTGTGGGGCCGGTGCTGGGTCCCCACACCCGCAGCGACCGCACCCGGGACACACGGGTCGCGGAACCCTCGCTGCTTGCTCCCGAGGACGGGCGGCTAGGGGAGGGACAGCGCCTGACACCAGACGCCCCTCACAACGGTGGCAGGCCACCCCCCCCGGGGACGGCCCCCCCCCGCCCCCGCGGCACACAGTCCCCACAGGGCTTGCAAGCCAAGCAGACGGTGTTGGGCCCCCACGCCCACACACCTGCCCAACAGCACGTGGGTGACGGACCCCAACAGCCCGCCCAATTGACAGGCAGTCGGGGGAGGGACAGCGCCTGACCTCAGAGGTTCCTCACCATGGTGGAAGGCGCCCCCCCTCGGGGACGCTCTTCCGCCACCCCCACAGCGAGCAACGCCGGCCTGCAAGGGCGCACGCTGTGGGGCCGGTGCTGGGCCCCCACGCCCGCACCGACCGCGCCCGGGACACTTGGGTCACCGAACCCTGGCTGCCCGCTCCAGAGGACGGGTGGCCGGGGGATGGACAGCGCCTAACAACAGACGCCCCTCGCAATGCTGGAAAGCGCCCCCCCCAGGGGCGCCCATCCGCCACCCCCACAACGAGCATCGCACCAACGCACCAACGCACCAGCCACAGGACATCCGCACCCCAGCCCCTGCTCTTAGGCACAGCGACACAACAATGGCGGAACCCGTGGCCCCACGCAAAACACGCCCCCGATCTCCGACGCTTGACGAAGCAGACGAGGTCATCAGGGCGCTGGGACTCAGAGACGGCGAAGGAGACCCCCCGCAAGGGGACGCGGGCACAGACTCCGACCTGGAGGCAGTGCCGGAGCCCCCCACGGGAGGCGCGCCCGCGGAACCTGCGCCGCCAGCAGGCAGCCTGCCCGCGCTCTGCCTTGCGTGGAAACGGGGCCACTGCACCAGCGAAGGCTGGTGCCCCAAACAGCACCCCCAGCCCGGCCCCGATGACGGAGCGCTGCCCGAGGTGAAACCCGCGGCCGCATGCGCCGCCCTACGCTACGGGGTGGCGCAGGGCTGGATCCTGGATGAGACTGCGCGCGGCAGCGTGAACATCCAGGAGGCCGTTGACCGAGTCACCCACGCGGGGCAGGCGGCAGTGGCCTTGCACACCCGGGGCCGCCACAGCGGACCCGCAGAGGGGATCATTGTGGAACCCTCGGGAATGGTGCTGGTGCTGGTGGCGGACATGGTCCGAGGGGTGCTCCACGCGTCCCGCGTGCGGCGGACGTGCCCGCAGTGGACCATCCAGGTGTACACCCCCCCGCGGGCGTGGCCCTTCTCCACGTGGGCGGTGCTCGCCGTCATGTGGCACCTGGCACCGGAGGACGCCCCCACAGGGACCGCGGAGGACATCGCCCGGGACCTCCACACCTGGCCGGCCGACCAGGATTACCCCTGGCGCAGGCCCCGGGGCGGCCTCCCAGTGGCACCCGCAGCAGAGGGGCTCAGCCTCGCGGCAACCCTCCAACGGCACCCCGACAAGAAGGCACGCCACTTCCTGCAGACGGGCACGGTCCCGGCTACCCCGCCAGACTCCAAGTGGCGAATGGACGCAGGGGTGGCGCAACCGCTGCCGGGCCCCTGGACCCTCCCGTTGTGGTATTTGCCCATGGGCACCCTGGCCCACGCCACCCAGGCCGTCAAGGGGGCTTTCCCGCAGCCGCTCCTCCCCGGCGTGGCCCTGCTCCGCAGCCTGCAGGCGGGGGCCGCCTGGGTACGGTGGAAGGAAGGAAAGGGGAGCTCGAGCCCCTATTTCCCCCTGGTCCAGGGCCAGGCGCTGCTCCACGCCGAGGGCATGGGGACAGTGGAAATGGGGGCGATCGTGCCCGGCACGGCGTGCAGGTGGATCACAGCGGCCGCCCCACAGCCCATGCGATCGCCGCCGGCGTGCCACGGCCTCCTACGGATGGTCCCCTCTTTGGCCCCCCAACACGCCTTTACGAGGGACGTGTGGAAGGCCGAGAAAAGTTTATAGTGGTTTCAACACTGTGTCTTTGTCTCTCCTGCTGCTTGCTGCTGGTGTAGGGTTTCCTGCTGCTTGTTTTTGGAGATGAAAAGCAGTGAGAAAAAGTGCTTTTCCAATGCTTTGAGGCATACTCTAGTTGTATTAGAGATGCACTGAGCATCCAGGCATTTCTATCTTAGTATTGGCCCCACCAAAAGTGGTGATAACACATTTTGACCTATGGAACCAAACACCCAATCAGGATATGGAGTGGACCCCTTAATCCCCTTTCAATGTGAGGCAAATCATCTTTTCCTGAGTTGACTGAGCACTGACATATCCAGGGCAGAGCCTATGAATTTATCTATATTTTTCCATGAATTCTTAGCTATCTTAGTGTTATGCACCCTAGGGGGCTGGGTACCTCTTTTTGAGAGGTCCTGGGTTCAATTCCTGGTCAGCCTAGCTAAGTAGGAAGATCCCATGTGACATGGCAGTGACCTCATCGCCACATGCCCTGCCACCTCAGCACATATGGGACCCAAAACAAAGAGTGCACATCTCCTGAGATGGCACTATGGAGATAGAGTGACCATGGGGCAGTTTTCCAACTCTTTTCCAAAACATTTCAGCTATCTTTGTGAATATGCATTCCGATTTGACCTGAGTTGCAGTTTCTGTGAATATCCTTTCATCTTTCACTGTTTACACTGCAGCCCTTCATGCTTTGATCCTGATTCTCTTCTCCTTGCACACCTCTGGCTTGGGCTATCCTGGATTTACTGTATTTCAGCAAACAAAAGCTTTTCATCTCCAAAAACAAGCAGCAGGAAACCCTACACCAGCAGCAAGCAGCAGGAGAGACAAAAACACAGTGTTGAAACCACTATAAATTTTTCTGGTAGCAAGAGGCAGTCTGTCTCTGCGCACCGGCAGCAACCCCGCGCCGTACATCCAGTGCGCCGAGTACAGGCACATATAAGCAGAAGGGCGAACGAAGATGGATACAAGGAAGGAGGACGCCGACGTGAAGACAGCGCCAGCGCCTGAGGCAACGGCAAGGCCAGCACCTGGGGAACCTGGACCTGGACCTAGCGGCGCTGTACCTTTGGAGCCCTTACATGGGCCAGTGGAAGTGGCTGAGGACTCGTTGGGTGGACTCCAGACGGCCTTCAGGGCCCTCACAGTCGAAAAGGGGGTCACTCAGCCTGTGAAGAGGAAGAGAGAGAGCGAGAAGGATGCTGGAGACGAAGCAGACGAAGGAGAGGAACAAGGGCAAGACCTGACGAATGACCCTACCTTCGAAGGCGCACCAAGCGCTTCTGGCCTCCACGCATCACCCTCTCCTATAACCACCACACTCCCAGCTGCTGCAACATCCACTCCCATAACCAACCCGCCTATGGCAGAGGGCACAGGCTTTACTGGCATGCCTCCCTACCCCGCCTATGGTATGGGCCCACCTACCACTGCGCTCCCTGAGGCAACTACTGCCAGTGAGACGGTGGCTTCCAGCTCTGCGCCGCGATGGTATGCGGCTGAATATCCCCATCCACTACCCGCTACTGGAACCTATGTGGATGTTCCTGGGTATGCACCTGGGTATGCAACCTTGAGTGGGTTGAGGAGAGGACCCGAGTCTCTTGGAGGCAGGAGTAGAGGATCGGGGAGATCCTCCAACAGGTCCCTGACGCGGCCGGAGATCAACGAGGTGCTCCGAGGAGCCACTTCAAAAATTGTGGGCGACCTCACTCAAGAGATCCGGGAGAAACTGGAGCCCCTGATGATCCCGCCCCAAGCGTCACCTACCACGGTGGGAATTTCACCCCACCGAGTACAGGCCAACCACCTGGCGGCAGGGTTGACAAATACCCTGGGGAGCCTGAGGAGCAGACCGATGCCGACTCCTGCAGCTATACCGAGAAGTCCTTTCGTACCGAGAACAGCCCAGCCGCCCTACAGCCACGTGACGAACTCTACGAGGGCCGAACTGGACCGGCTGGGGCTGACAGCCTTGAGGGCAATGGTGGACGTGGAGCCTTATGGCTCTAGTGATCTAGGCGGAGACCCCTCCGATGACGAGCCGCCGTCGATGACTTCTACTTCGCCCTCGGAGGACGATGACCCGGAGGACCCCGAGGACCCAAAGGGGAAGAAGAAGAAGAAGAAGAAGAAGAAGACCCGACGCCCTGAGGGACGCAGGTCTCAGGAGGCGAAGGCTATTGCCACCTCCAAGATCGTGGTGAACCTGCCTGAGTTCACAGGCAAGGACCTCAGCGAGTTCGCTGAGAATTTTGGCCGGTTTCTCCGATTGACCGGCCAAACCCACGCTACTGGGCGAGTCAAGTGCGATCTGCTCCTGCAGTGCTGCAAGACGAAGTACCTGGAGAAGCAGGTCAGGCAGATCGTGACGAACTCCGCCACCTTTGCCGATGTGTTGGTTGCCCTGGAGAGGCAGTACCCGACCTACGAAACCGACCTCTCCATCACGGCCGAGATCCAGAACCTGCCCGTGCTGCCCAACAACCCCAAACCTGGCAGGGTCTCTGAGCTGTTGGCTGACCTGGATCACTGGGCTGGACGACTGACGCCCGGTTCCTACAGCAGCGACGACCTGCTGTTCTG
This sequence comes from Eutreptiella sp. 'Long Island Sound 2002', assembly GCA_964036045.1. Lineage (NCBI taxonomy): Eukaryota > Euglenozoa > Euglenophyceae > Eutreptiales > Eutreptiaceae > Eutreptiella > Eutreptiella sp. 'Long Island Sound 2002'. The sequence goes on from OZ038383.1 coordinate 20,258,884, forward strand.
GTTGGTGGCCAAGCTCCCTCAAGAGCTATGGGACGAGTGCCATTCGACGGCGGAGCGCAAGGCTAGATCCCTCCGCTACGAGGATCTATGCGTGCTACTCCTGGAGCTGGCGCTGGAGAAGGAGAGCGACCAGCACTTGAACAATTACCGTCCTGGAGGAGGAGGTTCTGGAGGTCATGGCAAAGGGTACCAAGGGTCCCGACCTGGGCAGGGGACTACCCCCGAACACGCCCACGCCCGTATCATGGAGAACGTGAAGGAGCTATTCTGGTGTGATGCCAGAGACGAGCAGGGCCACCTGCAGCACGCCCCTGACTGCCAGCAGCGAGACTGCTTCGTAGTCCAGGGGAAGCAGCGGGAGAAGAACACCGGCGCCAAAGCGAAGCTGCCGGATCATTACAGGTGCACCATCACGTGTGCATTCTGCGGGAAGCGGAAGCACTACGAGGATGAGTGCTACCATAAGCAACGCCTATTGGCGAAGCTTAAGGGTGAAGATCCTGGCAAAGGCTCAGGCAAAGGTGGAGGCAAAGGCAAAGGCAACGACTCCTGGAAGGGCAAGTCGAAAGGACGCCGTCAAGGGCAAGACAAGGGTCAAGGTGGACGAGGAGGAGGCGCTAACCGCCAGCCCGACAACAAGAACAAGGACAAGAACGGAGGCAACCCCAACCCTAATCCAGGGGGGAACTCCGAGCCCTCTGGAGGGCAGTCTGGTCCTACCACACGCTCACAAACGCAGGCCCAGCAAGAACAAGGAGCCAAGCGTGAGCATGAAGGTGGTGACGACGGCAACGCTAAGAAGAGGAGCCGTTTCATGAGGATGGCCCGCAAATTGCGGAACAAGGGGTTCGAGGTGACCTGTCCCGCGGAGTTCTGACGGGGACGCTCTGGTGGCATCCAAGACCTGGTGTTTTGGGTACGTATCCGATTAGGGGGACGCGAATACCTGGGGGTATTGGACACTGGCGCCACCATATCTATAGTGGCCAAGAAAACTTTACCTTGTGGGAGCCTGAAGAACACCATGACTACCGCTGCTATACGCATGGGGGATGGACATGTGGTGCACAGCTGCGGGGACTGTGAAGTGGAGGTACCTATGGGCTCCTGGATTATCGCCCATTGGTTCTATGTGATGGACACTGAGGCCTTCGACTTTGTACTGGGGACTGACTTCTTCGTACAGCACTCCCAGATACAATCCCGGACGCTGTAAGCGCCCTACCTCCTCTACGTGGACCACGGCAGTGGCAGAGAGTCTGTGCCACTGGAGCAGTCTGAACATACCTCGAGTTACCTGGGGCTATCGAAGGAGGAGCCCTCGAACATGATGGCGGCCTCCAAAACTGAGGACTATCAACTATTGGGGGAAGTCCTAGACCAAGGTCTGAAGGAGTTGGGTTACTCTCGAGATAACCTGAGTGTGGAGTTGTCGCCAGCGACAAGCAGCATGTCCTGGACCTTTACTGCAGCAAGGGGAAGAAATGCAGCTACAAATTTTACTGGCCCTCTTTCGGGATGGCCTACGGGAACCCCAGGTTCAGTGAACTGGGGAAGGTACTGACCAAGGAGGCCTTGGAACGTTCCCGTATGGTCCTGTGTTCCCCCGATTGGGGAGCCCATGGGGGCAACGAATACTGGCGAAACCTCCTGGACAGGCTGACTATCAGCTCTGTTCGGTTACCTGATGAGGCCATCTACGTGCCTCTGGGACGCAAGACGCCTATTGGGAAACCCGGATGGGGGAGTACGCTCAGCGTGGTGGACAGAGGTCTTACCTCCATCCCCTGGGAGGATCTGGACCCGACTGTGGTCCAGGCTATACAACGAGAAAGCGATGGACTCGCCTTGGGTGACTTGAAGGATTGCCTACGACCTCAAGATGCTGTTGAGACTACACCCGGAGGAGATGAGTACGTCGTGACTGACACCAACGCCCCCAACTCTCCCTGCCATGTACCTGTTCCTGATGGAGTCTCTGAGTGTGGACTATCTGAGCTACCTAGCTCTATCCACTCAGATGACGAAACTGAGCACGACGCCCTCTTCGTGCAGACCTGTGTGGTGGAAGTGGAGAACGCCGAGTACGTCGCCCCACTAAAACCCCTACTCTCCATGAGGGTGGAAGACCCCGTGGACGAGGAGCTGGACCCTCGATCCAGGCTCAGGGAGTATGTGGATTCCAAGAGGAAGTTGGTGGCGAAAAAGCTATGCTACGCGAAGCCTACCCGGAGCTCATGGCCACTGAAGCAAGGACGTATGGGAGACCTATCCCCATTGAAGGAGGACCTCGAACAGAAGATCACCACCTGGCAAAGGGAGGTAGATCTTAAGCTCATGAAGAGCGTGTGGGGCGCCCATGTGAGGACCCCAGAGGAGGACGACCTCTCGGAAAAATATGTATGTGAACCCCCTCGAGCGTGCCTATGTTGCCATCGTCCACCGGAGATGGTTGAACAAGACCTTCTATATGCCTACCAAGTGCTGAAGGACACTACCACAGGCGAAGAGTCGGTGGAGAACCACCTCCCGACGTCTATTACTCAGGGGGCCTGCAACTTACACTCTGACGAGGACATGGAGGACAAGATCAAGGTATTGGACCCGCGGGTGCAGAAGCTTATAAGGACCTATCTGGAGGTGTTCGGAGAACTACCCCCTCCAGCCTCATGTGACAAGCTGGTACAGATGGACCTCAAGCTGAAACCCGAGTTCGTGGGTCACAAGATCCGGAGGAGACCCTATCCAGCTCCTAAAGAGCAGGCCGACGAGATTGAGCACCAGATACAAGAATGTATCGACGCTGGCCTAGTCCTGGAGTACAAGGACGGGGACTACCCCCTACACTGCAGCCCCTGTTTCCTGGTGGCTAAACCTGGGTCTACAGCCAAACGGCTGGTGGTGGACTACGGAGAGCTGAACAAGAAGACGCTGAACCACTCAGGGTCCATTCCCAATATGGAGTCTACCCTGGAGAAGATAGCCTCCTGCCGCTACAAGACAAAAATGGACAAGAGGAGCGGATTCTGGCAAGTAGACCTGACGCCCAACGCACAGGAACTACTGGCCTTCATCACCCCTCAGGGGAGGGTGTTCAAGTGGAAGGTCAGGCCGTTTGGCGTGGCTAACGCACCCGCTCTATTCCAAGAGCTGATGAACAAGATCTTGTCCATCCTACGAAGGAGACCTAAGGTGCAGGAGCTCATATCCCGTGGTGCCCAGATGGAGGCTCACATCGACGATGTATGCCTCGGGACCAATACCCAGGAGGATCACCTAATCCTCTTGGGTGAGTTCTTTTCGGTCTGCCTGGAGAACCACACACGACTCAAGCTGGAGAAGTGTGAGTTCATGCAGGAGACCATGCAGTACCTGGGGTTTGACGTTGGCTATGGGTGGTGGACCCCAGCAGCCTCTAAGGCCAAACCCCTGATGGATGCCAAGGTACGACACGAAGACCCCAAGAAAGGACTTCATGATGTACGCAGTTTCATTGGGGCGTGCAACTTCTATCGCCGCCACATCAACAGCTTCACCTACACCAGCGCCGTTCTGACGGACTTGATCAAGAAGAGTACTACTTGGCGCTGGGGCCCACAAGAGCAACAAGCGTTTGACGAGCTCAAAGACAAGGTAGCCAACGCTAAGTGCTTGGGCGTGCCTAGGGCACAAGGGGAGATTATCCTGGTGACCGACGCCAGCAATGTGGGCGGTGGTGGAACGTTGTTCCAATGGCAAGCACTAGAGAAGGAGGAGTTCGACTCGGCCATTTCCCAATGGGGGACGGAAGGTCTCAACGGAGATGGAACCCTCAAGCACAGCTACCCTGACGACAAGTGGGTCCTAGTACCTCTGGGCCACTGGAACTGGAAGTGGAACCAGGCCAGGGGGAACTACTCCACCTATGAGCAGGAATTGCTCGCGGGTATGCTGGTGCTATCCTCACAAGCACGACTGTTGTGGAGTAACCCTGTGGTCTGGCTGTGCGACCAAGAACCGGTCCGCAGTTTCCAGAAGGGTCCCCCACCTGAGAAGGCCAAGCTACGGCGCTGGTGGACCTACCTCAGTCAACTACGGCTGACGGTACACCATATCCAGGGAGTGAAGAACGAGTGTGCTGACTACATCAGCTGCAACAACTTCGACGCCCTGATTGGTGCCCGGTCTGAAGCGCTGGCTAAGGAGGCGTTCAGCCGTATGGACGTCCACTTGGACCTCAACATGACAATGATACGCCCCCTGGATGGACTCCAACAATCGGAGTACCTGAAGGAGTTTGGGGATATCTACAAGCGCCTGGAGAAACGCCTTGAACCCCTCCTGGTCAACCAAGATCAGTGGAAGACGGACAAGAGCTACCTCTGGCACGAGGACCGTATCGTGGTGCCTAGTGACCGAGTCCCAGCGCTGCTGAAGTGGACCCATGAGTCCAGCGGTCATGTGGGTGCTGACCGTACCCTGAGGCTGTTCAAGCAGTGGTTCCACACTACGTGGACTGACGACCAACTGCGGAAAACCCTCCAGCCTATCGTGGACAAGTTCCTGTGCAGATCCTGTAAACCAGGGGATATCAGGGACAGAGGTCTCTACTCGACCCTGCCCATCCCTCACTGTGCTAACAGTGTTCTATACGTGGACTACACGGAGATGCCGAAGTTCGGGGGCTATGACTTTGCCCTCGTGGTAACCTGTGGGTTGACCAGGTTTACCAGGGTGTTCCCATGTACCAAGCACATTACCGGGGAGGAGACTATCAAGATACTCCTGGAGGAGTGGTTTTGTGTCTATGGGGCGCCCAAGGAGATCAACTCCGATGAGGACGTACGAGTACGCTCAGATACTGGCTGGTACAAGAGGGTCCTGAGATCCCTCAATGTCCAGGTGTCTACGGGGATTCCCTACTCTCACACGTGCAACCCCCTATGTGGGCGACAGATCCGTGTCCTCAAGGAGAACGTAAGGATATGGTGCAAAACTGAACGCACCAGAGACTGGGTGAGACTACTCCCCGTCATATCCTTGATGATGAACTCCCAAGAGAGTTCAGCTACTGGCTACTCGCTCCATGAGCTATTCCTAGGGCGCCCGGCATGGTTCCTACATGCCCCCTATCCAGAGGACACCCATTCTTCTGTGGGTGAATGGGTCCAAGAGCAACAAGCGAAGGTGGACAAGGCCAAGGCTATGCTCCAGAGAGTGAGGGAGCGTCAGTGGAACAAGAAGAACAAGCACCGAGTACCAGCCACCTACCAAGAGGGGGACTGGGTGCTGGTACACCACAGTCGACTACCCGCCTGGCCACGCTCTACCAGCGATGACCCATACTTCGGGCCGTACAAGATTCTATCAGTGGATGGACACCGTATCACCGTGCGGTGTTCTCCCCGTCTAGGGGGGACCCTGGTGTGCGCTGCTCAACACCTGAAGCACTACTATGATCCTGAAGACCTCTGTGGGGAGGAGTGGGAGCTGAACGACGAGGAAATCGCCGCTCTGGACCTACAAGGGGCTGCCAGCCCTATGGAAGTTGAAGGTGAACTCCCCAACATGAACGCCGAGGAGATGGCTAAGAAGGGCTTCTACCTGGTGAAGTCTGTCCTACGCCACCGCTATCGCCAGGGTTGGCGCTTCCTCACCCTCTGGGAAGGGTTTGGAGTCGAAGAGGCCACCTGGGAGCCCTTCTCTGCATTTGTTCTACCTGAGGGACGCCTAAACTCAGTTCTGGTGGACTACTTGTCCCAGAACAACCTTGGTGAGTTGCTGAGGCTCGCTGAGACGCTTGCCTCCAACACTAAAGCTAGGGACTGAACCTTACTCTTACCTACCAAAGCGTATGTGTGAGTGTGCTATTCCTAAGGTCCTGAGAGCAAGCCGCAGAAGTGGTGTCCTAATTATACCCAAGTCTGCACGCTTGCTAAACCTGGAGGGTTGGCTTATTGATGCCACGGGGTACGCCCCGGGTCTCCCCTCCCCTAAGCGCCCAATTTCTGTGCTGGCGCAAAACCTTTGGGGAATACCCAGCGTACTAATCCAGGTATTGTTTTCCCTACCTATCTGGCTACTACAGGGAGGGGTGGCCAAAAGCTATGAAGGCATGAAAACCCCGTTTTGCTAAGTGGCCAAAACACTGACCTAACCACTGCCACAGCCCACCAACCCTGCTAAAATTGCAGGAAACGGGTGGGACAGTGACACACGCACTACAGGTCCTACACACCCTACAGTGGCACCATCCTGGTGGGCGAGCACTGCTGCAACTGGCTCAAGCCCCCACTCAGGACTACCACTCCTACACGCACACTCAACTGGGTGTTGTTGAAGAACATGTCATGGGTCCTAGCGACCCTCCTGTGAAGAAGACAAAAGAACACAGCGCTGCTAAGCAACTGTGGCCTAACAGGGGACGCCACAACGCGTTTCCCCTGTTAAGGCTTGGAGGGAAGAGGTGCTCTTGCGTGCACGGCGCAGATGTCGATGGAGTCGGACTCCCTGCTCTGCCACAGGCAGAGGGGAGTTACTTGTTTGTGTGAACTGCGCCCTTTTTTAGCAGGGCATGAAAAAAATGGTATGCTGCTGCACCAATCACCCTACCTGCGCACCTGTAAAGCAAAGGCAAATGAAGGGTGTTTGCGGCGGAGGAAACAAGCCACACTCCCCGTATTATACGGTTCTCAGTGTGACCTATAATACACTGTCCGCAAACGCGCTGAAGATCAGCTCCCCTCTCAAGCAAGCAAGCGTTAAGGGACTCCTCAGGTTCTCTTAAAGAACGTACCGAGGAGCCCCTGGGTAGCCTAAACAAGGTTTACCGTGCGCACTTCGCGTGGCCTACCCTTTAATGCGTGTGTGAATGCACGAGCATGTACGACGCTGTTGGGCAAACCTGCCCATCTTAACCGCAATCTCGAACTCCACCAGGGGGTGGCCCCACCTGGGCGTACCTACCTTACCTACCGCTGGAGAGTGAAGCAAGGTGAGGAAAAAAACGGGGCGCACGCGAAGAACGTCACTATGCACTTGTGTGTATGTCTAGTCACCCTGATCTGACCTCTAATCATCTGCAATCTTTCTAATCAATCCCTCTATCGCGTCCTATCGTTGTTAGCGCTGCTACAAGACTCGTTCACGGGGACACGAGACGAGCAATGTGTATGCGGCATACGAGACGAGCATACCTGTAGTTTATACCTGATTCATTGAAGTCTTTTCGTTGATTTTCGAATTCTTGAGTTTTTGATACTTCTATTAGTGTGGGTGGAATCTGTATGTTTATTTATAAATGTGTGTCTCGTCATTTTCAAGACTACGTGAGACATACGTTTATGATGCCATTATTTCTGCATTTTCCGGCGCTTCGCTAGGAGCCGCTCCTGCGCGCCGCCTTTTTATGTGTAGGAATTTCTTGATTTAAAAAATCTAGACATGACTATAATTTTTATAAATTGTGCTTCTGATGCACAATTGGATTCTGCTCAGGTGTGTTGTCTTAGAAAAATTCTAGGCCGTCATTTGACGGATTTTGGTGTCGTCGCTTCGCTTTTGCGTGGATTCGTCCATAATCCTCCCATTCCTGCCTCTGCAGATACCCACGCACAGCCTCGCTGAGTAGGCCGTGTTCTGGCCGAAACGCAGCAGCCTGGAGAGACTGAGCAGAACCCAAGACCCCACCAAGGGGCAATTTAATTTTTTTACGACTCCCTTCGCCCTAAGACAGGTCACAGGTCGCCAGCAGGTTTACGAGAACCCATGCGAGTGTGTATATTGTGTCTTGCGTTGGGTTTGTGTCGCGCTGCGTCTTGGAGGGAGGGATGCACATGCACATGTTTTGGCATGCTCCCAAACTAACCCAACCAAGCCACAGGAGCCCCGGCAGCGCCATGAGCGCTGAGTCTTCTGTAGGAAATGTTACAAACAGAGCAGCAAAAGAGCGCCAGCCATGGTGAGCGCCCATTTTTCTGTGTGAGGGAAACTATAGGTATTTTAAAGTAGATGTGGAAACCAAGGAAAGGCCAAGAAAAAAATCCCTTTTTCCTAAAATGCGACAGTGGTGGCCACCACAGCACAAGGGGGGAGTAAGAAAAAGTGCTTTTCCAATGCTTTGAGGCATACTCTAGTTGTATTAGAGATGCACTGAGCATCCAGGCATTTCTATCTTAGTATTGGCCCCACCAAAAGTGGTGATAACACATTTTGACCTATGGAACCAAACACCCAATCAGGATATGGAGTGGACCCCTTAATCCCCTTTCAATGTGAGGCAAATCATCTTTTCCTGAGTTGCCTGAGCACTGACATATCCAGGGCAGAGCCTATGAATTTATCTATATTTTTCCATGAATTCTTAGCTGTCCTAGTGGTATGCACCCTAGGGGGCTGGGCACCTCTTTTTGAGAGGTCCTGGGTTCAATTCCTGGTCAGCCTAGCTAAGTAGGAAGATCCCATGTGACATGGCAGTGACCTCATCGCCACATGCCCTGCCACCTCAGCACATACGGGACCCAAAACAAAGAGTGCACATCTCCTGAGATGGCACTATGGAGATAGAGTGACCATGGGGCAGTTTTCCAACTCTTTTCCAAAACATTTCAGCTATCTTTGTGAATATGCATTCCGATTTGACCTGAGTTGCAGTTTCTGTGAATATCCTTTCATCTTTCACTATTTACACTGCAGCCCTTCATGCTTTGATCCTGATTCTCTTCTCCTTGCACACCTCTGGCTTGGGCTTTCCTGGATTTACTGTATTTCAGCAAACAAAAGCTTTTCATCTCCAAAAACAAGCAGCAGGAAACCCTACACCAGCAGCAAGCAGCAGGAGAGACAAAAACACAGTGTTGAAACCACTATAAACTTTTCTAAAGCTTTTGTTTGCTGAAATACAGTAAATCCAGGATAGCCCAAGCCAGAGGTGTGCAAGGAGAAGAGAATCAGGATCAAAGCATGAAGGGCTGCAGTGTAAACAGTGAAAGATGAAAGGATATTCACAGAAACTGCAACTCAGGTCAAATCGGAATGCATATTCACAAAGATAGCTGAAATGTTTTGGAAAAGAGTTGAAAACTGCCCCATGGTCACTATATCTCCATAGTGCCATCTCAGGAGATGTGCACTCTTTGTTTTGGGTCCCATATGTGCTCAGGTGGCAGGGCATGTGGCGATGAGGTCACTGCCATGTCACATGGGATCTTCCTACTTAGCTAGGCTGACCAGGAATTGAACCCAGGACCTCTCAAAAAGAGGTGCCCAGCCCCCTAGGGTGCATACCACTAGGACAGCTAAGAATTCATGGAAAAATATAGATAAATTCATAGGCTCTGCCTTGGATATGTCAGTTCTCAGTCAACTCAGGAAAAGATGATTTGCCTCACATTTAAAGGGGATTAAGGGGTCCACTCCATATCCTGATTGGGTGTTTGGTTCCATAGGTCAAAATGTGTTATCACCACTTTTGGTAGGGCCAATATTAAGAGAGAAATGCCTGGATGCTCAGTGCATCTCTAATACAGCTAGAGTATGCCTCAAAGCATTGGATAAGCACTTTTTCTTACTCCCCCCTTGTGCTGTGGTGGCCACCACTGTCGCATTTTAGGAAAAAGGGATTTTTTTCTTGGCCTTTCCTTGGTTTCCACATCTACTTTAAAATACCTATAGTTTCCCTCACACAGAAAAATGGGCGCTCACCATGGCTGGCGCTCTTTTGCTGCTCTGTTTGTAACATTTCCTACAGAAGACTCAGCGCTCATGGCGCTGCCGGGGCTCCTGTGGCTTGGTTGGGTTAGTTTGGGAGCATGCCAAAACATGTGCATGTGCATCCCTCCCTCCAAGACGCAGCGCGACACAAACCCAACGCAAGACACAATATACAGACTCGCATGGGTTCTCGTAAACCTGCTGGCGATCTGTGACCTGTCTTAGGGCGAAGGGAGTCGTAAAAAAATTAAATTGCCCCTTGGTGGGGTCTTGGCTTCTGCTCAGTCTCTCCAGGCTGCTGCGTTTCGGCCAGAACACGGCCTACTCAGCGAGGCTGCGCGTGGGTATCTGCAGAGGCAGGAATGGGAGGATTATGGACGAATCAACGCAAAAGCGAAGCGACGACACCAAAATCTGTCAAATGACGGCCTAGAATTTTTCTAAGACAACACACCTGAGCAGAATCCAATTGTGCATCAGAAGCACAATTTATAAAAATTATAGTCATCTCTAGATTTTTTAAATCAAGAAATTCCTACGCATAAAAAGGCGGCGCGCAGGAGCGGCTCCTAGCGAAGCGCCGGAAAATGCAGAAATAATGGCATTACAGACGTATGTCTCACGTAGTCTTGAAAATGACGAGACACACATTTATAAATAAACATACAGGTTCCACCCACACTAATAGAAGTATCAAAAACTCAAGAATTCGAAAATCAACGAAAAGACTTCAATGAATCAGGTATAAACTACAGGTATGCTCGTCTCGTATGCCGCATACACATTGCTCGTCTCGTGTCCCCGTGAACGAAACTTGTAGCAGCGCTAACAACGATAGGACGCGATAGAGGGATTGATTAGAAAGATTGCAGATGATTAGAGGTCAGATCAGGGTGACTAGACATACACACAAGTGCATAGTGACGTTTTTCGCTTGCGCCCCTCACGTGCCCACTTGCTCTCTCTCTCGAGCGGTAGGTAAGGTGAGTAAGCCCAGGTGGGGCCACCCGCTGGTGGAGTTCGTGATCCAGGTTGAGATGGGCAGGTTTGCCCAAGATATTCGTGCATGCTCGCGCATTCACACACGCAATAAAGGGTAGGCCACGCGAAGTGCGCACGGTAAACCTTGTTTAGGCTACCCAGGGGCTCCTCGGTACGTTCTTTAAGAGAACCTGAGGAGTCCCTTAACGCTTGCTTGCTTGACAGGGGAGCTGATCCTTCAGCGCGTTTGCGGACAGTGTATTATAGGTCACACTGAGAACCGTATAATATGGGGAGTGTGGCTTGGTTCCTCCGCCGCAAACACTCCTTCATTTGCCTTTGCTTTACAGGTGGGCAGGTAGGGTGATTGGTGCAGCAGCATACCATTTTTTTCATGCCCTGCTAAACAAGCGCGCAGATCACACAAACAAGTAACTCCGCCTCTGCCCGGGGCAGAGCAGGGAGTCCGACTTCATCGACATCTGCGCCGTGCACGCAAAAAGAGCACCTCTTCCCTCCAAGCCTTAACAGGGGAAACGCGTTGTGGCGTCCCCTGTTAGGCCACAGTTGCTTAGCAGCGCTGTGTTCTTTTGTCCTCTTCACAGGAGGGTCGCTAGGACCCACGACATGTTCTTCAACAACACCCAGTAGAGTGTGGGTGTAGGAGTGGTAGTCCTGAGTCGGGGCTTGAGCCAGTTGCAGCAGTGCTCGCCCACCAGGATGGTGCCACTGTAGGGTGTGTAGGACCTGTAGTGCGTGTGTCACTGTCCCACCCGTTTCCTGCAATTTTAGCAGGGTTGGTGGGCTGTGGCAGTGGTTAGGTCAGTGTTTTGGCCACTTAGCAAAACGGCATTTTCATGCTCTCATAGCTTTTGGCCACCCCTCCCTGTAGTAGACAGATAGGTAGGGAAAACAATACCTGGATTAGTACGCTGGGTATTCCCCAAAGGTTTTGCGCCAGCACAAGAAATTGGGCGCTTAGGGGAGGGGAGACCCGGGGCGTACCCCGTGGCATCAATAAGCCAACCCTCCAGGTTTAGCAAGCGTGCAGACTTGGGTATAATTAGGACACCACTTCTGCGGCTTGCTCTCAGGACCTTAGGAATAGCACACTCACACATACGCTTTGGCAGGTAAGGGTAAGGTTCAGTCCCTAGCTTTAGTCTTGGAGGCAAGCGTCTCAGCGAGCCTCAGCAACTCACCAAGGTTGTTCTGGGACAAGTAGTCAACCAGAACTGAGTTTAGGCGTCCCTAAGGTAGAACAAATGCAGAGAAGGGCTCCCAGGTGGCCTCTCCGACTCCAAACCCTTCCCAGAGGGTGAGGAAGCGCCAACCCTGGCGATAGCGGTGGCGTAGGACAGACTTCACCAGGTAGAAGCCCTCCTTAGCCATCTCCTCGGCGTTCATGTTTGGGAGTTCACCTTCAACTTCCATAGGGCTGGCAGCCCCTTGTAGGTCCAGAGCGGCGATTTCCTCGTCGTTCAGCTCCCACTCCTCCCCACAGAGGTCTTCAGGATCATAGTAGTGCTTCAGGTGTTGAGCAGCGCACACCAGGGTCCCCCCTAGACGGGGAGAACACCGCACGGTGATACGGTGTCCATCCACTGATAGAATCTTGTACGGCCCGAAGTATGGGTCATCGCTGGTAGAGCGTGGCCAGGCGGGTGATCGACTGTGGTGCACCAGCACCCAGTCCCCCTCTTGGTAGGTGGCCGGTACTCGGTGCTTGTTCTTCTTGTTCCACTGACGCTCCCTCACTCTCTGGAGCATAGCCTTAGCCTTGTCCACCTTCGCTTGTTGCTCTTGGACCCATTCACCCACAGAAGAATGGGTGTCCTCTGGATAGGGGGCATGTAGGAACCATGCCGGGCGCCCTAGGAATAGTTCATGGGGCGAGTAGCCAGTAGCTGAACTCTCTTGGGAGTTCATCATCAAGGATATGACGGGGAGTAGTCTCACCCAGTCTCTGGTGCGTTCAGTTTTGCACCATATCCGTACATTCTCCTTCAGGACACGGATCTGTCGCTCACATAGGGGGTTCCTCGTGTGCGAGTAGGGAATCCCCGTAGACACCTGGACATTGAGGGATCCCAGGACCCTCTTGTACCAGCCAGTATCTGAGCGTACTCGTACGTCCTCATCGGAGTTGATCCCCTTCGGCGCCCCATAGACACAAAACCACTCCTCCAGGAGTATCTTGATAGTCTCCTCCCCGGTAATGTGCTTGGTACATGGGAACACCCTGGTAAACCTGGTCAACCCACAGGTTACCACGAGGGCGAAGTCATAGCCCCCGAACTTCGGCATCTCCGTGTAGTCCACGTATAGAACACTGTTAGCACAGTGAGGGATGGGCAGGGTCGAGTAGAGACCTCTGTCCCTGATATCCCCTGGTTTACAGGACCTGCACGGGCATTTGTCCACGATAGGCTGGAGGGTTTTCCGCAGTTGGTCGTCAGTCCACGTAGTGTGGAACCACTGCTTGAACAGCCTCAGGGTACGGTCAGCACCCACATGACCGCTGGACTCATGGGTCCACTTCAGCAGCGCTGGGACTCTGTCACTAGGCACCACAATGCGGTCCTCGTGCCAGAGGTAGCTCTTGTCCGTCTTCCACTGGTCTTGGTTGACCAGGAGGGGTTCAAGGCGTTTCTCCAGGCGCTTGTAGATATCCCCAAACTCCTTCAGGTACTCCGATTGTTGGAGTCCATCCAGGGGGCGTATCATCGTCATGTTGAGGTCCAAGTGGACGTCCATACGGCTGAACGCCTCCTTAGCCAGCGCTTCAGACCGGGCACCAATCAGGGCGTCGAAGTTGTTGCGGCTGATGTAGTCAGCACACTCGTTCTTCACTCCCTGGATATGGTGTACCGTCAGCCGTAGTTGACTGAGGTAGGTCCACCAGCGCCGTAGCTTGGCCTTCTCAGGTGGGGGACCCTTCTGGAAACTGCGGACCGGTTCTTGGTCGCACAGCCAGACCACAGGGTTACTCCCCAACAGTCGTGCTTGTGAGGATAGCACCAGCATACCCGCGAGCAATTCCTGCTCATAGGTGGAGTAGTTCCCCCCGGCCTGGTTCCACTTCCAGTTCCAGTGGCCCAGAGGTAGTAGGACCCACTTGTAGTCAGGGTAGCTGTGCTTGAGGGTTCCATCTCTGTTGAGACCTTCCGTCCCCCATTCGGAAATGGCCGAGTCGAACTCCTCCTTCTCCAGTGCTTGCCTTTGAAACAACGTTCCACCACCGCCCACATTACTGGCGTCGGTCACCAGGATAATCTCCCTATGTGCCCTAGGCACGCCCAAGCACTTAGCGTTGGCTACTTTGTCTTTGAGCTCGTCAAACGCTTGTTGCTCTTGTGGGCCCCAGCGCCAAGTAGTACTCTTCTTGATCAAGTCCGTCAGAACGGCGCTGGTGTAGGTGAAGTTTTTGATGTGGCGGCGATAGAAGTTGCACGCCCCAATGAAACTGCGTACATCATGAGGTCCTTTCTTGGGGTCTTCGTGTCGTACCTTGGCATCCATCAGGGGTTTGGCCTTAGAGGCCGCTGGGGTCCACCACCCATAGCCAACGTCAAACCCCAGGTACTGCATGGTCTCCTGCATGAACTCACACTTCTCCAGCTTGAGTCGTGTGTGGTTCTCCTGGCAGACCGCAAAGAACTCACCCAAGAGGATTAGGTGATCCTCCTGGGTATTGGTCCCGAGGCATACATCGTCGATGTGAGCCTCCATCTGGGCACCACGGGATATGAGCTCCTGCACCTTAGGTCTCCTTCGTAGGATGGACAAGATCTTGTTCATCAGCTCTTGGAATAGAGCGGGTGCGTTAGCCACGCCCAACGGCATGACCTTCCACTTAAACACCCTCCCCTGAGGGGTGATGAAGGCCAGTAGTTCCTGTGCGTTGGGCGTCAGGTCCACTTGCCAGAATCGGCTCCTTTTGTCCATCTTGGTCTTGTAGCGGCAGGAGGCTATCTTCTCCAGGGTAGACTCCATATTGGGAATGGACCCTGAGTGGTTCAGCGTCTTCTTGTTCAGCTCTCCGTAGTCCACCACCAGCCGTTTGGCTGTAGACCCAGGTTTAGCCACCAGGAAACAGGGGCTGCAGTGTAGGGGTTAGTCCCCGTCCTTGCATTCTTGTATCTGTCGCTCGATCTCGTCGGCCTGCTCTTTAGGAGCTGGATAGGGTCTCCTCCGGATCTTGTGACCCACGAACTCGGGTTTCAGCTTGAGGTCCATCTGTACCAGCTTGTCACATGAGGCTGGAGGGGGTAGTTCTCCGAACACCTCCAGATAGGTCCTTATAAGCTTCTGTACCCGCGGGTCCAATACCTTGATCTTGTCCTCCATGTCCTCGTCAGAGTGTAAGTTGCTTGCCCCCTGAGTAATAGACGTCGGGAGGTGGTCCTCCACCGACTCTTCGCCCGTGGTAGTGTCCTTCAGCACTTGGTAGGCATATAGAAGGTCTTGTTCAACCATCTCCGGTGGGCGATGGCAACATAGGCACGCTCGAGGGGGTTTACATACACATTCCTCCGAGAGGTCGTCCTCCTCTGGGGTCCTCACATGGGCGCCCCACACGCTCTTCATAAGCTTAAGATCTACCTCCCTTTGCCAAGTGGTGATCTTCTGTTCGAGGTCCTCCTTCAATTGGGAGAGATCTCCCATACGTCTTTGCTTCAGTGGCCATGAGGTGCGGGTAGGCTTCGCGTAGCATAGCTTTTTCGCGACCAACTTCCTCTTGGAATCCACATACTCCCTTAGCCTGGATCGAGGGTCCAGCTCTTCATCCACGGGGTCTTCCACCCTCATGGAGAGTAGGGGTTTTAGTGGGGCGACGTACTCGGCGTTCTCCACTTCCTCCACACAGGTCTGCACAAAGAAGGCGTCGTGCTCAGTTTCGTCATCTGAGTGGATAGAGCTAGGTAGCTCAGATAGTCCACACTCAGAGACTCCATCAGGAACAGGTACATGGCAGGGAGAGTTGGGGGCGTTGGTGTCAGTCACGACGTACTCATCTCCTCCCGTTGTAGTCTCAACAGCATCTTGAGGTCGTAGGCGATTCTTCAAGTCACCCAAGGCGAGTCCGTCGCTTTCTCGGTGTATAGCCTGGACCAGAGTCGGGTCCAGATCCTCCCAGGGGATGGAGGTAAGACCTCCGTCCACCACGCTCAGCGTACTCCCCCATCCGGGCTTCCCAATAGGCATCTTGCGTCCCAGAGGCACGTAGATGGCCTCCTCAGGTAAACGAACAGAGCTGATAGTCAGCCTGTCCAGGAGGTTTCGCCAGTACTCGTTGCCCCCATGGGCTCCCCAATCGGGGGAACACAGGACCATACGGGAACGTTCCAAGGCCACCTTGGTCAGCACCTTCCCCAGTTCACTGAACCTGGGGTTCCCGTAGGCCATCCCGAAAGAGGGCCAGTAAAATTTGTAGCTGCAGTTCTTCCCCTTGCTGCAGTAAAGGTCCAGGACATGCTGCTTGTCGCTGGCGACAACTCCACACTCAGGTCTTCTCTAGAGTAACCTAACTCCTTCAGACCTTGGTCTAGGACTTCCCCCAATAGTTGATAGTCCTCAGTTTTGGAGGCCGCCATCATGTTCGAGGGCTCCTCCTTCGATAGCCTCAGGTAACTCGAGGTATGTTCCGACTGCTCCAGTGGCACAGACTCTCTGCCACTGCCGTGGTCCACGTAGAGGAGGTAGGGCGCTTGCAGCGTCAGGGATTGTATCTGGGAGTGCTGTACGAAGAAGTCAGTCCCCAGTACAAAGTCGAAGGCCTCACTGTCCATCACATAGAACCGATGGGCGATAGTTCGGGAGCCCATAGGTACCTCCACTTCACAGTCCCCGCAGCTGTGCACCACATGTCCATCCCCCATACGTATAGCAGCGGTGGTCATGGTGTTCTTCAGGCTCCCACAAGGTAAAATGTTCTTGGCCACTATAGATATGGTGGCGCCAGTATCTAATACCCCCAGGTATTTGCGTCCCCCTAGTCGGATACGTACCCAAAACACCAGGTCTTGAGTGCCACCAGAGCGTCCCCGTCAGAACTCCGCGGGACAGGTCACCTCAAACCCCTTGTTCCGCAATTTGCGGGCCATCCTCATGAAACGGCTCCTCTTCTTAGCGTTGCCGTCATCACCGCCTTCATGCTCACGCTTGGCTCCTTGTTCTTGCTGGGCCTGCGTTTGTGAGCGTGTGGTAGGACCAGACTGCCCTCCAGAGGGCTCGGAGTTCCCCCCTGGATTAGAGTTGGGGTTGCCTCCGTTCTTGTCCTTGTTCTTGTTGTCGGGCTGGTGGTTAGCGCCTCCTCCTCGTCCACCTTGACCCTTGTCTTGCCCTTGACGGCGTCCTTTCGACTTGCCCTTGCCGGAGTCGTTGCCTTTGCCTTTGCCTCCACCTTTGCCTGAGCCTTTGCCAGGATCTTCACCCTTAAGCTTCGCCGATAGGCGTTGCTTATGGTAGCACTCATTCTCGTAGTGCTTCCGCTTCCCGCAGAATGCACACGTGATGGTGCACCTGTAATGATCCAGCAGCTTCGCTTTGGCGCCGGTGTTCTTCTCCTGCTGCTTCCCCTGGACTACGAAGCAGTCTCGCTGCTGGCAGTCAGGGGCGTGCTGCAGGTGGCCCTGCTCGTCCCTGGCATCACACCAGAATAGCTCCTTAACGTTCTCCATGATACGGGCGTGGGCGTGTTTGGGGGTAGTCCCCTGCCCAGGTCGGGAACCTTGGTACCCTTTGCCATGGCCTCCAGAACCTCCACCACCCGGAAGGTAGTTGTTCAAGTGCTGGTCGCTCTCCTTCTCCAGCGCCAGCTCCAGGAGTAGCACGCATAGATCCTCGTAGCGGAGGGATCTAGCCTTGCGCTCCGCCGTCGAACCGCACTCGTCCCATAGCTCTCGAGGGAGCTTGGCCACCAACCAGAACAGCAGGTTGTCGCTGCTGTAGGAACCGGGCGTCAGTCGTCCAGCCCAGTGATCCAGATCAGCCAACAGCTCAGAGACCCTGCCAGGTTTGGGGTTGTTGGGCAGCACGGGCAGGTTCTGGATCTCGGCCCTGATGGAGAGGTCGGTTTCGTAGGTCGGGTACTGCCTCTCCAGGGCAACCAACACATCGGCAAAGGTGGCGGAGTTCGTCACGATCTGCCTGACCTGCTTCTCCAGGTACTTGGTCTTGCAGCACTGCAGGAGCAGATCGCACTTGACTCGCCCACTAGCGTGGGTTTGGCCGGTCAGTCGGAGAAACCGGCCAAAATTCTCAGCGAACTCGCTGAGGTCCTTGCCTGTGAACTCAGGCAGGTTCACCACGATCTTGGAGGTGGCAATAGCCTTCGCCTCCTGAGACCTGCGTCCCTCAGGGCGTCGGGTCTTCTTCTTCTTCTTCTTCTTCTTCTTCCCCCTTGGGTCCTCGGGGTCCTCCGCGTCATCGTCCTCCGAGGGCGAAGCAGAAGTCATCGACGGCGGCTCGTCATCGGAGGGGTCTCTGCCTAGATCACTAGAGCCATAAAGCTCCACGTCCACCATTGCCCTTAAGGCTGTCAGCCCCAGCCGGTCCAGCTCGGCCCTCGTAGATTTCGTCACGTGGCTGTAGGGCGGCTGGGCTGTTCTCGGTACGAAAGGACTTCTCGGTATAGCTGCAGGAGTCGGCATCGGTCGGCTCCTCAGGCTCCCCAGGGTGTTTGTCAACCCTGTCGCCAGGTGGTTGGCCTGTACTCGGTGGGGTGACATTCCCACCCTGGTAGGTGACGCTTGGGGCAGTATCATCAGGGGCTCCAGTTTCTCTCGGATCTCTTGAGTGAGGTCGCCCACGATTTTTGAAGTGGCTCCTCGGAGCACCTCGTTGATCTCCGACTGCGTCAGGGACCTGTTGGAGGATCTCCCCGATCCTCTACTCCTGCCTCCAAGAGACTCAGGTCCTCTCCTCAACCCACTCAAGGTTGCATACCCAGGTGCATACCCAGGAACATCCACATAGGTTCCAGTCGCGGGTAGTGGATGGGGATATTCAGCCGCATACCATCGCGGCGCAGAGCTGGAAGCCACTGGCTCACTGGCAGTAGTTGCCTCAGGGAGCGCAGTGGTAGGTGGGCCCATACCATAGGCGGGGTAGGGAGGCATGCCAGTAAAGCCTGTGCCCTCTGCCGTAGGCGGGTTGGTTATGGGAGTGGATGTTGCAGCGGCTTGGTCTGGAATTGGGAGTGTGGTGGTTATAGGAGAGGGTGATGCGTGGAGGCCAGAAGCGCTTGGTGTGCCTTCGAAGGTAGGGTCATTCGTCAGGTCTTGCCCTTGTTCCTCTCCTTCGTCTGCTTCGTCTCCAGCATCCTTCTCGCTCTCTCTCTTCCTCTTCACAGGCTGAGTGACCACCTCCTCGACTGAGAGGGCCCTGAAGGCCGTCTGGAGTCCATCCAACGAGTCCTCAGCCACTTCCACTGGCCCATGTAAGGGCTCCAAAGGTACAGCGCGAGGTCCAGGTCCAGGTTCACCAGGTGCTGGCCTTGCCGGTGCCTCAGGCGCTGTCTTCACATCGGCGTCCTCTTTCGTTGTATCCATCTTTGTTCGCCCTTCTGCTTATATGTGACTGCTCGGCCGACTGGATGTACGGCGCGGGGTCGCTGCCAGTGCGCAGAGACAGACTGTCTCTGCTACCAGAAAAGGTTATAGTGGTTTCAACACTGTGTTTTTGTCTCTCCTGCTGCTTGCTGCTGGTGTAGGGTTTCCTGCTGCTTGTTTTTGGAGATGAAAAGCTTTTGTTTGCTGAAATACAGTAAATCCAGGATAGCCCAAGCCAGAGGTGTGCAAGGAGAGGAGAATCAGGATCAAAGCATGAAGGGATGCAGTGTAAACAGTGAAAGATGAAAGGATATTCACAGAAACTGAAACTCAGGTCAAAAGGAATGCATATTCACAAACATAGCTGAAATGTTTTGGAAAAGAGTTGGAAAACTGCCCCATGGTCACTATATCTCCATAGTGCCATCTCAGGAGATGTGCACTCTTTGTTTTGGGTCCCATATGTGCTGAGGTGGCAGGGCATGTGGCGATGAGGTCACTGCCATGTCACATGGGATCTTCCTACTTAGCTAGGCTGACCAGGAATTGGGCCCAGGACCTCTCAAAAAGAGGTGCCCAGCCCCCTAGGGTGCATACCACTAGGACAGCTAAGAATTCATGGAAAAACATAGATAAATTCATAGGCTCTGCCTTGGATATGTCAGTTCTCAGTCAACTCAGGAAAAGATGATTTGCCTCACATTGAAAGGGGATTAAGGGGTCCACTCCATATCCTGATTGGGTGTTTGGTTCCATAGGTCAAAATGTGTTATCACCACTTTTGGTAGGGCCAATACTAAGATAGAAATGCCTGGATGCTCAGTGCATCCTTAATACAACTAGAGTATGCCTCAAAGCATTGGAAAAGCACTTTTTCTTACTGGCCGTACTGAGCCACACCAGGGAGTGGCTAACGAACCCGGGTGCACGGTACCCGCCGGGGCCGGTGCTTGAACAGCTCACGGCCCCCACACCCGGGGTCCTCCACGCCCTGCACAGGGCGTCGGCTCTCACGGAGCAGCTAAACCACGAAGTGCTGGACCTGGCGCTGGAGCCGCTGCGGGTGCTCTACCCACAAACCCAGATCCCACCCGAGGGCACGTCCAACCGCCTAGGCCGCCTGGGGTTGCAGCGTCGCGTCGAGGCCGCGCACCCAGGAGGCGTGGTGGAGCAGTGGCTAACGCTCCGCAACCCGTCCACCGCGGAAGGCCACTGGTACCTGCACCAACTCCTCTTCCAACCACGGGCAGCCCCGGAACACCGCCGGCGAAACCCGTACCACAGGCACCCGGAGCGCCGAGGCGCGCAGGAGTTCCCGCAGCCAGTCCCGCCCGCCCTATTGCCGGGGCAGGACCCGGAGGCGCTACAGCAGGGCCCCCCGCTCCACACCGCCACCACGGTACAACAAAGGGGACGCAACGGCGCGGATGGTGCGGAACCGGACGTCACGAACTGCGGAGCGGTGGCCTTGATGGCAGCCTGCAGGCACCTCGCCCGAGATACCACGGGGCTCCGGCAGTACAGACCAACGGACCGCACGGCGCTGGCGTCCGCGGTCGCGGCCGTCACCATGGGTCCCGTGGCGGCGTGGCCGGCGCAACTGCTGCCCCACGTCCCCTGCCGCGACACGCAGCCCCGCCGGCCAGCCGCAACGCACGCGCCGACGGCACCCCTCACAGCGGAGCAGCTATACGTCGTCGCGGCGGCGTTGCTAGCGGACGGCGGGGAGAGCTTCGTCCACCACCACGGCCCGGCGAAGATTGCGGGAAGCATACAAGGGCCACAGCGCGAAGCACCAGACCCGTGGCATGCCACACTCCGTGGGCGCACCCGCGTCTGGGGTGCGGGCAATGGCACACCTCCACCCGGGCCTAAGCAGGGGGAGGCACTGGTGCTGCAGACGGCAGGCTACCAGGCCATCCTGCACGGCCACGCCGGAGGGTACCGGACACACGTCCTGGCCGGAGGCCGCTGGACTGTCTGGCACAGCACCGCCAGGCAAAGGGGCATTCCCACCCCTGCCCCACGTCGACT
Organism: Eutreptiella sp. 'Long Island Sound 2002'; assembly: GCA_964036045.1. Lineage (NCBI taxonomy): Eukaryota > Euglenozoa > Euglenophyceae > Eutreptiales > Eutreptiaceae > Eutreptiella > Eutreptiella sp. 'Long Island Sound 2002'. The sequence continues at coordinate 20,280,144 of OZ038383.1, forward strand.
GGCAACAGGGGCCCACCCAGGCCTACTATATGTCGGCAGACCCCTCGCCGCTGGCAGTCCTGCTACACACCGTCAGCGCCCCCAACAAGAGGCAGGAACCGGGGTGGGTCAACCCCCCCGCACTGGTTTTGGAGCCCCGACCAGGAGGAGGGTCTACGGGCCGCGTGGCAGGGAGACGCCATCAGGGCCACGGACGTCCCGGACCTCCACGCAGGGCCCATCACGCACGCCCGCCCGGCGGCTACCCTGGCGGTGGCCCAACGGGGACAGCAGAACCCGCAGTGGGTTGTCTGCATGTTCAGCCCGGCGGACGCGCACATCGTTGTCTGCGACCCCGAGCGCCTGCCGGGGCCCGAAGCCGTGATCCGGGTGGCAGACTGCACCCGCATGATCGTCAAGGCGCTACGGGAGGGCGAACACCACGCCCTGCTGCTCCAGGTCAGGCTGAAGGACAACGCCCGGGCGGCGAGGCCGGGGGTGTGGCCGGCAGCGGCGCACCCCGCCGACCTAGAGCTCCAGCTGGCGGTCCCGACCGCAGTGTACCACTGGCTACAGGCCTTCCACGACCTGCGATGGAGGGGCAAGCCTGACCGCCTAATCAGCTCCCCGCACTGGCAAACGTGGCTGCAAGCAGACGCGCAGCGCGATGCCATCCGGGGTCTCGGGCCCGCCCCAGCGACACGAGCCCTTGATGCAGCGGCCCCGGGCCGCACACTGGCGCCACACACGGTGCCACTGGCCAACCTGCCCTTCGAACCAGCGGCGGAAGGCGCCATTCGAAAGTCGGTGCCGCTCCCCCCGGCGCGAGGGGCCACCGAGCCAACGAAATGCCCCCTGTGTGCAGACAAGTACTACACAAGCGGGGCAATGCTGGAACACCTGGCGTGGCACGCGGTGCACGCTGCAGCCCCGGCGGGCGACAAGGAGGCGGCCACCAACATCCTGCAGGGGAGAGCACGGAGGTCCCCATGGCACGCCATGTACACCCGGCGCCCCCCGCCCCGGGCAGCCGACCACGCGGACGGAGATGAAGAGGCACCCGGAGCGGCCCCGGGGACCGGCGGTGCGGCTCCACCACGGTCCATGTCCATCCCCACGGGGCTGGCCCCCCTGGCCCCCCTGGCTCCCCCGGTCCCCCGGGCCCCCCTGTGGGCCACGCTGGGAACGGGCTCGGCGGATGCGGCGCACCCGCATGCCCTGGCTGCGCCGGCGAACCCAGCGGCGATGCAGATGCGGGATAGCTGACTCCAGGAGGACATGGCGGGCGACGCCCTGTGGCTCCTCTCGTGAAACCTGCGCAACGGCCTCGTGCCGCCAGACCGGTCCCTCCGGGACACTGTCCGGCGGCGCCGGGGGCCGGCGGCCTGTACCGACAAGGAGCACCTCATCACCGGCATGCTACCCCAGGAGGGGGGCTTTGCCATCATGCTCCAGGAAAGAGGGATGGCCACCCGGGCGCAGGAGATGCACGTGGCCGCGGCGCTCCGGGACAAGGGGTACACCGCCTTCTTCAGCAGGCGGCTGGCGGAGACGGGAGCCACCTCCACCTCGAGAGGGGGGGGCCTCCTCACCGCGGTCAGCAGCAAGTACGTGGCGGAGCACGAGGTGCTCAGTTTCACGGAATATGTCCCCGGGAAGGCCGCGGCCCCGGAGATCCGCACGGACGGGGGAGGCCTCACCCTCATCAACGTCCACGGGCCGCAAGCAGGCTGCTCCCCGTGGGCGTGACAGGCGGCGTTCTGGGCCGACATACAAATGTATGCCACGGCACGCAGCCTCGGTTGGAGGCAGCCGGTGGTCATCGCCGGCGACACCAACATCTACATGGATGTCCCCACCAACCTGGCCACGGAGCACTTCCGAGCGGGCTGGGAGGCCTGCGGTTTCCGAAGGGCCGCGGCAGGCGGCGAGGAGGACATGACCCCCACGCTCCACCCGTCCCGGCACAGGGTGGACACCTTCCTGATCAACGAGCCCCTCCTGCCGTGGTCCCTGCGGGAAAGCGTCTGGGCTCGCGGCATGGCACACCCCCAGGTGGTCGGCTCGGACCACCTCCCGGTCCGCCTGGCCCTGCCGGGTCTCCTCAGCGCAGCGGGGCGCGCGGCGATGCCCACCCCCTACAGCCACACGGAGGGCCGCCTCCTCCTGTGCGACGCCGAGGCCGCACCCGTCCAACACTGCCTGTGGGCGGCGGTCACCGCCGCACAGGATGAACTCTCCCTGGCGCCCTGGCTGGGTCCCGCAGAGCAGCACGAGTATGGGTCCATGCCCGCGGCCGCGGTGGACAAGGTGTTCGAACACCTCCACGCGACGCATGACGCCCTGGCGCGTGTGGTGGGACGCCGGCAGCCGTCCCCGGTGGGGACGGACCCGGCGGAGGGGGACCTCCCGGAGAGCGGAAAGCGGCTCCAGGCAGCGGTCCTCCGCTATGACACCCTGGCAGCGCGCGCGCCGGCAGCGTACCAGGCGGACGCGGCCCGGCATGGCATCCGGTCCGAGGCGGCGCTCTGGCTCACGGAGGAGCTGCAGGGAGTGTCGCCTGGGTTCCGCCCGACCACACAGGGCCAGCTACTGGAGGAGCTGGAGAGGCAAGCAGCCGCCCTCAAAGAGGACATTCGCCAGCCCCGCGCACTCCTGGCGGCAGACCGCAAGCGCGCCATCAAGGACTTCTGGCCCCGCCACGCCCCCGACATCGCCCAGCGATGGAAAGCCGTGCGGGGAGCCATAGAGGTAGAGGCCCCGGGCCCGTCAGGCCTCTGGAACGTGCGGGTCCCCAACACCCAAACGCTCCTCACGGAGGCCCATGACGTGATGTTCGCAGTTCGCGCCTTTTGGCGAGAACTGTATGACAAACGCCCGCTGGACCTCCCAGGCTTCCAGGCAGTCCTCGGCCGCCACGTCCCCCGGGTCCCTGAAGGGGCCTGGACACAGGTCCAGCAGTACTCCATGCAGGACCTGAAGTCCGCCCTGGACAAGGCCGATGGCAAGGCCCCAGGTCCCAACCACGTGGAGGCCCGTTTCATCAAGGCCCTCCCGGCACCCGTCCAGTGGCTCCTGGTCCACTCCTACCGGGCCATCCTCCGCGGCGCCCCGCCGCCGATGCACTGGAGGGACGCACACATCTGGCTCAGCCCCAAGGTACCGGGCTCTGCCAGACTGGACGACTACAGGCCCATAGCCCTGGGCCAGCTGGACATGAAGCTGCTCACGGGCCCCCTCACCGAGCGCATCACGGAAGTGCTCACACGGCACGGAGTGGTCAGCGACTGGCAGCAAGGGGCCCTCCCTGGCTCCAACACAGGCCCCCCGCTGTTCATGGCGCAGCGGCAGCTCCAGCGGGGAAGGCCCAACTACGTCTTCTCCTTCGACGCCCGCAAGGCCTTGGACGCTGCCACTCACGGCGCCCTCCACCTCATCCTGCGCCACCTCTCCGTGCCGCCGGACGTCATTGACCTCCTGCTCTTCCTCCACACGTGCGCCAGGCTGCGCATCGTCACAGCACACAGGCTAACGCAGCCCGTCTACATGCTGCGCGGCGTCCGACAGGGCAACCCCGAGAGCCCCCTACTGTACGCGCTCCTCCTGGAGCCCCTGCTCAGAGCGCAGGGGCACCGCCTGCGCCCGCCGGGAGGGGCCGAGCACGGCCTCATCCAGGCCTACATCGACGACCTGCTGGTGGTGGCCCACACGCTGCAGCACTTCGTCGAGGGCGTGGAGGCGGTGGCCGCGTACCTGGGGATGATGGGCATGGAGCTCAACCCCCGCAAGTGCGCCATGGCCACTACGGAGGGGGTCATGGGCCTGCAGCTGCGCCTCTGTCCCCACCTGGAAAACCCGTGGCACTGGGTACCAGCGGCGGACTCCGTCCCCTACCTGGGACTCCAGCTGCAGCCGGACGGGGAGTTCTCACTGCAGCGCAAGCACCGGCTACGCCTGGCGGCGGTGCACCACTGGTGCCTTAACACCCTCGCGCCACCGAAAGTGGTGCAGGACGTCATCCTGGCGATCCTCGGGGGGGTGACGCAGTACGTTGCCCCTTTCATCGCCGACGACTCCGACACTGCACGCCACCTGGACCACATCACGGTCCAGGTCGCGAAGGACAGGGCGCGGTACGCCTTCGACGCCTCGCGGGACAGCCTGCAGGATGACCGGACCCTGGGGCTCACACGGGTGCCAACGCGGTGCCAGCAGGCAGCGGTGGCCCTCGTTGGTACACGCGTCCACCACCGCTCAACCTCCGTGCGCGCCGAGGTCGCCAAGATGTTTTGGGAAATAGCTGGCGCGCACGGAATATGTCCCGAGGTGCACTACCCTCCCGGAGTTCGCAACTCTAGCGGGGGGCGACTGGGTCCACCGCATACCCCAGGCCCTGGCCGCCCTGGGAGTCGGGCTGTACAACCCCATGCCGTGCCCCAGGGCGGCCCATGTCCAACTACAGTCCGCGCCGGGCAACATCGTCACGCTGCGCACCGCCAAGCTGACACACTGCGACACGTGCCGCCTGACGGTGCCACACACAACGCCGTGGCATGGGCACCACGGGCCACGCCACCCCTTCCCCGACAACGACGACCCGTGGCCGACGGCGGTGCAGGAATGCCTCAACCCATGCGCCGATGAACACCTCCACTATTGCCGCCGTGAGCAGGAGCCCACCAACCACCCCGGGTGGCGCGACGCATTGGTCCACCTCTTCCACACCACCGGCACGCGGGACCCCCGCCTGAGACTTGTCCACCCCACGAGGGCTAAGCAGGACGCCCACACCGGCCCACGGGTGACCCCGGACGTCCTGCACCTCCACGTCGGGGGCTACCGCCGCCGGGACGGCCTATCCCCCCCCACGCGGGGGGCGGCGTACCACCCGCCGGCAGCCCTCATGTACATCCTCCGCGACGTACTCGCGCAAAGCGAGCACCAAGAGCCTAACGCGGACCTGGCATGGCCCGAGCCCCTGCGCCCCCGGCCCCACGCGCCGACGCCTTTGTGGTTCGTGACCACGGACGACCAATGCACCCAAGCGACGGGGCAGGCGCAGCTCCGGGCCGAGTGGGTAATAGTGCAGGTGGGGGCGGGCCAGCCCGAACCCCGTGGGCTCCCCCGTGGCACCGCCCTGCTGGTAGCTACGGGGGTGCCGCACGACCCTAACATGGCGGTGCACGCGTTGCAGGACCAGCCAGAGGACACGGGGCACCTGGTGGTGCACCAGCGCGGGGGCCCGGCGTGGCTCAAGGAACATGTGACGGCACTTTGGTCCTGGGCAAGAACGATCACCGGAGCGGAGATCCGGCTGCACGACCACCCGGCGATCAGCCCCGGCGACACCAGGGCGCTGAGCGTGGACCAACTGACCCCCAGCCACCCCGACGTCCGGTGGCACTCCGCCGACCTCAACGCGGGGTGGCTCAGCCCCACCAGATACTACTGGATCTCGGAGGCCTGGGGCCACACCTCTTCCGACGCGTCCGGGGGCGGACCCTGCAAACACGCCACCAGCGTCGCTCTTGCCGCCGACCTCACCCGCACGTGGGCGGTGGCCATCTCGGGCACGGTGCCCGACGGGGAGGGGGTGGCCGCCTCCCTCCCCCTACAATACGGTGCCCACCAACCATGGGTCCACACGGTGGACGCCGAAGTCATCCTCCACCTCCTGCGGCACGCAGATCGCGAGCGGACCACGGGGGTCCCCGCGGGCGCAGCGAAGGTGGTCAACCAGATGCTCCTGCGGTGGCTCCGGGACAGCCTGTGCGCGCGAGGGCAACACGCCGGGCACCCGTTCTGGTACGTCCGAGCCACCTCGCACCACAGTGACGCCCCACTGCACAAGGCGGACTGGGCGGCGTCCCAGGACACCGTCCTGCAGAACACGCCCCCGGACCCTGGCCACGCCCAACTCATTGTCGCCGGCCGTGACGGCCATCTCGATCTACGGCCCCCCACGATGCGGGTGCTTGGCGAGGTCGCGCAGCGGGCACAGACAGACCATGCGCTGACGCACCGGGGACACACACCTTTGGGCGCGGCCCACCCCACAGCCTATGTCCACGCCCGGGACCTCACCGCGACGGCCACCAACCGCCGGACGCTGCGGGCCTGAGACGGCCACACGCCGGTGCAGCGCAGGCTCCGCGTCCGTAAGGAGCGGCTCTCCGGCGTCGCCATCATCCCACAACCGTGCCTCCTATGCGGCGGCCCGGAGGAGACCCCGGTGCACATGCACGTGGGGTGCGCCCACTCACAGCTCCTCTGGCCCCACTACCGCCAGCTGGTACACGAGGCGGCCCGCCACCTCCCAGCCGGGGACAAAGCCCTGTGGGTGGCCTCGTGGCGCTCCGCAGGCGCCACATGGACGGAAGTCTTCTGCTCCGGACTGGTGCCCGAGGACGCGGAGGCGCAGCTCCGCGCCATAGCCTGCTACGACCCGCCGGGAGGGACCTCTGCGGACGATTTCCTCCTCCACATGCTCCGGCTGGGGGACTTCGCATGGGAGCTTCGCAACCACCGGCTGGAGCAACTCCTCCGCGAGCCCCAAAGCGCGGCGGCCCGGGCGCACCGGTGGCTCACTGCGGCAGAGGGCGACCACCCTCCCCCTCCCCCGCGCCCTGACAAGGACTTTGTAGCCTCCCTCCGTGTCGTGAATGGCACTCTGGAGTGCCCGCCCCAAGAGGGCCCCCACCCGTACCAGGACCTGCCGGGGGGGTTCTCGAGGCACCTACAAGACGCCCTCTTCCCACCGTGGATCATCGGGCGCGGCTCCATGACCGCGTGGGAGGCGCGCATCGTGGGTGAGGAATGGGCGCGCAAGTGGGGCCGGTGGTGCGCCGCCACGCGCGCCCCGGAGACCCCTGCGCAACGATACGCCGCCATCCCGCTCAAGGGATGGGGGCTGGACACCCGGCCGAGACCCACCGTGATCCGCGGGGCGGGACCTGACCACCCGTGGGACGCGGCGACGGGGGAATGGCTGCAGGCGGCCCCGGGGCCGCAAACAGGATGGACTGGGGACGTGTCCTCACTCGTCAGGACACCCGTCCCGCCCCGCATCGTCCTTCACGCCGCCAACGTACTCCGAGCTACGGAGATACGCCCGTGGGGACACGCCGCGGCCACCGTCCGGTGGCACCCCCCAGAGGGCAGGGCCGCCCAGCTCGCCGTGGCGCACTTCAAAGCTTGGGGGCCGGTATACGACGACGCCCTGTCCCGGCTGGGCGACACCCAGGGGCCCTTGCTCCTCATGCTACCCATCGACATTGCAGCCGCGCTGCGCCAGGAGCTGGACGACTGCAAAGGGCTGCGAGTGGGATGGGAGGCAGTCGCGGACGGCACCCTGCTGGCCCTCCTCCACCGAGACACCGCGAACGAGTGCCGATGGGATGCGCTGACGCCCCACCTCACCGGGCGCCACGTGTACATGGCAACCCCCCCCCCAGGGACACCCCCGCCCGGCGTGGGACGACCTCATCGCCGCCTTCCACGACCACGGGATCCTCCCCGACGCCACGTGGCAGGAGGTCCAGCGGAAGACGACTTGGCAAGGACTACCGGCGCCGCGTCCGCGCCCGCCTGCTGGAGATCCGGGACCCCCTCCGACAGAGGTGGGACGACCTCTGGCTCCGCCATCTCGACCCTTGGTCGCCGCCCTCCCACCTCCCACACACCTGCCGACTCTGCGGGGAATGTGACACGGTGTCCTCCGCAGCGTCGACAGGCGCCAACAGGTGCGCGCGGTGGGCCCAGGTGGCCACGTGCCCCTGGCCCGAACCTCCCGCAGGCCCGCGCAGGCGCACAGAGGAGGAGGCCCTGCACCGGCGCATCGAGGGGGCCCACACCCCCTCGCACGAACGAGCGGGCCCCGCGGGCGCTGCCCTTCTGTGGATCCACGTGCACCTGCGGGACCCCACATCCGTTGCGCACCTGTCGCACTTGTTCGCGCCCTAATCCCCGCCCGGCGCCGCCCTTTGCAGAGCCCGCAGCACCATGCCACGCCGACGGGGGAATGGGCCGGGACACACCAGGGCCGGCCGCAAAGCGCAGGAGGCGGCCGTCCGGGGCCTGGTGGCGGACGCGGTGGCGGAGGCACACGAGGCGCACGCTGCCGCACGGTGTGACCTGACGGGCAGTGCGAGGGCTCTCCTCAACGAGACCGCCCTCCCGGCCGTCCGCGCCCTGAACGGAGCGGGGGCCCCTACGCTGCTCCCGGCAATGCACCGGATGGTGAACGCCGTCCAGCCGGGGCTCATCAGCCCGGAGGCGGCCCTCTACGGGCACTGGATGGAGTGGCGCGAGTCCAACCGGTCGGGCCGGCCCCTGTCCATGGGGGACACCCTGCAGCTGACGGGAGCAGGGTCTGCCATGTCCCTCCGCAGCAGCGCCCCAGCCCTGCTGCACGCCCTCAGGACGCGCTACCCCGGGGGCGCGGCCCCGTACCTGAACCAGGCGCGGGCCACGTACCCGGGGGGAGTGTCCGAGCTGAATGCGGCGCTCCACCTTCTACACCCACCGGACGAGGACCTGGAGGTGGGCGAGATCACGGTGTTCGTGGAAGGCGCGCACGAGGCTTCCGCCCGCCCCCGGCCGACCAACCCAGTGTACGACGGCGCCAGGCCAACCCCCTTGTACGCCATCGCATGCGAGGCGTTCCCCAGGGAGCCCACTTGGTGCCCCGCCCTGCCGCCGGCGACGCACGCGCCCCGCGGCTGGGCTGACCCAGACCTGTCCCCCCCCCTCTCCAGAACCAGGGGTGCCCACCACAGGGGGCAGGTCCTCTGGCAAGAGTGCGCTGGCACCCCCCTGCTCCTCCTCGTCGTCGCGACCCGCGGGGACCCGGGGCGGGTCCTGGGGATCACCCCCACCCACCTCTATGGGGCAGCACCCGTACCCCGCCCCCCCCTCCCGGCGCCCGCGGCGTGGGACGGAGTACACACCTTCCTGCGCACACAGGAGGTCACCGCCGTTACGGGGGTCCACCTGGTGCGGCTCCCCCCGACACCACTCGACGACCCCCGGGGGCCCAGGGTCCTGGGCCCCGCCCCAGACTGGGAGATATGGCGCGACGCGTGGGCCGCGTGGCTCCCCCACCTCCCCTCCCAATGCCGGTGCATGGCCGCTGGCCCCCGGCCGTGCGGGGCTGACGCCACAGCCGGCCCCCCAACCCCTCCCCCCCTCCCCCCCGCAGAGCACCACGCGGCACTGCCCACGGCACGGCACTGATGCACCAGGAGGTAGTGGGAAGGGCGCGCCTGCCACCACGCATGCCTACCAGGATAACAGTGATGGCAGACTCTGATGGCTCCACCCAGCGGGACAACCGCCACCACCGCCGGTCCCGCTCCCGCTCCCCCGCCTCCCCGGAGTGGACGGGGGAGACCCTCGCGGAGCGCGAGGAGCGGAGGCTGGCGGAGGCGGCGGTGCTGGTCGGGCCGCCGCCGCTGGCCCGGGAGCCTGAGCCAGCCGAGGTGACCGCCCCCGCCGCCCAAGCAGCAAGCCCCGCCGCCCCGCCCCGGGGGGGGGGCCCAGACGCGCAGGAAGCGGAGACCGCAGCCCCAGCGAGCCACGCCGCGGCCCCGACCGCGGCCCCCGGCACGCCGCCGACACGGAGGGTAGCCCCGGCGCACGAACCGGGCGCATCGCCGAGGGCTGCCGCAGCCGCGGAGGAGAGCGAGAAGGGCGCGCGAGGGGTTGCGACCGCGGCCCCGGCGGGCCGCGCCACCGCCTCGGCCGACCACCATGCGACCCCCGACACGCCGCGAAAGCGGGGGACGGACCCCGCACGGGCCACGGGCGCCTCGCCGACGGCTGCCACAGCAGCGAAGGAGAGCGAGGAGGGCGCGCGAGGGGTTGCGGCCGCGACCCCGGCGGGCCGCGCCACCGCCTCGGCCGACCACGCCGCGGCCTCAAGCACGCCGCGAAAGCGGGGGACAGACCCCGCACGGGCCACGGGCGCCTCGCCGGCGGCCGCCACAGCAGCAGTGGAGAGCGAGGAGGGCGCGCGAGGAGTTGCGACCGCGGCCCCGCGGGCCGCGCCACCGCCTCCGCCGGCCATGCCGCGGCCCCCAGCACGCCGCGCAAGCGAGGGAAGAACCCCGCACGGGCCACGGGCGCCTCGCCGGCGGCCGCCGCAGCAGCAGCAGTGGGCAGGGAGAGCGCGAAGTACCGCGCCCACGCCAACCCCACCCACACCCACACCAGCCCCCCCAAGCAGTTCCCCCCCAGGGCCCTTCCCCCCGGGGCGGGCGCGGCACGTCCGCCCCCCGGCGCCCGAGCGCTCACCGCCGGGCGTCACGCTGCCGCAGCTGCAAAGACAGCGGGACGCCCGGCGCGTGATCCAGGAAGGAGGGGAGGGCGCGCAGGCAGAGCTGCGTGCCAGCCACGGGAGCGCGGAGCGGGGGGCAGGAGGCGACAGGGGAAGTGCCCAGGAGCGCGCGCAAGGAGCAGGCCAGGGCACGCGCGGCAGGGAGCAAGGGCGCAGCAGCGGGGGGGAGCAGAGCGCAGGCAGCACACGGCGCGACTCAGGGCAGGGGGCCGGGAAGGGACCAGGGCACGGGAAGGGCGCGCAGGGGCACGGGCAGGGAGCCGTGGTGCAGGGGGCAGGGCGAGGGGCGGTGGGTGAGCGGGCGGGCCAGGGCGTGGGGGACGGGGGGCGGGACCCGCGGCACGGGCAGGGGGCTGGAAAGGGGCCCAAGGGCAAGGGCAAGGGCGCCGCGGGCCCCAAGGGACAGGCAGGACGGGGCATGGGAGCCCAGGGGGGAGGGCGGGACGAAGGGAGGGGGGCGGGGAGCGGGGCGCCCCCGCAGCTGGACGTGCAGCCGGTGGAGTGCATCCCCCCCGGCATCCAACAGATGCCGGCGCACCACACCCACCACCACCACCACCACCACCACCACCACCTCTACAACATCGACCCTGACGCCCGCGAGCTCGTACCCCCCCAACCCCCACGACCCCGGCACCAGCCAGCCCCCCCCGCGCCGAGGGCGGAGCCGGCGCGGATGGCCCCGGCGGAGGGGGGGCGGGGCGCGGCATCGGCGCCGCAGGCACAGGGGCAGCGAGGGGAGCCGGCGCAGGGGGCAGAGGGGGGCCGGCCATGGGGCCGGGACTGGGGCGCGGTCCCGGACCCTCTGGGGGAAGAGGCCCTCCCCGTGGTGGGGGAGGTGTACGGGTGGTTGTGCTGGGCCAACCAGGGGACCACCAGGGGGTTGAGGAACCGGCCCTTCGACGCCGTGCTCCTCCGGAGAGACGGAGGAAACCGAGACGTACCCCCGGGGGGTTGGGCAGCCCCAGAGGACCATGAGAGGGTCCTCAGGTCAGTGATCCGGGCGGCGTGGCCCGACAGGGAGCCGACGTGGCCGGCCTTCCTGGAAGGGGGGGCGGTGCTCCGCATCACGGTGCGGACGCCAACAACTGGCTCCCCCGGGCTTTGCGCAGCGCCCTCGCCCACTGGCGCTACCGCCGGAGCAACCCGCAGCCGCCACAGCCCCAGCCCCCACACAAGTGGCGGCGCAGGTGATGGCCCAGACGGCGGATGCGAGAGAGTGGGGGGGGGAGCTGGGCCCCCCGACCCACGCCCCCCCCGCGGTACGGCACGACGCAAGAGAGCGTGCCACCTCCCGCGGGAGGGAGGGCGGAGACAACGAGCGCGGGGGGGAACCTGCTGCTCCGCAGCCCGCTAACCGCTGACCGCTAACCCTCACGGCCGCCCCCGGCCGGCCAGCGCCGCGCGACGACGGCAGGGGGGATGAGGGGCCCCAGCGAGGGCCTGCATGAGGGTCCGGCCCTAGGTAGAGGGGGGCGGGGGAAGGGCGCGACCCCCCAGCCGATGGCTGGCCCCCGGGGCCGGGACTGCCATGCCGCCCCCCCCCCCCGGCCGTCAGGAGGCGTCGCCAGGGGACCAGAGGCCACCCCCCACTCCCCCCCCCCTCCCACACAGGCCCGAGAGCGGGCGGGGGGGCGGCCCCCCGACCCCCCCCCCCGCACCCCCCCCCGGCTGGGGAGCCACAGGCGCGGCCCTCCGCCCCCCCGGAGCCGAGGTGACGCCCCCCCCCCCCCCCCGGAAGGGACGGCGACGCGGTGGGGGGAGCGGCGGCTGGACCTGCTCCCGCGAGCCCACACTAGCGTACGGGAGCGACGCGCACAACAGAACAGTATGGAGGCCGCGCCCAACATGACCCTCCCGTGACCACAGCCCACTCAGGGAGGGCAGAGGGGGGGTTCAGGTCTGCAAGGGCCCCCAGGGGAGCGGTCCACGGGCCGCCCCTCACCCCCCCCGACCCCGGGGCGGCACTTCGACCCCGACCGCACGCGCACGCCGGAAGGGAGCGCGCTGACGACACGAGGGGGGCCAGGATTGAGTACCGCAGGCCGCCGCCCAGAAGGGGAGCAGGGAGGCCGCGGCGCGACACCCCCCCCCCCGCCCCCCAACCGGCCTGCAAGCCGCGAGGGCCCTGGCCCCCACCCCCTGAGGCAGGGGAGATGGTCCTCCCCCGGCCCGAGAGAGGAGCCGGAGCGCGACCCGCCCCCCCGCCCCAGCCGCCGGGTCCCACGGGGGCCGCGAGGAACAAGCGAGCCCGCGCCAACGCGCCAGGACACCGCACAGATCGCACCCAGAGAAGCCTGGTGAGCACGAACCGGAGTGATATTGGGGGCCACGCCCCCCATAGACAGCACGACGCCAGTGACACCCGTTTTGTTGCCTGCCCAGGGAAGGCGGAGGGACGGAATGAGGCAGAGCGACCCCCCGCCCTACAGCCCCCCCCCCGGCCGCAAAAACGGGGGGTACGGCGCACGCCCCCCCCCCCAGCCCGCCCCCCGGCACACGAACGCCACGGACCCGCCCCGCGGCGCGCAGCCCCCACAGGGCGTGCCGGCCGAGGAGACAGAGAAGGGCCCCCACACCCGCACGCCCGCGCCAACAACACGTGGATCGCGGACCCCGACAGCCCGCCCAGTGGGCGGGCAGTCGGGGGGAGGGGCAGCGCCTGACCCCAGACGCCCCTCGCAACAGTAGAAGGCACCCCCCCCGGGGACGCCCTACCGCCACCCCCACAACCCCAAGCCAAGTAGGGGGGAACCGGGACCGGACCGCCCCCCCCCAAGCACGCCAGACGGAGCAAGGGACCGGGGCAGGACACGCGGAGGGGCACGGACCACGTGGAAGGGCCCTACCAGCGCCCAGTGCCGGGACCGCGCGAGGTGCGCACGCCACACCACCCAGGAGGGGGGGGAGCGGACGCCGCGGGAGCGCAAGCGCACACACACGAAAGGGACACGCGGGGACTACCAGAAGGGCAACCAGATCGAGCGCGCGGAACGCACAGACCGCGTGGAATGGCGTACCAGCGAGCGAGGGTAAGGGACACCCGGACGGGACGGCCCGCCACACGCAGCGCGGAACACGCGGGGCGGGGAGGGGGAAACGAGAGAGACACAACACCAGGTACCGGCCCGAACCCCCCGAACGGGCCGCGAGCGCCGCGCACACACAGACGGGGCACTGCACGCGCCAAGGCAGTAGTAGCGCACAGCGCCACGCCCCAACCCCTAGGCTAGGCAGCCTCCGCGCCAGCCCAAGGGGGTCCCACTGGCGACAAGCCAGTAGCGCGGGCCCGGCGACGCCGGCGCCCCGGGCGACCACGCATTAGGGGGGCGACGCAGTGGGTAAGCGCTCGCAGCCACGGCTGTGAATTGATGCACTGACCGGGGAGTGGCGAAACGGGGAAGCCGGGGAAGGACGGGGCTCCGAGCTCTGTGAACCCGGGGGACTCCGCCACCAGGCAGGAGGTGCGTCTTGGAGGGCCCTCCACTAGGACCCGGTGGGGAGGATATCACCTGGCCCGACCAGGTGGCCCCCCGGGGCCGAAAGGCGTCTAGTACCCGCAAAATCAAACCCCAAACCTCAAACCCAAAGTACGAGGGATGATTGCCGCTCTACCTCTGAGAGGAAGAGTCGGACCCACTCGTACGATGAACTGGTGGACCTCCTGATTGAGCTAGCTCTTGAGAGAGAGAATGACTCCCACATGGAGAAATTCCTCAAGAAGCACTTAAGTCGAGGTGGTACCCCTTCCCCCGAACGTGGCGAAGGGAAAGGGCCTAAAAATCCCAGTAACACCAACCAGGGAGGTGGTAAGGGGAGGGGTAACCTACGTGCCATGAATGAGGTTAAACCTGATGCAGGTACACCCCCTCTGTTCTACTGCAAACCTGTCAATGACAAGGGGGGGCCTTGTCATGCCTCTGACTGCGATCACCACAGTAGCTGTATGCTGCAGATGAAACGACAGCAGCTTACCAAGGATGGGGAACCTGTGACCCATCAGGATCATTTCAGGTGTACCATCACCCCTGGCTATTGTGCCAAACGTCGTCACTACGAAGACGAATGTCACATAAGGAAACGCGGAGTGATAAACTCAAGCGTCAGGAGGCCGAACGCCAGAAGACCCAAACACCCACCAAAAACCCCCAGAATGGGGATAAAGGTGGTAAAGGACGTGGCAAGGGGGGTGGCAAAAATATACCCCCTAACCCCCCGAGGCGCTCATCAGCGCCCGTTGCTACACCCTCTCCTGCTGCTACACCCCCTCCTGCCGCAGGTGATCCCAAGAAGCGCCCCCAAGGGGATAACGCTACCCTTGAGGGGAATAACTCCAAGAAGAGGCGCTTGGCCGGATGGCCAGGTCCCTCATAGCTGCAGGGGTGGATGTCAAGTTCCCTGATGAGGAGTAGGGGGGCGGCTCCGAAGAGGAGGACTTGGTTTTCTGGATCCTCGTGAGAATCGGGGATCAAGGTTTTCGAGCGGTGCTTGACACCGGTGCAACACTTTGCATAGTGGCCCGGCGCCTGCTAAAGACTTTTAAGAAAACTAAGACCGTGGCCATAAGAGTAGGAGATGGGCGTACCATTTATTCCTTGGGGGGGATCGATGTGACTATATGCCTGGGCGACGAAACCGTGACCCAACACTGCAGAGTGCTCAACACCGACGCCTTTGACATCGTCATAGGTACCGACTTCCTACGAAGAAACCCCCAGGCAAAAATGCTGTCTCTCCAGCGCCCCTATTCTTTGCACTGCGACTTTTGCAGTGGGCTCTTCTCCGTACCTTTGGAGCTGTCAGGACGAAAAGAGTCTGGGCTGCGCTACCCATCCAAGACTAACTATCGTACTAAACACTACCGATTGGCCCGTCACATTCTTGAAAATGGACTGGCGGCCCTTCAGGTAAACCTGGATGAGATCCAGGTGGAATTGTTTGCGAGCCAACAACAGCACATCATGCAGTTGTACTGCTCGAAACAATTGAACAATGCTTTCCGTTTCTTCTGGAAAGCAATGGGCCTAGCGTATGCTAACCCTCCCTTCTCCCTGCTCGCGAAGGTTCTAACCAAAATCGCTTATGAGGGAGGAAGGGCTGTCATGTGCACCCCTGACTGGGGCTGCTCTGGTGAACATGCTTACTGGCGCCGTATGCTAGATCGAATGACCGTGGGAAGAGTGCAACTCCCCGACAGCCCCATCTATGTGCCTGAGGACTCAGACACAGCTATGCAGGCCCCTGAGTGGGCCAGTTTCCTGTCCATCATCGATGAATCTCTCAATCCTGTACCTCTGTGTGACCTAGACCAGGTGCTACTGAAAGAGGTCATGGCCGCAAATTGTGGCCTGACCCTTTCTGATCTCAAAAATCGATCTCCTGAGCACCTATCTGCCACACATACAGAGTGTGAGTCTCCCGATGATTATCTGGAACCTGCAGCTGTAAAGGAGGATGCTGACGACCAGCTGTCTGAGATCGCCAGCACTATCCCTCCTGTTGATCCCAGCTGTGTTGACCTAAAACACAGTGCCTTCCTCGCCCAGCTGTTGCTAGAGGAGGTAGATCTAGAGTCAACCCCTGAACCCGCTTCCCCTGTTGGGAAGCCAGTGCTACATATGCAGCCTATTCACACAGGTGAACCCGTGGCCTGGAGTGCTGATGCTCTGGCGCAGCCTGCTGCTAATAACATGCCATTGTCTGAGCATGACGCTCAGGAACTCCGGCGGCTGTTGTACCTGAAGGCCGAAGGTATTGAGCGCCAAGAGCGGCTGCAATACCTCGGACAGACCTGGAAATCCTCCATCTGGTCTGAGGAGGACGATGATTCCTATACGCTCTCTGATCCTGAGATACCGCTAGTGTATTCTCTGCACCATCGGCAGCAATGTCCCCCTGAGTGGGACGATGGTTCTGTGCCCGCCAAAACTGCTGATCGGCAGAAAAAGAAAGAACATGGAAAGAGCAACCTCCATGCTGAGGAGGATTTCCTCCAGAAACTCGAGAGTCCTAACCTTGACCCCCGCCTGAAGAAACTGCTGATAACCTATGAGGAGGTGTTCGGCGCCTTGCCGCCTCCCCTCTCTTGTAAAAAACTGGTCCAGATGGACCTGAAACTGAAACCTGAATTTGAAAAGACGCGAGTGAGGCGTCGTCCCTATCTCGCTCCACAGGAACAGGTTGAAGAAATCGAGCGCCAGATCCAGGAATGTATTGATGCTGGCCTCGTTGAAGAATACAAGCAGGGGGACTACCCCCATGACTGCAGTCCCTGTTTCCTGGTTGCCAAACCAGGGTCGACTGCCCTATGACTGGTTGTAGACTATGGTGAGGCCAACAAGAAAACCCAGAACCACTCAGGGAGTATTCCTAACCTGGAAAATACCCTGGAGCGTATTGCCAAATGCAGGTACAAGACCAAAATGGACCAACGCTCTGGTTTCTGGCAGGTGGACCTAACCGCCGCAGCTCAGG
This sequence comes from Eutreptiella sp. 'Long Island Sound 2002', assembly GCA_964036045.1. Lineage (NCBI taxonomy): Eukaryota > Euglenozoa > Euglenophyceae > Eutreptiales > Eutreptiaceae > Eutreptiella > Eutreptiella sp. 'Long Island Sound 2002'. The sequence continues at coordinate 20,296,933 of OZ038383.1, forward strand.
AGCTGCTGGCTTTTATAACCCCTAAGGGCCGTGTCTTTAAGTGGAAGGTTATGCCTTTCGGGGTGGCTAATGCCCCAGCGCTCTTCCAGGAGCTAATGAACAAAATTTTGTACATACTGAGGCGCAGGCCTCTAGTACAGGAGTTGATTTCTCGGGGTGCAGAAATGCAGGCTCACATTGACGACGTGAGTTTGGGTACTAATACCAAAGAGGACCATGTCCTTCTCCTCCGTGAATTTTTCATTGTCTGTCAAGAAAACCATCTCCGAATCAAACTCGAAAAATGTGAGTTTATGAAAGAGGAGATGGAATATTTTGGTTTCGACGTGGGGTATGGTTGGTGGAAACCAGCCGCGTCTAAGATGCAGCCCCTACAGGACATGCAGATTGGCGATGACCCTAAGAAGGGTCTACACGACGTGAGGAGTTTTGTGGGCGCCTGTAATTTCTATCGGCGTCACGTCCACAATTTTACTTACTCCTCTGCCCCCCTCACTGACCTAATCAAGAAAACTACTCCCTGGACGTGGACCGCCAGAGAGGAAGAGTGTTTCCAGGAGTTGAAGAAGAAGATTGCCTCCTCCAACTGCCTGGCAGTATCCCGCCCTCAAGGGCGAGATAGTCCTGATCACTGATGCCAGTGATGTAGGGGGGGGTGGTATGATCTACCAATGGCAGGAGCTTAACCCCGCTGAACTAACCCACTGCCATTATTGTACTAGTGGACTGAACCGTGATTGTTCATTGAAACATGACTATCCTACCAGTGAGTGGCGACTGGTGCCACTGGGACACTGGAATTGGAAATGGAACCTGCGCGTTCCAATTACAGCACCTATGACCAGGAACTCCTGGCCGGTATGTTGGTACTTTCGTCACAATCCCGACTCCTGGGATCTAACCCTATTGTCTGGCTGTGTGACCAGGAGCCTGTGAAGTCTTTTCAGAAGGGCCCACCACCAGAGAAAGCAAAGCTAAAGCGGTGGTGGACTTACCTGAGCCAGTTCAGGCTGACAGTGCATCATATCCCCGGAATAAAGAATGAACTGTTTGACTATATATCGCGCAACAACTTCGATGCGCTTATAGGTGAGAGCTCTGAGGCACTCGCCAGAGAGGCCATCCAGCGTATGGATGTCCAGCTTGACCTGTCCATGCGCACTGCTGGAACCCTGGAGGGTTGGAGTCTAACCGACTATCAGTCAGAGTACAAAGAAATTCTCCAAACTCTCAGCACTGGTCTCGAACCCCGTGTCATTGACGGGCACCAGTGGTATAAAAACAATCAGTACCTCTTCTACGAGGACCAAATTGTGGTGCCTGAGGCACGACTGGATGGGTGCCTACAGTGGTCCCATCTCAGTTCTGGTCACACTGGCGCTAATCGCTCAGTGGACTTCTTCCGTGAGTGTTTCTACTCTAGTCTAACCCTGACTGAACTGAGGCCGCGTATGCTGACCATTGTGGATGCTTGTGGCTGTCATGCCAGCAAGCAGAGCGACAGTAGGGATAGGGGCCTAATCTCCAGCTTACCCATACCCTATTGTGCTAACTCTCTTCTCTACGTGGATTTCATCCACGGCCTACCAGGCTTCGGCGGCTATGATAGTTGCCTAGTGGTCACCTGTGGCCTATCTCGCTTCACCCGTGTGTTCCCTTGCAATAAGAAAATCACAGGTGAGCAGACTGTGAAAATGTTGGTCGAACAATGGTTCGAACCCTATGGAGCACCTAAGCAGGTGCACTCTGATGAGGATGTACGCATCCGCTGTGACACTGGGTGGTACAAACGAGTGCTAAATGCACTCAACCTGGAGGTAACCACAGGTGTGCCCTATGGCAACATGTCTAACCCTCTCTGTGAGAGAATGAACGGTGTGGTGGAGCAAAACTTAAGAATCCTGATGAAACAGGAGCGTACCAAGGACTTGGTACGCCTAGTGCCCTTGGCAGTGCTGACCATGAACTCACAGCGGAGCTCCTCTACGGGTTTCACCCCCCACGAACTGTTCCATGGAGGACGACCTGCTTGGTTCTTCAAAACCCTCTTTCCTGAGGACTTCAAGAGCCCTGTGGGCGATTGGCTGGAACACAAGCAGTCTCTAGCTAACCAGGCTGGGACTAACCTGAGACACATTCGTGACCGTGAACTGAGCCGACGCAACCGCCTACGGCGACCTGCCAGCTTCAAGGTTGGTGACCTTGTTTTGGTACACCATTCACGCCTACCCTCCTGGCCACGTAACTGCCTACAGGACCCTTACTTTGGACCCTATCGTATCATCAGGATAGATGGATCCAGGATCCATGTCAGGTGCAGTCCACGTCTAGGTGGTGAACTGCTGTGTGTACCTAAACAGTTGAGGCACTATCACTCCCCTGACGATTTGTCTTGGGATGAGTGGCGCCTCAGCGACAGTGAGTTTGAGCGTACAGACCTAGAGAACGCTACCAGTCCAGAGGAGGCAGACGAACTCGAAGAGATGACTGCCGATGAGATGGCAGTCGATGGTTACTACGTGGTTGCAGGTATTGCTCGCCAGGAGTATAAACAGGGCTGGAAATTCCTAACCATGTGGGATGGCTATGGGTTATCTGAGGCGACCTGGGAACCTATGTCAGCCTTCATACAACCAGACGGGACTATCAACCCCATCTTCTGCACCTACCTCGTTGAGAACAACGAGGGGCAGCTCCTAACCCGTGCTGAGACTATGTCCCAGCGTAAAAAGCGAAACTAATTTCCCTGTGTCAGTCTACTGACAGGTGCAGTGAGCACTCTTCTGCAGACGTGCCTGTGTATGGGTGTAAGAGCAGTTGTCACAGTTGCCCCGCATTGCATCGCAGGACAGGACCGTTAGCCCCCCGTGACAACCACTCCCGGGCCGAACGCCATTGGTTTTTCACAGACTACTGCTCAGTGAGCACCGCACTGACCCTGTCTGTGCCCTGCAGACCCATGCCTATCCTTTCCAGCGTGGGCCAGGTTGCCGCTTATCAGGATTGCAGCCACCCAGCGAGTGTATGCCTTGTTGACCATGTGTTGCATGGGGACTGCCCTGATGTAATGACCTTGCGGAGCCAACGAAGAACGGTGGCTTAATACACCAGGGGGGAATGACAAGCAAGGTGTAATGAGGCAAGGTGTGTCTTCCCTCCTTGGGGACAAGCGAGCCCACAGTTAGGACCTCTGACTTGTCCAGACCCATGGGGTTCTACCCTTCCTTACAGGGTTTACCATACCCCTATGTGCTCTAGGTATGTCTGTGTGTGTCTCACTTCTCTCCCCGGCGTGGCTCCCGGAGACTGGGCTTTGCTGACGTCGGACCGAAGGTCCTAATCAGGTACTATTACCACTCCTATGGCGCCCAATTTCTGTGCTGGCGCCTATCCTTGGGGGAAGACGGCAAAAGCCCTACCTACTAGAGGGGAGGGGTGGCCAAGTGTGCTAAGGGCATACAAAACGCTTATTTTTGCTAAGGGCCAAAAGCTAACGCACTCCCCTGCCCACGAGGAAAAGCACGCGGGACAGGAGACACCACTACACTACACTCACTAACGCCAGCACCGGCCTTCGAAGGCAGGGTGAGCACTCATCACCTGCACTCAACTCCTGCCAGGCCTGCTGACCCTAACCCCTGCACACGCTACTTGGTGTTGCTGTCAATGAAGTCTCGGGTCCTAATGACCCTCCTGTGAGGAAGACAAGAGAACACAGCGCTGCTAAGCAAGTGTGGCCTAACAGGGACGTCACAACGCGTTTCCCTGCTAGGGCTTGGGGGGAAGCGGTGCTCTTGTTGCGTGCACAGCGCGGATGTCGATGGAGTCGAACTGCCCACGCCACTCCTGCCTGAGGCGCAGTCAATTGATTGTGTGATCAGCGCCCCTGTTTAGCTGGGGCAAAAAAATGGGATAGCCGCCGAAGGCACCCTGAACCTCTCCCACCTGTACAACAGAGGCCAATGAAGGGGTGTCTGCGGCTGAGGAACCAAGCCACACTCCACGTATTATACGCTTCTCAGTGTGACCTATAATACGCTGTCCTGAAACAACCCCTGTCAAGCAAGCAAGCGCTAATAGACTCCTCAGGTTCTCGTAAAGAACGTACCGAGGAGCCCCTGGGTAACCTAAACAAGGTTTACCATGCGCATTTCGCGTGGCCTACCCTTTAATGCATCATGTGCAGGCATGCAGGGAAAGGAGGCAGAACCATAACCACTGACTCAACCAGGAGATGAGCTCCTCCTGGGCTAACCTACCTTACTTACCATGCATCGTGTGAATGCCGAAGTGAAGCGAGCGCAAAACAACCCTATTGCGAGTTATAAACAAGCCTAAGCGTTTTAAGCAACCCTACTTTAACGCTACGGCTACACAGGAGCAAACACTTTCTTTTCTTACCTGTGAGGAGAGAACGAGGATGAATTGGGGTACAGGGAAAGCGTCACAGCGTGTGAATGCCTCAATCAGGCACATGCATCGCGAGCACAGCGCATATTCTAACCCTACGTGCGCGCTGCGCGCTCCATTCGCATCGCATACCTTTCATTCCTGTTTTGACCTGTGCAGAGCAAAGGAGATGAGCACCCGAACCCCCAACGAACACAGCGTTGACAACCCTAACGTTTTAACGAAGCAACCAACACGAACGCAATGCATGCGTGTGAGATGACACTGGCATACCTGAGAGGTGGTTTATCCACCTGCTCTGTAGTGTGGGTTCAGTTTGAATACTTTTCCCTAAAGTTTATAAACATTTTGATGCAACTGTGCAAAAATTTCCTTCAGAACTTTAAAAACTACCGCTCATACCTTCTTTTTCAAGAGCTGTTTACGCTTGCGCAACCTTGTTTTTGAAGTCCGCTTCCTTTGCGCTTGTCTGCGACTTTGTGTTTGGTGTAAAAATGACGATTTCTCGCGTGATTTCGTCAATTTTTAGCGATTTGACTTGTTAAATCGCTACCCCTTTCGCTAAACCGCAGGAATCACTCCCTGTTGGTTACATTTTCTATTTTTTTCAGCTCCCGGAGATTTGTGTCCTCCATTGGGAGTATCGCTCCGCCCTGGCCCTTGGTCAGGACGTTTCCTAAAGACGCTGTTTATACAGAGATCACCGTCCGCATCGGAGCGGTCGACTGTACCCTAGTGGGCAAGCACATGTGCTCTAGGGATGGAGTCCTGGGTTCAAACCCCACTACCCCCAAATTGTTACCAAAGGTTTTCGTCGCACGCCGGCGACTTTTGAGGAATGCCCCATCGAAGGGACATCGTTCACGGTACATTACACTGTTTTTCGAGGGTACCTACAGTGTGATAGGCTTCTTTGAACTGATGAGGATGTTTTTGGTAAGTTTGATGCATTTTCTGAGGTAATTTTGGGAATATTTGAGCCTTTTTCCTTGGTCCTACTAGCTTAGCTAAATAGTACTCCAGGGGGGAGTAAGAAAAAGTCGCTGCCATGTCTTTCTTGGAGGGCTTGATCCAGGCCAAGCCCCCCTTAAAACCCTTTTGTTGATGCTAAGACTAACTTAAGTATTTTTATCTCTCTTTTGAAGCCTAAAGTACACTTTCTCAAAGTAACTAGGGTTGTAACCCTAGCCCCCCCATGAAGTTCACCCCTACCACTCAACTGAGCGGAGGTACCTTCCTTCATGGAGGATATACCGAAGTAAAATAGGCATTTCATGCTTTAGGCCTTGGAGGTTAAGCCTAGTGGTCTCCCACCCCAAGACCCCTATACTCAACTGTTTCTACCACTTATTGTGGTTCTACTTTTTAACTGTTTCTGAATTCAGTTGCTTGGCCAAGTCATTTTCTGTGTTGGCCTGACATCTATGCTCCACATTCCTAACCAGCACCATTTCACCCAAAAGAGTGCACATGAAGTGCCTGATGCTATGTTGGAGGCCTGAGTCAGTCCAGTTTTCATATAAAATCTTTTGTATTATCCATTTGTGACTGAATCTTTGTGTTTTTACCTGCATTGTCTATCTGCAGCCCTTCTGTGTTACACTGGATTTCAAAACTATTCATCGATTCGATCCACATCCTGTTCTTGCTCTACTTGCTGCTTTGGTTTGGGTTTTCAACTTCAAAACCTGCAAGATTTCATCAAAATATCTAGGGCATTAATCAAGGACATCTTTCTTCAGGTGGATGGGAGAGTATGATATCAGCCAATGGCGGCTTGCCGGCACATAGATACACACCCGAAGTGACCCAAAGATGGCCACGGGGGCTCGAACCGGCTTCACCCCCCTTCTCAGAGCGTTGTATCCGCTCGGAAGTCAATAAAGAGGGGACGGGAGGACCTGGATGGGCTCCAACCCCCCCCCTCCCATGTCCCAAGGACACATGGAGGCCCCACATTCGGCGTAGGCGTCCCCCACGCCCCAAGGGAGGGGTGAGGACACTCATAATCGGTGCCCTCCGCCATATTCGGTCTCCTCTTGATCTACAACATGGACCAAGGGGATCAAAGATAGAGAAACATTGTCGGTCGACCTAAATACGGATACCACAATGAAATATATATGTGGAGACCAAGTGAAGGGGGTATATGGCCAATCAAGGCCCCAAAAATCCCCGGATGAACGCCCTCACCCGTCTCCCAAGCAGAAAAACAAACAAAAATGCCAAGGTCGATCCATCAAGGTGCTGCTGCAGCCACCAAATGGACCAACACGTCCTTGACATCCAAGGAAATATTCTTTTTCCTTAGATACTCCAGCCAGACCGTGGTATACCCCGGCACAAAACTGCTCGGAGGCTCCCACGAATCTCTGGAGGCGGCAAATCCCTTCCAACGCACTTTGTATAGCCCTCTCCCAGGTGTCCCCGGCTCCCGCTTTTTCCGCCAGGATCTTCTCCGCGGTGAAGTCGTCGTCCTCACCCTCGTCATCCGAGTCAAGATCTCCGGCTGTGAACTCGAAGGTGAAGGGACGTCCGCTGGGGTCTGGTTCTCGGGGACGAAGCTGGGTATTGTCGCGGTCCAGGATCTTGTTATCCCCCACACGAACCGCATACACATCCTGCCCGACCTTCCGCACGATTACCCCCGGCACATACCAAGACGCCTGCCGATGCCTGGACAGGACATCCTTGTGGTGCCGCTCCACCCATACGGTATCTCTGAGAGCATATTTCTGGACTTTCCCCTGCTTGACGTACTTGGGCCTCTTCTCATGCTCGTCCTGAAGTGCCCTGCACACCTTGGCCGCAGTGTCGTCCGCCTCCCCCATCATAGCACTCGCATCCAAGGCCACTTTGCCATGGTTCAACCACGAGAGAGTGCGTGACACTCGATCCCGTAGGAACAGGATACGATGGGCCGACAGTCCAGTGGGCCCCGGAAGGTCGTGGTACGCCTGGAGTACTCTCCACAGCGAATTATACCAATTCTGGCCCGGTTCCTCAATGTGCAGCTGGCCGAACCTTTCGAACATCTGCCGCCCGGCCACCTCAGCCCGGCCATTCGACCAGCTGTGGTACGCCACGGTTTTGGCGTGCCAAATCCCCATGTGCTTGCACATCGTCTTGCACTACGTCCACACAAATTGACTGCCCTGATCGCTGCAGATGACAGCTGGGACATCAAAAATTGTCAGCTAATGCCTGATCATGGCGTTGGCGACGGTCTTGGCCTGCAGACCCACTCCATGCTTGTCCTTCTTGTCCTTCCTCTTGACCTTCTTGCCGGGGACCGCCACGATATACCCGCTGTGCCTATCCACCGCCAGGATGACACAGTCGTAGGTCTCTCCTTCCACGGTGACCTCAGGCATGGCGAATACATCCATGGCCACGGACCGCATAGGGGCCTCCGGTATAGCGGTATACACCGGTTTGCCAGCCGTGGAGTGGTTGGGGCTCTTCGTGGCCCGACACACGGCGCAGTCGCTGCAGTACTTGTCCAGGATGGCGTAGTACCCCGGTGGGAACTTGAAGCGCCACTCCAGGTCCTGCTGCATCTTGTCCCGACCAGGATGCATGAGCTGGGCATTATGCCAGTGGTCAATGAGCTCCTCCATTCGGTTCTCAGGGACCAATAGCTTGTCCTTGAGGAATAATTTATCTACATCCTCGGTCAAGCCCTCAAGCCATTCGTCGTCCGACGGGGCGCTCACGGCATTCCAGTACCTGCTCCAGTGTTCGGATGCCCCATAGTCATCCGACCAGTCTTCTGTGAGCACCGACCTGACTAGCTCTACAGGGGCCACCATCCATTGTTCGAGGGTTTCCTCTCGAATAGCTTGGACTCGGGCGCCCCGGAACTTGGCCAGGTCTGTACGGTTTGCCATCACCACAAAGCACTTGACCCCTCTTGCTCCATGGCCTTCTCCGTTTCGATGATTCGCTTGGCCTCCTTGGTCTCCTCGGCGTCCCCATGGCTGGATATGTCCATCCATGCCTTGCCCGCGGGGTAGGCCCATCGACTGAGGCAATCTGCCACAGTGTTGTCCTTCCCCGGAACATATATGAAGCTGAGGTCGAACTTGGCGAACGTCTCATGCCATCGGGCCCTCCTTGCCGCCGGTCCCGAGGGGGTGTCGACGTGCTCCTTGTGCCAGCTCTGTAAGGACTGATGGTCCGTACAAACCACCACCGGTTGCAATCCGATGTGGCCAGACCACTTCCTGAGCGCACAAACAATGGCGTACGTCTCCTTCTCCCTCGCAGTCCAGGTTCAATGTTGGCCCTCGGCCAGGATCCGGCTCCAAAACGCCACGGGTACGTGCAACCCGTCGTCCCGGATCTGCTCGAGGACTGCCCCTACAGCATAGTCCGAGGCGTCCGTCTGTAGCACGAATCCCTTGTCCGGGTCAACCAGGAAAAGCTTCAGCTGCCCCAGGAGTAGCTCCCTCAGGCGGCTGAACGAATCTTGGGCCTCAGGGGTCCAGGCAAGCTTCTTCTTGCTCCCCTTCCGGCCATCAAACTTGCCCACCTGCAGCATATTGTGCAGCGGCCCCAATAGTTCCGCATACATCCGGACATAGCCCGAATAGTAAATGCAGAACCCCATGAAGGATCAGAGTTCGCTGATGGTCTGGGGCTTCTCCCAGTGGTGCAGGGACGCCAGCTTCCCAGGCATGGGACGGCGTTGCCCGTGACAAACCACGTGACCCGCGAACTCCACTTCCTTCACGAAGAGTGAGGCTTTGGTGGGCTTGCACACCATGTTGTGCTTGTCCAGCTCGCTGAGCACTTGGCGCAGATCCTTCTCATGCTCTTCCATGAGCACGTCCCCAGTCATCTTCTCCGTGCCGGACCCGATGATGATGTCATCCACAAAGGGGTCGGCACAGTCCCGGACAGGACCGAGTAGGTCCTCCATCATGCGCTGGAAAGCGGCGTTGCCATTCTTGGCGCCCATAGGCACCACTTTCCACTGCATGGGCCCCAGCGGCGTCGACATCGCTGTGCAGGGCCTGGAGTCGGGGTGTAGCGGCATCTGGTGATAGCCGTGTTTCAGGTCTAACACCGTGAAGATCCGCTTTTTCTGTTGTCTTTGGAGGATGGTGTCGATCAGAGGAAGCGAGTACGAGTCGTGCTCGGTTTGCTCGTTCAAACCTCTGTAATCAACCACCAACCTCCACTCGCCCTTCTCCTTCTTGGGCACGATAAAGGCTGGGCTGGCCCACTCACTGTCGGAGGGTTCGATCCAGCCCCGCTCAATAAACTCTGCCAACAACTTCCTCATGGCCTCGGCCCGATCGCCCTGAAGTTGGTACTCCCGATGACGATAGATCTTGTGGTTCGGCTTCAGCTTGATCCTCGCTGTGCCAAACCTCCCACGATCTGGAGGGTTCTTGCTGGCGACGCCACTGAATAGCCGCGGATAGGCATTTATCAGCCTCTCCTTCAGCTCGGCAACCTTCGGGTTCTCCTGGGCCTCTTCAGCCGCTTGCTTCGGTATCGATACAACCGACCGCAATGCGGTATAGGCCTCTTCCGGGTCCGAGTCCGACTTCTTCTCTTCCGATATGCCGTCTTCATCGTCGTGGGGTGCACTTCCCACCGATAATCTTCGGAAATTTGCGGCATCAGCCGGGTTCTTGTCGCTACCGGCTGCCATTCTTGGAAAATCCCACGTCGGCGGCTCCGACACAACCGGACCATCATATTGGTCCGCGATGTGATCCATGACCCTTGCCACGAACTCATCCTTCTCGTACTTGCCGGTGACCAACATCTTGTCATCCCACCAATGCGGAGATGTGCCCATGTCTCGCCTCTTCTTGGCTGCCACACGGTCGTGCATCCCCATCCGCATGTAGTCGACGACCTGGTCGATCTCGGCGTGGGACAGGACGTCCATGCCTTCCATTGGCTGATACGTCCCTTCCTTGGGCTCAAACATGACCCGCATGGGCACCGCCTCAACCCTACGGATGAATGCTTCATCACCCGTGGGCTGGGCCTGCGCCCCATCCACCAGGACAGCCTTGGTACCCCACGCTTGACCCGGGGAGGGCTTTGATAAACCCTTGGCGTCGATGAACAACTCCTCCTTTGGTCCGAATGACATCTCGTTCAGGGTGATGGAATCCAGCGTCGACTTGAGACCTTCCAGCGGACATGGGGTGGATCCTATGCCGGTTATGACCAGGATCCCCTTCGCCCTATCCGCGACGATCTTCTCCACCGTACGTCTGGTATTTTGTGATGCCGTGCTCCTCCAGAGGGACGGAGGAAACCGAGACCTAGGCCCGGGGAGGTGGGCAGCCCCAGAGGACCATGAGAGGGTCCTCAGGTCAGTGATCCAGGCGGCGTGGCCCGACAGGGAGCCGACGTGGCCGGCCTTCCTGGAAGGGGGGGCGGTGCTCCGCATCACGGATGCGGACGCCAACAACTGGCTCCCCCGGGCCTTGCGCAGCGCCCTCGCCCACTGGCGCTACCGCCGGCGCAACCCGCCGCCGCCGCCACAGCCCCAGCCCCCACACAAGCGGCGGCGCAGGTGACGGCCCAGACGGCGGACGCGAGAAAGGGGGGGGGGGAGCTGGGACCCCCGACCCACGCCCCCCCCACGGTATGGCGTGACGAAGGAGCGCGCGCCACCTCCCGCGGGAGGGAGGGCGGAGACAACGAGCGCGGGGGGGAACCTGCTGCCCCGCAGCCCGCTAACCGCTGACCGCTAACCCTCACGGCCGCCCCCGGCCGGCCAGCGCCGCGCGACGACGGCAGGGGGGATGAGGGGCCCCAACGAAGGCCTGCACGAGGGTCCGGCTCTAGGTAGAGGGGGGCGGGGGAAGGGTGCGACCCTCCAGCCAATGGCTGGCCCCCGGGGCCGGGGGCGCCATGCCGCCCCCCCCCCAGGCCGTCAGGAGGCGGCGCCGGGGAACCAGAGCCCCCCCCCCACTCCCCCCCCCCCCTCCCACTCAGGCCCAAGAGCGGACGGAGGCAGACCGAAGAAACAGCGGCCCCGCACCCCCCCCGAAGAGCCCGCTGCACCCGGGGTGCGGGGGCACCAGGGCCGAGGCAGGCGCCCGCACACCCTGCCCGCTGCCGGCCGACGGCGCACCGGCGGCGCCCAGGACGGCGCAAACAGAGCGGCCCTATCAGAGGCCGGCCCGGGGAAGACGGGGGCGCGAACCAGGGCGGGGGGGTTCCCCCCCCCTCCCCCCCCCCCCCCCCCGCCGCACTGGCCCGTTTGCGGCCGACCGGACCGCGCCCAACGCCCGCGGCCGCTCGGCAACCCCCACGGCACGAGTATACCCCGGGGGGGGCACGCCGGAGACAACGGATGGCAGGCCGACGCCCGACGGGGCGGGGGGGCGGGGGGGCGGCCCCCCCAACCCCCCCCCCCCGCCCCCCCCCCCCAGCTTGGGAGCCACAGGAGCGGCCCTCTGCCGCCCCGGAGCCGAGGGGACGCCCCCCCCCCCCCAGAAGGGACCGCGACGTCGGGGGGGGATGCGGCTTGACCTGCACAGCGCGCGCCCGAGCGCCCCCAGCCGCCTGCTCCCGCGGGGGTCGCGGCCGCAGGGCGCGCCCACACCAGCATGCCGGAGCAACGCGCGCACCAAGCTTGGGGCCGGCGCACAGCGGCGCACCAGAACACTATGGAGACCGCACCCTACATGACCCACCCCTGACCACAGCCCACTCAGGGAGGGCAGAGGGGGGGTTCAGGTCTGCAGGGGCCCCCGGGGGAGCGGTCCAGGGGCCGCCCCTCAGCCCCCCCACCCCGGGGCGGCACCGCGACCCCGACCGCACGCGCACGCCGGAAGGGAGTGCGCCGACGACACGAGGGGGGCCAGGATTGAGTACCGCAGGCCGCCACCCAGAAGGGGAGCAGGGAGGCCGCGGCGCGACCCCCCCCCACCCCCCACCCCCCCCACCGGCCCGCAAGCCGCGGGGGCCCCGGCCCCCACCCCCCGAGGCAGGGGGGATGGTCCCCCCCCCGCCCGAGAGAGGAGCCGGAGCGCGACCCGCCCCCCCCGCCCCAGCCGCTGGCTCCCACAGGGGCCGCGGAGAACAAGCGAGCCCGCGCCAATGCGCCAGGATGCCGCACAGATCGCGCCCAGTGAAGGCGGGCGAGCACGAACCGGAGTGGTATGGGGGGCCACGCCCCCCATGGACAGCACGACGCCAGTGACACCCGCTTTGTTGCCTGCCCAGGGAAGGCAGAGGGACGGAACGAGGCAGAGCGACCCCCCGCCCTACAGGCCCCCCCCGGCCGCACAAATCGGGGGTACGGCGCACGGGCCCCCCTCCCCCCCCCCCCCCCCAGCCCGCCCCCCGGCACACGAACGCCACGGACCCGCCCCGCGGCACGCAGTGCCCACAGGGCGTGCAGGCCGAGGGGACAGAGAAGGGCCCCCACACCTGCACGCCCGCGCCCACAACACGTGGATAGCGGACCCCAACAGCCCGCCCAGTGGGCGGGCAGTCAGGGGAGGGGGGGCGCCTGACCCCAGACGCCCCTCGCAACAGTAGAAGGCACCCCCCCCGGGGACGCCCTACCGCCACCCCCACAACCCCAAGCAAAGTAGGAGGGAACCGGGACCGGACCGCCCCCCCCCAAGCACGCCAGACGGAGCAAGAGCCGGGGAAGGACACGCGGAGGGGCACGGACCACGTGGAACGGCCCTACCAGCGCCGAGAGCCGGGACCGCGCGAGGTGCGCACGCCTCACCACCCAGGAGGGGGGGGGAGCGGACGCCGCGGGAGCGCACACACACGCACAGGGAACGTGGGGACTACCAGAAGGGCAACCGGACCGAGCGCGCGGAACGCACAGACCGCGTGGAATGGCGTACCAGCAAGCGAGGGTAAGGGACACCCGGACAGGACGGCCCGCCACACGCAGATCGGAACACGCGGGGTGGGAAGGGGGAAACGAGAGAGACACAAGACCAGGTACCGGCCCGAACCCCCCGAACCGGCCGCGAGCGCCGCGCACACACAGACGGGACACTGCACCCGCCAAGGCAGTAGTGGCACACAGCGCCACGCACCAGCCCGAAGGCTAGGCAGCCTCCGCGCCAGCCCAAGGGGGTCCCACTAGCGACAAGCCAGTAGCACGACCACGCATTAGGGGGGCGACGCAGTGGGTAAGCGCCCGCAGCCACGGCTGCGAATTGATGCACTGACCGGGGAATGGCGAAACGGGGAAGCCTTGGAAGGATGGGGCTCCGAGCCCTGAGAACCCGGGGGACTCCACCACCAGGCAGGAGGTGCGTCTTGGAGGGCCCCCCACTGGGACCCGGTGGGGAGGATATCACCTGGCCCGACCAGGTGGCCCCCCGGGGCCGAAAGGCGTCTAGTACCCGCAAAATCAAACCTCAAGACTCAAACCTATCCGCGACGATCTTCTCCACCGTACGTCTGGTATTTTCCAGGGAGCCATGCCAATACAAGGGCCCGCACTCCTTCAAACCCCAATACCTGTGCCAGGCTGAGTCTCCTCAATGCCAATGCCTCCTACACTTCCTCAAACGTGGGGCATCCCGGGACCCGAAGACGTCCGTCTCGGGCGCTTCGGCTCCCAGCGTCTGAATCATCCTGGCATACACCTGCGGCGCCATTCCATACTCCGTGAGCTGAATTCTGCGGTCTCCTCTGGACTTGGCACCCACAGCTTGCACCGCTTGGACGATCCGATCCTCTTCCTCAGCATTGCATTGGGATGATCCGCATGCATAGTCCGTGGACAGCCATGTAAGGCATTCATTATCCTCCCGGACCAGCGTTGCACGATGGGGAAGGGCTCCGATGGCGTTTCCCACCATGCAGTCATACCCCATGATCATATCCCAATCTGTAGTGTCGGCCACATAGAAGTTCCCGGATAGAGTGCCTCTCTTCGCCAAGTCAGGGCGCTTTAAGCGCTCATGCTCCCGGGATTCCATACTGATAGTGGCCTCATGGGTGCCACCACCCATAATCTCTCCATTGGCCACCTTCAGGCGTACCGGTCTACGGCTGGGCTGCAGGGATTCCTCCTTGAACAACCCTCTCCGGACCAGGCTCACCAGCGCACCCGTATCCACCAAAACATTCACCACCAACTCCTCTTGTCCGCACCGTACACGCACCTTCAAGTGCAACTGCCGCTCGTCACCCTGCGGTGTATGGACGACTCTCACGGCATGCAACTCTAGCACATCCGGGTGCATCAGGACTTCGAGGGTATGGTCACGGATGGTGTAGATCCTGGGCTGGTCCTGCCCGTCCACGGGGCTCTCCGTGGTAGCTCCTTCTTTCTTGCCACGTCCCTTGCCCACATACACTTCCCTTGGCAGGGCGCTCCAGGGGATGGGAGTGGCAAAACTCAGTGGTTTTGGCTCTTCCGGAGCCTTCTTCGGCACCCGATGTGCCTTCGCTTTCTCTAGGATTCCACTGATTTTCAGAGGAAAGACCTCCGAGGTCCCACTCCCGTGGGGGCTCCTCTAGACGTGGCCTGCCGCAGCTCCCTCCTGCTGCGATCCGCTCAGACTTTGTCCACCACGTTGCTGGGCTTTGAGTTCCTCCAACGTCCTCAACATGTCCTCAGCAACCTCCTCGATCGACCTCACGCGTTGGTCTGGGCCGGGTGCTCCACCATAGCCTTTTCCTCCGCCTTTCCCTTGGCCCTTTCCTTGGCCTTTTACACCGTCTCCGCCCTTTGCCTTCCAATTGGCAATTCGTTGCTCCTTGGGCTTCTTGTCGGGATGGGCGGCGAAGTAGGTCTTCTTGTCATCCTCATATACCTTGCAATGCCGGTGGTCATGTGCATGGTTGTTCCCCTTGCCGTAGCAGACCCAGCAACCGGTGTGCTGTGATCTGTACTCGCGGAATGAGAGCGGCGGTATCCCGATCCTCCGCGTTTCCTTGCTGTTCCTGGTCCTTGGGTCCAGGCGGTTCCACCTGAACGTGTCCTGCTCATTCTCCTTCATATTGTGCGCTACAAACGCGAAGAAGTGGGTTTCTTCATGATCCTCTCGGGTGGTCGCGGTCCAGAGATCTTGGCTGCTTCCACTCCCTTCCTCCGCGGTGCCGACCGTGTCCCCCTTGACCTCTCGGTGTTGGCGATCTTCCCGATGCCCTCAATGTCCTTGGTGCTGTCGATCCTGCATGTGGGCCTCGTTCTTGGTGTTGAGCTTCAGCTCCACCGTGATGTACTTCACGATCTCGTCCAGGCTCATGCGGGCGAAGATGACCTGCATCCTCAGCGGCTCTCCGCGCCTCCACTCCGCGTTGTTGAGGCGCATCAGCCTTTGCCCCATGGTGTCGCCGAATACTGATCAATACCTCCACGTAGACGGCGTTCTTCGACCCCAACATTCGGCTGGGCTCGCCGAGGTTTTGCCGGAAAAACTCCATTATTCCGGCGTGGGTGTCCTCCAACGCCATGATCCGTATGGCCACGCGCTTCTTTGCTCTCTTCTTCTCCTCATCCTCCACCCTTCTCTTCCAGTGGCCGTGGAGGACGTTCTTCAGCAGGTGTCGGATCTCACTGGACTCATTCCAGTCCTCCACCAGCTTGAGGCTTCTTTGGTACTTGCGGATGTACCGATTCCATTCCCGGACCCGCAGCTCCCCGCGCTCCAGCGGCAGCGGAATGGACCACAAATCCTCCAACTTCTGGTTGGGGGCGTCCACTCGCTCCTCGTCCTCCAGCCACTGGAGGCAGGCCTGCTCCGTCTGGATCAATCCCTCGCGGATCTGATCCCTGAGCTCCTCCTTCAGGTCCTGCGCCAGCCTGTGTGGGAATGTCCGACATACCCAGTTGTCCCTTGGTGCTCCCTTCATCTCGCCGACGACCTCCTCGGCGAATTCCTCCCAATCCAGGATGAAGTCATCCAGGTTGGAGGGGTTGCCATCGTAGTAGGGGATTTTGATTCCCCTGAGGTCGTCAATCTTGATGGCGTCTCCGACGTCCGCAGCCACCACTCCACCGAGACGGATACCACCTGTGGCCGGGGGTGTGAGTACACTCCTCGTACATCCCTCTCCTCCATGGAGTGCGGTCCAATTGGGCCTGAACCCATGGGGTTTGGGATGCGGGTAGGACTTGCTCCACCGGCTGTCCATATCCCCGTAGTGGGGTCCTTCACCCACAGGTTTCCGCCTGGATGACCTCGACCATGTCCGTCGGCCCTTCCCATGGTTCGCCCCTGCATGGTATGGATCTCCTCTTCCGCATAAACTGCATGGGCAGTCGTAGTGGTCGGTGGATCCTGGGCGGCATGGGACATCTGTACCGTCAGGCTCCTCTGACCCGTGGTTGCGTGCTCTTCCTGCATGGACCCAGCCGGTGCCGTATGCTCCCCGAGCATTATGGATTCGCCGAACATGGGAACAAATGGCAGCGCACCCGGGTCAACACGCGGAGGCGCGTAAGGTGCCTCTGCAGGGCTGCCCATGGGTTTCTCCATGGTGCTCCTGAGGGTCTTAACCTGCTCCACCAGCTCTGCCGTTGCCGGCCTTGCCGGGAGCTCCGGACCCGAGGCGAGGGGTTGTAACTCCCCTAGCCTTTTCAGGCGTCCCGACATGTCCTCCACCAGGTGGAGGAGGCTGTCCACCACTCGCTGCTGCTTCTGCAGGGCCATCTCCAGCTTCTCCCGGTACCGGTCCTGGTCCGCTCGCAGCTCCGCCATGTCCCTCTCCGCTTCCGACTGGTCATCCAGGATTCCCGCGATGTCCTCCTCTAGGCCGTCCTTCTGGTTGTCCAGGCGGTCGAGGTGCTGCACGATGGCGTCCATCCCCATCTTTGGGTACTTGCCGATGAGGAAGGATACGTGCTCACAGTGGCACTCAGCGTGCTTTCTGCCTGATCCGGTGCATCCCACGGTTCCCGGCGCCTCGGACTCCTCCGCCATGGGTGTGTCGCCCATGTTATCCCGCGTTGGCTCCGTGTGCCGGGCCACAGGCGCCGTTCTGGCTCTGGTAGGCCTCCCCAACGCCTCGGCGTCATGCTCCAGGCTGGGGTTGGGGGCCGTGTGCGCCCTTGTGGGCGGTATGGCCATCTCCTCCGACTCCGAAGGGAAAGCGGTCCAATAGCCATCGGAATGCCCCTCGGAATCTGCAGCTCACCACAGCCTGACCGGGCTGGGATCCGTCTCCATTGCTCTGGCTTCCCCCGCGGGTTTTGGGAACCCGCGCTTCCGGTAACGCCGGGCTCTGCCGTTGCTGCCAGTCTCCTCCAACTCCTTCGCAGCGTAGCGGAGATTGCAAGCCTTGCGGCATTGCCTTTCGCACATGGAGGCCAGGTCCTCCATGTCTAGCCCATGTCCTGCAAGGGCTTTCCGTTCTGAGCATCTTTGCTCTTCTCGGGCTTCCAAGTCCGGCGTCGACTCCGCGGACTCAACGATCTGCACCCGGGGCGTCCTTGGGCAGGGCTCATGAGGGCCCAAGTCCCCGGTGCGGCGGTAGGGGGCAGGTACTCCTCTGCTACCATAAAGGAGGTCTCTAGCAGGACCAGCCCCTGCTGTACCCCTTCCACCATTTCCTGTCACTCCTATGGTCTTGCTTCTCACCAGGTTCTGCATGATCTTGCCCTATCCTGCACAATTTCCCACAAAAAATAGTAAAATATGGCCCCTTCACACCAATCCTGATCCCTTGCAATAACCAACTCGCAAGTACAATAGCTCAAATCCAAATCCACACTGAGGGCTTTTAAGGGTGTTTGAGCTCCCGCGTTGACACTCAACAACTCCTTTTAACACGCCGGTCGTCTCACGGTGCACATGGAGACACGAGCGTTGGGCGTGTACATGGAATTGCACCAATAGAATAATGGAAAAAGAAGCCCTGAAATTGGCATATGAACACAAATCAGGCAAAGTTGGGGAAAGATGGAAACATACACAATCACAGCCATAGACCCCTCATTCCCTGGACTCAGGACCTTCCCTTGACTCGTCAACATGATGCCCTGAACCAAGTCAAACAAGATGGCTAAATGCCATGTGTCAAAAGTCACTACACAAACCCCAAAAATGTGTTCCCTCCCAAGCCTCTAAATCCTAGCCCAATAGGGGAGGTGGCGTGTCATGGCCTGGGGTGGCACTCAGGACCATGCCCTACCCTGACATAACCTTGGTTGGACTTGGAGTCGATTGGGCTTGGAGAATTGCCCCATGAAGAAGACCTCACAACATAGCAAAATTAGGCAAATCACACCATAATGCCCAAAATTCAATTATATACTCAAAAATGCATACGGCAAATATCCAAATGCTCCATGCACGTGTCAAACCGGAAAGTAATATACAAGGGTGATAAAGACCAAAGGTCCATGCCCAAGAATCTCCTAACATTGGCTACCAAACCCCTCCAGATATACACATGCCATGCTTCACACGTCAACTCACGAATTTGAGACCTAATTTTGTGAGGCCTCGTGTGCCACGCCAAAGTGACCACGTGATCCGGCATATGGTGAGGTACAGCACCGAAGCATATGCCAACATATAAGCAACATACCATAGTTCACGGATCTCTAGGCACTTTACTGTTAGCTGACCAGTTGAGCACATAAAATACAAAAATGAGCATAAAATGAGGTCAAAAACATGCAGATGTTGCTAAATTGAAAAAACTCACAATAGTATATAACTTCGCTCACTCATGGTATCAACATATGGTTTAACACACAATTGCTTGGGACCATTCGCAAACAATCCCCCTACTTGGATCCCCACATGGACGCATAGGGACACCTTCAAACCTCCTCACGATACGCACCATGAAAATGGAAAAATTGATAGTGGCGCTTGTGGGTCGCTCTGTAAGCCCTCCCACATGCACGGTATGTGTGGTAGACTTAGTCTAGCGCTATGGAGCATACCATTAGGACATGGGCAAAGCCCTTGCCACGTATGACTCGACATATCTTCCTACAAACGGAGATATATAACATGGGCGTGAGCATAGCGAAGCACATACCATCCATATAACACATACCCTTAAAAGTGGGTCCCACCATGGTATGCCATGCCCCTCCATGGACATAACTTCACGTTAAAAATACGTAGGAACCCAAAAAAAGTTTCTATGCAACACCAACACTCATGCGGTACACTCGAAAGTTGCATTAAAATATTCGGTTGCATGGTCCAAGAGTTATATATCACTTTCTACCCCCTTGACCATTATCCCTTGGTACACCGGGCATATGTACACATCAAAGGCGTTTGACGCTTCCTAAATTCAGTTGAGCCCAAGGCGATTGCAGCCCATATCTCAAAATTGTAACTCCTCTCAGTGAGCCGGAGATATGATTCTTCAAAGTGGCCTCACGAATCAATTTTGTTTCGCCTATATCTCCAAGAAAAATGAAGGAGACAACAAAAGGAAGGTTGATTCGTGATCGGGGAAAAATGTAGGACCACTCGAAATGCATCATATCAAGTGCGGCGACCTCGAAGTCGAAAATCCGATTCTGAATGTCTGAAAAAATCAGATTAATTTTGCGAGTGTATAACATGAAAATTGCGGAAGCAACGAACCCTTTACTGATGAAATCTGACCCTTCATCGGGGTTTCCGCTAAAATATCTGGAAATAACAGTTAACCAATCAGTTACCGCAAAATCGCGAGCCAACTGACAGTCGCCGATACATTGACAATCAGAACGGATAGCTGAAAAATTTCGGAAACATTATGATAAAAAAACCCTGTTGATTCCTGATATTCTGATATATAAATCTCAGCCGGCGGCGCCTCGGTATTGACTATGGCCACTCATAGCTGGAATGGCCAAGCCTATCACACTATCACATCAGGTTAGGTCAGGCGGATGGGAGAGTATGATGAGAGCCAGTGGCGGCTTGCCGGCACATAGATACACACCCCAAGTGACCCAAAGACGGCCACGGGGGTCCGAACCGGCTTCAGGGGTGTGTGTGTGTTCGTGTGCCCGCTCCGCTTGTACCCCGCCACTCCTGGCTGGGGTGTGCGGCGTGGGTGTGTGTGTTTGGGCTCGGGCTTCGGCTGCGCCCCGCCACTCCTGGCTGGGCTGTTGGGGTGTGTGTGTGTTCGTGTGCCCGCTCCGCTTGTACCCCGCCACTCCTGGCTGGGGTATGCGCCGTGGGTGTGTTTGCTTTGGCTTGGTTTTTGGCTGCGCCCCGCCACTCCTGGCTGGGGTGTTGGGGTGTGTGCGTGCTCGGGCACCCGCTCCGCTTGTACCCTGCCACTCCTGGCTGGGGTGTGTGGTGTGGGTGTGTGTGCTTGGGCTCGGGTTTCGGCTGCGCCCCGCCACTCCTGGCTGGGGTGTTGGGGTGTGTGTGTGTTCGTGTGCGCGCTCCGCTTGTACCTCTAGTCCTCGCTGGGGTGTGCAGCGTGGGTGTGTGTTTGCGCTCGGGTTTCAGCTGCGCCCCGCCACTCCTGGCTGGGGTGTTGGGGTGTGTGTGTGTTTGTGTGCCCACTCCGTCTGTTGCCCGCCACTCCTGGCTGGGGTGTGTGGTGTGTGTGTGTGTGTTCAGGCTCGGGTTTCCGCTGCGCCCAGCCACTCCTCGCTGGGGTGTTGGGGTCTGTGTGTGTTCTTGTGCCCGCTCCGCTTGTACCCCGCCACTCCTGGCTCGGGTGGGCGGTGTGGGTGTGTGTGCTTGGGCTCGGCTTTCGGCTGCGCCCCGCCAGTCCTGGCTTGGGTGTTGGGGTGTGTGCGTGTTCGTGTGCGCGCTCCGCTTGTAACCCGCCACTCCTCGCTGGGGTGTGTGGTGTGGGTTTGTGTGCTTGGGCTCGGGTTTCGGCTGCGCCCCGCCACTCCTGGCTGGGGTGTTGGGGTTGGTGTGTGTTTGTGTGCGCGCTCCGCTTGTACCCCGCCACTCCTGGCTGGGGTGTGCGGCGTGGGTGTGTGGGTTGGGTGTTGCCTAGCACCTGTTCCTGTGCCGTGGTTCGTTGCGTGTTGTGCGCGCTGCCCCGGTTTGCGGCACGTGGTTGCCGTTGTCGCTTGGCACCTGTCCGTGTGTTGTGGTATTGGCCGGCGGCGTGCCTCTCTGGCGTGCCTTGTGGCCCCGCGTTTGTGCGCCGCGCCTCGTCCGGTCCGGTCGCCCTCGGTGCTCCGGTTGGCTTTCCCGATGCCGTGGTGCCTTTCCCCATCCCAGGGCTTGGGCCCCCGGATTTACTGGGCGGATGCGCGGGGCACGTGGAGGCCGGCCGAGAACCGGGCTCTTTGTGCCTGCCGCTGGCCCCTGCCGAGGCAGGGGCTCTGGGCTCGCTCTGCGTCGTACCCGTTTGGGGCCCCGCGATGGGGTTGTCCCTGGCGGGTCCCTCCGGCGTCGATCTCGGGCTGCGTGCGCTGCGGTGGTTGGCGTGTGTGGACCCGGTCACTGACGCGTCCGGTTTCCCGTACCGCCCGTCTTTCGACTGGGGACTCGGCCGGGGTACCGGGGCTGTTTCGTGTGGACGCCGACACCTCCCCTTGCGAGTTGGAGGACGCCACTCCCGGGTCCCGCGCGTGTGTGCGTGCGCGTGCTTTGCTTGGCCGAGTCGGGCAGGCCGGCCTCCCTTGCGCGTCCTGGTGCGCCTCACCTTTTCCTGTGGCCGCTTTGTCCTTGTTCTTTGTTCGGCCTCCTCCGGGCTTGGGTCGCCCTGTTTGCTGTGTGTTTTTTTTTTCCTCTTCCCTTTGTTTGCCGCCGTTGTCTCCGGCGTTCCGTGTTTTCCGGCCCGGGGTGCCTTGGGCCTTGGCGTCTTGTTCGCCCCCCCCCTTTTTTTTTCCCGCCCGCCCCCCCCCCTTTTTTTTTTTTGCTCCTTGGTGTTTTGTTCCCTGCGTTTTTTTTTTTTTTGCTCTGTTTGTTGTTTTGTTTTGTTTCTTTTTTTCGGTTTTTTTTTTTGCCGGTTGTGCGGTGCGGTGTCGGTTTGTCCGTTTCCGGCTGTGGGTTGTGCT
This sequence comes from Eutreptiella sp. 'Long Island Sound 2002', assembly GCA_964036045.1. Lineage (NCBI taxonomy): Eukaryota > Euglenozoa > Euglenophyceae > Eutreptiales > Eutreptiaceae > Eutreptiella > Eutreptiella sp. 'Long Island Sound 2002'. The sequence continues at coordinate 20,319,248 of OZ038383.1, forward strand.
GGTGTGTGGTGCTGTTGGCGCTGCGGTCTGTGGTGCGTTGTGTGTTTTGCCTGGTGCTGTGTGGCGTACTTGTGCTTGGCTGGGTTTTCGTGCCTTGCTGTCCGGCGCGGTGTTGCGCTTGGTCCTGTTGGGCTGTTTTTGTTGTGTTCTGCTGCCGCGTGCTGCTGTGTTCTCTGCTGTTTTTTTTTTTGCGTTGTTCGGTGCCTTTCCGTGGTGGTCCTTCCTGTTTTGGTCTGTGTGGTGCTCGGCCGTGGTGTGTCTTGCTGTTTGGCGTGGCCCTGTCGCGTTGCGTTCTTGTGCTGGCTTCCCTTGCGCTGTGCCGTTTGGTGCTCTGCCGTGCCGTGGTGCGTCTCTTGGTTCCCTGCTGTGTTGTTTGTTTCGTTGCGGTGCTTGGGTTGCGTCTTGCCTCGTCCGCTGCCGTGGCGTGTTGTTGTGCTCTGTCTGTCCTTGGGCGCGGTGCTGTGTCGTCCTGCCGTGCTGCCTGTGGTCCGTGTGCTGTCGTTCCTTGTGCCGTGTTTCCGGGTGCCTCCCTTTTCGCGGCGCCTCTTGTGTGGTGCTGTGTTGGTGTGCCTGTGTCGTTGCTCTCTGTGCGGTGCTCTCTCGCCCCTCTGGCGCTGGCTGGTGTTGTGTGTTGTTGCCTGTTGTGTTCGGGTGTGTGCTGTTGGGCTTGGCTGTCCTCTGTTGTCTCCTGGTGGCTCTTGCTGTCCTGTTTCGGTGGTGCTGTCCCTGTCTGGCCGTGTGGCTCGCCACCCTGTGGTTTGGTGTGGTGTGTCTGGGTGCTCCGCTCCGCTGTGTTGTGTTCTGTGGTGCTGTGCTGTCGCGTGGTGGTGTGCTGTCGTGCCCTGCTGTCTGTTTGCGTCGTTGCCTGTGCCTGTTGTTTGTTTCCTGGCGCTGCGCTTTCTGCTGTGTGTGTCCTGGTGTGCTTCCCTGTGGTTGGTCGGCCTGTTGTGGCGCCCTGCTCCCCTGTGTTGTGTCCTGTGGTGCTGTGCTGTCGTGTGGTGCTGCTCCGTTGTGTTCTGGTGTCTTTTTGTGGTGCTGTGTGTGCTTGCCGTCGCTTTTGGTGTCGTGTTTCGGTGGTGCTGTCCCTGTCTGGCCGTGTGGCTCGCCGCCCTGTGGTTTGGTGTGGTGTGTCTGGGTGCTCCTCTCCGCTGTGTTGTGTTCTGTGGTGCTGTGCTGTCGCGTGGTGGTGTGCTGTCGTGCCCTGCTGTCTGTTTGCGTCGTTGCCTGTGCCTGTTGTTTGTTTCCTGGCGCTGCGCTTTCTGCTGTGTGTGTCCTGGTGTGCTTCCCTGTGGTTGGTCGGCCTGTTGTGGCGCCCTGCTCCCCTGTGTTGTGTCCTGTGGTGCTCTGCTGTCGTGTGGTGCTGCTCCGTTGTCTTCTGGTGTCTTTTTGTGGTGCTGTGTGTGCTTGCCGTCGCTTTTGGTGTCGTGTTTCGGTGGTGCTGTCCCTGTCTGGCCGTGTGGCTCGCCGCCCTGTGGTTTGGTGTGGTGTGTCTGGGTGCTCCTCTCCGCTTTGTTGTGTTCTGTGGTGCTGTGCTGTCCCGTGGTGGTGTGCTGTCGTGCCCTGCTGTCTGTTTGCGTCGTTGCCTGTGCCTGTTGTTTGTTTCCTGGCGCTGCGCTTTCTGCTGTGTGTGTCCTGGTGTGCTTTTCTGTGGTTGGTCGGCCTGTTCTGGCGCCCTGGTCCCCTGTGTTGTGTCCTGTGGTGCTGTGCTGTCGTGTGGTGCTGCGCTGTCGTGTTCTGGTGTCGGTTTGCGGTGCTGTGTGTGGTTGCCGTCGCTTTTCTCCTTTAAAACCTCTGCAAAACCCGTTAAAATGTTTTTTTGAAATAAAATAAAATTATACACTACCCAACACACCCGCGAGCGACAAGACCATTGTACTTTGCGCTGACTTACGTGTCACCCGTCGTTGGCGGCGTTGGCGGCGATGCTCTGGTGTTTGTGGGCTCGTACTTGAGTGTGTCGTTGTCAAAGTTGTCGGCCTTCATTGCTAGGGGCTTACCGCTTTCCCCCAGGGCTGCCGCCTGAGCTGCAGGGCAAGGGGGGTGATGGGTACAAGGGTGGGGAGGGAGGTACATGGAGAAGAAAGAGAAGAAGGCGACAGGGTGGGACGCGAGGGGTCGTGGCGAGCTACAAAAATGTTTCGAGTTTTACGCGCTGCTCGCGACGCGTTTTTCTTTGCGCCTATGCCGAGTTAGACTACGAGAGGGACGGCGTTATGCTCCTACGACGGCTACGGTGCTTACGGCTTTAAGTATTCACCCATTTAAGGTCAAAACTTTTTCCGTCGCGTTTTTACGCGTTTCGCAACGCGCTTTTTGGCCTAAGCCTTTTTTATGCTAATTAGCCCTATAGATTTTGATGAAATCCTGCAGGTTTTTGATGGTGAAATCCCAAAACCAAAGGAGCAAGTAGAGCAAGAACAGGATGTGGATGGAATCAATGAATAGTTTGAAATCCAGTGTAACACAGAAGGGCTGCAGATAGACAAAGCAGGTATAAATACAAAGATTCAATCACAAATGGATAGAACAAAAGATTTTATGTGAAAGCTGGCCTGACTCTAGCCTCCAAGTTAGCATCAAGCACTTCATGTGCACTCTTTTGGATGAAATGGAGCTGGTTAGGAATGTGGGGCATAGGAGGTAGGCCAGACACAGATTATGACTTGGCCAAGCAACTGAATTCAGAAACAGTTGAAAAATAGAACCACAATAAGTGGTAGAAACAATTGAGTATAGGGGTCTGTGGGTGGGAGACCACTAGGCTTAACCTCCAAGGCCTAAGGCATGAAATGCCTATTTTATTTCGGTATATCCTCCATGAAGGAAGATACCTCCGCTCAGTTGAGTGGTAGGGGTGAACTTCATGGGGGGCTAGGGTTACAACCCTAGTTACTTTGAGAAAGTGTACTTTAGGCTTCAAAAGAGTAATAAAAATACTGAAGTTAGTCTTAGCATCAACAAAAGGGTTTTTAGGGGGGCTTGGCCTGGATCAAGCCCTCCAAGAAAGACATGGCAGTGACTTTTTCTTACTCCCCCCTGGAGCACTAGTTGATACAATTAGTAGGACCAACGAAAAAGGCTCAAATATTCCCAAAATTACCTCAGAAAATGCATCAAACCTACCAAAAACATTCTCATCAGTTCATAGAAGCCTATCACACTGTAGGTACCCTTGAAAAACAGTGTAATGTACCGTGAATGATGTCCCTTCGATGGGGCATTCCTCAAAAGTCGCCAGCGTGCGACGAAAACTTTTGGGAAAAATTGGGGGGTAGTGGGGTTCGAACCCAGGACTCCCTCCCTAGAGCACACATGCTTGCCCACTAGGGTATAGTGGAACGCTCTAATGCGGACGGCTATAGCTGCATCAGCAGCAGTTCAGTAAACGTCCTGACCAAGGGCCAGGCCGGAGCAATACTCCCAATGGAGGACACAAATCTCCAGGAGCTGAAAAAAATAGAAAATGAAACCAACAGGGAGTGAATCCTGTGGTTTAGCGAAAGGTGTAGCGATTTAAGAAGTCAAATCGCTAAAAATGGACGATACAACGGGAGAAATCGTCATTTTTACACCAAAAATTAAAGTCGCAAACAAGCGCAACAGAAGCGGACTCCAGAAAAAGGGTTGCGCAAGCGTAAACGGCTCTTGAAAAAGAAGGTATGAGCGGTAAGTTTTAAAGTTCTAAAGAAAATTTTTGCACAGTTGCATCAGAATGTTTATAAACTTTAGGGAAAAGTATCGAAAATCAACCCACACCACAGAGCAGGTGGACAACCCATCTCCCAGGTATGCGAGTGTCATTTCACACGCATGCATTGCGTTCGTGTTGGTTGCTTCGTTAAAACGTTAGGGTTGTCACCGCTGTGTTCGTTGGGGGTTCGGGTGCTCCTCTCCTTTGCTCTGCACAAGTCAAAACAGGAATGAAAGGTATGCGATGCGAATGTAGCGCGCAGCGCGCACGTAGGGTTAGAATATGCGCTGTGCTCGCGATGCATGTGCCTAATTGAGGCATTCACACGCTGTGTCGCTTTCCCTGTGCCCGGATTCGCCCTTGTTCTCTCTTCACAGGTAAGAAAAGAAAGGGCTTGGTCGTGTTCGTGTTGCCGTAGCGCTAAAGTAGGGTTGCTTAAAACGCTTAGGCTTGTTTTGCGCTGTGCAGTGCGCCACTCTCTCTCCTCTTTCTGCAGGAAACAAGACAAGGAAAGCATTCATGACACACAGTGCATTGATCGCTTAGGGTGGTTGATAATCCGCCGTAGGTTTGTTTAAGCGCGTGGGGTTGTTTTGCGCTCGTGTTTTCCTCAGCATTCATACGATGCGTGGTGAGTAAGGTAGGTAAGCCCAGGAAGAGCTCACCTCCTGGTTGAGTCACGCTTTGATTGGTTATGTTGAGTAAGATTAGGTAAGAGCAGGAGGAAATGAAAAAGTTGTGCATACCTGTGCATGCATATGGCGCATCAAAGGGTAGGCCACGCGTATTGCGCAAGGTAAAACTCTTGTTTAGGCTACCCAGGGGCTCCACCCCACATTCTATAAGAGAACGGGTGGAGCTCCTTAAGCTTGCTTGCTTGCACCTTGGTTTGAAGACAGCGTATTATAGGGCTACCTGAGAAGCGTACAATACGTGGAGGTAGTCTTGGTTCCTCAGCCGCAAACCCAGGCCATCTGCCTTTGCTTTACAGGTGGGAAGGTAAGGGCGATTGGTGCAGTCCCCTTTGGCAGCGCTAAAACATGCTGCGCAGATCACACAAACAAATAACTGCAGTGAGTGCAGTCCCACTTCACCACCATCCACGCTGTGCACGCACACTGAGCACTCCTTCCCTCCAAGCCCTGACAGGGAGACGCGTAGTGGCGTCCCTGTTAGGCCACAGCCGCTTAGTAGCGCTGTGTTCTCTTGCTTTCTCAGAGGAGTATCAATAGGACCCGAGTCTTCATTGGCATCAAGTCGAAGTAGAGTGTGTAGGTGTTAGGGTCAGCAAGCCTGGCAGGTGTTGAGTGCAAGTGATGAGTGCTCACCCTGCCTTCAAAGGCTGGTGCTGGCGTTAGTGAGTGTAGTGTAGTGGTGTCTCCTGTCCCGCGTGCTTTTCCACGTGGGCAGGGGAGTGCGTTAGCTTTTGGCCTTTAGCAAAAATGGGCGTTTTGTATGCCCTTAGCACACTTGGCCACCCCTCCCCTCTAGTAGGTAGGGCTTTTGCCGTCTTCCCCCAAGGATAGGCGCCAGCACAGAAATGGGGCGCCATAGGAGTGGTAATAGTACCTGATTAGGACCTTCGGTCCGACGTCAGAGAAGCCCGGTCTCCGGGAGCCACGCCGGGGAGAGGAGTGAGACACACACAGACATACGCAGCACACTTAGGGGTATGGTAAACCTTGTAAGGAAGGGTAGAACCCCATGGGTCTGGACCAGTCAGAGGTCCTAACTGTGGGCTCGCTTGTCCCCAAGGAGGGAAGACGCACCTTGCCTCGTAACACCTTGCTTGTCATTCCCCCCTGGTGTAGTAAGCCAGCGTTCTTCGTTGGCTCCCCAAGGTCAATACATCAGGGCAGTCCCCATGCAACACATGGTCAACAAGGCATACACTCTCTGGGTGGCTGCAAACCTGATAAGCGGCCACCTGGTCCACGCCGGAAACCGTAGGCATGGGACTGCAGGGCACAAACAGGGTCAGTGCAGTGCTCAGTAAGCAGTGGTCTGTGAAACACCAATGGCCTTCGGCCAGGGAGTGGTTGTCACGGGGGGCTAATGGTCCTGTCCTGCGATGCAATGCCGGGCAACTGTGACAACTGCTCTTACATCCATACACAGGCACGTCTGCACAAGAGTGCTCACTGCAGCTGTAAGGTTAGAACACAGTCAGTAGACTGACACAGGGAAATTAGTTTTTCTTTTTACGCTGGGACAGAGTCTCAGCACGGGTTAGTAGCTGCCCCTCGTTGTTTTCAACGAGGTAGGAGCGGAAGATGGGGTTGATACTCCCATCTGGTTGTATGAAGGCTGACATAGGTTCCCGGGTCGCCTCAGATAACCCATAGCCATCCGACAGGGTTAGGAATTTCCAGCCCTGTTTATACTCGTGGCGAGCAAAACCTGCAACCACGTAGTAACCATGGACTGCGATCTCATGGGCATTCATCTCTTCGAGTTCGTCTGCCTCCTCTTCGCAGGCAGCGCTCTCTAGGTCTATACGCTGGACCTCACTGTCGCCCAGGCACCACTCATCCCAGGACAAATCGTCAGGGGAGTGATAGTGCCTCAACTGTTTAGGTGCACACAACAGTTGACCACCTAGACGTGGACTGCACCCGACATGGATGCTGGATCCATCTATCCTGATGATACGATAGGGTCCAAAATAAGGGTCCCGTAGGCAAATACGTGGCCAGGAGGGTAGGCGTGAATGGTGAACCAAAACAAGGTCACCAACGTTGAAGCTGGCAGGTCGCCGTAGGCGGTTCCGCCGGCTCAGTTCACGGTCACGAATGTGTCTCAGGTTAGTCCCAGCCTGGTTAGCCATAGACTGCTTGTGTTCCAGCCAATCTCCCACAGGGCTCTTGAAGTCCTCAGGAAAGGGGGTTTTGAAGAACCAAGCAGGTCGTCCTCCATGGAACAGTTCGTGGGGGGTGAAACCCGTAGAAGAGCTCCGCTGTGAGTTCATGGTGAGCACTGCCCAGGGCACTAGACGTACCCAGTCTTTAGTACGCTCCTGTTTCATCAGGATTCTTAGGTTTTGCTCAACCACACGGTTCTGTCTCTCACAAAGAGGATTAGACGTGTGGGTATAGGGCACAACTGTGGTTACCTCCACGTTGAGGGCATTCAGCACTCGTTTGTACCACCTAGTGTCACTGGGGATGCGTACATCTTCATCAGAGTGCCCCATAGGGTTCGATCCATTTTTCGACCAACATTTTCACAGTCTGCTCACCCGTGATTTTCTTATTGCAAGGAAACACACGGGTGAAGCGAGACAGGCCACAGGTGACCACTAGGCAACTATCATAGCCGCCGGAGCGTGGTAGGCCGTGGATGAAATTCTCATAGAGAAGAGAGTTAGCACAATAGGGTATGGGTAAGCTGGAAATCAGTCCCCTATCCCTACTGTTGCTCTGCTTGGTGGCATGACAGCCACAAGCATCCACAATGGTCTGCATACGAGACCTCAGTTCAGTCAGGGTTAGACTAGAGTAGAAACACTCACGGAAGAACTCCACTGAGCGATTAGCGCCAGTGTGACAAGAACTGAGATGGGACCACTGTAGGCACCCATCTAGTCGTGCCTCAGGCACAACAATACGGTCCTCGTAGAAGAGGTACTGGTTGTTTTTATACCACTGGTGCCCGTCAATGACACGGGGTTCCACACCAGTGCTGAGGGTTTTGAGAATTTCTTTACACTCTGACTGATAGTCGGTTAGGCTCCAACCCTCCAGGATTCCAGCAGTGCGCATGGACAAGTCAAGTTGGACATCCATACGCTGAAAAGCCTCTTTGGCGAGCGCCTCAGAGCTCTCATCTATAAGCGCATCGAAGTTATTGCGCGATATATAGTCAGACAGCTCATTTTTTATCCTGCGGATATAATGAACTATCAGCCTGAACTGGCTCAGGTAAGTCCACCACTGCTTTAGTTTTGCTTTCTCTGGTTGTGGGCCCTTCTGCAAAGACTTCACAGGTTCCTGGTCACAGAGCCAGATAATAGGGTTAGATCCCAGGAGTCAGGATTGTGACGAAGGCACCAACATACCGGCCAGGAGTTCTTGGTCAGAGGTGCTGTAATTGGAACGCGCTTGGTTCCATTTCCAATTCCAGTGTCCCAGTGGCACCAGCTGCCACTCACTGGTAGGATAGTCATGTTTCAAGGAACCATCACGGTTCAGTCCACTAGTATGATAATGGCCGTGGGTTAGTTCAGCTTGATGAGGCTCCTGCCATTGGTAGATCGTTCGACCCCCTCTACATCATTGGCATCAGTGATCAGGACTATGTTGCCCCAGGGCGGGGTACTCCCAGGCAGTTGGAAGAGGCAATCTTATATGCGGCTGGTTTCCACCAGCCATACCCCACGTCGAAACCCAAATATTCCATCTCCTCTTTCATAAACTCACATTTTTCGAGTTTGATTCGGAGATGGTTTTCTTGACAAACAATGAAAAATTCACAGAGAAGAAGGACATGGTCCTCTTGGGTATTAGTACCCCAACTCACGTCGTCGATGTGGGCCTCCATTTCTGCACCCCGAGAAATCAACTCCTGTACTAGAGGTCTGCGCCTCAGTATGTACAAAATTTTGTTCATTAGCGCCTCGAAGAGCGCTGGGGCATTCGCCACCCCGAAAGGCATAACCTTCCACTTAAAAACACGACCCTTAGGGGTTATAAAAGGCAGCAGGTCCTGAGCTGCGACGGTTAGGTCTAGCTGCCAGAAACCACTGCGTTTGTCCATTTCTGTCTTGTACCTGCATTTGGCAATACGCTCCAGGGTATTTTCCATGTTAGGAATACTCCCTGAGTGGTTCTGGATTTTCTTGTTGACCTCACCATAGTCAACAACCAGTCGTGTGCCAGTCGACCCTGGTTTAGCAACCAGGAAACAGGGACTGCAGTGATGGGGGTAGTTCCCCTTCTTTTATTCCTCCACGAGGCCAGCATCAATACATTCCTGGATCTGGCGCTCGATTTCTTCAACCTGTTCCTGTGGAGCGGGATAGGAAGGACGCCTCACTTGCGTCTTTTCAAATTCAGGTTTCAGTTTCAGGTCCATCTGGACCAGTTTTTTACAAGAGAGGGGGGGCGGCAAGGCGCCGAACACCTCCTTATAGGTTAGCAGCAGTTTCTTCAGTCCGGGGTCAAGGTTAAGACTCTCGATTTTCTGCAGGAAATGCTCCTCAGCATGGAGGTTGCTCTTTCCATGTTCTTTCTTCTTCTGCGGATCAGCAGTTTCGGCAGGTACAGAACCATCGTCCCACTCAGGGGAACATTGCTGCCCATAGTGCAAAGAATACAGTAGCGGTATCTCAGGATCAGGGAGCGTATAGGAATCATCGTCCTCCTCAGACCAGATGGAGGATTTCCAGGTCTGTCTGAAGTATTGTAGCCGCTCTTGGCGCTCAATACCTTCGGCCCTGAGGTACAACAGCCGTCGGAGTTCCTGAGTGTCATGCTCAGACAGTGGCATGTTATTAGAAGCAGGCCGCGCTAGAGCATCAAGACTCTGGGCCACGGGTTCACCTGTGTGCATAGGCTGCATGTGTAGCACCAGCCTCCCAACAGGGGAAGTGGGTTCGGAGGTTGACTCTAGATCTACCTCCTCCAGCAACACCTGGGCTAGGAAGGCACTGTGTTTTAGGTCAGCACGGCTGGGATCAACCGGAGGGATAGTGCTGGCGATCTCAGACAGTTGGTCGTCAGCATCCTCCTTAACAGCTGCAGGTTCCAGATAGCCATCGGGAGATTCACACCCTGTAAGTGTGGCAGATAGGTGCTCAGGAGATCCATTTTTGAGATCAGAAAGAGTCAGGCCACAATTTTCGGCCATGACCTCTTTCAGTAGCACCTGGTCTAGGTCACACAGGGGTACAGGATTGAGAGATCCATCAAAGATGGATAAGAAACTGGCCCACTCAGGGGCCTGCATAGCTGTGTCTGAGTCCTGAGGCACATAGATGGGACCGTCGGGGAGTTGCACTCTTCCCACGGTCATTCGATCTAGCATACGGCGCCAGTAAGTGTGTTCACCAGAGCAACCCCAGTCAGGGGTGCACATGACAACCCTTCCTCCCTCATAAGCAATTTTCGTTAGAACCTTCGCGAGCAGGGAGAAGGGAGGGTTAGCATACGCTAGGCCCATTGCTTTCCAGAATCAACGGAAAGCGTTGTTCAAATGTTTCGAGCAGTACAACTGCATGATGTGCTGTTGTTGGCTCGCAAACAATTCCACCTGGATCTCATCCAGGCTTACCTGAAGGGCCGCCAGTCCATTTTCAAGAACGTGACGGGCCAATTGGTAGTTTTCAGTATGATAGTTAGTCTTGGATGCGTAGCACAGCCCAGACTCTTTTCGTCGTGACAGCTCAAAAGGTACGCAGAAGAGCCCACTGCAAAAGTCGCAGTGCAAAGAATAGGGGCCCTGGAGGGACAGCATTTTTACCTCGGGACTTCTTCGTAGGAAGTCGGTACCAATGACGATGTCAAAGGCGTTGGTGTCCAACACTCTGCAGTGTTGGGTCACAGTTTCGTCGCCCAGGCATATAGTCACATCGACCCCCCCCAAGGAATGGATGGTACGCCCATCCCCTACTCTTATGGCCACGGTCTTAGTTTTCTTGAAAGTTTTTAGCAGGCGCCGCGCCACTATGGAAAGTGTTGCACCGGTGTCAAGCACCGCTCGAAAAACTTGATCCCCGATTTTGACGAGGATCCAGAAAACCAAGTCCTCCTCTTCGGAGCCGCCCCCCTACTCCTCAGCAGGGACCTTGACATCCACCCCTGCAGCCATGAGGGACTTGGCCATCCAGGCCAGTCGCCTCTTCTTGGAGTTATTCCCCTCAGGGGAAGCGGTATCCCCCTGTGGGCGCTTCTTGGGGTCACCTTTGGCAGGAGGCGGGGTAGCAGCGGGCGCTGAGGAGCGCCTCTGGGGGTTAGGGGGTCCACCTTTGCCACCTCCCTTGCCCCCTCCTTTACCACCTTGATCCCCAATCACGGGGTTTCTGGTGGGTGTTTGGTTCTTCTGGCGTTCCGCCTCCTGCCGCTTGAGTTTATCACTCTCGCGTTTCTTTATGTGACACTCGTCTTCGTAGTGACGACGTTTGCCACAATAGCCACAGGTGATGGTACACCTGAAATGATCTTGATGGGTCACAGTTTTCCCATTCTTGGAGTGCCGCTGTCATTTCATCTGCAGCATACAACTACTGCGGTGGTCGCAGTCAGGGGCATGACGAGGTCCCCCCTTGTCATTGACAGGTTTACAGTAGAACAGAGGGGCCGTACCTGCATCAGGTTTAACCTCATGCATGGCACGTAGGTTACCCCTTCCTTTACCACCTCCCTGGTTGGCGTTAGTGGGATTTTTGGGCCCTTTCCCTTTCCCACGTTCGGGGGTAGGGGTACCACCTGGACCCAAGTGCTTCTGGAGGAATCTCTCCATGTGGGAGTCATTCTCCCTCTCAAGAGCTAGCTCAATCAGCAGGTCCACCAGTTCGTCGTACGAGTGGGTCCGGCTCTTCCTCTCAGAGGTAGCGCGGCAGTCATCCCACGTATGTTGGGGAATCTTACTCATGAGCCACAGGTGGGGCTCAGTGGCTCCATAGGAGCCCACGTTCATCCGTGAAAACAGATACTCTAGGTCGCACACGTATTCAGAGACTCGCGCAGCGGAAGGAAATTCAGGGAGCATAGGTAGCTCCTCTATCTGTGTGCGCACACTGAGGTCAGTCTCATAGACTGGGAATGTTTTCTCCAGTCTTTGGAGTACCTCTGCCCAGGTTGAACAGGTTTTCACAATCTGTTTCACCCGTTTTTGCAAAAATTTCTTTTTGCATGAGCGTTTCAGCAGTGAGCATTCGGTGGCCACATCCACATGGGATTGGCCAGTTAGTAAAAGAACCTCAGCAAATTCTTCTGCCCATTCGGGCAGATTTTTCGGGTCGAACTCCGGCAATTCTAGCTGGATGTTCACCTGGGCAATCGGTGTGCCCATCTTCCCACCCCCCGGGGTTAGGCCTGAAGGGGGAGGAGATACGCCGACAAGGGGTGCCAGGTCTGACAGCCCTCTTTTCTCAGTCTCCATCACAGGCACGTCCTGTAATTCAGCAATTGGGACTGTCCTGGCGCGAGGATGAAAAGGACCGGGGCAAGTGACCTTGGGTAGCAACCTGGACACCCTTGATCTTTTGAGATCATCAGCCAACGTGCTCGATCCGGGTGAAGGTGAGAGTAGCGCTGGCTTGGGTAAGGGTTCAGTGATACCCAATTTAGCCTTGACAGCCTCTGACAGAGCTGTCACCTCCGGGTCTTCCGATCCGGATAGAAGTTTGGCCAAAGGCTCGGCCGTGCGATCCAGAGCCCCATAGGTGGGCTCTGGGCAAAGAGGATCCAGACACCTTTCAGGAGCCATTGAAATTATCGGCAGGTCTGGATGCCATGCTCTCGGCTGCTCGTGTACTCCTGGTCGTCTCGGTAGTGATACTGTGTCCCCCATGTCTGTAGATGGCCCCGAATAAAGGAAGGAACCCATCTCAGTTTGGGGCGGCAACCCGAGGGCATCCAGAGGTATTTCTCCATCTTCTTCTACGGTGGAGTTGTGGTACTCCTCGTGGAGCATAAACTTGTCCATCCTCCTTCGTAGGTCCTCTTGTTCTTCAGGACTACCTCCAGTAAGAAAAAGTCACTGCCATGTCTTTCTTGGAGGGCTTGATCCAGGCCAAGCCCCCCTTAAAACCCTTTTGTTGATGCTAAGACTAACCTAAGTGTTTTTATCTCTCTTTGGATGCCTAAAGTACACTTTCTCAAAGTAACTAGGGTTGTGACCCTAGCCCCCCATGAAGTTCACCCCTACCACTCAACTGAGCGGAGGTACCTTCCTTCATGGAGGATATACCGAAATAAAATAGGCATTTCATGCTTTACGCCTTGGAGGTTAAGCCTAGTGGTCTCCCACACCAAGACCCCTATACTCAATTGTTTCTACCACTTATTGTGGTCCTACTTTGTAACTGTCTCTGAATTCAGTTGCTTGGCCAAGTCATTTTCTGTGTTGGCCTGACATCTATGCCCCAAATTCCTAACCAGCACCATTTCACCCAAAAGAGTGCACATGAAGTGTATAATGCTATCTTGGAGGCCAGAGTCAGTCGAATTTTCATATAAAATCTTTTGTATTATCCATTTGTGATTGAATCTTTGTGTATAAACCTGCATTGTCTATCTGCAGCCCTTCTGTGTTACACTGGATTCCAAAACCAATCATTGATACGATCCACATCCTGTTCTTGCTCTACTTGCTGCTTTGGTTTGGGTTTTCAACTACAAAACCTGCAGGATTTCATCAAAATACCTAGGGCATAAATCAAGGACATCTTTCCAGTAGCAGAGACAGTCCCTTGTGACCTTTTGAACCGACCCTGAGAAGAAGTGCAGCACACAAAGCTCAACAACAAGTTCATCATGTCCACGCCAAGCGTCAGGACCTGGCCCATCAGAACTGTCCAAGTGCAAATGGGCAGCATGGCCCACCCAATGAGTGAACCACCTTACCGAGCTCCACAACATCTCAGTGGCGCATCTGGGTCCCAAGGAGATCCGGAACGCAGAAGGGCGGAAGAAAATAAAGGCCTTACCACCGAGGCCTTAGCGGCCCACAGTGGAGACAGCCTCAGTCATCTCCACAGACGTGTAGCAGCCTCAGTATCCCGATCCAATTGTCCGGCTTCATCCTCAACAGCGATTGAAGGCCCTGAGGAGTATGAGGAACTGAGGAAGAAAATGGATGAATACATTCTCCATGAGGAGTACTACAAATCCATTCGTGGAGAAGATGGAGAGGAGCCATTGGCAGTACATGGATCCAGACCACGTACAGACCTAGGGTTCTACACGCACTCTGGCCCGCCGTCCGACAGAGCCGAGACTGCATCCCTGCCAAGACAACCGAGACCTGAGTATCCAAGAGCATGTTGTCCAACCCCAAGGGCTCCCGAAGTGGGCTGGACTCGAGTTGAGGAACAACATCATCCAAGGCCAACCTACGGTGCCCTGGATCATACGGCCGAACTGCTGGCCAAACTTCTGTCTGGGTCAGAAGATCCAGATGTGACGGCTCTATCGGAGGCCATTAAGGCAAAACTGGGTATTGCAGAACCCTTAGCCAAGCCAGAGTCGTCCTCCCTCTCTCCCGGACTGAGTACCCTGGCCGAAGATCTTAAGAGATCAAGGGTCTCAAGGCTGTTGCCTAAGGTCACCTGCCCCAGCCCCTTTCACCCCCGTGCCAGGACAGTGCCCATGGATGAACTACAGGACGTGCCTGTCACAGAGAGTGAGAAAAGAGGGCTGTCAGCCCTGGCACCTCTTGCCGGCTTGTTGCCTTCAGGCCTAACTCCGGGGGGTGGGAAGACGGGCAGACCTATTGTCCAGGCGAACATCCAGCTGTAACTGCCGGAGTTCGACCCCAAAAGTCTGCCCGAATGGGCAGAAGAATTTGCTGAGTTCCTTTTACTGACTGGCCAATCCCATGTGGATGTGGCCACCAAATGTTCACTGCTGAAACGCTCATGCAAATTGTTTTTTGTAAAAACAGGTGAAACAGATTGTGAAAACCTGTTCCACCTGGGCAGAGGTACTCCTGAGGTTGAAGAAAACATTCCCAGTCTATGAGACTGAGCTCAGTGTGTGCACACAGATAGAGGAGCTACCTACGCTCTCTGAGGTTCCATTCGCTGCGCGAATTTCTGAATATGTGTGCGACTTGGAGTACCTGTTTTGGAGGATGAACGTGGGCTCCTATGGAGCCACTGAGCCCCACCTGTGGCTCATGAGTAAGATCCCCCAACGTATGTGGGATCATTGCCGCTCCACCTCTGAGATGAAGAGCAGGACCCACTCGTACGATGAACTGGTGGACCTCTTGATTGAGCTGGCTCTTGAGAGAGAGAATGACTCCCACATGGAGAAATTCCTCAAGAAGCATTTGGGTCGTGGTGGTACCCCTACCCCGGAACGTGGCGAAGGGAAAGGGCCCAAAAATCCCACTAACACCAACCAGGGAGGTGGTAAAGGGAGGGGTAACCTACGTGCCATGAATGAGGTTAAACCTGATGCAGGTACACCCCCCCTGTTCTACTGCAAACCTGTCAATGACAAGGGGGGACCTTGTCATGCCTCTGACTGCGATCTCTGCAGTGGCTGTATGCTGCAGATGAAACGTCAGCAGCATACCAAAGATGGGAAACCCGTGACCCATCAGGACCATTTCAGGTGTACCATCACCTGTGGTTACTGTGGCAAACGTCGTGACTACGAGGACGAATGCCACATCAAGAAACGCGAGAGTGACAAACTCAAGCGTCGGGAGGCGGAACGCCAGAAGAGCCAAACGCCCGCCAGAAATCCCCTGAATGGGGATAAAGGTGGTAAAGGAGGTGGCAAGGGGGGTGGCAAAAATGTACTTCCTAACCCCCAGAGGCGCTCATCAGCGCCCGTTGCTACACCCACTCCTGCTGCTACATCCGCTCCCGCCGCAGGTGACCCCAAGAAGCGCCTCCAAGGGGATAACGCTACCCCTGAGGGGAATAATTCCAGGAAGCGGCGCTTGGCCTGGATGGCCAGGTCCCTCATTGCTGCAGGGGTGGATGTCAAGTTCCCTGATGAGGAGTAGGGGGGCGGCTCCGAAGAGAAGGACTTGGTTTTCTGAATCCTCGTGAAAATCGGGGATCAAGTTTTTCGAGCGGTGCTTGACACCGGTGCAACACTTTCCATAGTGGCCCGGCGCCTGCCAAAGACTTTCAACAAAACTAAGACCGTGGCCATAAGAGTAAGGGATGGGCGTACCATCCATTCCTTGGGGGGGGTCGATGTGACTATATGTCTGGGCGACGAAACTGTGACCCAACACTGCAGAGTGCTGGACACCGACGCCTTTGACATCGTCATTGGCTCCGACTTCCTACGAAGAAACCCCAGGTAAAAATGCTGTCCCTCCAGCGCCCCTATTCTTTGCACTGCGACTTTTGCAGTGGGCTCTTCTCCGTACCTTTGGAGCTGTCACGACGAAAAGAGTCTGGGCTGAGCTACGCATCCAAGACTAACTATCATACTGAAAAGTACCAATTGGCCCGTCACGTTCTTGAAAATGGACTGGCGGCCCTTCAGGTAAACCTGGATGAGATCCAGGTTGAATTGTTTGCGAGCCAACAACAGCACATCATGCAGTTGTACTGCTCAAAACAACTGAACAACGCTTTCCGTTTCTTCTGGAAAGCAATGGGCCTAGCGTATGCTAACCCTCCCTTCTCCCTGCTCGCGAAGGTTCTAACCAAAATCGCTTATGAGGGAGGAAGGGTTGTTATGTGCACCCCTGACTGGGGCTGCTCTGGTGAACATGCTTACTGGCGCCGTATGCTAGATCGAATGACCGTGGGAAGAGTGCAACTCCCCGACGGCCCCATCTATGTGCCTGAGGACTCAGACACAGCTATGCAGGCCCCTGAGTGGGCCAGTTTCCTGTCCATCGTCGATGGATCTCTCACTCCTGTACCCCTGTGTGACCTAGATCAGGTGCTACTGAAAGAGGTCATGGCCGAAAAGCGTGGCCTGACCCTTTATGATCTCAAAAATTGATCTCCTGAGCACCTATCTGCCACACTTACAGGGTATGAGTCTCCCGATGACTATCTGGAACCTGCAGCTGTAAAAGAGGATGCTGACGACCAACTGTCTGAGATCGCCAGCACTATTCCTTCTGTTGATCCCAGCCGTGCTGACACCAAACATAGTGCCTTCCTAGCCCAGCTGTTGCTAGAGGAGGTAGATCTAGAGTCAACCTCTGAACCCGCTTCCCCTGTTGGGAAGCCGGTGCTACACATGCAGCCTATGCACAAAGGTGAACCCGTGGCCCGGAGTGCTGATGCTCTGGCGCGGCCTGCTGCTAATAACATGCCATTGTCTGAGCATGACACTCAGGAACTCCGGCGGCTGTTGTACCTGAAGGCCGAAGGTATTGAGCGGCAAGAGCGGCTGCAATACCTCGGACAGACCTGGAAATCCTCCATCTGGTCTGAGGAGGACGATGAGTCCTATACGCTGCCTGATCCTGAGATACCTCTAGTGTATTCTCTGAACTATGGGCAGCAATGTCCCCCTGAGTGGGACGATGGTTCTGTGCCTGCCGAAACTGCTGATCGGCAGAAAAAGAAAGAACATGGAAAAAGCAACCTCCGTGCTGAGGAGGATTTCCTTCAGAAACTCGAGAGTCTTAACCTTGACCCCCGCCTGAAGAAACTGCTGATAACCTATGAGGAGGTGTTCGGCGCCTTGCCGCCTCCCCTTTCTTGTAAAAAACTGGTCCAGATGGACCTGAAATTGAAACCAGAATTTGAAAAGACGCGAGTGAGGCGTCGTCCCTATCTCGCTCCACAGGAACAGGTTGAAGAAATCGAGCGCCAGATCCAGGAATGCATTGATGCTGGCCTCGTTGAAGAGTAGAAGCACGGGGACTATCCCCATCACTGCAGTCCCTGTTTCCTTGTTGCCAAACCAGGGTCGACTGCCCTACGTCTCGTTGTAGACTATGGTGAGGTCAACAAGAAAACCCAGAACCACTCAGGGAGTATTCCTAACATGGAAAATACCCTGGAGCGTATTGCCAAATGCAGGTACAAGACAGAAATGGACAAACGCAGTGGTTTCTGGCAGGTGGACCTAACCGCTGCAGGTCAGGAGCTGCTGGCTTTTATAACCCCTAAGGGTCGTGTCTTCAAGTGGAAGCTTATGCCTTTCGGGCCGGCTAATGCCCCAGCACTCTTCCACGAGCTTATGAACAAAATTTTGTACATACTGTGGCGCAGGCCTCTAGTACAAGAGTTGATCTCCCGGGGTGCAGAAATGGAGGCTCACATCGACGACGTGAGTTTGGGTACTAATACCAAAGAGGACCATGTCCTTCTCCTCCGTGAATTTTTCATTGTCTGTCAAGAAAACCATCTCCGAATCAAACCCGAAAAATGTGAGTTTATGAAAGAGGAGATGGAGTATTTGGGTTTCGACGTGGGATATGGCTGGTGGAAACCAGCCGCGTCTAAGATGCAGCCCCTACAGGACATGCAGATTCGCGATGACCCTAAGAAGGGTCTACACGATGTGAGGAGTTTTGTGGGCGCCTGTAATTTCTATCGGCGTCACATCCACAATTTTCCCTACTCCTCTGCCCCCCTCACTGACCTAATCAAGAAAACTGCTCCCTGGAGGTGGACCGCCAGAGGGGAAGAGTGTTTCCAGGAGTTGAAGAAGAAGATTGCCTCCTCCAACTGCCTGGGAGTACCCCGCCCTGAGGGCGAGATAGTCCTGATCACTGATGCCAGTGATGTAGGGGGGGGTGGTACGATCTACCAATGGCAAGAGCTTAGCCCCGCTGAACTAACCCACTGCCATTATCGTACTACTGGACTGAACCGTGATGGTTCGTTGAAACATGACTATCCTACCAGTGAGTGGCGACTTGTGCCAATGGGACACTGGAATTGGAAATGGAACCAAGCGCGTTCCAATTACAGCACCTATGACCAGGAACTCCTGGCCGGTATGTTGGTGCTATCGTCACAATCCCGACTCCTCGGATCTAACCCTATCGTCTGGCTGTGTGACCAGGAGCCTGTGAAGTCTTTTCAGAAGGGCCCACCACCAGAGGAAGCAAAGCTAAAACGGTGGTGGACTTACCTGAGCCAGTTCAGGCTGACATTGCATCATATCCCAGGGATAAAGAATGAACTGTCTGACTATACATCGCGCAACAACTTCGATGCGCTTATTGGTGAGAGCTCTGAGGCGCTCGCCAGAGAGGCTTTCCAGCATATGGATGTCCAGCTTGACCTGTCCATGCGGACTGCTGGAATCCTGGAGGGTTGAAGTCTAACCGACTATCAATCAGAGCATGAGGAAATTCTCCAAACCCTCAGCACTGGTCTCGAACCCTGTGTCATTGACGGGCACCAGTGGTATAAAAACAATCAGTACCTCTTCTACGAGGACCCAATTGTGGTGCCTGAGGCACGACTGGATGGGTGCCTACAGTGGTCCCATCTCAGTTCTGGTCACACTGGCGCTAATCGCTCAGTGGACTTCTTCCGTGAGTGTTTCTACTCTGGTGTAACCCTGACCGAACTGAGGTCGCGTATGCAGACAATTGTGGATGCTTGTGGCTGTCATGGCAGCAAGCAGAGCGACAGTAGGGATAGGGGCCTAATCTCCAGCTTACCCATACCCTATTGTGCTAACTCTCTTCTCTACGTGGATTTCATCGACGGCCTACCACGCTTCGGCGGCTATGATAGTTGCCTAGTGGTCACCTGTGGCCTATCTCGCTTCACCCGTGTGTTCCCTTGCAATAAGAAAATCACAGGTGAGCAGACTGTGAAAATGTTGGTCGAACAATGGTTCGAACCCTATGGAGCACCTAAGCAGGTGCACTCTGATGAGGATGTACGCATCCGCAGTGACACTGGGTGGTACAAACGAGTGCTAGATGCCCTCAACGTGGAGGTAACCACAGGTGTGCCCTATACCCACACGTCTAACCCTCTCTGTGAGAGACAGAACCGTGTGGTGGATCAAAACTTAAGAATCCTGATGAAACACGAGCGTACCAAGGACTGGGTACGCCTAGTGCCCTTGGCAGTGCTGACCATGAACTCACAGCGGAGCTCCTCTACGGGTTTCACCCCCCACGAACTGTTCCATGGAGGACGACCTGCTTGGTTCTTCAAAACCCCCTTTCCTGAGGACTTCAAGAGCCCTGTGGGAGATTGGCTGGAACACAAGCAGTCTATGGCTAACCAGGCTGGGACTAACCTGAGACACGTTCGTGACCGTGAACTGAGCCGACGGAGCCGCCTACGGCGACCTGCCAGCTTCAAGGTTGGTGACCTTGTTTTGGTACACCATTCACGCCTACCCTCCTGGCCACGTAACTGCCTACAGGACCCTTACTTTGGACCCTATCGTATCATCAGGATAGATGGATCCAGAATCCATGTCAGGTGCAGTCCACGTCTAGGTGGTGAACTGCTGTGTGCACCTAAGCAGTTGAGGCACTATCACTCCGCTGACGAGTTGTCTTGGGATGAGTGGCGCCTCAGCGACAGTGAGCTCGAGCGTATAGACCTAGAGAACGCTACCAGTCCAGAGGAGGCAGACGAACTCGAAGAGATGACTGCCGATGAAATGGCAGTCGATGGTTACTACGTGGTTGCAGGTATTGCTCGCCACGAGTATAAACAGGGCTGGAAATTCCTAACCCTGTGGGATGGCTATGGGTTATCTGAGGCGACCTGGGAACCTATGTCAGGCTTCATACAACCAGATGGGAGTATCAACCCCATCTTCTGCACTTACCTCGTTGCGAACAACGAGGGGCAGCTACTAACCCGTGCTGAGACTATGTCCCAGCGTAAGAAGCGAAACTAATTTCCCTGTGTCAGTCTACTGACAGGTGCAGTGAGAACTCTTCCGCAGACGTGCCTGTGTATGGGTGTAAGAGCAGTTGTCACAGTTGCCCCGCATTGCATCGCAGGACAGGACCGTTAGCCCCCCGTGACAACCACTCCCTGGCCGAAGGCCATTGGTTTTTTTTCACAGACTACTGCTTACTGAGCACTGCACTGACCCTGTCTGTGCCCTGCAGACCCATGCCTATGGTTTCCAGCGTGGGCCAGGTGGCCGCTTATCAGGATTGCAGCCACCCAGCGAGTGTATACCTTGTTGACCATGTGTTGCATGGGGACTGCCCTGATGTAATAACCTTGGGGAGCCAACGAAGAACGGTGGCTTACTACACCAGGGGGGAATGACAAGCAAGGTGTTATGAGGCAAGATGTGTCTTCCCTCCTTGGGGACAAGCGAGCCCACAGTTAGGACCCCTGACTGGTCCAGGCGCATGGGGTTCTACCCTTCCTTACAGGGTTTACCATACCCCTATGTGTGCTACGTATGTCTGTGTGTGTCTCACTTCTCTCCCCGGCGTGGCTCCTGGAGACCGCTCTTCGCTGACGTCGGACCGAAGGTCCTAATCAGGTACTATTACCACTCCTATGGCGCCCAATTTCTGTGCTGGCGCCTATCCTTGGGGGAAGACGGCAAAAGCCCTACCTACTAGAGGGGAGGGGTGGCCAAGTGTGCTAAGGGCATACAAAACGCCCATTTTTGCTAAGGGCCAAAAGCTAACGCACTCCCCTGCCCACGTGGAAAAGCACGCGGGACAGGAGACACCGGTACACTACACTCACTAACGCCAGCACTGGCCTTTGAAGGCAGGGTGAGCACTCATCACTTGCACTCAACTCCTGCCAGGTCTGCTGACCCTAACCCCTACACTCGCTACTGGGTGTTGCTGTCAAAGATGTTTCGGGGCCTAATGACCCACCTGTGAAGAAGACAAGAGAACACAGCGCTGCTGAGCAACTGTGGCCTAACAGGGACGTCACAACACGTTTCTCTGCTAGGGCTTGGAGGGAAGGGGTGCTCTTGTTGTGTGCACAGCGCGGATGTCGATGAAGTCGAACTGCCCTCGCCACTCCTGGCTGAGGCACAGTCAATTGATTTGTGATCAGCGCCCCTGTTTCGCTGGGGCAGAAAAATGGGTAGCCGCCGAAGGCAGCTGCTGCGTGCACCAATCACCCTGAACCTCTCCCACTTGTACAACAGAGGCGAATGAAGGGGTGTTTGCGGCGGAGGAATCAAGCCACGCTCCACGTATTATACGCTTCTCAGTGCGACCTATAATACACTGTCCGCAAACACGCCCTGCCAAGCAAGCAAGCGTTAAGAGACTCCTCAGGTTCTTTTTTTCTGCACTGAACAGCGCCTTTTGTGGCTGGCCAGGCCGGGGAGAAAGGCTCTTGCGCGCCAAGCTTTTTTCAGGGAGGGGCGGGAGCCCGAAACGAAGTTCAATCGCGGGCTGAGTACCGCTGCACGCTCCTCAGTACGTTCTTTAGGAGACTCCTAAGGTTCTCTTAAAGAACGTACCGAGGAGCCCCTGGGTAACCTAAATGAGGTTTACCGTGCGCAATTCGCGCGGCCTACCCTTTAATGCATCATGTGCACGCAGGGAAGGGAGGCAGAACCATTTCCACACTGACTCAACCAGGAGGTGAGCTCCTCCTGGGCTAACCTACCTTACTCACCATGCATCGTGTGAATGCCGAAGTGAAGGGAACACAAAACAAGCCTAAGCGTTTTAGGCAACCCTACTTTAACGCTACGGCTACACACGAACAAACGCTTTCTTTACTTACCTGTGAAGAGAAAACAAGGGTGAATTGGGGTACAGGGAAAGCGTCACAGCGTGTGAATGCCTCGATTAGGCACATGCATCGCGAGCACAGCGCATATTCTAACCCTACGTGCGCGCTGCGCGCTCCATTCGCATCACATACCTTTGATTCCTGGTTTGACCTGTGCAGAGCACGAGAGAGGAACACCCGAACCCCCAACGAACACAGCGTCGACAACCCTAAAGTTTTTTTGAAGCTACCAACACGAACGCAATGCATGTGTGTGAGATGACACTGACATACCTGAGAGGTGGGTTGTTGACCTGCTCTGTGGTGTGGGTTGAATTTGAATACGTTTCTCTGAAGTTTATAAAAATTTTGATAAACTGTGCAAAACTTTCCTTTAGAACTTTAAAAACTACGGCTCATATCTTCTTTTCCAAAAGCCGTTTACGCTTGCACAACCTTGTTTTTGACGTCCGCCTCCTTTGCGCTTGCCTGCGACTCTGAGTTATGTGTAAAAATGACGATTTCCCGCGTGGTTTCGTCGATTTTTAAGGATTTCACTTGCTAAATCGCAACCCCTTCCGCTAAACCGCACTCCCTGTTGGTTACATTTTCTACTTTTTCCAGCTCCTGGAGATTTGTGTCCTCCATTGGGAGTATTGCTCCGCCCTGGCCCTTGGTCAGGATGTTTACTAAAACGCTGTTCATACAGCGATAGCCGTCCGCATTAGAGCGTTCGACTGTACCCTAGAGGGCAAGCATATGTGCTCTAGGGAGGGAGTCCTGCATTCAAACCCCACTACCCCCAAACGTTTTCCAAAAGTTTTCGTCGCACGCCGGCGGCTTTTGAGGTATGCCCCATCGAAGGGACATCATTCACGGTACATTACACTGTTTTTCAAGGGTACCTACAGTGTGATAGGCTTCTATGAACTGATGAGGCCGTTTTTGGTAAGTTTAATGCATTTTCTGAGGTAATTTTGGGAATATTTGAGCCTTTTTCCTTGGTCCTACTAGCTTAGCTAACTAGTACTCCAGGGGGGATTGAGAAAAAGTCACTGCCATGTCTTTCTTGGAGGGCTTGATCCAGGCCAAGCCCCCCTTAAAACCCTTTTGTTGATGCTAAGACAAACCTAAGTGTTTTTATCTCTCTTTGGATGCCTAAAGTACACTTTCTCAAAGTAACTAGGGTTGTGACCCTAGCCCCCCATGAAGTTCACCCCTACCACTCAACTGAGCAGAGGTACCTTCCTTCATGAAGGATATACCGAAAAAGAATAGGCATTTCATTCTTTACGCCTTGGAGGTTCAGCCTAGTGGTCTCCCACACCAAGACCCCTATACTCAATTGTTTCTACCACTTATTGTGGTCCTACTTTGTAACTGTTTCTGAATTCAGTTGCTTGGCCAAGTCATTTTCTGTGTTGGCCTGACATCTATGCCCCACATTCCTAACCAGCACCATTTCACCCAAAAGAGTGCACATGAAGTGCATAATGCTATCTTGGAGGCCAGAGTCAGTCCAATTTTCATATAAAATCTTTTGTATTATCCATTTGTGATTGAATCTTTGTGTATAAACCTGCATTTTCTATCTGCAGCCCTTCTGTGTTACACTGGATTCCAAAACCAATCATTGATACGATCCACATCCTGTTCTTGCTCTACTTGCTGCTTTGGTTTGGGTTTTCAACTACAAAACCTGCAGGATTTCATCAAAATACCTAGGGCATAAATCAAGGAAGACATGGCAGTGACTTTTTCTTACTCCTCCAAGAACAGTAGAAGACGAGGCCGGACAGGCCGACCGGGCGATGGAGGCTTCGACACGCCTGCGGAGCCTTTGCAGGCTGTCTTCACCATGGGCCGCTAAGGTTTCCATGGTTAATGGGGTTGTTCTGGGCGGATTTAGATTCGCCCTTCTGCCCTGGATCCTCCTGAGACCCAGATGCTGCTGTGAGTGGCGGTTCACTCTTTGGGTGGGCTACACTGCCAAGTTGGACTTGTACACTTCTGATCGGCCAGGTTCAGGAGGACAGTTGAGTGGACATGTTCAATGTGCTTTTCAGTGTGCTTTTCTTGTTCTTCTGCTCAGAGTCGGTTCGAAAGATACTCAGGGTTTGCCTCTGCTACCAGAAAGGTGTCCTTGATTAGTGCCGTATAGATTTTGATGAAATACTGCAGGTTTTTGATGCTGAAATCCCAAACCCAAAGGAGCAAGTAGAGCAAGAACAGGATGTGGATGGAATCAATGAATAGTTTGAAATCCAGTGTAACACAGAAGGGCTGCAGATAGACAAAGCACTATAAATACAAAGATTCAACCACAAATGGATACAACAAAAGATTTTATGTGAAAACTGGCCTGACTCTAGCCTCCAAGGTAGCATCAAGCACTTCATGTGCACTCTTTTGGATGAAATGGACCTGGTTAGGAATGTGGGGTATAGGAGTTAGGCCAGACACAGATTATGACTTGGCCAAGCAACTGAATTCTGAAACATTTATAAGGTAGAACCACAATAAGTGGTAGAAACAATTGAGTATAGCAGTCTTGGGGTGGGAGACCACTAGGCTTAACCTCCAAGGCCTAAGGCATGAAATGCCTATTTTATTTCGCTATATGCTCCATGAAGGAAGATACCTCCGCTCAGCTGAGTGGTAGGGGTGACCTTCATGGGGGGCTAGGGTTATAACCCTAGTTACTTTGAGAAACTGTACTACAAGCTTCAAAAGAGTAATAAAAATACTTAAGTTAGTCTTAGCATCAACAAAAGGGTTTTAAGGGGGGCTTGGCCTGGATCAAGCCCTCCAAGAAAGACATGGCAGTGACTTTTTCCTACTTCCAGCAACGTTGCAATGGAGTACATTCGAAGAATGTGGCAGATAGTGAAGCAATGAAACATGCATCACAGAAAGACTGGCGCGCGAAAACAACTTCATGCGTCATATCTGAAGGGCTAAACACCACTGCCTCATCCCATGGAGCAACAACATTCGGCCGTCATGCCTTTTGGATGAGCATGTACGTTGATGGCAGAAAAAGAGAGCACGTTACATACAATGTCCCCTCAATATCATTCACCACAGTTGTAGAAGGGTACAAAATAGCCACCGAGTGTTCATTCACCCTTTGGTCACTGTAGTCCATATGACTGTCCGCATAAGCACCATCTTGGTGTCGTGCCTCTGCTCCATAGTTAATATTGTAGGTTTGAACAACACGCTTCTGCTCATGGAACCAGTTCATGGAATCGTGTGTGTAATGTCAGCGAACAGCATTGCCAGTTGGCGGAGGTTGCCTCATAGCAACTTGCAAATCCTTCTGCAGGTCCCAAAGTCTACTCGAACGATTGCTGGGGCAGTGGAAGTACGTTGTCAAGCCCTTCGTCTTCTTCGGGACATTACGAAGACCGTTAGCTTCGAGATATCCCTTCACCGCAAGTCTGAAGGTGTGTGCAGTGCAGTAACCACCAGGTAAACCGCCCCATGCCTTCTTAATGTTGCTGCCCTGATTCGATACTTTGCCATGCATGTCCTCAAAGGTCAGCCCAACAAATTCCAGATCAAGCTCAGTCTGTCTGCCAATGTTGTCATCAGTAAGACGTTCGCCTCAAAAACCACTAGCACCAATGTGCATAGCGTGTAACATTGTCGAGTAATCGTCAATGTAGTACAACATTGTTCCCATCAGCGATGTCTCGCTCTTGCTCCAAATGTCAGAGGCCATGCTGGGTTGGATGCTGCCGGCCTTCAAAACTGACACAGTCTTCTTGTTGTGAAGATTTCCTGTGGCAACCATGTCAAGTACCTGCTTGTCAATCTCCTTCTCGGAACGCGAATCAAATATCTGAGCAGAAATGTCCATACAAAAATTGTGAAACTCCGGATGAGTCACCAAGTGAACTGGCCTCTTCTTTGTGCAAAGCCAATATGCCAGCTTACGGCAGGATGAATGTCTCTTCTCATGTGACCACTTCGGAGCGCTGGATAGGTCAACAGTCCCACCCTCTGTCACCTGCAAGGAGGCTTGATTGTCAATTGTCTTTTCAACTTGTTCGGTGTACCATTGCTTGTGCTGTGCAATCAGATGGCTGCGTAAATTCGTCGCTCTACCATAATGCTTGATGACTGTGTTGCAAGGCTTCCCCTATTTTCTGTATAGGATGCACTGCGCCAAACCGGGCTGAATAGGAGGATTATCCGTGAATGCAAGCCACACAGTGGATTTTCGGCGAGAAGATAAATTCGGTGAAATTAAGGTTCTTGTAGTTAAGGCTGCCTGCGACAGATTCTCTGCATCTTCTTTTGCCACCCACTACTCAGCATCCAGTTTTTTCTTCTTGCGCTCTTCTTCATATTCTTGTTCCCGTCGCTCCTTTTCATCATTGCATCTGGAAATAAATTGCTTACAGCCGCTGAGGTGTTCCAAGGGTTCCCACGTCTGGGCTAAAACAGGGTAACCCTTCCAATGGACGTGCCACTGCTTCTCTGAAATCCCAGTAGTTGGATTTTTTGCAAGTCTCTCTGCAACGGTGTCCTCCACCTCATAGGTACCAGATTGTCCATGAGGATCAGACAAATGATGGGGTGTTCGCAGTGGTGTGCCGGTTTGACCGTTTGGTGGTAGTCTCTGTGGAGAAGTAGGTTTGGCAACACTCTTCCCACGGCGGCCCAATTTGCAGCTGAAAAACATATACAAAAAAAATTAGCGAAAATAGTTCAAAAGTATTTTTTAGATTTGAAAAAGAAATTCGAGTAGAAAACTTTTTGTCCTGAAAAACAACATTTTGGTGCAGGAAAATGAAGCCACGTCAACACTGATGTCATAGTTTGGTGATAACACCAAAGCTGTTACTCAGGCAGAGAAAAATGGTTCCAAAAAGTTTTAGATTTGACAAAAATTTTTCATTGGAAGCATTTTTTGGTTCCAAAACCTTTTGTATGGGAAAATGTTTTTTCGGTTGAAAACATTACACAGAACTCACAAATCAGTGAAAAAAATTTTGTTTTCTCACTTTGTAGTTCCCGACAAATAGTTCAAGTAGTGTGCCTTGCGATCCAAAATGCAATCGGAAATAACCGATTAATCGGAAAAAACCGTTTAATTGGGTCGATTAAATACAATAATGGCATCCAACCGGTTATTTTAGATACAATAATCGCATTGAATCGTTTATTTGTAATATAATAATCGAAAAAAACCAGCTATTTTTTTGGCGGGACGTTACAAACCTTCGGACAAAGATGCAAACACAACCCTTGCATGCCTCCATCCTGCACGCTTTGAGACACTAGACGAGCCTAATTTGTTGTTGTAGCCGAAGGATATGCCAGTGTTAGAAATGCAAAACGATACAAGGGCGATACTACCATTTTTCAGCAAATTGCACCTCATTTGCTCTAGGCATTATAAAAACAGCTTCGGATTGCGGTATCCCGTCTTCACAAATGGTTTTGTTTCCTTATGTACATGATTATGCTCGCTTGCTAGTCCATGAAGGTTTGGAGCCATAAACAACATGCCCTCGGCAAAAATCTACATTTCTGCTACAACGTAAGTTTACCTTGCCAGTTATTGATACCAAAAGGTAGTTGCAGTTTTCACCGAAACACGTAGTGAAGGGCTACCTTTTGCCAAGACCACAGTTGAAAACACCAAACTGGCCCTTGCATTTTCTTGTGCATACCCTCATGGAATGCCAAATGAGCCAAGTCTTATTTAACCTCAGCCACATACGTAAGCACTGCGCCTATGTAGGCAGGAGTTAGGCAGGTAGGTATATTCGGGAGCTCGGGAAGCCTGCTTTGACAATGCAGGAAGAAGGTCTTACCATGGGGACGTCCTGTCCCTCACACTGCCCTATGCCAGGCGCTCTTTAAGGCGCTCCCGCCAGTGCTTGGAAAGGCAGTATCACAGCCACTCAGTCGAAGTGTCCCGGGTGAGACCGTGTCCTCACATGTGTCCATGGGTAGGGCTACATGCTCTCTGTTTTCAGCCGCACCTCTGGGGGGCTGCCCAGCCGTGTGGAGTGTGTCTCACCACAGGGGGTATTGCTCCCGCTAATCTACGGTACGATTGCCTCACCCCTGTGGCTTGAGCTGTGGGGTCCCGCTGCTTGCTGCACGACCCCCTCTTGAGCTCTGTAACGGCTTGTCTGTCACCGGTTGCTGCCATGGCTCCGGGTAACATTGACCATGGTCCCGATGCAGCCTAGCGGGTCTCGGACTAGCGGCCTTGGGGCACTCCCCCTGCTGCTGGCCCGGTTGGTCGGATGGGCCGCCCCAACGTGTCCACTTGTGGGGTGTGGCTTATTGTCACCTGTCCTTCGGCCACCCTGTGTGTGCGTGTGTGTGCAGTGTCCATGGCCCCTTGGCGCTTATTCACTCGGTTGCGTGCTGTGCGTGCTCTGTGAAGTGTGTTTATGGCTCCTTTGGGGCTACTCTTTCATGTTGCCTTGTTTTGTCTAGCCTCTCGCGCTTTTTTGTGTGCGCTGTGTGTTTGTCGCTTGTGGCCCCTTCGGCCCTGGTCTTTTGTGTTCCATGGTTGTTTCGATCTTTTTTTTGAAAAACGGAAAAAAAGAGGAAAAGAGTGTGCCTAAACAACAGGCACAGGCACGCGCTCCGCGTAGAAGTGTAGGGTACCTGTCTGTCGCTCGTGCTGTTCTCATCGTTTGCGCATTGCTGGCGGCCCCCGGACGTGCTTTGCTCGGCTGTGGGTCAGTGTCAGCGCTGTGTTTTTTGTGGTCTGGGTTAGGCATTGGGTGGTGGTCGTAGGCATGGCTTGTGGGTTAGATGGTGGGTTCGATGGTGTTGGGCGTGGCACTTGGCTGCATATTTCTCGACACGGTGTGCTAGATTATGAATTTGGTGGCGATGAAACCGGACCAAGTGGTCTAGAGCAAAGGTCGCAGTGGTAGAGGCAGCAACACGGCTCGACATAGCAGACATAGCAATGACAGAAGAATGGTAGTATCCTACAAACAGATAAGGTGCAAAAGGCCATAGCAATTTCTGATGTGCACACATGGGATAGTCCACCTATCATTCAATTATTCTTATACATACAAAAGATCGAAGATTGCCTTATCTATCTCACATCCTATGCTTCTAACAAACAAATGGAATGTAATATACAAAGTCCCATATATAGCGTCACATAATGATCCCTAAGGGAAATATGCTAGGGTAGGGTAGTGACGTGCTTCACCTCTCCACTTCAAACGACTGCCATGGGCAACATGTTCATGCGCAAGAGGTACGTAGTAGTCAGAAACGTACAAAAGTGCATCAAATGCTAGCTTTTCACCTCATGTGTCATAGTGGGATTGGAACCCACGCAGGCGAGCTGCGCATCGGCCGCAAGGCCGTTGAATTACAGCAGATCTTTGCCTTTAGTTTTGATTCTTAATAAAAGTACCAATTTTACCTGTTGGCTCCCACAATGCCGTTTGCGACACCCGGGACCAGTCTCTGCGTGCAACAGCTCGTGATTCCGCCGACTACCTGTTGTCCTGTCTGCGGCATTTTATTATGCATTTTCAGCATTTCAGTGGTGGTTGGATTCCCGTCGATCACCTGAAATCACACTTTGAAACAAATAAGAAGGTAATAGTACGTGCAGAACAGTGCAACGCAAAAACACAAAAATTGTACTTTTCCGGGAAAACGGCCATGCACGGCCACAGATGAGTTCGCACGAAGCATAAGACTGGGCGTGCAAAAGGGTGCACTGGGAAGTTAAACATAGAGGTCAGGGAAGCATTCATGTCATGGATGCACCAAAACACAATGGCCTTCGGCCAAGGAACCGTTGTCACCGAGGGCTACTACTCTTGCCCTGCAATGCCAGGGGGGACGACTGTGACAACAGGCCTTACAGCCAACGAAGAAGTTTTTTTTCTCAACTTGAATAGAAAGGTAGTTCATACGTGATGGCTTGTGCCTTGCTACTGCTTTGTGTTGTGCTACTGTTTTGTGCTGCGCTGAGGCCACTCAAGGAACACAGCCACGATGGCCCCACAACGCACGGGGTAGCTACACTAATTAGACGGAAAAGGCCATGATGGCCCAATGGTAAAGAGCTCGAAAAAGAAAGCACTAGGCATAAAAGAAAAACTCGGGTACGATGCCTACACCTTTTATTCTCGTGCTTCAGACGGTTTATGAGGGCTTGTATGTGCTTGATGTCCTTCATGTCTTGCTGTAACCCTTGTAATAAAGAGTGAGTTGGTGTCTTGAAAATGTAATCCTTGTTGACTCTTTTGCTTGAAAAGATTGAGGCAAGGCCTAGCCAAGAGCCCACTTGAAAACTAACCAGCCACACACAAATACCAAACATGTAGCGCGCCGGCGGAAGGAGAATTGTGAAGCCACAGCTCAGCCAAGGGCCTTGGCTGGGATTTAATTGTGACACGTGGTCACAGCTCAGCCAAGGGCCGTGACACTGCTACTACTTAATCTTAGCACGTGTTTCGCACGTGCTGCATCTCGTAGAGGGCAAAGGATGCAGGTACGGGGTCTCAGTCGACACACTTCAATAGACACACCCGTTACCATACAATAAGAAAATGGCCTCACTCCAGTCCGGCAGCTAGGAGCCACATTACGCATACAGATCATATATATGTACATAATGAAGCAGTACCCAGGACCCCGTGACCTTTATGGTGAATGTTTGATCTTCTCCATCCCTCATGGGAGCTCATGCCTTCTGCCATGGCTCGGGAACAGAAGCGGGACGGACGTCGTTCCCCAACCTTCCCAGTCGAACAAATCGATCAAGAATTTCAATCTTTGTATAATGGTGATTAAATCATGCTGAAAATCGATAGAAATTGATTATTCTGACCCCTTTCCTGATCTCTTTCAAATTGCAGCTCGTCGTTGCCTATGCGTGGCTTGGCGCCGCTGAGCTTTGTTGTGGACTTTTCTGCCAAACGGGAGCTGAACACAAAGATAGAGAAATGCTGCATTGTCTCATAAACAAATGGACATGGTTTTAATATGAAAACTGACAGCAATATTGCTATGTAGACTAAAATCATCATTGGATGTGCCTTGTTCTGTGTGCAATGGAATACGTTAGTAATCCAGAATAAACAGGTTGGCTCGGACACATGATATAGCTTGGCCAGCTCCGCCAAGCAACAGACCTCAGAAGCAGTTACATAATAGAAGCGAAACAAGTGCATGAAACCTTTCGACCCGTAGGTGTTTTGGAATTGACCAAGCCTCTTTCCCTTGTTTCCTCCATGTTCTTTGATCCTCTCTTGGGTTGGCCAAGTTTTCACTTGAGGCATTGAGGGTGTGTTTGGTTTCTGTCATGCGGTGCGCCCCCCGCCCCCCCCGGTGGGGCCTGATACTGGTTATGGGGACACATACTCCTCTTTGTGCTGACCCCCATCATCCCTTTGTGTAAGCTATTTTAGGCCCACACTATGGGATTCGATAGGGGATATCATTCGCCTTCATCCCCCCTTAACCTTCCCTCTCATGGCACTTTTGACTGGAACCTGCAGTAGGGATATCAGGGAACTCCGCTTGTTTTTCCGCCGCTTTTGTATCATTCTTGGGCGGCTCAAGTTGCATGGTATAAAACGACAGACAGTGCCCAAAATACAGGGCCTCAAAAAACATCAAAAGAACTATTTTTTGGCTTGCAAAAAATCAAGCCGTTTTTGAAACACCAAAAGAACTATTATATAAGGAATTTTGGCATTTTCTTGGTCCTCGTGGGTCCAAAAAATGCTTTTTTTGGGGCAATGGACTGTTCCTTGCGCGAGGCCTTGCGCAAGGAGCAGTCCATTGCCCCTCCAAAGTCAGGTAATGATGGTAGAATTGAGGAATCAAGCAGGCGCCTACATTGGAGTGACATTACAGGCACCCTTGACTTGATCACATTGTACAATATGTTTACGCGGGCGGACATTCAGCGCTCCAAACAAGCCTTGCAAGTCTAATTGATGACTCAAGAAATCATTTCTAATGTTGTTGCATTCCTAACAACAGGAGCACATACGTTGGAGGTGTTGCACTGGGTGCATCCCTCAGCATTGCTCATGATGCACACCTGCCACAAGTTATGAGGAGTGTCAAGCAAAAATAAGAGTCTCACTGGTAACACATGAAGCCTGTCCACTCAACAGATGACGCTGAGCTGGACAGGGACCCCCCTTGTAGCTTTGGCTGAAGAAAAACTGATCCTTCCGTTGTTGCCTATAGATCAAAGTAAAATGTGCAAAGAAAATATGAATTTGCCATGCGTGGCACTTTTTTGAGCGTTTGTTTGGGCCAAAAAAACTGGTTTTTTGGAGAGTAAAATGCAATGTAGTGCAAACCACACCAATTATCAAGATGATGTTCGATACTGAAGCCGGTTCGGACCCCCGTGGCCATCTTGGGGTCACTTGGGGTGTGTATCTATGTGCCGGCAAGCCGCCATTGGCTGATATCATACTCTCCCATCCACCTGACCTAACCCGATGTGATAGTGTGATAGGTTTGGCCATTCCGGCTACGAGCGGCCATATTCAGTACCGAGGTGCCGCCAGCGGAGATTTATATATCGGAATATCAGGAATCAACAGGGTTTTTTTATCATAATGTTTCCGTGATTTTTGAGCTTTTCGTTCTGATGGTCAATGTAGCGGCGACTGTCAGTTGGCTCGCGATTTTGCGTTAACCGATTGGTTAACTGTTATTTCCAGATATTTTGGCGGATATCCCGATGAAGGGTCAGATTTCATCAGTAAAGGGTTCGTTGCTTCCGCAATTTTCTAAATATGCACTCGAAATTTTAATCTGAATTTTTCGTGATGCCGAAATCGGATTTTCGATTTCGACATCGCCGCACTTGATTTGGTCTTCTTCGAGTGGTCATACTCTTTTCCCTATGCCTGAATCAGGTTTCCCTTATACTTGCCACCCATTTGACTTGGAGATATAAGGGAAACAAAAGTGAATCGTGGGACCACTTTGAAGGGCCATATCTACGCGCGAGTGTGAGGAAAGAGAATAAGGAAGGTTGGGTTGCAAGCGCCTTAGTCTCAACTTAATTTAGGAAGCATCAAACGCCTTTGGTGTGTACACATGCCCGGTGTAGCAAGGGATAATGGTCAAGAGGGTAGAAAGTGATATATAACTCTTGGACCGTGCAGCCGAATATTTTATTGCGACTTTCGAGTGTACCGCATGAGTGTTGGGGTTGCATAGATACTTTCCTTGGGTTCCCACGTATTTTTAACGTGAAGTTATGTCCATGGAGGGTCATGGCATACCATGGTGGGAGCCACTTTTGAGGGTATGTGTTATATGCATGGTATGTGCTTCGATATGCTCACGCCCATGTTATATATCTTCGTGTGGCCGAAGAGATGGGGAGCCACACGTGACAAGGGCTTTGCCCATGTCCCAATTGTGGAATTCAAAGCGCTAGACTAAGTCTACCGCGTATGTATTGCTCATGGTATGTTTGGCTAAGAGATCCCTGAGTGCACTCCCATTTTCATGGGGCATGTAAAAATTAGTGGCGAAGGTATCTCCATGCGCCCGATTGGGGATCCAAGTGGGGGAATTGTTCGTAAATGGTTCCAATCATTTGTGTATTGAACCATGAGCGGATATCATGGGTGAGCATAGAGATATACTATCATGACAACTTTGTATTTGGACATATTTTCATGTTTTTGACCTCATTTTATGCTCATTTTTGTGTTTTATGTGCTCAACTGGTCGGCTAACAGTAAAGTGCCTAGAGATCCGTGAACTATGGTATGTTGCTTATATGTTGGCATATGCTTCGATGTTGTACTTCACCATATGCCGGATCACATGGTCACTTTGGCTTGGCACACGAGGCCTCACAAAATTAGGTCTCAAACTCATGAGCTGACTTGTGAAGCATGTCATGTACATAACCGGAGGGGTTTCGGAGCCAATGATGGGATATTCTTGGGCATCGATTTTTGGTCTATATAACCCTTGTATATTACTTTCCGGTTTGACACGTGCATGGAGCATTTGGATATTTGCCGTATGCATTTTTGAGTATATAATTGACTTTTGGGCATAATGGTGTGATTTGCCTGATTTTGCCATGTTGTGAGGTCATCATCATGGGGCAGTTCTCCAAGCCCATTCGACTCCAAGTCCAACCAAGGTTATGTCAGGGTAGGGCATGGTCCTGAGTGCCACTCTAGGCCATGACACGCTACCTTCCCTATTGGGCTAGGATATATAGGCTTGGGAGTGAACACATTTTTGGGGTTTATGTAGTGACTTGTGACACATGGCATTTAGCCATCTTATTTGATTGGGTTCAGGGCATCATGTTGGTGAGTCAAGGGAAGGTCTTGAGTCCAGGGAATGAGGGGTCTATGGCTGTGAATGTGTACGTTTCCATATTTCCCCAACTTTGCTTTATTTGTGTTCATATGCCAATTTCAGGGCTTTCTTCCTTGGTGCAATTCTTGTACATGCCCGCCACCGTGAGACGACCGGTGTGCTGAACGGAAGCCCGCAGTGTGGATTGGATTGTGAATCGGGTTATTGCTGTATTTGTGGGATCTGGTTGCTATTCAGGGTTGAAGGAGGATTTTATTTTCTATATTTTTGGATTTTGGACCCTGGATTTTGATAAATGCAATCGTTGATCAGGAGCAAGTCGGCAGGGGTTACAGGCGGAAGGGGCACAGCAGGGGCCGGTCCTGGTAGGGACCTTCTTTATG
This sequence comes from Eutreptiella sp. 'Long Island Sound 2002', assembly GCA_964036045.1. Classification (NCBI taxonomy): domain Eukaryota; phylum Euglenozoa; class Euglenophyceae; order Eutreptiales; family Eutreptiaceae; genus Eutreptiella; species Eutreptiella sp. 'Long Island Sound 2002'. The sequence goes on from OZ038383.1 coordinate 20,353,962, forward strand.
GTAGCAGAGGCTTACCTGCTGCCCCTACCTACCGCCGACCCGGGGACTTGGGCCCCTATGAGCCCTGCCCAAGTACGCCCCGGGTGCGTATTGTGGACTCGGTGGAGACCACACCGGAGATTGGAGCCATAGAAGTACCGAGACGTTCAAGAGCATGGCGAACTCCGGAAGTTGAAGCCCGAAGAGAAGTACGACATTCGGGAAGAGGAGGACCTGACATGGAGGACCTGGTCTCCATGTGTGAGCGTCGCTGCCGAAAGGCATGCAACCTCCGCTCCGCCGCGGAGGACTCTGATGAGGCCTGCCATTCAGGCAGCAGTGGAGGACGGGCCCGGCGCTACCGGAAGCGCGGGTCACCCAAGTCCGCGGCACGGGACGCCGGGGCTATGGATACAGACCCCAGCCCGGTCAGGCTGTGGGAATCCGAGCACTCCGAGGGCTATCGGACAGCTTATGAGCAACCCTCAGAGTCGGAGGAGACGCCCGCGCCGATCGCCAGGGCGCATACGGCCCCCGAGCCCGCCCTGAAGCACGACGCCGAGGGCTTGGAGAGGCCAGCCAGGGCCCGGACGGCACCTGTGCCCCGGCACACGGGACCAGAGACGGACGCCATAGGCGATACGCCCATGGGCGACGAGTCTGAGGTGCCGAGAACCGCGGGATGCGCCGGATCAGGCGGAAGGCAGGCTGAGTGCCACTGCGAGCACGTATCTCTCCTCATGGGCAAGTACCCAAAGATGGGGATGGACGCCATCGTGCATCGCCTAGACCGCCTGGACAACGCGAAGGACGGTCTAGAGGAAGACGTCGCAGGATCCTGGATGACCAGTCGGCCGCGGAGAAAGAAATGGAGGAGCTGCGAGCGGAACGGGACCGGTACCAGGAGAATCTGGAGCTGGCCCTGGAGAAGCAGCAGCAAGTGGTGGACAGCCTCCTCCACCTGGTGGAGGACATGTCGGGACGCCTGAAAAGGCTAGAGGAGCTACAGCCCCTCGCCTCGGGTCCGGAGCTCCCGGCAAAGCCGGCCGCGGCAGAGCTGGTGGAGCGGGTTAAGACCCTCAGGAGCGCCATGGATAAACCCATGGGCGGCCCTGCAGAGGCTCCCTACGCGCCTCCGCGTGTTAACCCGGGTGCCCTGCCTTTTGTTCCCATGTTCAGCGAATCCACAATGCTCGGGGAACAAACGGCGCCGCCTGGGTCCATGCGGGAAGGGCACGCAACCACGGACCCGAGGAGCCTGACGGTACAGATGTCCCATGCCACCCAGGATCCACCGCCCACTACGACTGCCTATGCAGTTTATGCGGAAGAGGAGATCCAGAGCCAGACCATGCAGGGGCGAACCATGGGAAGCGCCGAAGGACATGGTCGAGGTCATCCAGGCGGAAACCTGTGGGCGAAGGACCCCAATACGGGGATATGGACGGCCGATGGAGCAAGTCCTTCCCGCATTCCAAACCCCATGGGTTCAGGCCCAACTGGACCGCACTCCATCGAGGAGAGGGATGTACAGGGACTGTACTCACACCCCCCGGCCACAGGTGCTATCCGTCTCGGTGGAGTGGTGGCTGGGGACGTCGGAGACGCCATCAGGATTGACGACCTCAGGGGAATCAAAATCCCCTACTATGATGGCAACCCCTCCAACCTGGAGGACTTCATCCTGGATTGAGAGGACTTCGCCGAGGAGGTCGTCGGCGAGATGCGGGGAGCGCCGCGGGACAAGTGGGTATGCCGGACATTCCCACACCGGCTGGCGCAGGACCTGAAGGAGGAGCTGCGGGATCAGATCCGGGAAGGACTGATCCGTACGGAGCAGGCCTGCCTCCAGTGGTTGGAGGATGAGGAGTGGGTGGACGCTCCGAACCAGAAGCTGGAGGACTTGTGGTCCATCCCGCTGCCGCTGGACCGCGGTGAGTTGCGGGTCCGGGAGTGGAACCGGTATCTGCGGAAGTACCGCAGATGCCTCAAGCTGGTGGAGGACTGGAACGAGGCCAGCGAGATCCGCCACCTGCTGAAGGACGTCCTCCCCGGCAACTGGAAGAGGAGAGTGGAGGACGAGGAGAAGAATCGAGCCAAGAAGCGCGTGGCGGTGAGGATCATGGCGGCGGAGGATACCCATGCGGGTATAATGGAGTTCTTCAGGAGGAACCTGGGCGAGCCCAACCGGATGTTGGGCCTGAAGAACGCCGTGTACGTGGAGGTATTTGGGGACCCCATGAGGCAAAGGTTGCTGCGCCTCAACAACGTGGAGTGGAGGCGCGGGGAGCCGCTGAGGATGCAAGTCATCTTCGCCCGCATGAGCCTGGACGAGATCGTGAAGTACATCACGGTGGAGTTGAAGCTCAATGCGAAGAACGAGGCCCACGTGCAGGATCGACATGGTCATGGACAACGAGGCCACCGAGAAGACCGCCATCATCGGGAGATCCAGGAGGACACGGCCAACTCTGCGGAGGATGGTAGTGGAAGTGGCCAAGACCACTGGTCCCGGGAGGATCAAGAGGAGGCCCATTTCTTCGCGTTTGTGGCGCACAACGTGAGGAACCATGGGCAGGATCGGTCCAGATGGAGCCAGGTGGGACCCAAGAAGGGCAAAGAGCCAAGCAGGATCGGGAACCCACCGCTCTCGTTCCGGGTGTACAGGTCTCAGCACGACGGGTGCTGGGTCTGTTATGGCAAGGGAAACAACCATGCACACGACCACCATCAGTGCAAGGTGTATGAGGCGGACAAGAAGGCCTACTTCGCCGCCCACCCCGAGAAGAAGCCCAAGGAGCAGCGGATTTCCGATTGGAAGGCGAAGGGCGGAGACGGGGGAAAAGGCCAAGGCAAAGGCCAAGGAAAAGGCGGAGGAAGAGGCTATGGTGGTGAACCTGGCCAAGACCGACGAGTGAGGTCGATGGAGGAAGTTGCTGAGGACATGTTGAGGACGTTGGAGGAACTCAAAGCCCAGCAACGTGGTGGACAAAGTCCTGGCGGATCGCAGCCGGAAGGGGCTGCGGGAAGTCAAGTCTAGAGGAACCCCCACGGGAGTGGGACCTCGGAGGTCTCTCCTCCGAAAATCAGTGGAATCCCTGAGGAATCAGAGGCACATCGGGTGCCGAAGAAGGCTCCGGAAGAGCCAAAACCACTGAGTTTCGCCACTCCCAACCCCTGGAGCGCCCTGCCAAGGGGAGTACATGTGGGTACGGGACATGGCAAGAAGGAAGGAGCGACCACGGAGAGCCCCGTGGACGGGCAGGACCAACCCAAGATCTACACCATCCGTGACCATACCCTTGAAGTCCTGATGCACCCGGACGTGCTAGAGTTGCATGCCGTGAGAGTCGTCCATACACCTCATGGCGACGAGAGGCAGTTGCACTTGAAAGTGCGAGTACGGTGCGGACGAGAGGAGAAGGTGGTGGATGTGTTGGTGGATACGGGTGCCCAGGTGAGCCTGGTCCGGAGAGGGTTGTTCAAGGAGGAACTCCTGCAGCCCAGCCGGAGACCGGTCCGCTTGAAGGTCGCCAATGGAGAGATCATGGACGGGGGCACCCATGAGGCCACTATCAGTATGTAATTCTGGGAACATGAGCGTTTGAACCGCCCTGATCTGGCGAAGAGAAGCAATCTATCCGGGAACTTCTATGTGGCCGACATTACAGATTGGGATATGATCATGGGGTATGACTTCATGGTGGCAAATGACATTGGAGCCCTTCCCCATCGTGCAACGCTGGTCCGGGAAGATGATGAATGCCTCACATGGCTGGCCACGGACTATGCATGCGGATCATCCCAATGGAATGCTGAGGAAGAGGATCGGATCGTCCAAGCGGTGCAAGCTGTGGGTGCCAAGTCCAGAGGAGACCGTGGAGTTCAGCTCACGGAGTATGGAATGGCGCCGCAGGTGTATGCCAGGATGATCCAGACGCTGGGAGCCGAAAAGCTCGAGACGGACTTCTTCGCTCCCGGGATGCCCCACTTTTGCGGAAGTGTAGGAGGCATTGGCATCGAGGAGACTCAGCCTCGCATAGGCATTGGGGTTTGAAGGAGTGGGGGCCCATGTATTGGCATGGCTCCCTGGACAATACCCGACGTACGGTGGAGAAGATCGTCGCGGATAGGGCGACGGGGATCCTGGTCATAACCGGCATAGGATCCAGCCCATGTCCGCTGGAAGGTCTCAAGTCGACGCTGGACTCCATCACCCTCAACGAGATGTCATTCGGGCCAGAGGAGAATCTGTTCATCGACGCCAAGGGTGTATCAATGCCCTCCCCGGGTCAAGCGTGGGGTACCAAGGCTTTCCTGGTGGATGGGGCGCAAGCTCAGCCCACGGGTGATGAAGCATTCATCCGTAGGGTTGAGGCGGTGCCCATGAAGGTCATGTTTGAGCCCAAGGAGGGGGCGGATCAGCCTCTTGATGGCATTGACGTCCTGTCCCACGCCGAGATCGACGACGTCGTCAACTACATGCGGATGGGGATGCACGACCGTGTGGCAGCCAAGAAGAGGCGGGCCATGGTCACATCTCCGCATTGGTGGGATGACAAGATGTTGGTCACCGGCAAGTACGAGAAGGATGAGTTCGTGGCCAGGGTCATGGATCACATCGCGGACCAATACGATGGTCCGGTTGGGTCGGACCCGCCAACGTGGGATTTTCCAAGAATCGGGGCCGATAGCGACAATAACCAGCCCGACGCCGCAAATTTCCGAAGATTATCGGTGGGAAGTGCACCCCACGACGATGAAGACGGCATATCGGACGAGGAGAAGTCGGACTCGGACCCAGAAGAGGCCTCTACCGCAGTGCGGTCGTTTGTATCGATACCGAAGCAAGCGGCTGAAGAGGCCCAGGAGAACCCGAAGGTCGCCGAGCTGAAGGAGAGGCTGATCAAGGCCTATCCGCGGCTATTCAGTGGCGTCGCCAACAAGAACCCTCCAGATCGTGGGAGGTTTGGCACAGAGAAGATCAAGCTGAAGCCAAACCCCAAGATCTATCGTCATCGGGAGTACCAACTTCAGGGCGATCGGGCCGAGGCCATGAAGAAGCTGTTGGCCGAGTTCATTGAGCGGGGATGGATCGAACCCTCCGACAGTGAGTGGGCCAGCCCAGCCTTCATCGTGCCCAAGAAGGAGAAGGGCGAGTGAAGGTTGGTGGTTGATTACAGAGGTTTGAACGAGCAGACCGAGCACGACTCGTACTCGCTTCCCCTGATCGACCCCATCCTCCAAAAACAACAGAAAAAGCGGATCTTCACGGTGTTGGACCTGAAACACGGTTATCACCAGATGCCGCTACACCCGGACTCCAGGCCCTGTACAGCGATGTCAACGCCGCTGGGGCCCATGCAGTGGAAAGTGGTGCCTATGGGCGCCAAGAATGGCAACGCCGCTTTCCAGCGCATGATGGAGGACCTACTCGGTCCTGTCTGGGACTGTGCCGATCCCTTCGTGGATGACATCATCATCGGGTCCGGCACGGAGAATATGACTGAGGACGAGCTCATCGACGCGCATGAGAAGGATCTGCGCCGAGTGCTCAGCGAGTTGGACAAGCACAACATGGTGTGCAAGCCCACCAAAGCCTCACTCTTCGTGAAGGAAGTGGAGTTTGCGGGTCACGTGGTTGGTCATGGGCAACGCCGTCCCATGCCTCGGAAGCTGGCGTCCCTGCACCACTGGGAGAAGCCCCAGACCATCAGCGAACTCCGGTCCTTCATGGGGTTCTGCAATTACTATTCGGGCTATGTCCGGATGTATGCAGAACTCTCGGGGCCGCTGCACAAGATGCTGCAGGTGGGGAAGGTCGATGGCCGGAAGGGGAGCAAGAAGAAGCTTGCCTGGACCCCTGAGGCTGAGGATGCGTTCAACCGCCTGAAGGAGCGACTCCTGGGGCAGTTGGGGCTGTTCCTGGTGGACCCGGACAAGGGATTCGTGCTACGGACAGACGCCTCGGACTATGCTGTAGGGGCAGTCCTCGAGCAGATCCGGGATGAATGGTCACACGTACCCGTGGCATTTTGGAGTCGAATCCTGGCCGAGGGCCAACGTCGAACCTGGACCACGAGGGAGAAGGAGACGTACGCCATTGTCTGTGCGCTCAGGAAGTGGTCTGGCCACATCGGATTGCAACCGGTGGTGGTGTGTACTGACCATCAGTCCTTGCAGAGCTGGCACAAGGAGCACGTCGACACGCCCTCGGGACCGGCGGCAAGGAGGGCCCGATGGCATGAGACGTTCACCAAGTTCGACCTCAGCGTCGTATACGTCCGGGGGAAGGACAACACTGTGGCAGATTGCCTCAGTCGGTGGGCCTACCCCGCGGGCAAGGCTTGGATGGACATATCCAGCCATGGAGACGCCGAGGAGACCGAGGAGGCCAAGCGCATTATCGAGATGGAGAAGGCCATGGAGCAAGAGGGAGTCAAGTGCTTTGTGGTGATCGCAAACCGTACGGACCTGGCCAAGTTCCGGGGCGCCCGCGTCCAAGCTATTCGAGAGGAAATCCTCGAGCAATGGATGGTGGCCCCTGTAGAGCTAGTCAGGTCGGTGCTCACAGGGGACTGGTCGGATGACTACGCGGCATCCGAGCACTGGAGCAAGTACTGGAATGCCGTGAGCGCCCCGTCGGACGATGAATGGCCCGAGGGCTTGACCGAGGATGGAGACAAGTTGTTCCTCAAGGACAAGCTGCTGGTGCCCGAGAACCGAGTGGAGGAGCTCATTGACCATTGGCACAACGCCCAGCTCATGCACCCTGGCCGAGACAAGATGCAGCAGGACCTGGGGTGGCGTTTCAAGTTCCCACCAGGGTACTACGCCATCCTGGATAGGTACTGCAGGGACTGTGCCGTGTGTCGGGCCACGAAGAGCCCCAACCACTCCACAGCGGGCAATGAAGCCGGTTCGGACCCCTGTGGCCATCCTGGGGTCACTTGGGGTGTGTATCTATGTGCCGGCAAGCCGCCATTGGCTGATATCATACTCTCCCATCCACCTGACCTAACCCGATGTGATAGTGTGATAGGTTGGGCCATTCCGGCTATGAGCGGCCATATTCAGTACCGAGGCACCGCCAGCAGAGATTTATATATCGGAATATCAGGAATCAACAGGGTTTTATTATCATAATGTTTCCGTAATTTTTCAGCCTTTCGTTCTGATGGTCAATGTATCGGCGACTGTCAGTTGGCTCGCGATTTTGCGTTAACCGATTGATTAACTGTTATTTCCAGATATTTTGGCGGATATTCCGTTGAAGGGTCAGATTTCATCAGCAAAGGGTTCGTTGCATCCGCAATTCTCTAAATAAGCACTCGAAATTTTAATCAAAATTTTTCGCGATGTCAAAATCGGATTTTTGACTTCGACATCGCCGCACTTGATTTGGTCTTCTTCGAGTGGTCATACTCTTTTCCCTATGCCCGAATCAGGTTTCCCTTATACTTGCCACCCATTTGACTTGGAGATATAAGGGAAACAAAAGCGAATCGTGGGACCACTTTGAAGAGCCATATCTACGAGCGAGTGTGAGGAAAGAGAATAAGGAAGGTTGGGTTGGAACCGCCTTGGTCTCAACTTAATTTAGGAAGCATCAAACGCCTTTGGTGTGTACACATGCCCGATAGAGCAAGGGATAATGGTCAAGAGGGTATAAAGTGATATATAACTCTTGGACCGTGCAACCGAACATTTTATTGTGACTTTCGAGTGTACCGCATGAGTGTTGGGGTTGCATAGCAACTTTTCTTTGGGTTCCTACGTATTTTTAACGTGAAGTTATGTCAATGGAGGGACATGGCATTTCATGGTGGGAGCTATATTTTGAGGGTATGTGTTGTATGCATGGTATATGTTTGATATGCTCACGCCCATGTTATATATCTTCGTGTGGCCGAAGAGATGGGGAGCCATACGTGACAAGGGCTTTGCCCATGTCCCAATTGTGGAATTCAAAGCGCTAGACCAAGTCTACCGCGTATGTATTGCTCATGGTATGTTTGACAAAGAGATCCATGGGTGCACTCCCATTTTCATGGGGCATGTAGATATTAGTGGCGAAGGTATCTCCATGCGCCCGATTGGGGATCCAAGTGGGGGAATTGTCCGCAAATGGTTCCAATTATTTGTGTATTGAAGCATGAGCGGATATCATGGGTGAGCATAGAGATATACTATCATGACAACTTTGTATTTGGTCATATTTTCATGTTTTTGACCTCAATTTTTGCTCATTTTTGCATTTTGTGTACTTACCTGGTCAGCAAACAGCAAGAAGCCAATGGAGAGTCGAACCATGGTATGTTGTTCATATGTTGGCATATGCTTTGGAGTTGAACACCACCATATGCCGGATCGCGTACTCCATTTGGCTTGGCACACGAAGGATCACAAGAATTGGTCTCAAGATCATGGGCTGACTTGGGCAGTGCGTGGCGCCCATATCCGAAGGGGTTTCGAGGGTAAAGTGGGGATGTACATGGGCATTGGCCTTTGGTCTATATCCTCCATGAATATTAGACTTCGATTCCATGCATGCTTTGAGCCTTTGGATAAGTGGTAACTTCAATTTTGAGCATATATGTGATATATGGCCAATATGGTGTGAATTGGCAGTTTTTTGGCATGTTATGAGTTCAAACTCATAGGTCATTTCTCTAAGCCCATTCGACTCCAAGTCCAGCCAAGGTTATGTCAGGGTAGGGCATGGTCCTGAGTGCCACTCTAGGCCATCACACGCCACCTCCCCTATTGGGCTAGGATTTCGAGGCTTGGGAGTGAACACATTTTTGGGGTTTATGTAATGATTTTTGACATGTGGCATTTAACCATCTTATTGGACTGGGTTCAGGGCATCATGTTGATGAGTCAAGGGAAGGTATTGAGTCCAGGGAATGAGGGGTCTATGGCTGTGATTGTATAAGTTTCCATCTTTCCCCAACTTTGCTTTATTTGTGTTCATATGCCAATTTCAGGGCTTCACTCTTTGGTGCAATTCTTGTACATGCCCGCCACCGTGGGAATACCGGTGTGCTGAACGGAAGCCCGCAGCCTGATTTGGATTGTGAATTGGGTTATTGCTGTACTTGTGGGATTTGGTTGCCATTCAGGGTTGAAGGAGGATTTTATTTTCTATATTTTGGGATTTGGACCCTGGAAATTGAGGGATGCAATCGTTGATCCGGAGTAAATCAGCAGGGGTTACAGGCGGAAGGGGCACAGCGGGGGCCGGTCCTGGTAGGGACCTTCTTTATGGTAGCAGAGGCTTACCTGCTGCCCCTACTAACCGCCGACCCGGGGACTTGGGCCCTTATGAGCCCTGCCCAAGTACGCCCCGGGTGCGTATTGTGGACTCGGTGGAGACCACGCCGGAGATCGGAGCCATAGAAGGACCGAGACGTTCAAGAGCATGGCGAACTCCGGAAGTTGAAGCCCGAAGAGAAGAACGACACTCGGGAAGAGGAGGACGTGACATGGAGGACCTGGTCTCCATGTGTGAGCGTCGCTGCCGAAAGGCATGCAACCTCCGCTCCGCCGCGGAGGACTCTGATGAGGCCTGTCATTCAGGCAGCAGTGGAGGACGGGCCCGGCGCTACCGGAAGCGCGGGTCACCCAAGTCGGCGGCAAGAGACGCCGGGGCTATGGACACGGACCCCAGCCCGGTCAGGCTGTGGGAATCCGAGGGGCACTCCGAAGGCTTTCGGACAGCCTACGAGCCACCTTCGGGGCCGGAGACGTCCGCGCCGATCGCCAGGGCGCATACGGCCCCCGAGCCCGCCCTGCAGCACGACGCCGAGGGCTTGGAGAGGCCAGCCAGGGTCCGGACGGCACCTGTGCCCCGGCACACGGGACCAGAGACGGACGCCATAGGCGATACGCCCATGGGCGATGAGTCCGAGGGGCCGGGAACAGCGGGATGCGCTGAATCCAGCGGAAAGCACGCTACGTGCCACTGCGAGCACGTGTCCTTCCTCATGGGCAAGTACCCGAAGATGGGGATGGACACCATCGTGCATCACCTTGACCGCCTGGACAACGCCAAGGACGCTCTAGAGGAGGACGTCGCGGGGATCCTGGACGACCAGTCGGCCGCGGAGAACCACATGGAGGAGCTGCGAGCGGATCAGGCCCGGTACCGGGAGAATCTGGAGCTGGCCCTGCAGAAGCAGCAACAAGTGGTGGACAGCCTCCTCCACTTAGTGGAGGACATGTCGGGACGCCTGAGAAGGCTAGAGGAGCGACAGCCCCTCGCCTCGGGTCCGGAGCTCCCGGCAAAGCCGGCCGCGGTAGAGCTGGTGGAGCGGGTTAAGACCCTCAGGAGCGCCATGGAGAAACCCATGGGCGGCCCTGCAGAGGCACCCTACGCGCCTCCGCGTGTTGACCCGGGTGCGCTGCCGTTTGTTCCCCTATTCAGCGAATCCACCATGCTCGGGGAACACACGGCACCGCCTGGGTCCAGGCGGGAAGGGCACGTAACCACAGACCCGAGGAGCCTGACGGTGCAGATGCCCCATGCCACCCAGGATCCACCGCCCGCTACGACTACATATGCAGTTTATGCGGAAGAGGAGATCCAGAACCAGACCATGCAGGGGCGAACCATGGGAAGCGCCGACGGACATGGTCGAGGCCATCCAAGCGGAAACCTGTGGGCGAAGGACCCCAATACGGGGATATGGACGGCCGATGGAGCAAGTCCTTCCCGCATTCCAAACCCCATGGGTTCAGGCCCGACTGGACCGCACTCCATGGAGGAGAGGGATGTACGGGGAGTGTACTCACACCCCCCGGCCACAGGTGGTATCCGTCTCGGTGGAGTGGTGGCTGGAGACGTCTGAGACGCCATCAGGATTGACGACATCAGGGGAATCAAAATCCCCTATTACGACGGGAACCCGTCCAACCTGGATGACTTCATCCTGGACTGGGAGGACTTCGCCGAGGAGGTCGTCGGCGAGATGCGGGGAGCGCCGCGGGATAAGTGGGTATGCCGGACATTCCCACACCGCCTGGCGCAGGACCTGAAGGAGGAGCTGCGGGATCAGATCCGGGAAGGACTGATCAGGACGGAGCAGGCCTGCCTCCAGTGGTTGGAGGATGAGGAGCGGGTGGACGCTCCGAATCAGAAGCTGGAGGACCTGTGGTCCATTCCACTGCCGCTGGACCGCGGTGAGTTGCGGGTCCGGGAGTGGAACCGGTATCTGCGGAAGTACCGCAGATGCCTCAAGTTGGTGGAAGACTGGAACGAGGCCAGTGAGATCCGCCACTTGCCGAAGGACGTCCTCCCGGTCAACTGGAAGCGACGAGTGGAGGACGAGGAGAAGAAGCGCGCCAAGAAGCGGGTGGCGGTGCGGATTATGGCGGCGGAGGATACCCATGCGGGTATCATGGAGTTCTTCAGGAGGAACCTGGGCGAACCCAACCGGATGTTGGGCCTGAAGAACGCCGTGTACGTGGAGGTATTCGGGGACTCCATGGGGCAAAGGTTGCTGCGCCTCAACAACGTGGAGTGGAGGCGCGGGGAGCCACTGAGGATGCAAGTCATCTTCGCCCGCATGAGCCTTGACGAGATCGTGAAGTACATCACGGTGGAGTTGAAGCTCAATGCGAAGAACGAGGCCCACGTGCAGGATCGACATGGTCATGGACAACGAGGCCACCGAGAAGACCGCCATCATCGAGAGATCGAGGAGGACACGGCCAACTCTGCGGAGGATGGTAGTGGAAGTGGCCAAGACCACTGGTCCCGGGAGGATCACGAGGAGGCCCATTTCTTCGCGTTCGTGGCGCACAACGTGAGGAACCATGGGCAGGATCGGTCCAGATGGAGCCAGGTGGGACCCAAGAAGGGTAAAGAGCCAAGGAGGATCGGGAACCCACCGCTCTCGTTCCGAGAGTACAGGTCTCAGCACGACGGGTGCTGGGTCTGTTATGGCAAGGGAAACAACCATGCACACGACCACCGTCAGTGCAAGGTGTATGAGGCGGACAAGAAGGCCTACTTCGCCGCTCACCCCGAGAAGAAGCCCAAGGAGCAGCGGATTTCCGATTGGAAGGCGAAGGGCGGAGACGGGGGAAAAGGCCAAGGCAAAGGCCAAGGAAAAGGCGGAGGAAGAGGCTATGGTGGTGGACCTGGCCAAGACCGACGAGTAAGGTCGATCGAGGAAGTTGCTGAGGACATGTTGAGGACGTTGGAGGAACTCAAGGCCCAGCAGCGTGGTGGACAAAGTCCTGGCGGATCGCAGCCGGAAGGGGCTGCGGGAAGCCAAGTCTAGAGGAGCCCCCACGGGAGTGGGACCTCGGAGGTCTCTCCTCCGAAAATCAGTGGAATCCCTGAGAAAGCGAAGGCACATCGGGTGCCGAAGAAGGCTCCGGAAGAGCCAAAACCACTGAGTTTCGCCACTCCCAACCCCTGGAGCGCCCTGCCAAGGGAAGTACATGTGGGTACGGGACATGGCAAGAAGGAAGGAGCGACCACGGAGAGCCCCGTGGACGGGCAGGACCAACCCAAGATCTACACCATCCGTGACCATACCCTTGAAGTCCTGATGCACCCGGACGTGCTAGAGTTGCATGCCGTGAGAGTCGTCCATACACCTCATGGCGACGAGCGGCAGTTGCACTTGAAAGTGCGAGTACGGTGCAGACGAGAGGAGAAGGTGGTGGATGTGTTAGTGGATACGGGTGCCCAGGTGAGCCTGGTCCGGAGAGGGTTATTCAAGGAGGAATTCCTGCAGCCCAGCCGGAGACCGGTCCGCCTGAAGGTCGCCAACGGAGAGATTATGGGTGGCGGCACCCATGAGGCCAGGATCAGTATGGAATTCTGGGAGCATGAGCGCTTGAACCGCCCTGATCAGGCGAAGAGAAGCACTCTATCCGGGAACTTCTATGTGGCCGACATTACAGATTGGGATATGATCATGGGGTACGACTTCATGGTGGCCAACGCCATTGGAGCCCTTCCCCATCGTGCAACGCTGGTCCGGGAGGACGATGAATGCCTAACATGGCTATCCACGGACTATGCATGCGGATCATCCCAATGGAATGCTGAGGAAGATGATCGGATCGTCCAAGCGGTGCAAGCTGTGGGTGCCAAGTCCAGAGGAGACCGTGGAGTTCAGCTCACGGAGTATGGAATGGCGCCGCAAGTGTACGCCAGGATGATTCAGACGCTGGGAGCTGAAGCGCCCGAGACGGACGTCTTCGCTTCCCGGGATGCCCCACTTCTGCGGAAGTGTAGGAGGCATTGGCATCGAGGAGACTCAGCCTGGCACAGGCATTGGGGTATGAAGGAGTGGGGACCCATGTATTGGCATGGCTCCCTGGACAACACCAGACGTACGGTGGAGAAGATCATCGCGGATAGGGCGAAGGGGATCCTGGTCATAACTGGCATAGGATCCACCCCATGTCCGCTGGAGGGTCTCAAGTCGACGCTGGACTCCATCACCCTGAACGAGATGTCATTCGGGCCAGAGGAGGAGTTGTTCATCGACGCCAAGGGTGTATCAATGCCCTCCCCGGGTCAAGCGTGGGGTACCAAGGCTTTCCTGGTGGATGGGGCGCAAGCCCAGCCCACGGGTGATGAAGCATTCATCCGTAGGGTGGAGGCGGTGCCCATGAAGGTCATGTTTGAGCCCAAGGAGGGGACGGATCAGCCTATTGATGGCATTGACGTCCTGTCCCACGCCGAGATCGACGACGTCGTCAACTACATGCGAATGGGGATGCACGACCGTGTGGCAGCCAAGAAGAGGCGGGCCATGGTCACATCTCCGCATTGGTGGGATGACAAGATGTTGGTCACCGGCAAGTACGAGAAGGATGAGTTCGTGGCGAGGGTCATGGATCACATCGCGGACCAATACGATGGTCCGGTTGGGTCGGACCCACCAACGTGGGGTTTTCCAAGAGTGGGACCGGCAGCGACGAGCACCAGCCCGAGGCCGCAAATTTTCGAAGATTATCGGTGGGAGTCGAGACCCACGACGATGAAGACGGCATATCGGACGAGGAGAAGTCGGACTCGGACCCAGAAGAGGCCTATACCGCAGTGCGATCGGTTGTATCGATACCGAAGCAAGCGGCTGAAGAGGCCCAGGAGAACCCGAAGGTCACCGAGCTGAAGGAGAGGCTGATCCATGCCTATCCGCGGCTATTCAGTGGCGTCGCCAATAAGAACCCTCCAGATCGGGGGAGGTTTGGTACAGAGAAGATCAAGCTGAAGCCGAACCCGAAGATCTATCGTCATCGGGAGTACCAACTTCAGGGCGATCGGGCCGAGGCCATGAAGAAACTGTTGGCCGAGTTCATTGAGCGGGGATGGATCGAACCCTCCGACAGTGAGTGGGCCAGCCCAGCCTTCATCGTGCCAAAGAAGGAGAAGGGCGAGTGGAGGTTGGTGGTTGATTACAGAGGTTTGAACGAGCAGACCGAGCACGACTCGTACTCGCTTCCCCTGATCGACTCCATCCTCCAAAAGCAACAGAAAAAGCGGATTTTCACGGTGTTGGACCTGAAACACGGTTACCACCAGATGCCGCTACACCCGGACTCCAGGCCCTGCACAGCGATGTCGACGCCGCTGGGGCCCATGCAGTGGAAAGTGGTGCCTATGGGCGCCAAGAATGGCAATGCCGCTTTCCAGCGCATGATGGAGGACCTACTCGGTCCTGTCCGGGACTGTGCCGACCCCTTCGTGGATGACATCATCATCGGGTCCGGCACGGAGAACATGACTGAGGACGAGCTCATCGACGCGCATGAGAAGGATCTGCGCCGAGTGCTCAGCGAGTTGGACAAGCACAACATGGTGTGCAAGCCCACCAAAGCCTCACTCTTCGTGAAGGAAGTGGAGTTCGCGGGTCACGTGGTTGGTCACGGGCAACGACGTCCCATGCCTGGGAAGCTGGCGTCCCTGCATCACTGGGAGAAGCCCCAGACCATCAGCGAACTCCGGTCCTTCATGGGGTTCTGCAATTACTATTCGGGCTATGTCCGGATGTATGCAGAACTCTCGGGGCCGTTGCACAAGATGCTGCAAGTGGGTAAGTTCGACGGCCGGAAGGGGAGCAAGAAGAAGCTTGCCTGGACCCCTGAGGCTGAGGATGCGTTCAACCGCCTGAAGGAGCGACTCCTGGGGCAGTTGGGGCTGTTCCTGGTGGACCCGGACAAGGGATTCGTGCTACGGACAGACGCTTCGGACTATGCCGTGGGGGCAGTCCTCGAGCAAGTCCGGGACGACGGGACTCATGTTCCCGTGGCGTTTTGGAGCAGGATCCTGGCCGAGGGCCAACGCCGAACATGGACCGCGAGGGAGAAGGAGACATACGCCATTGTATGTGCGCTCAGAAAGTGGTCTGGCCACATCGGACTGCAGCCGGTGGTGGTTTGCACGGACCACCAGTCCCTACAGAGCTGGCACGAGGAGCATGTCGACACCCCCTCAGGACCAGCGGCTAGGAGGGCCCGATGGCACGAGACGTTCGCCAAGTTCGACCTCAGCGTCGTGTACGTCCCGGGGAAGGACAACACTGTGGCAGATTGCCTCAGTCGCTGGGCCTACCCCGCGGGCAAGGCGTGGATGGACATATCTAGCCATGGCGACGCCGAGGAGACCGAGGAGGCCAAGCGCATTATCGAGATGGAGAAGGTCATGGAGCAAGAGGGAGTCAAGTGTTTTGTGGTTATGGCAAACCGTACAGACCTGGCCAAGTTCCGGGGCGCCCGCGTCCAAGCTATTCGAGAGGAAACCCTCGAGCAATGGATGGTGGCCCCTGTAGAGCTAGTCAAGTCGGTGCTCACAGAGGACTGGTCGGATGACTACGCGGCATCCGAGCACTGGAGCAAGTACTGGAATGCCGTGAGCGCCCCGTCGGACGACGAGTGGCCCGAGGGCTTAACCGAGGATGGCGACAAGTTGTTCCTCAAGGACAAGCTGCTGGTGCCCGAGAACCGAGTGGAGGAGCTCATTGACCATTGGCACAACGCCCAGCTCATGCACCCTGGCCGAGACAAGATGCAGCAGGACCTGGAGTGGCGCTTCAAGTTCCCTCCGGGGTACTACGCCATCCTGGATAGGTACTGCAGCGACTGTGCTGTGTGTCGGGCCACGAAGAGCCCCAACCACTCCACAGCGGGCAACCCGGTGTACACGGCTATACCGGAGGCCCCTATGCGGTCCGTGGCCATGGATGTATTCGCCATGCCTGAGGTCACCGTGGAAGGAGAGACCTACGACTGTGTCATCCTGGCGGTGGATAGGCACAGTGGGTATATCGTGGCGGTCCCTGGCAAGAAGTCCAAGAAGAAGGACAAGAAGGACAAGCATGGAGTGGGGCTGCAGGCCAAGACCGTCGCTAATGCCATGATCAGGCATTGGCTGACGATTTTCGATGTCCCAGCTGTCATCTGCAGCGATCGGGGCAGTCAATTCGTGGGGACGTGGTTCAAGACGATGTGCAAGCACATGGGTATTCGGCACGCCAAGACCGTGGCGTACCACAGCCGGTCGAACGGCCGAGCTGAGGTGGCCGGGCGGCAGATGTTCGAGAAGTTCCGCCAGCTGCACATCGACGAACCGGGCCGGAATTGGTATAATTCGCTGTGGAGAGTACTCCAGGCGTATCACGACCTTCCAGGACCCACTGGACTGTCGCCCCATCGCATCCTGTTCCTGCGGGATCGAGTGTCACGCACTCTCCCGTGGATGAACCATGGCAAAGTGGCCCGGGATGCGAATGCCATGATGGCTGAGGCGGACGACACGGCGGCCAAAGTGTGCAAGGCACTACAGGACGAGCATGACAAGAGGGCCAAGTACTTCAAGCAGGGAAAAGTCCAGAAGTATGCTCTCCAAGACACCGTGTGGGTGGAGCGGCACCACAAGGATGTCCTGTCCAGGCATCGGCAGGCATCTTGGTATGTGCCGGGGGTAATCGTGCGGAAGGTCGGACAGGATGTGTATGCGGTTCGTGTGGGGGATAACAAGATCCTGGACCGCGACCATACCCAGCTTCGTCCCCGAGCACCAGACCCCAGCGGTGGTCCCGTCACCTTCGAGTTCACGGCCGGCGATGTGGACTCGGACGACGAGGGTGAGGACGACGACTTCACCGCTGAGAAGATCCTGGCGGACAAGCCGGACCCGGGGACGCCTGGGGGTAGGCTTTACAAAGTCCGTTGGAAGGGATTCGCCGCATCCAGGGACTCGTGGGAACCTCCGAGCAGTTTTGTGCCGAGGTACACCACGGTCTGGATGGACTACCTAAAGAAAAAGGATATTTGTTTGGATGTCAAGGACGTGTTGGTCCATTTGGTTGCTGCTGTAGCACCGTAATGGATCCCCCCTTGGCATTTTGTTTGTTTCTGTGATTGGGGAGACAAGTGAGGGCGTTCATCCGGGGATTTTTCGGCCTTGATTGGCCATATACCCCCTTCACTCGATCTCCACATATATATTGCATTGTGGTATACTTATTTAGGTCGACCGACGACGTTTTTCTATCTTTGATCCCCTTGGTCCATGTTGTAGATCAAGAGGAGACCGGATATGGCGTAGGGCGCTGATTATCAGTGTCCTCACCCCTCCCTTGGGGCATGGGGGACGCCTACGACGTGTGTGGGGCCTCCATGTGTCCTTGGGACATGGAGGGGGGGGTTGGAGCCCATTGGGGTCCTCCCGTCCTCTCTTCATTGGTTTCCGAGCGGATACAACGCTCTGAGAAGGGGGGTGAAGCCGGTTCGGACCCCCGTGGCCATCTTGGGGTCACTTGGGGTGTGTATCTATGTGCCGGCAAGCCGCCATTGGCTGATATCATACTCTCCCATCCACCTGACCTAACCCGATGTGATAGTGTGATAGGTTGGGCCATTCCGGCTATGAGCGGCCATATTCAGTACCGAGGCACCGCCAGCGGAGATTTATATATCGGAATATCAGGAATCAACAGGGTTTTATTATCATAATGTTTCCGTGATTTTTGAGCCTTTCGTTCTGATGGTCAATGTATCGGCGAAGGTCAGTTGGCTCGCGATTTTGCGTTAACCGATTGGTTAACTGTTATTTCCAGATATTTTGGCGGATATTCCGTTGAAGGGTCAGATTTCATCAGCAAAGGGTTCGTTGCTTCCGCAATTCTCTAAATAAGCACTCGAAATTTTAATCAGAATTTTTCGCGATGTCGAAATCGGATTTTTGACTTCGACATCGCCGCACTTGATTTGGACTTCTTCGAGTGGTCATACTCCTTTCCCTATGCCCGAATCAGGTTTCCCTTATACTTGCCACCCATTTGACTTGGAGATATAAGGGAAACAAAAGCGAATCGTGGGACCACTTTGAAGAGCCATATCTACGAGCGAGTGTGAGGAAAGAGAATAAGGAAGGTTGGGTTGGAACCGCCTTGGTCTCAACTTAATTTAGGGAGCATCAAACGCCTTTGGTGTGTACACATGCCCGATAGAGCAAGGGATAATGGTCAAGAGGGTATAAAGTGATATATAACTCTTGGACCGTGCAACCGAACATTTTATTGTGACTTTCGAGTGTACCGCATGAGTGTTGGGGTTGCATAGCAACTTTTCTTGGGTTCCTACGTATTTTTAACGTGAAGTTATGTCAATGGAGGGACATGGCATTTCATGGTGGGAGCTATATTTTGAGGGTATGTGTTGTATGCATGGTATATGTTTGATATGCTCACGCCCATGTTATATATCTTTGTGTGGCCGAAGAGATGGGGAGCCATACGTGACAAGAGCTTTGCCCATGTCCCAATTGTGGAATTCAAAGCGCTAGACCAAGTCTACCGCGTATGTATTGCTCATGGTATGTTTGACAAAGAGATCCATGGGTGCACTCCCATTTTCATGGGGCATGTAGATATTAGTGGCGAAGGTATCTCCATGCGCCCGATTGGGGATCCAAGTGGGGGAATTGTCCGCAAATGGTTCCAATTATTTGTGTATTGAAGCATGAGCGGATATCATGGGTGAGCATAGAGATATACTATCATGACAACTTTGTATTTGGTCATATTTTCATGTTTTTGACCTCAATTTTTGCTCATTTTTGCATTTTGTGTACTTACCTGGTCAGCAAACAGCAAGAAGCCAATGGAGAGTCGAACCATGGTATGTTGTTCATATGTTGGCATATGCTTTGGAGTTGAACACCACCATATGCCGGATCGCGTACTCCATTTGGCTTGGCACACGAAGGATCACAAGAATTGGTCTCAAGATCATGGGCTGACTTGGGCAGTGCGTGGCGCCCATATCCGAAGGGGTTTCGAGGGTAAAGTGGGGATGTACATGGGCATTGGCCTTTGGTCTATATCCTCCATGAATATTAGACTTCGATTCCATGCATGCTTTGAGCCTTTGGATAAGTGGTAACTTGAATTTTGAGCATATATGTGATATATGGCCAATATGGTGTGAATTGGCAGTTTTTTGGCATGTTATGAGTTCAAACTCATAGGTCATTTCTCTAAGCCCATTCGACTCCAAGTCCAGCCAAGGTTATGTCAGGGTAGGGCATGGTCCTGAGTGCCACTCTAGGCCATGACACGCCACCTCCCCTATTGGGCTAGGATTTAGAGGCTTGGGAGTGAACACATTTTTGGGGTTTATGTAATGACTTTTGACATGTGGCATTTAACCATCTTATTGGACTGGGTTCAGGGCATCATGTTGATGAGTCAAGGGAAGGTATTGAGTCCAGGGAATGAGGGGTCTATGGCTGTGATTGTATAAGTTTCCATCTTTCCCCAACTTTGCTTTATTTGTGTTCATATGCCAATTTCAGGGCTTCACTCTTTGGTGCAATTGTTGTACATGCCCGCCACCGTGGGAATACCGGTGTGCTGAACGGAAGCCCGCAGCCTGATTTGGATTGTGAATTGGGTTATTGCTGTACTTGTGGGATCTGGTTGCCATTCAGGGTTGGAGGAGGATTTTATTTTCTATATTTTGGGATTTGGACCCTGGAAATTGAGGAATGCAATCGTTGATCCGGAGTACATCAGCAGGGGTTACAGGCGGAAGGGGCACAGCGGGGGCCGGTCCTGGTAGGGACCTTCTTTAGCAACCCGGTGTATACGGCCATACCGGAGGCCCCTATGCGGTCCGTAGCCATGGATGTATTCGCCATGCCTGAGGTCACCGTGGAAGGAGAGACCTACGACTGTGTCATCCTGGCGGTGGATAGGCACAGTGGGTATATCGTGGCGGTCCCTGGCAAGAAGTCCAAGAAGAAGGACAAGAAGGACAAGCATGGAGTGGGGCTGCAGGCCAAGACCGTCGCTAATGCCATGATCAGGCACTGGCTGACGATTTTTGATGTCCCGGCTGTCGACATATGATTTTACGATGTCGCCAGATCCCAAAATTCAGTTGCCGGACTACTGCTGAAACCGCCGCGGTCGCGATTTTCCCGCCGCCGCAAGCATTTTTGGCTCATTTTGCGAGATTTGTGCCAATTCTGTGCGCAGTTAAGCAGATTTAAGAAGCGCAATCTGCCAATCGCAATCATATCTTTCTCCTGTGATCAAAAACACGGTCATCTGCAGCGATCGGGGCAGTCAGTTTGTGGGGACGTGGTTCAAGACGATGTGCAAGCACATGGGGATTCGGCACGCCAAAACCGTGGCATACCACAGCCGGTCGAATGGCTGGGCTGAGGTGGCCGGGCGGCAGATGTTCGAGAAGTTCCGCCAGCTGCACATTGACGAACCGGGCCGGAACTGGTATAACTCGCTGTGGAGAGTGCTCCAAGCGTATCACGACCTTCCGGGACCCACTGGACTGTCGCCCCATCGTATCCTGTTCCTACGGGATGGAGTGTCACGCACTCTCCCGTGGTTGAACCATGGCAAAGTGGCTCGGGATGCGAACGCTATGATGGCTGAGGCGGACGACACGGCGGCCAAGGTGTGCAAGGCACTTCAGGACGAGCATGACAAGAGGGCCAAGTACTTCAAGCAGGGAAAGGTCCAGAAGTATGCTCTCCAAGACACCGTGTGGGTGGAGCGGCACCACAAGGATGTCCTGTCCAGGCATCGGCAGGCATCTTGGTATGTGCCGGGGGTAATCCTGCGGAAGGTCGGGCAGGATGTGTATGCGCTTCGTGTGGGGGATAACAAGATCCTGGTCCGCGACCACACCCAGCTTCGTCCCCGAGCACCAGACCCCAGCGGACGTCCCGTCACCTTCGAGTTCACGGCCGGCGATGTGGACTCGGACAACGAGGGTGAGGACGACGATTTCACCGCTGAGAAGATCCTGGCGGACAAGCCGGACCCGGGGACGCCTGGGGGGAGGCTTTATAAAGTCCGTTGGAAGTGATTCGCCGCATCCAGGGACTCGTGGGAGCCTCCGAGCAGTTTTGTGCCGAGGTACACCACGGTCTGGATGGACTACCTAAAGAAAAAGAATATTTCTTTGGATGTCAAGGACGCGTTGGTCCATTTGGTGGCTGCAGTAGCACCGTAATGGATCCCCCTTGGCATTTTTGTTTGTTTCTGTGCTTGGGAGACAGGTGAGGGCGTTCATCCGGGGATTTTTGGGCCTTGATTGGCCATCTACCCCCTTCACTCGATCTCCACATATATATTTCATTGTGGTATACTTATTTAGGTCGACCAACGACGTTTCTCTATCTTTGATCCCCTTGGTCCATGTTGTAGATCAAGAGGAGACCGGATATGGCGTAGGGCGCTGATTATCAGTGTCCTCACCCCTCCCTTGGGGCGTGGGGGACGCCTACGACGTGTGTGGGGCCTCCATGTGTCCTCTGGACATGGAGGGGGGGGGGTTGGAGCCCATTGGGGTCCTCCCGTCCTCTCTTCAATGACTTCCGAGCGGTAACAACGCTCTGGGAAGGGGGGTGAAGCCGGTTCGGACCCCCGTGGCCATCTTGGGGTCACTTGGGGTGTGTATCTATGTGCCGGCAAGCCGCCATTGGCTGATATCATACTCTCCCATCCACCTGACCTAACCCGATGTGATAGTGTGATAGGTTTGGCCATTCCGGCTACGAGCGGCCATATTCAGTACCGAGGCACCGCCAGCGGAGATTTATATATCGGAATATCAGGAATCAACAGGGTTTATTTATCATAATGTTTCCGTGATTTTTGAGCCTTTCGTTCTGATGGTCAATGTAGCGGCGACTGTCAGTTGGCTCGCGATTTTGCGTTAACCGATTGGTTAACTGTTATTTCCAGATATTTTGGCGGAAACCCCGATGAAGGGTCAAATTTCATCAGTAAAGGGTTCGTTGCTTCCGCAATTTTCTAAATATGCACTCGAAATTTTAATCTGAATTTTTCGCGATGTTGAAATCGGATTTTCGATTTCGACATCGCCGCACTTGATTTGGTCTTCTTCGAGTGGTCATACTCTTTTCCCTATGCCCGAATCAGGTTTCCCTTATACTTGCCACCCATTTGACTTGGAGATATAAGGGAAACAAAAGTGAATCGTGGGACCACTTTGAAGGGCCATATCTACGCGCGAGTGTGAGGAAAGAGAATAAGGAAGGTTGGGTTGCAAGCGCCTTAGTCTCAACTTAATTTAGGAAGCATCAAACGCCTTTGATGTGTACACATGCCCGGTGTAGCAAGGGATAATGGTCAAGAGGGTAGAAAGTGATATATAACTCTTGGACCGTGCAACCGAATATTTCATTGCGACTTTCAAGTGTACCGCATGAGTGTTGGGGTTGCATAGATACTTTCCTTGGGTTCCCACGTATTTTTAACGTGAAGTTATGTCCATGGAGGGTCATGGCATACCATGGTGGGAGCCACTTTTGAGGGTATGTGTTATATGCATGGTATGTGCTTCGATATGCTCACGCCAATGTTATATATCTTCGTGTGGCCGAAGAGATGGGGAGCCACACGTGACAAGGGCTTTGCCCATGTCCCAATTGTGGAATTCAAAGCGCTAGACTAAGTCTACCGCGTATGTATTGCTCATGGTATGTTTGGCTAAGAGATCCCTGAGTGCACTCCCATTTTCATGGGGCATGTAGATATGAGTGGCGAAGGTATCTCCATGCGCCCGATTGGGGATCCAAGTGGGGGATTTGTTCGTAAATGGTTCCAATCATTTGTGTATTGAACCATGAGCGGATATCATGGGTGAGCATAGAGATATACTATCATGACAACTTTGTATTTGGACATATTTTCATGTTTTTGACCTCATTTTATGCTCATTTTTGTGTTTTATGTGCTCAACTGGTCGGCTAACAGTAAAGTGCCTAGAGATCCGTGAACTATGGTATGTTGCTTATATGTTGGCATATGCTTCCATGTTGTACTTCACCATATGCCGGATCACATGGTCACTTTGGCTTGGCACACGAGGCCTCACAAAATTAGGTCTCAAACTCATGAGCTGACTTGTGAAGCATGTCATGTACATAACCGCAGGGGTTTCGGAGCCAATGATGGGATATTCTTGGGCATGGATCTTTGGTCTATATAACCCTTGTATATTACTTTCCGGTTTGACACGTGCATGGAGCATTTGGATATTTGCCGTATGCATTTTTGAGTATATAATTGACTTTTGGGCATAATGGTGTGATTTGCCTGATTTTGCCATGTTGTGAGGTCATCATCATGGGGCAGTTCTCCAAGCCCATTCGACTCCAAGTCCAACCAAGGTTATGTCAGGGTAGGGCATGGTCCTGAGTGCCACTCTAAGCCATGACACGCCACCTCCCCTATTGGGCTAGGATATATAGGCTTCCGAGTGAACACATTTTTGGGGTTTATGTAGTGACTTGTGACACATGGCATTTAGCCATCTTATTTGATTGGGTTCAGGGCATCATGTTGGTGAGTCAAGGGAAGGTCTTGAGTCCAGGGAATGAGGGGTCTATGGCTGTGAATGTGTACGTTTCCATATTTCCCCAACTTTGCTTTATTTGCGTTCATATGCCAATTTCAGGGCTTTCTTCCTTGGTGCAGTTCTTGTACATGCCCGCCACCGTGAGACGACCGGTGTGCTGAACGGAAGCCCGCAGTGTGGATTGGATTGTGAATCGGGTTATTGCTGTATTTGTGGGATCTGGTTGCTATTCAGGGTTGAAGGAGGATTTTATTTTCTATATTTTTGGATTTTGGACCCTGGATTTTGATAAGTGCAATCGTTGATCAGGAGCAAGTCGGCAGGGGTTACAAGGGGCACAGCAGGGGCCGGTCCTGGTAGGGACCTTCTTTAATACCTGGAGAAAGGAGGTGCCCTGGGGGAAGCAGTCTGCCTAGCGCAGGGGCTGACCAAGCCCAAAAGGAGTTTTTCCGCATCCGGGGGGGGGGGCAAGCTTCTGGTAAATTTCAATGACTCAACGACAATTTAGGTACTCGTTGCTTCAGTGAAAGTTGTGCACAAGCGCTATCAGATGAGAACCCATCACAATGGTACAAAGAATATTTTTTCTGGGCCTTTTTTTGCGCGAGGCCTCGCGCAATGAGGACTGCAATGCAGTCCCAGAACTTGAAAGTCACAACCTATACCTCTTTTTTCAGGCAGTGCAAATCAAAAATCAAACCGTGCGGTGGGTAGTAAGACCACTCGACCCTGAAGCCGTCTTTCCAAACGAAAATGAATCGGGTGAGTTTGTGTTTTAGTAACTTATGCGCGAGGCCTCGCGCATGGGGCAGCCCTTGAACCACATGTTGCATATGCTTTGCATTGATATTTCATCCGCCATGTTTCTGTTTTAATGATCCTTGGTCTTGATTGCGCGAGGCCTCGCGCATAGAATTCGATCAATAAATCATTTTTCCAGGTATGCAATGAACATGAAGAACAGAAAATGATGTTGCAATCATCTTTTCTGCAGACCATGTTCATGCAAAAAACAAGGGGAACGCAAAATGTATTTATTGGCCAATTTCCGCTAAAAGCACATCATTTTCCACTAAAATCATAAGATTTATTTATTTTTTTATATTTTTTTTTGTTTTCGGCTGTCTGAAAAAAGGCACAAAATGGCACAAATGGTAAGAAAGATACTTTCTTTGGACTAATATTCTGTTTTCAAAAAACAGAGCCTGTGAAAAACTATTTTTTTGCATGGTCCAAATTGGGTGCATTTGGTGTGATTTTGACCATGCAACTTGAGCCGCCTAAGTCATTTGATAGGGAAATCATTGCCCTGTTGATACCTATGCGAATTTGCCTTAACTTCGCGTAGGTACAGAAGTTAGATATTCTCAGCGGCCTGGTGGTGACCCGGCGTCTCGCCAATTTGCGGGCGAACTGCCAGTTGGGATCTGGCGACCCAAATCACGAGACCATGAACTGGCCTTTACGGAAAGTCCATCCTGTTGGCCTGAATTAATTCTCAGTGCATGGTTGTAATAGTCAATACTTAGTTTATAATCGGGAATGATAAGTTCAGGCTCCGGTGCCACTATTTTCAAAAAACCCCTAACATCATGATGCCCAGCCATTTAAAGTATAGGGACACCTCAGGCATCGTTGCCGGCACCTGATGGTGCCTTTTTCTTTTACCCCCCCTTTGTTCGATTAGGCATGGCATGCATATCTTATGCATTTCATGTGCTCACTTCTGCCTACCCGTAAATTGAGATTTTCCATCCATTTCTCTTGAGAAGGGGTGCAATGGAATGGCATGAATGTCCTCTGCAATGGTATGTCATTTGCTTGTGTGAGTTGCAAGCCAGTTTGGAGATATGGCTAAATTATTAGGATTGAATTGAGTTTTGGTTGTGGTTTGGAGACCATGATGAGTTCCAAGGTCAAGTCGATTTTATTGATTCGAGGGTGAACTCAACCTTGGTAATCATTTTGGTTTGCCTTCCCTTCCCTTTGCAATCACCAGTTATTGTCGTGGAGGGTCACCACACTCCATGGTGGGACCCACTTTCATGCATAGATAGCGCATTTTGGTTGTGTTCATGATGTCACTTTGCATATATGCACTTGTCTCCCATGCAGCGTCCATATTTCCTACCTAGGATGAACCTGCTTGGTAGGTCGTTTTGCTGACTTTTGCTGAAGTGCCTTGTCATGTTCTGACTCTTCTGCCCTGCCACAGCGAGCTCAGGAACTGCTAAGTGCGGGCAAGTGAGAGAACATTATGGAGTATATGCTCACCCACTTTGGTGAATTGGGGCGCCAAAGCTTGGGAGATATAGAGGCGCCATGACCCCGCCCATATAGGGTATTAATGGTGAGGTCATGGGATTTAACCCCCCTAGGGTATATGCGGATACGTGGGACGACCTCTTCAAGTCGATCCCTAGTGAAGGCATGTTGATGGTCAGGTAGCCTGTAGTCCCCTTGACCCATGCCCCACGTGAGGGACTCTGCATCCCCATGGTATGGGCACCATGAACATGTTTGTGCTAACCACTTTGTGCATTTTTGCTTTGTGTGCTCAGTTTGACCCTATGCTTAGGATAGACCCTTGTGTTTCGATCCATGACCTGAGATGGGATATTTCAGGGAAGTTGCCCCCTATAGATCCCAAGTGTGTCCTGGATTCGAAACTGGATGTCACCCCCTTCGCCCCTTCTGTTGGGTCTGGGAGTTTGGGTGGATTCGGGGCCTCCAAAAACCCCCTATTGCAAGGGCGTTCTGAGGCCACTTGGTGTGGTCGCCCATCCTACCCTATGGGGAGTTGGAAGCTCCCGTTTTCTTTGGTAGAGAGGTGAATTTCCTGAGTGGAGAGCAAGCACCCTACCTCCTTGTTGGGTCCTTAGACCATATGGACCATTTTGGTTTGCATTGAGGGATCCTGAGTTGGTATGTGTGAACTACCACTTGTTGACTTTCTTGGTCACCTTTCTGGTGCCAGGTTTTCCAGAGCACCCGAGCACCCCCCCCTGCAGTGGTGTGGTGGGCCTAGCTCCCTTCTTTTCTTCTGGTGGTTCCTTATCCTAACCGGAACATGGTTTGGTATTTGCATGAATGCGTTTACATGCTTCTTTGACTGATGTGCATATGTCTCTCTAAATGTATTTAGACCTCAAAGGGATCGCTTTGATTTCGTCGCAATCCCGATGGTTTGCTCACGATGGATTTGAGTTCACCAATGGATGTGAATGTCTTCGACTTGTGCAAGCTTGCAAGGGAGTAATGACGGTTGAAGAGGTCAAAGTCCCTTGGGTCCCAAGGTTCTGAGATGCGAGACGAGTGGGCTTAACCATTAAGGAAAAAGGCATGAAGTGGCTGCTTTATGTCGGTGCATCCCTCAATGAAAGAAGCTACCTCCGCTCAATTCAGTGGTAGTAGTGAACCTCATGGAGGGCTAGGGTTAGTACCCGAGTTACTTTGAGAAGGCTGCTTAATGTTTCAAAATAATAAAGAAAGTGACGAAAATGTTAGTGTTCGGTACTTTACAAAGATTGAAGGAGGCTTGGCCTGAAACAAGTACCTTACAAAGGACGTTGTTAGTTACTTTTTCGTACTTGTAATTTCACGAATGTTTTCGATGTCTTCATGTATGTTTTGTGTCATGGTGCAGCTAGCAATTGTACTGTACATTTAGAACACTCCGCTACCCTATGCCACCCCACCCATATGTATGATGGAGAAAAAGGGTGGCAAAAGGCTTTTTCGTGGGTTGCTGTTTGAAAAGCTTGGTAGAATGTCACTAAATTCCATGGTACCCAAATTGCATTGTCTCCATTATTGCAAGTTACTATTAGGGTCGCCGTTTCCACATGTGCGTTGACGCAACACACCGCATACTGGCCCTTGCAAAGCCTTTTCGTAACATTGGGTGATAACGTCACATTGCCCACCACTTCTGCCGTCAGAGTACATGGGGGAACCTTTCAAGCGAGCGAGCATTAGCTCTCTGTCTCAACCATGGCATTGGCCTTCTAGTTCTACAACTACGCATATGATCCCCAGTACAATAGGTACCGGGGAGTGGCTACATTCACGGGTGTAAGGAGTCGCCTGCCCTCTGCCACACCTTGTTTCCAAGAAACATCAATCTACCATGAAGGTGTACCAAGTTAGATTTCGGTGTCAGAGGCACCAAAAAATGCAAAGAATTGCGCACGGAATCTCTTTGTTGCTTATAGTCGCACTATCTTCTTCATCTTTGCATCTAAAACGTCGATGAAGCCCGTGGGTACATGCTATATCTTTCGCATTCTTGACATTATGTATCTTGCAACCACTTTTGTTTGTACTATCTTTGACAGTTCTTTACGCCTTGCATTCCTTGCATTATGTATGTTGTCGCTACTTTTGTTGTTGCTATTTTTGTTAATACTGAATGGTTGCTGTTGTAGTGCACAGCAATTTTGTCACATCTTGGATTGAAAGAAGCAACCGGAAAACCTTTTGTTTTAAAAATCACATTGCGTTGTTCATGGTCTTTCGAATTGCGTTTAGCTTTTTCAGCCACAACGAATCTATTTCCGGCACTTGATGAACGGGGCGAATTGGGCTGAGATAGCTCGGTGTAAAGTGAGGATGACGAGCGGGATGATGACCCGCGGTGATGAGGAAACACTGCATCGGTGAAACATTCAATCTAGGCAAAATGATAACAATAATTATGATGATTTCAACATGTACCGATATAATATTGTTGACTATCCATCCATATAGGTACGGACTTTTGAACATTTTGAAGCATGTATCTTGATTGATGCCTCTCAGCCTTCGACTTGCGAAACTATTTGCTTGCGACCAAAGCTATTCCAGCTCTCCTAAGTATGCTAGATATAAATCATGCCTGAATTTCGGCAAAAGTGGGGAAACCTCTACATATCAAAATAGGGTATGGTATGACCGGACAATGCAAAACGGGTAGTAACCATGAAACTATACTCCAAATACATGAATATGCCGCGTCCAGTGTAGGTGGAGATTTGCACTTTGCATGTTGTCGGCACGTGCGGGGTGCAAAGATGTTTTTTTTTAGGAAAGAAGAGTAGAATATGCTGATTTCCGTCCAAAATGGTCACCAAAAACTTTATTTGTCCGGAAAACATGGCGAAGAGTATTATTCCCGGATGCTATCATCTTTTTAAGACACTGCTTGCCCAATCTTACATGTTGACTCCACATTAAAGTGGAGAACTACCTCGAATGAATGGCATGCACAAAGCCACAATGCAAATCTTTGACAGAAGTGAAAAACTTGGCCGCACGGAACTTAGGCTCCATAGGGCTACAATAAGCCAACTATCAATCTTTTTGGAGGGTCCAAATAACTCAGATGTGCTTGGTTGTGAGCCCGGTACCATGTGGGCTGCTTACCCTACTATAGAAGAGTACCAAGCATCATGGCTCTTGAAAATCAAAAACCCCCCTTGGGGAGAAGTGTTTGCACTCCAAAGTCAAAGAACACGGTGTATGTTTCTCTGGCCTTTTTTTTTTATGAAGTCAGTCCAACAATGACAAAATTCTTGCTTTTTAGATATAGTTTTTGCACTGAGATGTCAAAAAACATGGTCCACAATTACCTGGTTATCTGGCTATAGAAAGCTTTAACTTTAGAAATACCTATGTACTTATGTGCGCGGTGATGGGTACATGTTTTTGTTTACTTTGCATAAGAAAAAATATGTGATATCATTTCTTTTGAAAAAAAAACATAGTTATTGCAAAAAATTGGTGCACACCGACCTGTGAGAAATTGCTATCTTCTTTTCAGACTAGCGTTCGGCCCTCAAACAAACCTAATGGCTTCTCCCTAGTCCACAATACATTGGAGACCGAACTGTAGCAAATGGACCTACTCAGCTCAAAGACAACCACAATGGCAAACTCCCACTTGATATATCAAAAAGCCATTGGGGTTGTGCTTGGCAAACTAGTGGTGATTTCCCTCATGTACTTGCAAACTACTCAAATAAACTTGGGTGCAATCCCGTGCAGGTATGTGTACGCAACTGAAACACCACCATCGCAACCAATGATTTGGAAAGCTGCTATCTCGAAGCAACCGAGAACACACCCTAAACGTCACCCATCCCCCCACCTTGGCCTCATCGCCCTACATCCCTGAAACATCCCGATGGAAGTTTGGAACCCGGTACTTTTGAAATTAATTAGTTTTTAATGATGATAATTACACATATAACCGGTTTTGCTAATTAATGGTTTTCAAATAACCCGTTTTTCTGATGAATTGCCCTTCACCAACCCTATTTTTGCCATGGGTCAACATTGAGCCCATACAAATCCGAGCACATTGGCGAAAGCTACCACGGAATTTGCAGTTCACGATCGAGTATCTTTTTTTGCCACCAAAGCCTCTTTTTAGTGCAAAAATTGGCCAAAATGTAGTGCTCAAAACAACACCATTAATGGGTTTAAATGAGTTTTCAAAATAACCGGGTGTGCGGATTGTCTTCAAAATACCCTCCAATTATCACCGATAATCTGTTTTTCAAATGAATTGTTCAACGGGTTCCAAACCCTAATCCCGCCCACATGGGCACAAGCCGACCCGACCACCGCTAGCCACCATGGGGCAGCTACTAGCCCCTTTGCCCTACCAGGCACGGCACCAAAAATGGAGACGCCACAAAACACAGCGCACATACCCCCCCCTAGTCACCCCCATCCCCACGGGGCGACTGAAAGCACGCCCAAGACGGATCAACCACAAAAAAACCACGACCGTCCCCCGCTCCTCCGGAAACAACCACGACCAAAACCCCAATGGCCCCCCCGCCACCCTCCCGCTTCCAAACCCACCCAACATGGGCTGCACCCAACCCCTTCTCCCAACCATTCCCCCGCCGCCCCCGGTGCCTCAGCCACGAGCCGTGCTTTTCCTAGCCCTACCCTAACCACCTGTGCTGCCCACCGCCACGCCGGATACGACGCCAGCCTCTACGGACCACCAAAAGCCACCACACCCCGAAACACACGGCCACACCCGCTGCCCCTTCACAACCCGCCCGCCATCTTCACCTACCTAAAACACCGCACCAGCAGCGCCGTGCCTCACGGCACACTGGTCCTGCAGTGGCGACCCAACGCGGCAACCCTCATCCAAGCGGCAACCTTGGGCGAAGGCTTCAAGCACAACGTCTTTGATGCCTTCCTCCATGCAGCTAGGCACAAGCACCCTCCTCTCTAGCCGCCCGCTGGAGAGCACCCGGACCAACTGCGAGCGCGGATTTGGGTCCCCCCCATCAGCTGGGGCCGAGGTCTAGTCAGATGGCCGGAAAGGAAAACCGCGCAGCAGGAATGCATTTGTTGCTGGGAACCTGAAATGCCCTTCCTCACACACAACACACACCCGACGCCCATGAAAGAATGGGAAAACGAGACGTGGCAAAACCACACCAACTCAAGGCCGTCCAACCAGACATCTCCCAACGCACGGCTGACAAACCACGCCCTCCACGTACATGACTACCACGTACGAAGGCTAGTTCCTCTTGGCCACCACCCACCAGCACCCCGAGACTAACATATGGAGGGTCCTTAGCAGCAAATCCCCGCCCCCTGCCAACTAACCCCCCCACCCCCCACCACACCCCCGGCCACCACCTATGCACCACTATGATTGGACCCGGCGGACTCACTGTCACTAGCACGTAGGAGGCGACATCCACGGATCTCCCCTCCATCAGGAGCGGGTCCGCCCACCTGGGTAGGGCAGTGTACTGCCGTGCCAAATGGACCCAACGGACATAGACAATCTAGCCCTATAGGTGGCGTTGGGGTATCAACCTCCGCCCTGAGCAGAAATTGGCGTAGCAGAACATGGTGGGGATTACCCCCCCTCCCCCTCTGCCCCATTACCCATGGTGGCCGCCTGCATCGTGTGCCACCTCTGGCCCGAAAACATCCTCACCCAAAACTATCCCCACCTCAAGAACAAAGACATGCCCGGGATCCTCCAAGCATTCTTCGGCACCATCCACCACCTGCAAACCCTGCCACAGATGTGGTACCCTGCCACACCCTAATCACCCCTAGATACAAGAATGCACACACACCGCCAACACCAGCACACATGTGCACTCGCAGCACCAGGGAGCACAGAACACGCACGCCGACGCCCTGGTATGCACACACGCGAAACCACGCCCCAAACGCGCACACACATTACCCACAGAAAACAACGACGTCCAACAAGACTGCGGAGAGCACAGAAGATGACTGCACCACCACCACCTCCTCCTCCTCTCGAGCCTCCTCCCCAGCACCTTTGGCACCACTACCCGGTGCAACCGCCACAACAACCCCGCCGGCCACCAAAGCCCGACACACCACAGACCGCACCCAGCGCCGGAACAGCCCCCAAAACCGGGTGCTCATACATCGCGGCCACGCCTAGCACAAAACCCCCCGCGCACCAACCAAAGGGCGCAGAGGTCCTATACGACCTTCAGCCACGGCCGCAATCGCAGTACGCCCAGTCGTGGAAGTGGCTAGCACGAACCACCGCAATCACCAACGCTGCTGCCGCCACCTTCATGGCGGAAAGAGCGGCGGCAAAAGCAGGGCACCCCACAACCGCGCCGAACGCAGCCCACGCCCCGTGCACATAGGGGCCCACCGAATCCATGGCAACGTCGCTAGACAACAACCCCACCCCCCACCCCCCCGCCGCCGTACATGCCCCCCATGTCCACCCACCTCCAACAAATGCCCCACCACCTGCGCAGGCACAGACCACACAGTCCCTGGATGGGTTGGTCGACCGCCCAGATAGGGACAGCCCGGAAAACGCCGGTTCCGGCCACCCGAGGGCTGGATTGAATGCAGCGCGAGTGTTGCCATGCTGACTGATGCCCTCCACCCCCAAGGTAGCCCGCCGCATTCCAGACCCAGGACCTATGGGAACCCCACCAGGATAGCCGGGAGGCACAGAGCAAAAAAGACCCCAGGACCACCCACACGTCCTCCGGTGCCTACGGGAAACCCTCCAACGGGAAACCCTCCAGGAAGCCAAGCAAGGAGGCCAGCAGTTGTGGGACATCGACCCACCCCACCACCACAACAGCCCCTGCAGCCTCACCTCCCCGCAAGCGACCCCCCCCCCCCCCCAACGTGGACCGCCGCCGCATGAGCCAGGTACGGGCACACAATGATGAAAAAAAAACACAAAACACACCACCAGGACCACAAGACCACACACACTACGAGATGCCACGCCGCAGACAGCCCACACAGCCCAACACACTGCCCCGCGCCAATGCCACACATGCCCGTAACCCCCCCTCCCCCTCTACCCCAACCAGCGCCCACTGAAAACACAGCCCGGGGACTGCCAAACCCCACCGCCACTGTGCCCAAGAACCCTGACCGATCCGCCGCATCGGGCGTCAAACCACAGAGATCGGCACACGTACACCCCCATGGCCCGGGCAGGCCCACACAAGCCCGCCCCACCACCTCGCAAGCCCCGGCGGCCCCCCTTGAACCACACCGGTGGAAACTTTCTCAACTGGGCCCTGTTCGGGTGACCAAACCCATGGAAGGAGATATGTGCTGAATCAACTGCCAAAAGCAGTGCGTCCCAAAGATCTGGATTGGGGACTGGTGTGGTTGTGGCCTCTCCTAGTGGGCGTGGGTGCACGGTGTGCGCAAGGTGCGCACCATTTTGGGGAATTACACGGCTTTCACACCCCAAACGGCCCCTCACAGAAAGGCTCTGGACAGCAACATTGGCACCAAGAAAAGAGCTCGGAAATGTGTATCTCATCAGTCTCTTGTACTCTGAATGACATCCAGATCGTACACAGCAAAATGGTTGATGTACAACATGTAAATATCCACCTGCATTCGCACATGATGGGTTCCGAATGTGGAATTCGAGGCGGTGGAGTGCAGCAGCTTCATGAATCACTGCCTTCCCATTCACCTCCTCATATTCTGTGCGTAGGTACTCACCAGGATGTTGCGAGGGGCCCAGAATAGTAGCAGGAACCTGCTCATTTGCACTGCTGCGGTTGTAGAAGACAGAGTGACATTGTGTTGCTGGGAATAGCATGTACCATGCAGTCCTCGGGGCATGTAAGGTGATATGGGGCACCAGCTCAGCAACACAGCACCTCACCGGGCAACAACAAAGCAGAACAATGGTGTCAGGTAAATTATCTAAACAAAACAGGCGCACGCTGCACGCACAGTGTGTGCCGCTCCCCCCTAGAGTCCTGGATGGGGTACAGCCAGCAGAAAATGGGGTACAACCAGCATAAAGTGTCGTGGCATGGTGCGCTGATACTACGACCTGACAGAATCTATGTCAGATCTCCATTCTACTCTCTTGTACCACATCTGATTGATCATGTTTGCATGGTGCATGGGACTGCCAGCGGCAGTTCCGTGACCCAAACATCCGGACAACACCCTGAGGTTCAGCAGGTTACCACTCAACGTTGCTGCAATGCAAAGGTTGGGTACAGTGACAAAAAGCGCCAATTTTGCAGACAAGCCACAGTACAAAGAGAGAAAAGCGCCTGCACCGTTGGTAGCACATAATGAGGAAGCAAAGGCTGGATATGAACCAACTTGGACATAAATAGTGTCGTACCACAACACGAAAGGAGGACATCTATCTGGTACTGTTCAACACTTTGCCTTAAGTAAATCCCCATTTTTCCCAGTCACACGTCACAATGGCGCGTGCAGTCAACTATACAAAACACCTTCCAAGAAAATGGCAGACAGGGGATCTTGTCGGTAAACTTTGTTTCCCCTGTTCAAAATCTTGAAACAAAGTGCTTGTACCAATGAATGCAAAAATGACTACCATACTGCACAGCGAATGCAGAATGAAATCTTGCAGGCCCACTTCTGGTTCCCTTCAACCAAGATTCTAGCAATTATTGACGTTAATGAGAAGCGATTCTGTGTCCAACATGACTCTGTTCTTGCCTGTACTCAACACAGAGGCAATTTCACGAGCTGCTTCAATCTGTCGCAGCCTCATAAACCCTGGATTCTTTTTCACAGCATCACCAATAAGCCTTGCAGACTCTGCCTCTCCTTCTGCCAATACAATTTTACTCTTCTTCTCTTGCTTGGCCTGGTCGACTAAGAATCGGGCGCGCTCCGCCTGCTGCTGGGCCACTTGTTTGGCCTCCACGGCGGACGAGTATTCACGGCCAAAGGTCAAGTGAACAATGGCCACATCCTCTACAACCACATTGAAATGCTTACACCGGTCCACTAGATGGTGGCTGATCTCCGCACTCACATCCTGGCGCCTCGTCAACAACTCTGAGACGTTGTACTGGGCCAGCACGGATTTCATCACCTCATTACCAACGGACGGCAGCAAGCGCTGGGCGTAGTTTGTGCCAAGAGTTCGATAGAGGCTTGGCAGATCATTGCCAGGTCGGTAAAGCACACGAAGTGTCAGGTCGACCATTTGCAAGTCACGGCTTCCAGATGCAGAGGAGATCTCTGAGGGCCGTGTCCGGCAGTCGTAGATGTAAGGCCACTCAATGAATGGTAACTTGAAGTTGATCCCAGGGGTATAAACCTTGGTCCCAAGCCCTGAAATGCAGTTGAACACAACTGCTTTGTGCCCTCCTTCAACCGTGAAGAATGAGTTCGCCAAACACAAAGCCAATCCTGCTCCGGCTGCGATCTTCACTGCAGCACCACCCCCAACTGGCTTCTTCGCAAACGTCTCAGCCCACTTTTCCAAATCCTTCAACTTTTTCTGCGGGTCCATTGCGGGTTGTACGTCGAAAAAAGACACTCAGAAAGTGCCTCTGCACACAAGTGAGGGCAAGGGCAAGGTCATTGGTCCTTCCTGTTCAGTGCAAGACAAACTGGGGAATGAAGCACAGGTGCTGAGCTACTGGATGCCCCTGTGGCACAGGCATACAGTCATAACATACCTGTTCCAAATGTTTTCTTGAGTTCACCCAGCGGGCTTTCGAATGTTTCTTGGTCTAGGGCGAAGTTGTTGCACTGCGTGCGCACTGCGCACGCAGATGCCGGGATACTCACCCAAGATTACCTATCACCTGTCTGATAGCACGGTGAAGCAGCAAAGCCCACAGGATAACAACGAAACTGACTTCAAATTGGTGCTCCACCACACTGTACCACACCTTACCGTACCACAAACTCAAGGTCCGCGGGGATCGACATGTGTATTCTAAGGACAAAGCACAAAAGACAGTAGTTCCGCAGCAGACACCCTGAAGTTGTATCACCACATACCAGGGTTCAATATGGCTACATCACTCCTGCCTTCTCGGGGTCCCCATGGTGGGGAGAGTTCAATATGGCTACATGACCCTTGCCTTCTCAAGGTCCACATGGTGGAGAGAGTTCAATATGGGGGATGGAAAATGGGTAAATATGGTTGAAAATGGGCAAAAATGGGTGACAATTGAAGTGTACCACATCCCAAATGCATAGGAAGCTAAAAAACCCCCAGTATGGAACCAAAAACTTGTCAAAAGGGGCGAAAAGTAGGGTCCGAGTATTTGCCGACATCCAAAACTTCGCACTGCGTGCGCATTGCGGGCAGGGCATTCCCTAGCTCAAGTCAGACTTGAAGACAAATTGTTGTGAAGTTTCGGGGGGGAAAACAACTTGCACCAACGGCAGGAAAATCCCTATTCAGTGCCTTTGCCACTCACGAAAGACGAGACAACAGAAATCCACCCTCTTTGCATATTGGCACATCCTTAACACTGCCAACTGCTCTTCAAGGGAAGAGGGGTTAGCTACTTATCACAATCCAAGATACACAACAGGGGGGGGGGGGGTTGCATCCTGTGTGCACTTGCACAGGATGTGGCCCCATTTTTTTAGGGTTATAGAACCACATGAGTTCAAATGAGTATGAACATCCTTGAACACACATGGGCAGTACCGCGTAGCACAATGTACAGCCTCTGCCCCTGCAGCCACAGGCTTTGCACTGGTGAGGCCCGTCTGCCAACAAAGGATGCCTGAGGGGACCGGGATCAACCTTGCTTGAGAGAGAACCCACCCCATTTCCCCAACTTATGAAAATGCCCCACAACCAGGCCCACAAAATAAAAAGAGCCCCACAACAAGACTGCCAAAGGGACTGCCTAGGGTCCATTGAGCTTTAATCCTAATCAATAATAATTAAATACCTACTTAATTAACACTGCATGAGCACGGTGTCCAGTGCCCACAGTCCATCAGCCCTTACCAAAGGGGAGTACTTCACTGTGTGCATGCACCGAGCAGAGGAGGCAGGTTGGTGCACAACAGCTGGCAAATCGTCCACACAGGTTGAAAGCTTTGCAGGGGAATAGCAAGAGGAGAACTTGTATTAGGCCTGCCTAGAGCAAACAGAAAGCACACAACATGAAGAACAACAAACGGGCATTATTTTGATGCATTTCTGGAGTCCCCCCCCCCCAAGTCTAAACCCAAGCCAACTGCATGGCAGCTGTCCATGGGTGCTTTCTTGGCATAGCAATCACTGTGTTTTACGGTTGTGATTCGCGTTACCAATAGTGTTTTGCCTTGTTACCTGGGGCTGGGTCAGGTAGGCAAATTGCATGAAGAATATTATTTCAGTAGTCCAAATATTATCATGCATGAACGACATTATTTTGGTGTGTGATAATATAAGGGGCGGGAGTTTACACTGCAGGGGTGCAGTGCCCTCCTGGGCTTTTGGAAGAACACACTATGGGCAGGGTTTTATTAGGTGGGTTTGCCCTACCTATGTACCAGCAAAATTTGCTGACATGTTTGCAGTTCCTAAGCATTGCACTGCTTTACTTGTACAACTTGTTGGTTGTGCACAATCACCGAGAGTGATTGCAGCATAGGACCTCATGGCGAACACTTGATGAAAAACAATTCCATGGACATTGAGCACCCTACGTTCCCTCTATGCATGAGTATGCGAACACACATAGCCAACACATTGTCATCCACGATGGGTTAAATACCAAAGTTTGTCGTGCGCCCACCCAGCAACGTTCCCCCTTTTCAAACAGTGACACATGTCATGACATCGCACCAACAAGGCCCGCGCTGTTGGACATGGGCAAGAAAATA
This sequence comes from Eutreptiella sp. 'Long Island Sound 2002', assembly GCA_964036045.1. Classification (NCBI taxonomy): domain Eukaryota; phylum Euglenozoa; class Euglenophyceae; order Eutreptiales; family Eutreptiaceae; genus Eutreptiella; species Eutreptiella sp. 'Long Island Sound 2002'. Next base: position 20,391,954 of record OZ038383.1, read on the forward strand.
GTATCCACCAATGTGCAGGGTTTCTCATTGATTCGGAGTTGCAATTTTTTTTTCATTCAGACGTATTCAGACATATCCAGGAACATTCGGAAATATTCAGTTGCAATGCTTGACAGCAGTCTTTTGGCAGCCTTGCACAGCTTTGGCACATAAATAATCGGAAGTGCATGGGTCTATTGCTTGACAAATCTTTCTTCCATATCACCCTTATAGAACATTGCCACAGCAGTGGCCCTAAGAGGAGGGTTCATCTTTTGCCTGCTTTTGGCGCCAATAGGCCCTGCCAAGCTGCAGGAACACTCCACAATGCTGCAGTTGTCGATAACCATATGTATTGTACAACTGAATCATACATGATCCATATGCTTGTCAATGCTGTGATGATTATGAAGTACATAACTCTCTAAGTGTGTATACCTTTACCACTCTTGGACCAACAGTGCCTTGACCTTTTCTTTGTTATCTTTCGGATCTCCATCATCACCCCGGTTACCTCACATGCAACATGTGTATTTCCTCACATGCACCATGTGTATTTGTTCAAAAGTTGGTGTATAGTCTTGGTCCTACATGTCATTGGATGTGCGCGAGGTGAGATTTGCATGGAACTTCCAAAGCATGTTCCCTGAAATGCATTCAATGCACGCAATCGGAATAATTTTGTAACGAGCGTGGCATCCAGGACCAACACCCCATTTGTCAACCCCCCCCCCCCCCCGAGGGACGCCCACCCCCCCCCAAATCCTACTCCTGGCCTGAATCCGGTCAGCACACCAAGGAAAATGTGCGTGCGGGTCCACCCGCTTTCCGGTCAGTACACCAGGGAATTTGGCTGCATAGGGTGTGCCCAACTTCCGTTGTACAGATGGGACAAGGGGTGACTACGCACAAATTCCATGGTGCAGCGACCGGACCAAGGGACCGGACTAGGGGGTCGTGCGCACAATTTCCTCACTGTACAGACCGGCATTGTTACGCAATTTGCACCGGTTATGCCGTGCTACCACTTCTTGGCTCCCCACATCCTTCATCGCATCTGTGTCCGTTATCGCATGTAAGCGCGCCACTTTGGGGTGGTCTTCCAAAATTGCAACGGTCCAACACCACCGCTGCATTTGGCACAAGCCATTGCACATCGCCGTTCTACTAGCCCCGCATCCACATGCATCCTACTTGATTATCTTCAATGGCTGGTTCTCTCGTGTATTCTTGGGGGACATACCCCCGCACATCTTCGTGACTCAGCACGTTACTCATGCATTGCACATCCATTGCTAGCAGATGGAGTTCATCATGAACTCCTCACGTTAGAGGGGCCACGAAGTATCCCCGCATCTCATACACCACTAACCTGTCTTGTTCTTGTAAATCTCGGTCTCGGTCGCCCTGCACAAGCTGCCCTGGCGGTAGCGCATCGTGCAGTGTGCTGAGTGGGGGCCACTGGCGCCCACTCGAAGGCATCTCTAATTTGCACTAAATTTGCTGGGTGTGCCATCGCAACAAGACTTCTATAACAGAAAAATAGTAATGGCAGTATTCCCTCATGGACGCGGCCCTCCATTTTTCTCATTCTCTTGTGCCAGCACTTGTTGCCATTTCCTTGTTCCTAACCCTCGAATTGTTGGCTACCCTGAGCATCTCTATCGTGTCGTTCACACGTGGGACTAGGCGTTGCTACCTCTAGCACAAGCACAAGGTGCGGCGGTCTGGTGGACACAAACCGGCATTTGCTCACACAATGGCAAAACAACGTAGAAAAAGAAATTGAACGTTGTTTGAGTCGGCCGATGGTCTAGTAGTGGCACGCTCTCCACGCCGCCAAAACAGAGGTCAAGGCCATCTATTGCGAGTTGGTTGATGGGAATTGAGCCCAACAACTTTTATGAAACCCGCAGGGAGCAGGAATACAATCAAGTGTGTAGGGGGATGGAGCTGACAAATGTACAATGGCCCCACATGAGACAATGGATGACCACCACCAAGGAGCAAGCATGGACAACGTGGGCCGAAAAGGCGCATTACAGTTGTGGGACGTTGGGGAAATGGATGTATGCCGAGCACAGGGAGAGAATACACCAGTTGTGGAGGGAGCATGATCACAAACCCCGGAGGATGGTGTGTATGGCCAACAAAAGAAAAGATGAGGGAACGGATTACCACATCTCCTTGGAGGAGCCCCTGAAAGAGACAAAACGGCCATGGTCAATTCCGCCAGTACCGGATGATAAGGTGGTGCAGGTAAGGTCGATATAAATGCCAACAGCCCAACCTAGGCGCAACACCTGCCGTCCTATGGGGTTCTTTCTGCTATGTTGTCCCCTCTGCAACCAGATGACTACCTCCTTGTTCCCTGTAGATTCCCCTTCATGTTCCCACTCTTCTGGTCTATCTGCACTGTGATGCCCCAATGACAGCGACCACATCAAAGGAGCATGTGGGGGCGCCGATGCAACCGGGGAGGAAACACACGCGGAGGGTGCTTGCATGCTTGCTTGATGGCTATTTGCTTGTTGATGGTTGCTTGCTTGTTACCTAGATGTACGGGGAGAGGGGTGACATTTATATATATATATCATTTAATTTACACCCCTCTCCCCTCCTCTAAGCAGCTCCAAAGCACGGTTGTAGGGTACACCACAAGTTTACAAACCGGTTTCGGGAGGTAGGCTTCTGGGATGCCTAGGCCGAAGGGAAAATCGGTAGCACCACTTGGCTAGCACGTTCCCAGCAGCATGCCCGATTGACCTGAAGATTTCGGAGGGAACATGCCGGGCACCGCATCTAAAAACTCCAAGGAAAAAACAATCCCGTGCCATGCAATTGTGCGACATGTGGTTCGTCGCCAAGGATGCCAACCAATTTCGTGTTGGCCTGTGCCCCACAATAGGGCTCGCATGGAGGGCATCCGATGACACGCCAATGGAGAGGTAGTCTAGTATGGAACATACAACAGGGTGTTTAAAGAAGGCTGACCATCATGCTTCTGCCTATGAGCCCCATTCGGTTTGGACCCATGCACCCGCTCGTCACTTGTGGAAGAATTGCAGGTGTCCTGGCACTAGTATGTCGGATTGGCGAATAATGGCGGCCGCTCCAACTTGCAAGAGTTTGGCAACACTCAGGGGTGCCAAGGCGATGGCAATGGACTCCATAGGCTGCCGGGCATTGCCGCCCATACATACGCGCAAGTATGGTGTTGCCCACATGCGTTTTGGCGGGTTGTGGTGGTGCTCTACGCGCTCCTGCAGCCATGGCCCGATGTAGCTTCTACACTATTGGTGCCAAGGGGGAATGTTTGCCCGGCGCGTGCCCGGCGCGCTACTTTTCTATTAACTATCCCGACTTCAGCCCTAGATTTACCCTCTCATGGAGAAGCCCCCCAAGTAGACCACGTTGCACTGCACACCTTCCCTACAAAGCACGTTGCATAATACAGCAATATCTGTGAATCCAGCAACTCCAACTGACATCTGTATTGTACTTAACAAACAACATTGGTCCCACAAGTGTGGGTTTCAATACATTCAGTACAATAGTGCTCCTTACACTCATCACAAACTGCGACGGTGGAGCGCTTCTGGCAACACAACACACACACTTCTGCCTCGTCCTCTGCCTCATCTTGCGTGCCACAACCGAGCAAACAGCTGCTCAATGCGTGCCCTATACCACCCGTGCACGTCATTGTAACATTGTTGGCGGGCTGTCAAGGGGGAATGTTTGCCCGGCGCGCACTCGGCGCGCGCCCGGCGCGCTACCTTTCTATTAACTATCCCGACTTCAGCCCGAGATTTACCCTCTGATGGAGAAGGCCCCCCAAATAGACCATGATGGACTGCGCACCTTCCCTACAAAGCACGTTGCATAATTAGACAATAGCTGTGAATTCAACAACTCTAAATGTCATTTGTATTGTACTAAACAAACGGTGCTTTGCCTTCACCTTTCGCATAGATTTCGCTGTGGTAATGAGTCCCCAGGCCGCAAGCAGTTTCAACGGTGTTTCTGCCTCACGTCACAAGAACGAAGCGCAAACTCAGTATTCGTTACATCACCCCTGCCTTCTCGGGGTCCCCATGGTGGGGAGAAATCAATATGGCTACATTGCCCCTGCTTTCTTGGGGTCCCCATGGTGGGGAGAAATCAACCTAGTAAGGAGTGGATGTGGTAGAAACGAGCAAAAAATGGAAGAAAATTGGTGAAACTGGGTGAGAATCCAAATATACCATATCCTAAATGTGAAAGAAGCATCAAAATACCCGTTGTCAAACAACAATAATGCCCATAGTATCACAAAATATGGGGTTCTAGGATGGCTAGCCGTCCAAATAGTTGCACTGCGCACGCACTGCGCTTAGTGCACCCCCTTAAAGGTCACCGGTGGGGCACAGGTCAAAAAAGATGCCCGGCGCGTGCCCGGCGCGCGCCCGGCGCACTAACGTTCCCCCCAAGAATCCAAGTTTCTCAAAGAGGCGCACTGCGCTAATGGCGCCATGCAGGGTGGCCGACTTCTTGCCTTCTGTAGCTAGGTGTCTTAGGCATGTTGCGAGCACTTTGTCTTTCGGACGCCCGGGATATTGCACAATGAATTTGGCCAGTAGTCGGAGGTGTCGTACCTAGGATTCCAATGTACCCGGGGCCCATTTGTGCAGCGCTAGGGCGAAGTGCCGGGTTGGATTTCTAGACGAATTTTGGTGGCAAGATCCCGCACCTCATCTGCGGACACTGGGGTATGGTTGCTCTGATACCCCCTTGCTCAATTGAAGGCTCAACACCTGCACCGACGAGGCGCAAACTGCACCTCGCTGTTGGAGCTCACGGAGATGGGGACGGTCCCCAGATCCGTCATGTCTTGACCTCGAAGCCCCGGAGGGCACCCCTGCCAGCTCCGGTGCATTTTTTTTTAATCGCACTTCACACACGGATGCAGTGGTGGGCCAGCCGCATTATACGTACTAAACGCCGTATATAGTGCATGGCCTCCGACCTGGGTAAGCCCGCCTCGAATTCTTGTGGGCAAGGCGGCCCCGGGCGGTGGTTGATACTGGAACAATGAGGACACACCCACCGGAAGCGGAGTCACCCGTACGGGCATCTGCTGTGACGCCGATGGCTGTGCCACACATGATCTCTCCCAATGGACGACTCGGAGAGATCAAAGTGCGAGGTAGCACCCGCGTTCCTCACCCTTGATGAAAAAGGAGTGATGGCAAATACCATACATGCCTACTCACCGATGGCCTCGATATGAAAGGTGTGGATGCGCGTTACACGCCCCATCCATATTATATGCGGAGAGCCCCACTGTTGTACCCTCCCCCCCCCTTGCACAGTCCCGGGGTAGCGCGCGACGGTCTCCCGGGTGGGGGGGGGAGACGGTCACCAAGTGACGGTGTCCCGGGGGGGGGGGGGGAGATTGCAAGGGTATCTCAAGGCAAACTGTGGTACCCTCCACTGACGCAAGCAAAGAGAACACGTGTGAAGCGACTTTCGCGTTGATGCGGTGCCAATGTGTTTCATCCAACACAAATGTTATTGAGGATCCAAAGGAACGGTAAAGAACTTCTGGGTACGAGAATAACACACTTTGAATTGTTGCACATGCTCGGTTTGCATGACAGGCACGGGGTGTGTTGCACTGGCCGAGGAGGAGGAGGCAATGGCGCGCGGGGCTGGTTTGGCAGCCGCTTTAGCGCCCGCTTGCACAGCCAAACCAGCTGGCTTTCCTCTTGGCTGGGGGGCAGCCTTTCCTCTTGCCTTGGGGGCAGCCACCGACTTCTTCGGAGGCACCAAATCCTTAGGGATCCACTTTTCCTCACATATATCACGAGTGAAGTGGGTTGTGTAGGCTGTGCCGGTGTTTGGGGTTGCGGAGACATGGGCGTAACATCCGGTGACTCTGGCGACTTGGGGGATTCAACCGCCACAGCCTCTAGCCTTGACAGTTGAGCACTCTCATGATCCACCGGAGTGACCCCACCAGGGCGTATGTACCGAATGTGGCAAAACTGCGTCCCATTTGGCGAAGGCCCCACAACAGTGGCCAACACATGTGCACCAAGTGTGCGTGAGTGGTACCGTACATGGTCACCGGGAGAAAACATCTTGGGTCTGAAGTAGCAACACAACACACCCATACAACGCCTTTGGAGAGAGAATATCACAGAACATACACAGGTGCTTGATTTGTAGTACTGGGAAAGCAATGCAAGGCCATGCGTAAAGCAGATGGGCAACACAAACCAGCACAATTCATGTTAACTAGAAAAACATGGAAGTGACGGTGTCCCGGGGGGGGGGGGGGGACTTTGCAAGGGGGGGGACTTTGCAAGGGGGGGGGAGGGTACTACCTTTGGGGCATACAACCTTTTTAAAAGGTCGCTCACAGAAAATCAGGGAAAATGAATTACCCAACCCATTTTGGTCAAAAGTGACCCCCGCGGATCGCCGGGAAAACGGCACCGCATCTCGACAGCTGGTACATTGGACGCCCCGCAATGCTGCTTTATCTAGCTTTGCCTGAACATCACACAACAAGCTACTTTGACGTCTCTAAAGCCACCTAGAAGTTTCTAGTCGGTCCTAGTACAATTAGAGCGGACAACTCTGCGAGTGATCGCCCTGATCATGTGGCGAGTGTGAAATCGATGCGCTAGAGCGCAGGATCGCTGATTTGAGGGGGCCACGTGCACCGCCCTTCATGTTGGTGGCTATGCAGCAGATGGGCACTGCACCTTTGCCGTGGGTGTGGCAGCGCAACATGCTGGTTGCCCTCATCCGTTATGGCAAAACTGACACTGCCGAAGCCCCGAAGGTAGGACGCATCCTGGCCCAGTCCGTGTGACAAGTACTCTAAAGATCCGTCGAAGTGCCGCAGCCGGGGTATGCAGCCAAAACACAAACGACCATTGCAACGGAGCCAAGAGCACAACCAACTGGAGGACCACCGGGTGCCTGTTTTAAGCGTGAACTTGTTCAGTATCAGCTGCTGATGGCATTTCCACATATTCACCGAAAGCCACCTTGCGGCGTTTGGACTAATGTGGCTGTAAATCAGAAGCATAAAAAAATAGCAATTGAAGTTCAGTGGGACTAAAATGTCATCAACTGTGCATCAAAGGTGGCAGTACAGTGCAATGACCCGATAACAGTACTGTTGCAAGTCTGTAAGATACACACAGTTCACTGTCCCTCATCCTGTGGCAAAACTAAAATTATTTGCAAAACTTTAGTTCCAAAAGACCAATTCAAAAGAAGGTCCTCTTTGTTGAAATTATTGCTTGCACACAAAGCATGGCTTCATGTTGAACTGGCTTTCTTGGTGTGTAACAGTCTCCTAGTGCATAGACCAACAGAGCAAACAACATGAATTTGCGGGTCAAAGCCAGCCAAAATGATGTCAGATACTTGATCACAAAAACAAGATTGGTGATTAGTGGCAGACTTCCATATTTGCAAAAGGGGGCAAAACTGGTTAGAGGACTTCAGCGTGAACCCCAATGGAAATGAAACCCAGCCTTGAGGAAAATATCCTGTTATCAGAGTTGAGATCACTGCAGGTCAAATCAATATATAGAAACAGGTGTGAGCCACAAAGGCAACAGAAGCAGGGGTTGGAGCGGGACTACTACTGTGTGTCAGGTATCCTTCTCTATGCATCTGTACATCTATTTTCACATGAAAGGGGCAATGCCCAAGCTTTCAAGTTGGTATATTAGTCGAACTGTGGCCAACCTCCCTGGCAATCAAATAAAATATGCGAAACCTTGAGGCCGCAGCCTGCTTGAGGATATCCAGGACCTAAACAGCAGTGTGCCCATTTAGCACCTTCGTGCTCCAATCAAATTAAATGAACCACCAAACAATGCCTCACCACCCCCAGATGCCACCAATCAACCCAACTCTCCGCCGCCTACCCACGCAGCTGCACACGCAGGTGTGTACAAAATCTAAACAAGACCCCGGCACCTGTCTGTCGTTTATTTTTTTTTTGAAGGACAAAAGATGCAATTTTCTGCTCAAGATCCCACGGATAGGACTCCCACTGACTAACAAGACTACAGGGAAAAAAAAAATCGAAATCTGTCTAGTTCAGCCCTGTCAACGGGCAGTGGTGGTAAATGACATTGGTAGGCCAGACCAATTGCCTGGAGAGCGATCGATGGGTGGGAACGGATGGTATTGTAGCTGGGTGGAAACGGGCAGCACTTGGTGGTGGTTGACAGCACTTTGGTGAAAGCTAATGGCAGGTGGCCTGAAGTGCCAGCAAGGTGTTGAGCAGCTAATACTTTTGTTAAAAAAGCAGGCCCTATCTTCGGAAGCGTGCAGCAATGCTGTATTATCATCACTCTACAGCAATCATCTGCAAGAACTCGGGGTACGTGATCTCCCCATCACCATCCCCATCCACTTCCCGCAGCATTTGCTCCATCACTTGCCAATGCTCTTCGTCAAGATGCTCCCCCACTTGTGTGAGCACATGCTTTATTTCTTCAATAGAGACGGTCCCGCTGCCATCTTTGTCAAAGACCTTGAAGCCCTCCTGCACCTCAGTGCTGGGGTCTGTGGTGGCCTTTTGCACTTTCATCATCATCTGGCAGAACTCTTTGAAGCACACTTCCCCACTTTGGTCCTTGTCGACCTCTGCAATCATCTCCTGCACCGCCTCTTCGGTTGTGTCTTGGCCGGCACGTTTGATGGCCAGATGCAGCTCTGCCACTGTCACGGTCCCATCCCCATCCCGATCAAACGACGTGAATGCCTCTTTGAAGCGTGAAATCTCCAAATCCGTCAGACCCAATTCTGCACCAAGGGACATGGAACGGTCTTCAACTGTGCCCTCTGGTGCTGCCTGCTCTGTGTTGGGCACATCTGCCGCAGGGGCATTCTCAGGAGCGTCCATTGGGCAATGCTCTGTAGAAAGTCTGTGGCGCTACTAAGCCCAACGCACAAGTGGCATCCTGGAAACAAAGCACAAGCGAAGTGTGCTCGTGGTCGCTGGCTGCCCCAAAAGGGCAGGGTGTCAGGGACCCGCCTCTTGTCACAGACGTACTTGCAGCCAGTCATCATGCCTGGGGCTACAACTGACTGCTCGCTGTGGGTCTAAGCTTTCACTCAGCCAGAAGGCAGTCTTTTGCACCGCAGCGGGCTGATTGTGGAACGTGGGACGTTCGCCATCATGTCAAATACACATTTCACCAACACCTGAACTCCTTAGCACCCTCCAACAGTTGTTTTTTGAGGCATAGTTGAGCGGGGGGTCTTTGGCCCATCCACCTGTCCCTCAGGGCCACTCAACCCGGCGTGCACTTACAGGTTGCAGGGTGTCATTTTGAGGGGGAGGGCCAGTGTTGTGCCTGACGGAGCCCTGCAGAGAACTTCAAAAACAAGGTAGGGTAAATGGTCAGGTTGCTACACAACAGTTCATGCTCATCTATGGTATTGGCTCCGACTGTGCCAAATGGGGGGACGAGCTATTCGGGCCGGCTGGGGCATGCTTTGGGGATGGCTGGGCTCAGGAACAGACACAAAGTGTGAAAAATGGGGTGTCACATCACGGCCAGACAGACAAAGACAAGCCAAAATAGGGAGAGAAATCCAAAAAAAAAGCCCCTTCCAGCAGTGACCCCCACCCCTGCCCCAAGAAACGAAGGAGCGGCAGTGGAATACTCCAAATCGCTCGGGGGTGGACTTAAGGCGCGGGGGGGGGGGGGGGCTGAACACCAAATAAGTTGGCTATTTTAGATGTCTCGTTGGCATGTTCCTACCTCTTTGCGAAACTGGAGAACTCTGCAGTGTCAAGAAGTCAGACTTAGACTTTCAAATGCGAGTGTCATGAACACACCCAAGCTTGCACAAGCAACCACCATCCCACAGATTTGTGCTGTTCCTTGACCCAGAGGCATGCTTAGGGGGTGGCGTGAATCAATCCATGAAAGCCAACCAGCAGGTGACCCACTCCTTTTGGTGTCCAACATATCATTCAGCAGTGTGCCTGCACAGTTCACAGGATTCGCCATGATTTGATTTGCTACTGTGACAAATCGGAAGATCTTACCCCCTTGAGAATGTACAGAAGGCAAAGGCCGTGGGGAGGGGCGTCTCTCCGCTTAAAATACATGCTCCGGAGGTCTCAACTTCTTCTGCGGTTGCATTCTGATGGAGTGCCCTCCCCCCTCCAATTGGTGCCCAGTGCCCATCTGTCATATGCAAGTCTGGTGTTCAGGCCCCAGGCATACATAGCCGCATGTCGTGTAATGAGAATGTATTATGTGTCCAGAGCATTGCAAAAAGAAACACCATATATTCCACCACGTGAGAGCTGTGGGCACGCTAGGAGTAGGCATAAGTGTAGAGTGTCTAGCAAGGTACCGGTACGGCTCTACCCCATACCATAAAACCCACCACCGGTGCTGACCAGCGATTGATTTGGTTACTTGCAATGTAGAAACGTTGATGACATAAATTGTCACATGCAAGCGACACATGAAAGCGGGCCATTGTTGAATGGTCAGCAGTCTGTGCCAACCTCCACTAAGCGTCTCCAGGCGACGTATAACGTGACCACATCCAGGTAATGCCACAAGTGCAACTGCATAGAAATGGACCCAAGGATGTTGTCCGTCAAAATCAACCACCACTAGCCCGGTTGGCGGAAGCCTCGAGACGCGTACAACACATCATGCACCCCTTGCCCTTGTGATGAGACACGCTGGTCATTTGTAATGCTGTAGGCCAAAATGCTATCAAAACGGTGCATGTTTGCCGCCATGTGGCACCATACTGGTCTAGAGCCTATGCTAAAAATGTAACGAAATGCAAGACATGTCCCGCACAGGGCACTTGCCCACGTGCCCAACCGTAAGGCCCATGTATGCGCCGCCCAATTGTATCAGCAAGCCCCACAGCACGTTCCTTTCCGGCACTATGCGCTGCACTGCCCGGCAAGGGTACTGGATAGCACGCCATAGTCTACCATATTGACATTCTTCCTAATAATGTGTTGCGGTAACTTGTTCGTGACAGAACACGCATTCTGCCTTTCTAGTCATCTCCAACCTTGCTGGAACGAGACCGTGCAGATATGTTCTCCCTAGATGAGGGGCCCTAAGGATGCAGCGGATGCATAGCAACGGTAGAAGGCCGCCGGCAGTGCGTATGTGATGTCTTGCGTCCGGGCGTAATCTTCGCGAAGTAGGCGATCTAGCAACGTGGCAGGGTCATGCCACTATAACTGTCCCTCCGGTAACAGGGCTAAGGGGATTGGACGTCAACAATGTAGCCCATTGGGAGGGGATATGGTTGCCGAAGTGCCTTTGCCTTGGCCGTGGAGTCTGTGTAATCAGAAATTGCATCTAAGAAAGTGCCTTCTTGGTGCAAATAAAAATGCTAGGGTGCTGGAAAATGGGAAGACATGCGGATGCAATTGGCAAGGAGCAGGTCAACAAGTCCAAAATCTTCCGGCTGGCGCGCGTGGAGCGCTTGTATGAAGGACTTGGAGTCGGTGCAATTTCCTCCTTCCCGCATGTTACAAACCGCAGCTGCATAACGACTTGTGGCTATGACGGGGGGGGGGGGGCGACCCCTCGGTTCTGGACGCTAACTACCCCCCCCCCCCCCCAAACTAACCGTTGGTCGGAGGCCCCTCGGGGGGGGGGGGTTCAGGGAGGGCGAATGGGGGGGGGGGGTATAGGAGGGGCTGGGGGGGGGGTTGGGTTGGGTTGGGTTGGGTGAAGGCCTCACCTGGTCGCCTACCCACGGTCCGCGCCGCCTTCCCTGCCGGACCCGACCGGGCGGCTGTACCAGGGTGTCCGGTCACAAGGCCTACCGGACTGCTGACCGCCCCCAGACCCCGCGGTGGCGCTCGCGGGCGGGAGATGCCGCCGTGCCTGTGTGTATGTGCCCTTGTGTGTTTGTGGAGGGGGGGGGGGGCTGTGGCACACCTGCTTGCTCCATTGTTGTTCGGCGTTGGCGCACATGGTGCGGGGAAGTGTGTGCCTGGTGCTCCAGGCCCCGGCAGGGAGGCTGGAGAGCCTGACTCTGAGCCCGCCGGGGGAGATGTGGGCCTGGGCTCGCAACCTCCACGTCACTAGGACATGCTACCCAACCACTCCACGACTGCCTGTTGGCACGGGAAGGCGGTGGTACGTGGCACGACTGGGGTCAGACCCGCACTCCTTGACTGCCTTAGGCACAGGTGGTGCTGCCACGCGGGCTGGGTCCGGCTCCCCACGGCCGAGGGCGTACCGCGGGCAGGTGGAGGGGCACCAGGGCGCAAAGAGTGCTTCCCTGCCCTGGGTGCCACCGGTGCTGGCTGCACTGGCTGCGGCGCTACAGCCCGCGTAGACGAGGGGGCCCAGAGGGCACCACACCCGAATGGCCTCTCCGTTGAGGAAGGGGGGGGGGGGCAGGGGTCGGCAGGTGGCTGTCTGGCCTCCAGGGGTCGCCCGCAACTGCACTGGAGTGCACGGGGCTGTGCTGGCCTAGGCGTCTGTGATGAAGTTGGAGGGGCACGCGCACACCTGGAGGTTCCCTGTGCAGGTCGCTCAAGGGATACCCACAGCGGTCAAGCTGTGAGCCCTTCACAGCCTCCACTTTTTAGGCCCTGAGGGCGCCGACTCCGTGCACCCCTCCCGTCGGGGGCGCAGGCTGGGGGGGGGGTTAGTGGTGGATGGGTCTACCTGCTCACTTGTTTGGGAGAGGAGGACCACCTGCTGGGTTACCATGCGGGTCCCAGATCCCAACATACTCGTCGTTCGGCGTCCGCTCCCTGTCCGTGAGGGGTGGGACCTCGATCACCATGTGACGGCCTGCAGTGAGGGTGCGAGGGCATGCTGGGGGGGGGGGGGGTGCTGGGCCTGCTTTCGGTCCGGCCCCATTTCTGTTGGGGGGGGGTAGGGGCAGCAAAAGGTCTGCTCCCCTATTTCCTGGTCCCCAAGGGGAACCAGCCCACGGCCTGCACCCTCGCTTTGTGGTGGCTGAAATTTGGGCCGACTGGGCTGGGGGGGGGGGGAGGGGGCGGGCTCCGGGAGGGTCGGTTGGGGGGGGGGGGGTCCAAGTGGGGCAATTCGGGGTGGTGGGGGGGGGGTCCAGGTGGGGCGATTTGGGGTGTTGGAGGGAAGGGGGGGGCACAAGCTCCCCTTACCTCCCCTTGCCCTCCCTCTAACCATACCATCACCATAAACCTAACCCTAACCTTTGCAGTAAGCTAGTTTGGCCATGCCTGCCATGTTGATTGGGCTGAACAAGATCCCCCAAATTTCGTTCATGGCTGCTTTTGCCACATCATTGCTCCATTTTGGACCCCAACACTCACTCTGACCCTAGCCTAGGGTGAGAGCTAGGGCTAGGGTTAGGGCTAGGGTTAGGGTTAGGTGTAGGTGTAGGTGTAGGGTTAGGAGTAGGCTGAGGATAGGGGGTGGGCGTTAGAGTCAAGGTTGGGTTCAAGGATAGTGTTGGGGTGCAAAGTGGACAAAATTTTCCTTAGGGCACCTTTGGTGTTCATGGAGCGCTGGGCGCCCTTGGCGCCCATGGACGCCTGAGGGGGACACCTTTGGCAACTAACTGTTGGCCAAAGGCCCCTAGAGGGGGGGGGGGGGGGTAGTTGGCGTCCTAGGAGCCGCGGAGTCGCCCCCCCCACGGGGGGCTATGATAGATGGCTATCTTGACCCGCAACACCGTCCGTGATGTGTACATTTTCTACGGCATAACAATGGTCTAAGTGGCAAGTGACAATGACGGGATATGCGACCTATTTGAGAGTCAAGACACACTACCGCGAAAGCACCGCCGCATCGATGGAAGGGCAACTAGGAACCGTTAATACCGAAAGCCGCAGTGCACAGTATGTCTATGATCGAGGTAAAAGCACAAACATGCTGTACCATGGAGGAATTCGCTCCAGTTGCCATTGCCATGTCTCCAATGACCATACAGCATAGTGGGCATCCCACATGGTGTAGTATCTTAGATACATCCACTCATGGATGGCCGTTGCTTGCCAGGCATGAGCTGCTTGGCAAATGATGTGTGGCGCCCCCCCTTTCAGGGGGCACGCGGGGGGGGGGGGGGGGCGTTCGGAAGCCATGTACAAAACATAGCGATCATGGTCGGTGTTGTGGACTCGGCAGCGCCTCGACAGGCCTTTCCGTACACGCCTTTCCGTACACAGGGCAGGGCAGGGTGGAAACGCTAAAGAGAAACGCTCGTACAAACCATGCTGTGTGCTGCACCGGACCATTACCTTGGCATGAGGCGACTCACAACTATACCAATGAATTGGTGCACTACCACGACCACCGCTAGATCAGCACCCACCCATCTAGATGACAAGTGCCGAAAGAATTGCATGGACGGGAGGGTGTGCCAACCCGCCACGCACGGAGTACCGATGATGCTGCTTGATCCGCCACCCTCATGGCACCATAGGTGGGCGGCTACACTCTAGCGAGCCTCCTTTGTTGTTCGCTTGCGACCGCAGTGTACATTCAGTTGGGGTAGTTCGCCGACAGGTGCGTCGTGGCCAGAGCTCTAGAGGCTTTGCAACCAGCAAAGAACAACTTGGCTCTAGCCACTTTGTGATAGCCATGCCGGAGGAGATGCCGGCCTATAATGCGGATGTAGCCGAGTCCTTGATGCGTGAGCATCCTAGATCCCCCCATGAAAACAGCGAGGGGGTGAAAAGTAATCTGAAAACCCTTGTCGAGGCCAAGACCAATTACTGCTTGGGGCCCGACAAGAATAAATTGGCTAGCATTCGACCCTAGGGAGCGTTCACCCCTGCATCACATTCCTGGGCATGGCGGCCGCAGAGGCAGTGCTCACAGTTGGCCGTACAGCAGCTGGTGCATACAGGGTGGTGGCAGGAGAGGCCACAGAGGTGACCACTCCCAAAGCCACACAGCCAGCCACAGCCAATGCAGCGAAAGCAGCAACCTTGTTGTTGGATTGACGGGAGTAAGCAGGAACCTGCATGTCCAAGGTCTGGTACTGCATGGTGGCTATAGAAGGCGGAAAACCTGGGAGAGCAGGATGGAATTCGTGCAATGATTCAGTGCGAGAGGAGACTTCGAGACAAGGACGCTTTGGTAAATATGTTGCACCACCAGAGCTGGAATATTGGGGCACAACCAATGCACAGCTGCATGGAAAACATTGAAGCTCTCAACTACCCACACCTCTGTCACTTTCAGTCTCCAACAAGCAATGTCATCAGAACGGGGGTATCAGGCTCCAAAAGCTCCAGGAACACAAAGAATCATGCCACCTCAGTGCTCAGTGCACGCATAGACAGTTTGGTCTTGAGTGACAATCCATATATGGGATTGCAGTTGATGTAGTCAACAAGTAGATCCACTTACCCCACCACCCCTAGGTCTCACCCTGCAGCACGGCACACCAAAGGGAAGAACCCCCAGCCAGCAGTCTGCCATTACTCAACGAAGGGGGCCTTCTACTCACCACCTGCAGCCTAACATCCAACCCTCAGGACGCAGATGATTGTGTGTGACACCCAAAACAAACTCCAGTCATGCATAGATTGCAAGGTTCATCTCCTGACATCCTATGAATCAGCTGAACCACATCTTCACTGTCCAATCACCCCCACTGAGTTGCATGGTGTGCAAGCACACTAACGCACAGCCTCCTCCTGCCTGTACACTTGCCTTGCACTTGCATAATATCTTGATCTTAGGATGAAAAGAACTCAAGAACGTCAGTCCCACAGAGCAGGAATTGCCCCAATGGATACCACTGACATTGAAGTAACATGGAACACACAGTGGGAGGTGAGCCCAGTAGTGTTGTGCATTCCTTTCTCCCCAAACAGTTGCTGGGCCACTTTTGCCAGCTTTGATTCCTTCCCTGCTGATAAGGAACTCGTGGGTGAGCCCTAGGAGGTCCTCCCTCTCCTCAGTATTCTCACATATTGAATGGGCCAAGAGATTCGCCGCCTTACTCCCCCATTACAAGGTCACCATCCCTGGCTTGCAGCAATGCACACGCTCCCTCCTCTTTGTACTCTCCGCTCCTTTGGTCCTTAACACCAAAGCCAGGGCAATAGGTACGTGTGCTTTGCAGAGGTGGTTTTGGAGTCTATTTGGCTGGTAGGCTGGCAACTTTCTGGTTGGATTTGGCCCTGCATACAGCTTGGTGTGTTACCAATCCCTCCCATCCTTGGCAAACATCAGGTCTGCTACCAATCCTTCAACATCCCACAATATCCCTCTACACCCAGATTTTATAAAAGCAAGACCAGTCTCCTGTGTTGGAAAAACACCCTTCCTGCATGTTATGGATTCCGCAACTGATCACATTGACCCTCAACTCGATGCTTCCCAGGCTTGTTCTTTTCCAAACAGTCTGCATGTCATAGCCAACCTGTACAGCTTGTTCAATCAGCTCAGGGCTCAATGACTATGGTCCCAGCTGTAGTGCAGCTTGTTGTCTTTGTTGCAACAACATGCAGACTTGGCATCCGCAATTCCAAGACAACTGGAGACAAGTGTCACTGTTTTCCAGGAAAAAGGCCTTTACGGGCGGGAGGGTGTTTTTGCAGCACAGGCAGGGACGTAGGATGTAGGGACAACCAACCTGGGGAAGCAAGCATCACTGTTTTGGGGAGCAGGGACAAGTGCCTACGTCTCCTTCGACAAATCAGATCTGTATGCAACCTGTGTGTTCCAACAAGCACTGCAAAAAGTAACAGCGATTTCAATGACAAAAGCTGCAGACACATTGCAATCATTTCAAACACAGGGCACACCAATGTTAGCCTCAACCGGAGGAACTTGCATCAAGCATGCACAACATCTGCAATGAATTCTTTTGACTGTTGTTGTGGCTCACCATTTAAGTGCATGTTTAAAAGCACAACAGCGCATATATAACCCTCAAAATTCAAGACTGTTCTTTACAGGAGATCCATTTCATTGAAAGCAAAAGTTGGAATGTTAAATCAAAACAAATGAACGAAATTATCAATTCACTTCTTATCCAGACAAATGGATATCAACAACAATCAGGCATGCCTTGCCAATCATGCGCCTTTCTGCAACAGTCAGCAGCATGAACAAAAACAGGTAGGAAAAAAGCATCAAATTTGACTTTGCACTGGAGGACATACACTAGGCAGTCAACACCAGTGCAAAGACTCCAAAAGAGGGTGCTTCATCAGAGTAGTTGGACCATGGCCAACAAATCTTAATTAAAAAGATCCTGCCATGCCCTGTTGAAGTCTTCTGTCAAGACCTACCCTTGCTGCTGGGCAACAGCATTGGCAGCCTCCTGCACAGTGGTGATCTTCACAGCCATCTCTTCAGGAATCTCCACATCAAACTCCTCCTCCAAACGCATGATCAGCTCAACCAGATCCAAGCTGTCAGCACCAAGCTCCTGGACGTTGGCATTGGGAGTGGCGTCCGCCTTGTCAATCCCAAGCTCCTCACACACAATATCAGTGACCTTCTCCAGCAACTCAGGGCTGGCAGTGGCCATCATCATGGACCAGCGGGGCTGTGGGGCAGTTGCACGGCCAAGGAAATAGGCCCCAGCACCAGTGACAGCTGCTGCTGCAAACAGGAAGAGGCTGCTGAAGCCAGAGCTCTGAGCTGGGGCAGGAATGGTGTACTGCACTGGGGCGGCATCAGCATACTCAATGGGCTCAGCATCTTGGGGCATGGCATATGCAGGCTCATACCGCTGCTGCATCACATTCCTGGGCATGGTGGCCGCAGAGGCAGTGCTCACAGTTGGCCGTACAGCAGCTGGTGCATACAGGGTGGTGGCAGGAGAGGCCACAGAGGTGACCACTCCCAAAGCCACACAGCCAGCCACAGCCAATGCAGCGAAAGCAGCAACCTTGTTGTTGGATTGACGGGAGTAAGCAGGAACCTGCATGTCCAAGGTCTGGTACTGCATGGTGGCTGTAGAAGGCGGAAAACCTGGGAGAGCAGGATGGAATGTGCAATGATTCAGTGCCAGAGGAGACTTCGAGACAAGGACGCTTTGGTAAATATGTTGCACCACCAGAGCTGGAATATTGGGGCACAACCAATGCACAGCTGCATGGAAAACATTGAAGCTCTCAACTACCCACAACTCTGTCACTTTCAGTCTCCAACAAGCAATGTCATCAGAACGGGGGTATCAGGCTCCAAAAGCTCCAGGAACACAAAGAATCATGCCACCTCAGTGCTCAGTGCACGCATAGACAGTTTGGTCTTGAGTGACAATCCATATATGGGATTGCAGTTGACGTAGTCAACAAGTAGATCCACTTACCCCACCACCCCTAGGTCTCACCCTGCAGCACGGCACACCAAAGGGAAGAACCCCCAGCCAGCAGTCTGCCATTACTCAACGAAGGGGGCCTTCTACTCACCACCTGCAGCCTAACATCCAACCCTCAGGACGCAGATGATTGTGTGTGACACCCAAAACAAACTCAAGTCATGCATAGATTGCACGGTTCAACTCCTGACTTCCTATAAATCAGCTGAGCCACATCTTCATTGTCCAATCACCCCCACTGAGTTGCATGGTGTGCAAGCACACTAACGCACAGCCTCCTCCTGCCTGTACACTTGCCTCGCACTTGCATAATATCTTGATCTTTCCCACAGAGCAGGAATTGCCCCAATGGATACCACTGACATTGAAGCAACATGGAACACACAGTGGGAGGTGAGCCCAGTAGTGTTGTGCATTCCTTTCTCCCCAAACAGTTGCTGGGCCACTTTTGCCAGCTTTGATTCCTTCCCTGCTGATAAGGAACTCGTGGGTGAGCCCTAGGAGGTCCTCCCTCTCCTCAGTATTCTCACATATTGAATGGGCCAAGAGATTCGCCGCCTTACTCCCCCATTACAAGGTCACCATCCCTGGCTTGCGGCAATGTACACGCTCCCTCCTCTTTGCACTCTCCGCTCCTTTGGTCCTTAACACCAAAGCCAGGGCAATAGGTACGTGTGCTTTGCAGAGGTGGTTTTGGAGTCTATTTGGCTGGTAGGCTGGCAACTTTCTGGTTGGATTTGGCCCTGCATACAGCTTGGTGTGTTACCAATCTCTCCCATCCTTGGCAAACATCAGGTCTGCTAGCAATCCTTCAACATCCCACAATATCCCTCTACACCCAGATTTTATAAAAGCAAGACCAGTCTCCTGTGTTGGAAAAACACCCTTCCTGCATGTTATGGATTCCGCAACTGATCACATTGACCCTCAACTGGATGTTTCCCAGGCTTGTTCTTTTCCAAACAGTCTGCATGTCATAGCCAACCTGTACAGCTTGTTCAATCAGCTCAGGGCTCAATGACTATGGTCCCAGCTGTAGTGCAGCTTGTTGTCTTTGTTGCAACAACATGCAGACTTGGCATCCGCAATTCCAAGACAACTGGAGACAAGTGTCACTGTTTTCCAGGAAAAAGGCCTTTACGGGCGGGAGGGTGTTTTTGCAGCACAGGCAGGGACGTAGGATGTAGGGACAACCAACCTGGGGAAGCAAGCATCACTGTTTTGGGGAGCAGGGACAAGTGCCTACGTCTCCTTCGACAAATCAGATCTGTATGCAACCTGTGTGTTCCAACAAGCACTGCAAAAAGTAACAGCGATTTCAATGACAAAAGCTGCAGACACATTGCAATCGTTTCAAACACAGGGCACACCAATGTTAGCCTCAACCGGAGGAACTTGCATCGAGCACGAACAACATCAGCAATGAATTCTTTTGACTGTTGTTGTGGCTCACCATTCAAGTGCATGCTTAAAAGCACAACAGTTCATATATAACCCTCAAAATTCAAGACTGTTCTTTACAGGAGATCCATTTCATTGAAAGCAAAAGTTGGAATGTTAAATCAAAACAAATGAACGAAATTATCAATTCACTTCTTATCCAGACAAATGGATATCAACAACAATCAGGCATGCCTTGCCAATCATGCGCCTTTCTGCAACAGTCAGCAGCATGAACAAAAACAGGTAGGAAAAAAGCATCAAATTTGACTTTGCACTGGAGGACATACACTAGGCAGTCAACACCAGTGCAAAGACTCCAAAAGAGGGTGCTTCATCAGAGTAGTTGGACCATGGCCAACAAATCTTAATTAAAAAGATCCTGCCATGCCCCGTTGAAGTCTTCTGTCAAGACCTACCCTTGCTGCTGGGCAACAGCATTGGCAGCCTCCTGCACAGTGGTGATCTTCACAGCCATCTCTTCAGGAATCTCCACATCAAACTCCTCCTCCAAACGCATGATCAGCTCAACCAGATCCAAGCTGTCAGCACCAAGCTCCTGGACGTTGGCATTGGGAGTGGCGTCCGCCTTGTCAATCCCAAGCTCCTCACACACAATATCAGTGACCTTCTCCAGCAACTCAGGGCTGGCAGTGGCCATCATCATGGACCAGCGGGGCTGTGGGGCAGTTGCACGGCCAAGGAAATAGGCCCCAGCACCAGTGACAGCTGCTGCTGCAAACAGGAAGAGGCTGCTGAAGCCAGAGCTCTGAGCTGGGGCAGGAATGGTGTACTGCACTGGGGCGGCATCAGCATACTCAATGGGCTCAGCATCTTGGGGCATGGCATATGCAGGCTCATACCGCTGCTGCATCACATTCCTGGGCATGGTGGCCGCAGAGGCAGTGCTCACAGTTGGCCGTACAGCAGCTGGTGCATACAGGGTGGTGGCAGGAGAGGCCACAGAGGTGACCACTCCCAAAGCCACACAGCCAGCCACAGCCAATGCAGCGAAAGCAGCAACCTTGTTGTTGGATTGACGGGAGTAAGCAGGAACCTGCATGTCCAAGGTCTGGTACTGCATGGTGGCTATAGAAGGCGGAAAACCTGGGAGAGCAGGATGGAATTCGTGCAATGATTCAGTGCGAGAGGAGACTTCGAGACAAGGACGCTTTGGTAAATATGTTGCACCACCAGAGCTGGAATATTGGGGCACAACCAATGCACAGCTGCATGGAAAACATTGAAGCTCTCAACCACCCACACCTCTGTCACTTTCAGTCTCCAACAAGCAATGTCATCAGAACGGGGGTATCAGGCTCCAAAAGCTCCAGGAACACAAAGAATCATGCCACCTCAGTGCTCAGTGCACGCATAGACAGTTTGGTCTTGAGTGACAATCCATATATGGGATTGCAGTTGACGTAGTCAACAAGTAGATCCACTTACCCCACCACCCCTAGGTCTCACCCTGTAGCACGGCACACCAAAGGGAAGAACCCCCAGCCGGCAGTCTGCCATTACTCAACGAAGGGGGCCTTCTACTCACCACCTGCAGCCTAACATCCAACCCTCAGGACGCAGATGATTGTGTGTGACACCCAAAACAAACTCAAGTCATGCACAAATTGCAAGGTTCAACTCCTGACATCCTATGAATCAGCTGAACCACATCTTCATTGTCCAATCACCCCCACTGAGTTGCATGGTGTGCAAGCAGACTAATGCACAGCCTCCTCCTGCCTGTCCACTTGCCTCGCACTTGCATAATATCTTGATCTTTCCCACAGAGCAGGAATTGCCCCAATGGATACCACTGACATTGAAGTAACATGGAACACACAGTGGGAGGTGAGCCCAGTAGTGTTGTGCATTCCTTTCTCCCCAAACAGTTGCTGGGCCACTTTTGCCAGCTTTGATTCCTTCCCTGCTGATAAGGAACTCGTGGGTGAGCCCTAGGAGGTCCTCCCTCTCCTCAGTATTCTCACATATTGAATGGGCCAAGAGATTCGCCGCCTTACTCCCCCATTACAAGGTCACCATCCCTGGCTTGCAGCAATGCACACGCTCCCTCCTCTTTGCACTCTCCGCTCCTTTGGTCCTTAACACCAAAGCCAGGGCAATAGGTACGTGTGCTTTGCAGAGGTGGTTTTGGAGTCTATTTGGCTGGTAGGCTGGCAACTTTCTGGTTGGATTTGGCCCTGCATACAGCTTGGTGTGTTACCAATCCCTCCCATCCTTGGCAAACATCAGGTCTGCTACCAATCCTTCAACATCCCACAATATCCCTCTACACCCAGATTTTATAAAAGCAAGACCAGTCTCCTGTGTTGGAAAAACACCCTTCCTGCATGTTATGGATTCCGCAACTGATCACATTGACCCTCAACTCGACGCTTCCCAGGCTTGTTCTTTTCCAAACAGTCTGCATGTCATAGCCAACCTGTACAGCTTGTTCAATCAGCTCAGGGCTCAATGACTATGGTCCCAGCTGTAGTGCAGCTTGCTGTCTTTGTTGCAACAACATGCAGACTTGGCATCCGCAATTCCAAGACAACTGGAGACAAGTGTCACTGTTTTCCAGGAAAAAGGCCTTTACGGGTGGGAGGGTGTTTTTGCAGCACAGGCAGGGACGTAGGACGTAGGGACAACCAACCTGGGGAAGCAAGCATCACTGTTTTGGGGAGCAGGGACAGATGCCTATGTCTCCTTCGACAAATCAGATCTGTATGCAACCTGTGTGTTCCAACAAGCACTGCAAAAAGTAACAGCGATTTCAATGAGAAAAGCTGCAGACACATTGCAATCATTTCAAACACAGGGCACACCAATGTTAGCCTCAACCGGAGGAACTTGCATCAAGCATGCACAACATCTGCAATGAATTCTTTTGACTGTTGTTGTGGCTCACCATTCAAGTGCATGCTTAAAAGCACAACAGTTCATATACAACCCTCAAAATTCAAGACTGTTCTTTACAGGAGATCCATTTCATTGAAAGCAAAAGTTGGAATGTTAAATCAAAACAAATGAACGAAATTATCAATTCACTTCTTATCCAGACAAATGGATATCAACAACAATCAGGCATGCCTTGCCAATCATGCGCCTTTCTGCAACAGTCAGCAGCATGAACAAAAACAGGTAGGAAAAAAGCATCAAATTTGACTTTGCACTGGAGGACATACACTAGGCAGTCAACACCAGTGCAAAGACTCCAAAAGAGGGTGCTTCATCAGAGTAGTTGGACCATGGCCAACAAATCTTAATTAAAAAGATCCTGCGATGCCCCGTTGAAGTCTTCTGTCAAGACCTACCCTTGCTGCTGGGCAACAGCATTGGCAGCCTCCTGCACAGTGGTGATCTTCACAGCCATCTCTTCAGGAATCTCCACATCAAACTCCTCCTCCAAACGCATGATCAGCTCAACCAGATCCAAGCTGTCAGCACCAAGCTCCTGGACGTTGGCATTGGGAGTGGCGTCCGCCTTGTCAATCCCAAGCTCCTCACACACAATATCAGTGACCTTCTCCAGCAACTCAGGGCTGGCAGTGGCCATCATCATGGACCAGCGGGGCTGTGGGGCAGTTGCACGGCCAAGGAAATAGGCCCCAGCACCAGTGACAGCTGCTGCTGCAAACAGGAAGAGGCTGCTGAAGCCAGAGCTCTGAGCTGGGGCAGGAATGGTGTACTGCACTGGGGCGGCATCAGCATACTCAATGGGCTCAGCATCTTGGGGCATGGCATATGCAGGCTCATACCGCTGCTGCATCACATTCCTGGGCATGGTGGCCGCAGAGGCAGTGCTCACAGTTGGCCGTACAGCAGCTGGTGCATACAGGGTGGTGGCAGGAGAGGCCACAGAGGTGACCACTCCCAAAGCCACACAGCCAGCCACAGCCAATGCAGCGAAAGCAGCAACCTTGTTGTTGGATTGACGGGAGTAAGCAGGAACCTGCATGTCCAAGGTCTGGTACTGCATGGTGGCTATAGAAGGCGGAAAACCTGGGAGAGCAGGATGGAATTCGTGCAATGATTCAGTGCGAGAGGAGACTTCGAGACAAGGACGCTTTGGTAAATATGTTGCACCACCAGAGCTGGAATATTGGGGCACAACCAATGCACAGCTGCATGGAAAACATTGAAGCTCTCAACTACCCACACCTCTGTCACTTTCAGTCTCCAACAAGCAATGTCATCAGAACGGGGGTATCAGGCTCCAAAAGCTCCAGGAACACAAAGAATCATGCCACCTCAGTGCTCAGTGCACACATAGACAGTTTGGTCTTGAGTGACAATCCATATATGGGATTGCAGTTGACGTAGTCAACAAGTAGATCCACTTACCCCACCACCCCTAGGTCTCACCCTGCAGCACGGCACACCAAAGGGAAGAACCCCCAGCCAGCAGTCTGCCATTACTCAACGAAGGGGGCCTTCTACTCACCACCTGCAGCCTAACATCCAATCCTCAGGACGCAGATGATTGTGTGTGACACCCAAAACAAACTCAAGTCATGCATAGATTGCAAGGTTCAACTCCTGACATCCTATGAATCAGCTGAGCCACATCTTCATTGTCCAATCACCCCCACTGAGTTGCATGGTGTGCAAGCAGACTAATGCACAGCCTCCTCCTGCCTGTCCACTTGCCTCGCACTTGCATAATATCTTGATCTTTCCCACAGAGCAGGAATTGCCCCAATGGATACCACTGACATTGAAGTAACATGGAACACACAGTGGGAGGTGAGCCCAGTAGTGTTGTGCATTCCTTTCTCCCCAAACAGTTGCTGGGCCACTTTTGCCAGCTTTGATTCCTTCCCTGCTGATAAGGAACTCGTGGGTGAGCCCTAGGAGGTCCTCCCTCTCCTCAGTAACTCACATATTGAACGGGCCAAGAGATTCGCCGCCTTACTCCCCCATTACAAGGTCACCATCCCTGGCTTGCAGCAATGCACACGCTCCCTCCTCTTTGCACTCTCCGCTCCTTTGGTCCTTAACACCAAAGCCAGGGCAATAGGTACGTGTGCTTTGCAGAGGTGGTTTTGGAGTCTATTTGGCTGGTAGGCTGGCAACTTTCTGGTTGGATTTGGCCCTGCATACAGCTTGGTGTATTGCCAATCCCTCCCATCCTTGGCAAACATCAGGTCTGCTAGCAATCCTTCAACATCCCACAATATCCCTCTACACCCAGATTTTATAAAAGCAAGACCAGTCTCCTGTGTTGGAAAAACACCCTTCCTGCATGTTATGGATTCCGCAACTGATCACATTGACCCTCAACTGGATGTTTCCCAGGCTTGTTCTTTTCCAAACAGTCTGCATGTCATAGCCAACCTGTACAGCTTGTTCAATCAGCTCAGGGCTCAATGACTATGGTCCCAGCTGTAGTGCAGCTTGCTGTCTTTGTTGCAACAACATGCAGACTTGGCATCCGCAATTCCAAGACAACTGGAGACAAGTGTCACTGTTTTCCAGGAAAAAGGCCTTTACGGGTGGGAGGGTGTTTTTGCAGCACAGGCAGGGACGTAGGATGTAGGGACAACCAACCTGGGGAAGCAAGCATCACTGTTTTGGGGAGCAGGGACAAGTGCCTACGTCTCCTTCGACAAATCAGATCTGTATGCAACCTGTGTGTTCCAACAAGCACTGCAAAAAGTAACAGCGATTTCAATGACAAGAGCTGCAGACACATTGCAATCGTTTCAAACACAGGGCACACCAATGTTAGCCTCAACCGGAGGAACTTGCATCAAGCATGCACAACATCTGCAATGAATTCTTTTGACTGTTGTTGTGGCTCACCATTCAAGTGCATGCTTAAAAGCACAACAGCGCATATATAACCCTCAAAATTCAAGACTGTTCTTTACAGGAGATCCATTTCATTGAAAGCAAAAGTTGGAATGTTAAATCAAAACAAATGAACGAAATTATCAATTCACTTCTTATCCAGACAAATGGATATCAACAACAATCAGGCATGCCTTGCCAATCATGCGCCTTTCTGCAACAGTCAGCAGCATGAACAAAAACAGGTAGGAAAAAAGCATCAAATTTGACTTTGCACTGGAGGACATACACTAGGCAGTCAACACCAGTGCAAAGACTCCAAAAGAGGGTGCTTCATCAGAGTAGTTGGACCATGGCCAACAAATCTTAATTAAAAAGATCCTGCCATGCCCTGTTGAAGTCTTCTGTCAAGACCTACCCTTGCTGCTGGGCAACAGCATTGGCAGCCTCCTGCACAGTGGTGATCTTCACAGCCATCTCTTCAGGAATCTCCACATCAAACTCCTCCTCCAAACGCATGATCAGCTCAACCAGATCCAAGCTGTCAGCACCAAGCTCCTGGACGTTGGCATTGGGAGTGGCGTCCGCCTTGTCAATCCCAAGCTCCTCACACACAATATCAGTGACCTTCTCCAGCAACTCAGGGCTGGCAGTGGCCATCATCATGGACCATCGGGGCTGTGGGGCAGTTGCACGGCCAAGGAAATAGGCCCCAGCACCAGTGACAGCTGCTGCTGCAAACAGGAAGAGGCTGCTGAAGCCAGAGCTCTGAGCTGGGGCAGGAATGGTGTACTGCACTGGGGCGGCATCAGCATACTCAATGGGCTCAGCATCTTGGGGCATGGCATATGCAGGCTCATACCGCTGCTGCATCACATTCCTGGGCATGGTGGCCGCAGAGGCAGTGCTCACAGTTGGCCGTACAGCAGCTGGTGCATACAGGGTGGTGGCAGGAGAGGCCACAGAGGTGACCACTCCCAAAGCCACACAGCCAGCCACAGCCAATGCAGCGAAAGCAGCAACCTTGTTGTTGGATTGACGGGAGTAAGCAGGAACCTGCATGTCCAAGGTCTGGTACTGCATGGTGGCTATAGAAGGCGGAAAACCTGGGAGAGCAGGATGGAATTCGTGCAATGATTCAGTGCGAGAGGAGACTTCGAGACAAGGACGCTTTGGTAAAAATGTTGTACCACCAGAGCTGGAATATTGGGGCACAACCAATGCACAGCTGCATGGAAAACATTGAAGCTCTCAACTACCCACAACTCTGTCACTTTCAGTCTCCAACAAGCAATGTCATCAGAACGGGGGTATCAGGCTCCAAAAGCTCCAGGAACACAAAGAATCATGCCACCTCAGTGCTCAGTGCACGCATAGACAGTTTGGTCTTGAGTGACAATCCATATATGGGATTGCAGTTGACGTAGTCAACAAGTAGATCCACTTACCCCACCACCCCTAGGTCTCACCCTGCAGCACGGCACACCAAAGGGAAGAACCCCCAGCCGGCAGTCTGCCATTACTCAACGAAGGGGGCCTTCTACTCACCACCTGCAGCCTAACATCCAACCCTCAGGACGCAGATGATTGTGTGTGACACCCAAAACAAACTCAAGTCATGCATAGATTGCAAGGTTCAACTCCTGACATCCTATGAATCAGCTGAACCACATCTTCATTGTCCAATCACCCCCACTGAGTTGCATGGTGTGCAAGCAGACTAATGCACAGCCTCCTCCTGCCTGTCCACTTGCCTCGCACTTGCATAATATCTTGATCTTTCCCACAGAGCAGGAATTGCCCCAATGGATACCACTGACATTGAAGTAACATGGAACACACAGTGGGAGGTGAGCCCAGTAGTGTTGTGCATTCCTTTCTCCCCAAACAGTTGCTGGGCCACTTTTGCCAGCTTTGATTCCTTCCCTGCTGATAAGGAACTCGTGGGTGAGCCCTAGGAGGTCCTCCCTCTCCTCAGTATTCTCACATATTGAATGGGCCAAGAGATTCGCCGCCTTACTCCCCCATTACAAGGTCACCATCCCTGGCTTGCGGCAATGTACACGCTCCCTCCTCTTTGTACTCTCCGCTCCTTTGGTCCTTAACACCAAAGCCAGGGCAATAGGTACGTGTGCTTTGCAGAGGTGGTTTTGGAGTCTATTTGGCTGGTAGGCTGGCAACTTTCTGGTTGGATTTGGCCCTGCATACAGCTTGGTGTATTACCAATCCCTCCCATCCTTGGCAAACATCAGGTCTGCTAGCAATCCTTCAACATCCCACAATATCCCTCTACACCCAGATTTTATAAAAGCAAGACCAGTCTCCTGTGTTGGAAAAACACCCTTCCTGCATGTTATGGATTCCGCAACTGATCACATTGACCCTCAACTCGATACTTCCCAGGCTTGTTCTTTTCCAAACAGTCTGCATGTCATAGCCAACCTGTACAGCTTGTTCAATCAGCTCAGGGCTCAATGACTATGGTCCCAGCTGTAGTGCAGCTTGTTGTCTTTGTTGCAACAACATGCAGACTTGGCATCCGCAATTCCAAGACAACTGGAGACAAGTGTCACTGTTTTCCAGGAAAAAGGCCTTTACGGGCGGGAGGGTGTTTTTGCAGCACAGGCAGGGACGTAGGACGTAGGGACAACCAACCTGGGGAAGCAAGCATCACTGTTTTGGGGAGCAGGGACAGATGCCTATGTCTCCTTCGACAAATCAGATCTGTATGCAACCTGTGTGTTCCAACAAGCACTGCAAAAAGTAACAGCGATTTCAATGAGAAAAGCTGCAGACACATTGCAATCATTTCAAACACAGGGCACACCAATGTTAGCCTCAACCGGAGGAACTTGCATCAAGCATGCACAACATCTGCAATGAATTCTTTTGACTGTTGTTGTGGCTCACCATTCAAGTGCATGTTTAAAAGCACAACAGCGCATATATAACCCTCAAAATTCAAGACTGTTCTTTACAGGAGATCCATTTCATTGAAAGCAAAAGTTGGAATGTTAAATCAAAACAAATGAACGAAATTATCAACTCACTTCTTATCCAGACAAATGGATATCAACAACAATCAGGCATGCCTTGCCAATCATGCGCCTTTCTGCAACAGTCAGCAGCATGAACAAAAACAGGTAGGAAAAAAGCATCAAATTTGACTTTGCACTGGAGGACATACACTAGGCAGTCAACACCAGTGCAAAGACTCCAAAAGAGGGTGCTTCATCAGAGTAGTTGGACCATGGCCAACAAATCTTAATTAAAAAGATCCTGCCATGCCCTGTTGAAGTCTTCTGTCAAGACCTACCCTTGCTGCTGGGCAACAGCATTGGCAGCCTCCTGCACAGTGGTGATCTTCACAGCCATCTCTTCAGGAATCTCCACATCAAACTCCTCCTCCAAACGCATGATCAGCTCAACCAGATCCAAGCTGTCAGCACCAAGCTCCTGGACGTTGGCATTGGGAGTGGCGTCCGCCTTGTCAATCCCAAGCTCCTCACACACAATATCAGTGACCTTCTCCAGCAACTCAGGGCTGGCAGTGGCCATCATCATGGACCAGCGGGGCTGTGGGGCAGTTGCACGGCCAAGGAAATAGGCCCCAGCACCAGTGACAGCTGCTGCTGCAAACAGGAAGAGGCTGCTGAAGCCAGAGCTCTGAGCTGGGGCAGGAATGGTGTACTGCACTGGGGCGGCATCAGCATACTCAATGGGCTCAGCATCTTGGGGCATGGCATATGCAGGCTCATACCGCTGCTGCATCACATTCCTGGGCATGGTGGCCGCAGAGGCAGTGCTCACAGTTGGCCGTACAGCAGCTGGTGCATACAGGGTGGTGGCAGGAGAGGCCACAGAGGTGACCACTCCCAAAGCCACACAGCCAGCCACAGCCAATGCAGCGAAAGCAGCAACCTTGTTGTTGGATTGACGGGAGTAAGCAGGAACCTGCATGTCCAAGGTCTGGTACTGCATGGTGGCTGTAGAAGGCGGAAAACCTGGGAGAGCAGGATGGAATTCGTGCAATGATTCAGTGCGAGAGGAGACTTCGAGACAAGGACGCTTTGGTAAATATGTTGCACCACCAGAGCTGGAATATTGGGGCACAACCAATGCACAGCTGCATGGAAAACATTGAAGCTCTCAACTACCCACAACTCTGTCACTTTCAGTCTCCAACAAGCAATGTCATCAGAACGGGGGTATCAGGCTCCAAAAGCTCCAGGAACACAAAGAATCATGCCACCTCAGTGCTCAGTGCACACATAGACAGTTTGGTCTTGAGTGACAATCCATATATGGGATTGCAGTTGATGTAGTCAACAAGTAGATCCACTTACCCCACCACCCCTAGGTCTCACCCTGCAGCACGGCACACCAAAGGGAAGAACCCCCAGCCAGCAGTCTGCCATTACTCAACGAAGGGGGCCTTCTACTCACCACCTGCAGCCTAACATCCAACCCTCAGGACGCAGATGATTGTGTGTGACACCCAAAACAAACTCAAGTCATGCACAAATTGCAAGGTTCAACTCCTGACTTCCTATAAATCAGCTGAACCACATCTTCATTGTCCAATCACCCCCACTGAGTTGCATGGTGTGCAAGCAGACTAATGCACAGCCTCCTCCTGCCTGTCCACTTGCCTCGCACTTGCATAATATCTTGATCTTTCCCACAGAGCAGGAATTGCCCCAATGGATACCACTGACATTGAAGTAACATGGAACACACAGTGGGAGGTGAGCCCAGTAGTGTTGTGCATTCCTTTCTCCCCAAACAGTTGCTGGGCCACTTTTGCCAGCTTTGATTCCTTCCCTGCTGATAAGGAACTCGTGGGTGAGCCCTAGGAGGTCCTCCCTCTCCTCAGTAACTCACATATTGAACGGGCCAAGAGATTCGCCGCCTTACTCCCCCATTACAAGGTCACCATCCCTGGCTTGCAGCAATGCACACGCTCCCTCCTCTTTGTACTCTCCGCTCCTTTGGTCCTTAACACCAAAGCCAGGGCAATAGGTACGTGTGCTTTGCAGAGGTGGTTTTGGAGTCTATTTGGCTGGTAGGCTGGCAACTTTCTGGTTGGATTTGGCCCTGCATACAGCTTGGTGTGTTACCAATCCCTCCCATCCTTGGCAAACATCAGGTCTGCTACCAATCCTTCAACATCTCACAATATCCCTCTACACCCAGATTTTATAAAAGCAAGACCAGTCTCCTGTGTTGGAAAAACACCCTTCCTGCATGTTATGGATTCCGCAACTGATCACATTGACCCTCAACTGGATACTTCCCAGGCTTGTTCTTTTCCAAACAGTCTGCATGTCATAGCCAACCTGTACAGCTTGTTCAATCAGCTCAGGGCTCAATGACTATGGTCCCAGCTGTAGTGCAGCTTGTTGTCTTTGTTGCAACAACATGCAGACTTGGCATCCGCAATTCCAAGACAACTGGAGACAAGTGTCACTGTTTTCCAGGAAAAAGGCCTTTACGGGCGGGAGGGTGTTTTTGCAGCACAGGCAGGGACGTAGGGCGTAGGGACAACCAACCTGGGGAAGCAAGCATCACTGTTTTGGGGAGCAGGGACAAGTGCCTACGTCTCCTTCGACAAATCAGATCTGTATGCAATCTGTGTGTTCCAACAAGCACTGCAAAAAGTAACAGCGATTTCAATGAGAAAAGCTGCAGACACATTGCAATCATTTCAAACACAGGGCACACCAATGTTAGCCTCAACCGGAGGAACTTGCATCGAGCATGCACAACATCTGCAATGAATTCTTTTGACTGTTGTTGTGGCTCACCATTCAAGTGCATGTTTAAAAGCACAACAGCGCATATATAACCCTCAAAATTCAAGACTGTTCTTTACAGGAGATCCATTTCATTGAAAGCAAAAGTTGGAATGTTAAATCAAAACAAATGAACGAAATTATCAACTCACTTCTTATCCAGACAAATGGATATCAACAACAATCAGGCATGCCTTGCCAATCATGCGCCTTTCTGCAACAGTCAGCAGCATGAACAAAAACAGGTAGGAAAAAAGCATCAAATTTGACTTTGCACTGGAGGACATACACTAGGCAGTCAACACCAGTGCAAAGACTCCAAAAGAGGGTGCTTCATCAGAGTAGTTGGACCATGGCCAACAAATCTTAATTAAAAAGATCCTGCCATGCCCTGTTGAAGTCTTCTGTCAAGACCTACCCTTGCTGCTGGGCAACAGCATTGGCAGCCTCCTGCACAGTGGTGATCTTCACAGCCATCTCTTCAGGAATCTCCACATCAAACTCCTCCTCCAAACGCATGATCAGCTCAACCAGATCCAAGCTGTCAGCACCAAGCTCCTGGACGTTGGCATTGGGAGTGGCGTCCGCCTTGTCAATCCCAAGCTCCTCACACACAATATCAGTGACCTTCTCCAGCAACTCAGGGCTGGCAGTGGCCATCATCATGGACCAGCGGGGCTGTGGGGCAGTTGCACGGCCAAGGAAATAGGCCCCAGCACCAGTGACAGCTGCTGCTGCAAACAGGAAGAGGCTGCTGAAGCCAGAGCTCTGAGCTGGGGCAGGAATGGTGTACTGCACTGGGGCGGCATCAGCATACTCAATGGGCTCAGCATCTTGGGGCATGGCATATGCAGGCTCATACCGCTGCTGCATCACATTCCTGGGCATGGTGGCCGCAGAGGCAGTGCTCACAGTTGGCCGTACAGCAGCTGGTGCATACAGGGTGGTGGCAGGAGAGGCCACAGAGGTGACCACTCCCAAAGCCACACAGCCAGCCACAGCCAATGCAGCGAAAGCAGCAACCTTGTTGTTGGATTGACGGGAGTAAGCAGGAACCTGCATGTCCAAGGTCTGGTACTGCATGGTGGCTGTAGAAGGCGGAAAACCTGGGAGAGCAGGATGGAATTCGTGCAATGATTCAGTGCCAGAGGAGACTTCGAGACAAGGACGCTTTGGTAAATATGTTGCACCACCAGAGCTGGAATATTGGGGCACAACCAATGCACAGCTGCATGGAAAACATTGAAGCTCTCAACTACCCACAACGCTGTCACTTTCAGTCTCCAACAAGCAATGTCATCAGAACCGGGGTGTCAGGCTCCAAAAGCTCCAGGAACACAAAGAATCATGCCACCTCAGTGCTCAGTGCACGCATAGACAGTTTGGTCTTGAGTGACAATCCATATATGGGATTGCAGTTGATGTAGTCAACAAGTAGATCCACTTACCCCACCACCCCTAGGTCTCACCCTGCAGCACGGCACACCAAAGGGAAGAACCCCCAGCCAGCAGTCTGCCATTACTCAACGAAGGGGGCCTTCTACTCACCACCTGCAGCCTAACATCCAACCCTCAGGACGCAGATGATTGTGTGTGACACCCAAAACAAACTCAAGTCATGCACAAATTGCAAGGTTCAACTCCTGACTTCCTATAAATCAGCTGAACCACATCTTCATTGTCCAATCACCCCCACTGAGTTGCATGGTGTGCAAGCAGACTAATGCACAGCCTCCTCCTGCCTGTCCACTTGCCTCGCACTTGCATAATATCTTGATCTTTCCCACAGAGCAGGAATTGCCCCAATGGATACCACTGACATTGAAGTAACATGGAACACACAGTGGGAGGTGAGCCCAGTAGTGTTGTGCATTCCTTTCTCCCCAAACAGTTGCTGGGCCACTTTTGCCAGCTTTGATTCCTTCCCTGCTGATAAGGAACTCGTGGGTGAGCCCTAGGAGGTCCTCCCTCTCCTCAGTATTCTCACATATTGAACGGGCCAAGAGATTCGCCGCCTTACTCCCCCATTACAAGGTCACCATCCCTGGCTTGCAGCAATGCACACGCTCCGTCCTCTTTGTACTCTCCGCTCCTTTGGTCCTTAACACCAAAGCCAGGGCAATAGGTACGTGTGCTTTGCAGAGGTCGTTTTGGAGTCTATTTGGCTGGTAGGCTGGCAACTTTCTGGTTGGATTTGGCCCTGCATACAGCTTGGTGTGTTACCAATCCCTCCCATCCTTGGCAAACATCAGGTCTGCTACCAATCCTTCAACATCCCACAATATCCCTGTACACCCAGATTTTATAAAAGCAAGACCAGTCTCCTGTGTTGGAAAAACACCCTTCCTGCATGTTATGGATTCCGCAACTGATCACATTGACCCTCAACTGGATACTTCCCAGGCTTGTTCTTTTCCAAACAGTCTGCATGTCATAGCCAACCTGTACAGCTTGTTCAATCAGCTCAGGGCTCAATGACTATGGTCCCAGCTGTAGTGCAGCTTGTTGTCTTTGTTGCAACAACATGCAGACTTGGCATCCGCAATTCCAAGACAACTGGAGACAAGTGTCACTGTTTTCCAGGAAAAAGGCCTTTACGGGCGGGAGGGTGTTTTTGCAGCACAGGCAGGGACGTAGGACGTAGGGACAACCAACCTGGGGAAGCAAGCATCACTGTTTTGGGGAGCAGGGACAAGTGCCTACGTCTCCTTCGACAAATCAGATCTGTATGCAACCTGTGTGTTCCAACAAGCACTGCAAAAAGTAACAGCGATTTCAATGAGAAAAGCTGCAGACACATTGCAATCGTTTCAAACACAGGGCACACCAATGTTAGCCTCAACCGGAGGAACTTGCATCGAGCATGAACAACATCAGCAATGAATTCTTTTGACTGTTGTTGTGGCTCACCATTCAAGTGCATGCTTAAGAGCACAACAGCGCATATACAACCCTCAAAATTCAAGACTGTTCTTTACAGGAGATCCATTTCATTGAAAGCAAAAGTTGGAATGTTAAATCAAAACAAATGAACGAAATTATCAACTCACTTCTTATCCAGACAAATGGATATCAACAACAATCAGGCATGCCTTGCCAATCATGCGCCTTTCTGCAACAGTCAGCAGCATGAACAAAAACAGGTAGGAAAAAAGCATCAAATTTGACTTTGCACTGGAGGACATACACTAGGCAGTCAACACCAGTGCAAAGACTCCAAAAGAGGGTGCTTCATCAGAGTAGTTGGACCATGGCCAACAAATCTTAATTAAAAAGATCCTGCCATGCCCTGTTGAAGTCTTCTGTCAAGACCTACCCTTGCTGCTGGGCAACAGCATTGGCAGCCTCCTGCACAGTGGTGATCTTCACAGCCATCTCTTCAGGAATCTCCACATCAAACTCCTCCTCCAAACGCATGATCAGCTCAACCAGATCCAAGCTGTCAGCACCAAGCTCCTGGACGTTGGCATTGGGAGTGGCGTCCGCCTTGTCAATCCCAAGCTCCTCACACACAATATCAGTGACCTTCTCCAGCAACTCAGGGCTGGCAGTGGCCATCATCATGGACCAGCGGGGCTGTGGGGCAGTTGCACGGCCAAGGAAATAGGCCCCAGCACCAGTGACAGCTGCTGCTGCAAACAGGAAGAGGCTGCTGAAGCCAGAGCTCTGAGCTGGGGCAGGAATGGTGTACTGCACTGGGGCGGCATCAGCATACTCAATGGGCTCAGCATCTTGGGGCATGGCATGTGCAGGCTCATACCGCTGCTGCATCACATTCCTGGGCATGGTGGCCGCAGAGGCAGTGCTCACAGTTGGCCGTACAGCAGCTGGTGCATACAGGGTGGTGGCAGGAGAGGCCACAGAGGTGACCACTCCCAAAGCCACACAGCCAGCCACAGCCAATGCAGCGAAAGCAGCAACCTTGTTGTTGGATTGACGGGAGTAAGCAGGAACCTGCATGTCCAAGGTCTGGTACTGCATGGTGGCTGTAGAAGGCGGAAAACCTGGGAGAGCAGGATGGAATTCGTGCAATGATTCAGTGCGAGAGGAGACTTCGAGACAAGGACGCTTTGGTAAATATGTTGCACCACCAGAGCTGGAATATTGGGGCACAACCAATGCACAGCTGCATGGAAAACATTGAAGCTCTCAACTACCCACAACGCTGTCACTTTCAGTCTCCAACAAGCAATGTCATCAGAACGGGGGTATCAGGCTCCAAAAGCTCCAGGAACACAAAGAATCATGCCACCTCAGTGCTCAGTGCACGCATAGACAGTTTGGTCTTGAGTGACAATCCATATATGGGATTGCAGTTGATGTAGTCAACAAGTAGATCCACTTACCCCACCACCCCTAGGTCTCACCCTGCAGCACGGCACACCAAAGGGAAGAACCCCCAGCCAGCAGTCTGCCATTACTCAACGAAGGGGGCCTTCTACTCACCACCTGCAGCCTAACATCCAACCCTCAGGACGCAGATGATTGTGTGTGACACCCAAAACAAACTCAAGTCATGCACAAATTGCAAGGTTCAACTCCTGACTTCCTATTAATCAGCTGAACCACATCTTCACTGTCCAATCACCCCCACTGAGTTGCATGGTGTGCAAGCAGACTAATGCACAGCCTCCTCCTGCCTGTCCACTTGCCTCGCACTTGCATAATATCTTGATCTTAGGATGCAAAAGACTCAAGAACGTCAGTCCCACAGAGCAGGAATTGCCCCAATGGATACCACTGACATTGAAGTAACATGGAACACACAGTGGGAGGTGAGCCCAGTAGTGTTGTGCATTCCTTTCTCCCCAAACAGTTGCTGGGCCACTTTTGCCAGCTTTGATTCCTTCCCTGCTGATAAGGAACTCGTGGGTGAGCCCTAGGAGGTCCTCCCTCTCCTCAGTAACTCACATATTGGACTGGCCAAGAGATTCGCCGCCTTACTCCCCCATTACAAGGTCACCATCCCTGGCTTGCAGCAATGCACACGCTCCCTCCTCTTTGTACTCTCCGCTCCTTTGGTCCTTAACACCAAAGCATGCCTTTTTTGTGATACGGGGGGGGGGAGGGGGGGGGTGAAATCTTGGAGGAGGCAGGCACTTTTTCAGGGCAGGCACTGCTTTTGTCCTACCCCTACCCTAGGGGGGGGGGGTCCAGTCAAGGAGGCAGGCACCCACTCACCGCCTTGTCCACAGTACCTACCCAATATCAAACCACACGCAATGCATCAAGTCGTGAAGGGCTCACCACTGCTTGCTGAAGAGGTGTATGTTACTCACTCACTGTCGCTGGAGCTGTTGCAATCAGAAATTGAGGAAGCATCATCACTAGACTCTCCCTCGCACACAACCACATCCCTCTTCCTTTTGGCTCCAACCACTTCTTGTGTTGTCTTGCGCTTATGGGAAGCATGCTTGCCACCCTGATCCGCCCGTGCTTTGCGGAATCGTGCCCTTCGCTCGTTGTTAGAAACCAAACTCCAAACTGGCTGGTAGTCATACTTGCCCCAAGGCAGGGCATCCAATGCCAAAATCATGAATTGTTCAACAAGCTTGGTGGACAAAGACAATCGTTGAGGGGCCAAGAGAGCAGTGAAGCGCGAGAAAGCTTGCTCCACAGCAGCATCAGATGGTGTCAAAGCCAAAGTAGCTCGAAGGAGAATATGGAACTGAGGGAATTGGCCTTTTTGGCACACAATGGAACTCCAAAACTGCCTGGAATTCAGGGGTTTCAGGTGGGTTCGAAAAATGACCTTTATCTGCTCAAACTCGGTACAAATAGTCTCCCATGTCAGTTGGGAAAAGCGCCTTTTCCAATGCTCAAAGATGGCCTCTAGGTCTGCTTTCCCATGGCTGGTCAGGTTGTCATCTTGAGGCCATTCATTGACATCCAACCATCCCAATCTGTCCAGAATCTCACGGTTAAACAACCGTTTCTCAATTTCGTCCACCAAGGCAGCTCTGATTTTCTTCAAGGATTCAAGCACAGTCCCTCCCTTGGTTAGAGTGATACCACGAAAGGTGCAACTGCCACCCTCCTGCCTCAAGCTCTTCTCAAGTGCAGAAAAGTGCTCCCCTTGTTTTACATCATGCCTCAAGACTTGCAACAGATCTGAGACAATGGGACCGCGCTCAACAAAACTGATGTCATGTGGCTGCAACCTTTGTTCAGCCACCTTCAATGCATGTGCTATGTCCATCAAGCCAACCACCATCTGCAGAAAACGCAAATCACTCCATAGCCTTGCCACTGACTGCCACTCGGGTGTTGTTCTGGTCTTCATGAGAATCTTCACGCCACCACTAATCATGTGGTAAGCATTGAAAAAAGCCTTCAAGGCAGCAAAAGTGCCTTGCATCCAACGACCTTTGTAAATCTTTTTTAACACCTTGTACCCTGGATTGTCAGCTGAAACATTCATCTCCATTAACTCCTTTTTGCGAACACACACGCTTTGCCATCTGCTGCACAACATTCCACAGCTGGTTTTTGGTCAGGCCCTCGGGGGGCTGCATCAGAAGCAGAATGGCGTCGCGCAGATTCTCAAAACTAGTTGCTTCAGAGCCACGTTGGGAAGCATCAGAAGCATCAGCGGCACTGCCTTGAGAAGCATCGGGGGCACTGCCTTGAGAGAGTGCCCCAGCTGCATCGGCAGAGGCAGAGGCAGAAGCACCGCTGCCTTGGGAAAGCGCAACATCAGCCGTAGCAGCAGAAGAACCCACAGGCGACGCATCAACATCATCACAGGGAACGCAAGCTGCCGGAGCAAGGGGTGCCTGGTTCCCGGCAGAGCTGCTGCTTGATGCTTGTGCAGCTGCTGCTGCTGCTTCAAGATGCTGCCTGGGTGTTGGCGGAGCAGGCTTCCTAACCAGAAGGGCAGCCAGCTTGGAGCCTTGTGCGGCATTACTCAGCCGATCGCCATGTGCCGGGGACTTCAGATGCTCACGCATGGCATTTGGGTGGTCATCCACCCTCATACCACATTTGCAAAGTACTTTCATGATGAGCTGTCAAAATAAAAAGACAGAAAAATTTTGACTACCATGGCACACACCCCAGCCTTCTGATACCCTGCTGACACACCCTGGGGATTGAACCAGGGTCACAGCAGTTGCAAGCACAGCATCTTACCACTAACACACCTATCACCTTTGTTAGATACACCTCAGGAGTGGTATAGATATTTTACTTTGAATCTATTCCCTCAAAGAATCTCAGCCTGGCGCAGCCTGCTAACACCAGCGCATTAATTACCAGAGCGCCAGGTTTCGAACCAACGACATGTAGGGCACAGGTGCAGTGCAGTACCGCTAGGGTACTGACCAGATCTGGCTACCCACTGCTCACGGGCAGAATGAAAATTTTGCTTACAAATATTGTCCCCCAAAAAGGCCAACCCACTCTTGGCCTACCCCCACCCCGGGGGGGGGGGAGGGTGTTTCCGCTGAGGGCACCCAGAATTTCCAAAAGGGCAGGCAGGCACCCCCCCCCTGGGGGAGGGTGTGCGCGCCACTAAAAAAAGGCTTGCACCAAAGCCAGGGCAATAGGTAC
Source organism: Eutreptiella sp. 'Long Island Sound 2002' (assembly GCA_964036045.1). Lineage (NCBI taxonomy): Eukaryota > Euglenozoa > Euglenophyceae > Eutreptiales > Eutreptiaceae > Eutreptiella > Eutreptiella sp. 'Long Island Sound 2002'. The sequence goes on from OZ038383.1 coordinate 20,430,827, forward strand.
GTGTGCTTTGCAGAGGTCGTTTTGGAGTCTATTTGGCTGGTAGGCTGGCAACTTTCTGGTTGGATTTGGCCCTGCATACAGCTTGGTGTATTACCAATCCCTATCATCCTTGGCAAACATCAGGTCTGCTAGCAATCCTTCAACATCCCACAATATCCCTCTACACCCAGATTTTATAAAAGCAAGACCAGTCTCCTGTGTTGGAAAAACACCCTTCCTGCATGTTATGGATTCCGCAACTGATCACATTGACCCTCAACTGGACGTTTCCCAAGCTTGTTCTTTTCCAAACAGTCTGCATGTCATAGCCAACCTGTACAGCTTGTTCAATCAGCTCAGGGCTCAATGACTATGGTCCCAGCTGTAGTGCAGCTTGTTGTCTTTGTTGCAACAACATGCAGACTTGGCATCCGCAATTCCAAGACAACTGGAGACAAGTGTCACTGTTTTCCAGGAAAAAGGCCTTTACGGGCGGGAGGGTGTTTTTGCAGCACAGGCAGGGACGTAGGACGTAGGGACAACCAACCTGGGGAAGCAAGCATCACTGTTTTGGGGAGCAGGGACAAGTGCCTATGTCTCCTTCGACAAATCAGATCTGTATGCAACCTGTGTGTTCCAACAAGCACTGCAAAAAGTAACAGCGATTTCAATGACAAGAGCTGCAGACACATTGCAATCATTTCAAACACAGGGCACACCAATGTTAGCCTCAACCGGAGGAACTTGCATCAAGCATGCACAACATCTGCAATGAATTCTTTTGACTGTTGTTGTGGCTCACCATTCAAGTGCATGTTTAAAAGCACAACAGTGCATATATAACCCTCAAAATTCAAGACTGTTCTTTACAGGAGATCCATTTCATTGAAAGCAAAAGTTGGAATGTTAAATCAAAACAAATGAACGAAATTATCAACTCACTTCTTATCCAGACAAATGGATATAAACAACGAATTAGGCATGCCTTGCCAATCATGCGCCTTTCTGCAACAGTCAGCAGCATGAACAAAAACAGGTAGGAAAAAAGCATCAAATTTGACTTTGCACTGGAGGACATACACTAGGCAGTCAACACCAGTGCAAAGACTCCAAAAGAGGGTGCTTCATCAGAGTAGTTGGACCATGGCCAACAAATCTTAATTAAAAAGATCCTGCGATGCCCTGTTGAAGTCTTCTGTCAAGACCTACCCTTGCTGCTGGGCAACAGCATTGGCAGCCTCCTGCACAGTGGTGATCTTCACAGCCATCTCTTCAGGAATCTCCACATCAAACTCCTCCTCCAAACGCATGATCAGCTCAACCAGATCCAAGCTGTCAGCACCAAGCTCCTGGACGTTGGCATTGGGAGTGGCGTCCGCCTTGTCAATCCCAAGCTCCTCACACACAATATCAGTGACCTTCTCCAGCAACTCAGGGCTGGCAGTGGCCATCATCATGGACCAGCGGGGCTGTGGGGCAGTTGCACGGCCAAGGAAATAGGCCCCAGCACCAGTGACAGCTGCTGCTGCAAACAGGAAGAGGCTGCTGAAGCCAGAGCTCTGAGCTGGGGCAGGAATGGTGTACTGCACTGGGGCGGCATCAGCATACTCAATGGGCTCAGCATCTTGGGGCATGGCATATGCAGGCTCATACCGCTGCTGCATCACATTCCTGGGCATGGTGGCCGCAGAGGCAGTGCTCACAGTTGGCCGTACAGCAGCTGGTGCATACAGGGTGGTGGCAGGAGAGGCCACAGAGGTGACCACTCCCAAAGCCACACAGCCAGCCACAGCCAATGCAGCGAAAGCAGCAACCTTGTTGTTGGATTGACGGGAGTAAGCAGGAACCTGCATGTCCAAGGTCTGGTACTGCATGGTGGCTGTAGAAGGCGGAAAACCTGGGAGAGCAGGATGGAATTCGTGCAATGATTCAGTGCCAGAGGAGACTTCGAGACAAGGACGCTTTGGTAAATATGTTGCACCACCAGAGCTGGAATATTGGGGCACAACCAATGCACAGCTGCACATAAAGCATTGAAGCTCTCAACTACCCACAACGCTGTCACTTTCAGTCTCCAACAAGCAATGTCATCAGAACGGGGGTATCAGGCTCCAAAAGCTCCAGGAACACAAAGAATCATGCCACCTCAGTGCTCAGTGCACGCATAGACAGTTTGGTCTTGAGTGATAATCCATATATGGGATTGCAGTTGATGTAGTCAACAAGTAGATCCACTTACCCCACCACCCCTAGGTCTCACCCTGCAGCACGGCACACCAAAGGGAAGAACCCCCAGCCAGCAGTCTGCCATTACTCAACGAAGGGGGCCTTCTACTCACCACCTGCAGCCTAACATCCAACCCTCAGGACGCAGATGATTGTGTGTGACACCCAAAACAAACTCAAGTCATGCACAAATTGCACGGTTCAACTCCTGACTTCCTATAAATCAGCTGAACCACATCTTCACTGTCCAATCACCCCCACTGAGTTGCATGGTGTGCAAGCAGACTAATGCACAGCCTCCTCCTGCCTGTCCACTTGCCTCGCACTTGCATAATATCTTGATCTTTCCCACAGAGCAGGAATTGCCCCAATGGATACCACTGACATTGAAGTAACATGGAACACACAGTGGGAGGTGAGCCCAGTAGTGTTGTGCATTCCTTTCTCCCCAAACAGTTGCTGGGCCACTTTTGCCAGCTTTGATTCCTTCCCTGCTGATAAGGAACTCGTGGGTGAGCCCTAGGAGGTCCTCCCTCTCCTCAGTAACTCACATATTGGACTGGCCAAGAGATTCGCCGCCTTACTCCCCCATTACAAGGTCACCATCCCTGGCTTGCAGCAATGCACACGCTCCCTCCTCTTTGTACTCTCCGCTCCTTTGGTCCTTAACACCAAAGCCAGGGCAATAGGTACGTGTGCTTTGCAGAGGTCGTTTTGGAGTCTATTTGGCTGGTAGGCTGGCAACTTTCTGGTTGGATTTGGCCCTGCATACAGCTTGGTGTGTTACCAATCCCTCCCATCCTTGGCAAACATCAGGTCTGCTACCAATCCTTCAACATCCCACAATATCCCTCTACACCCAGATTTTATAAAAGCAAGACCAGTCTCCTGTGTTGGAAAAACACCCTTCCTGCATGTTATGGATTCCGCAACTGATCACATTGACCCTCAACTCGACGCTTCCCAGGCTTGTTCTTTTCCAAACAGTCTGCATGTCATAGCCAACCTGTACAGCTTGTTCAATCAGCTCAGGGCTCAATGACTATGGTCCCAGCTGTAGTGCAGCTTGTTGTCTTTGTTGCAACCTCCGAACAGTTGGGTATGCGGCCCAGGTGTGACCCGACAATTCGCACCGCCCCTACCAACGTCTATGGTAGGGTTTCATCGGCTTGGGTATTTCTGGCCGTCGGTACCAGAAACCTCGGGACTATGGGCTCCGAGGTGGTCATGGGAATCGAAATACACCATGGGGTTAGAATTGTAGCATGGGGGTTGAAACACATCAAGTTCGGTCATGGGGTTCGGAATGCATCATGGGGTTAAAAATACACCATGGGGTGCGTCAACGGGAGGGCATAAAAGAAGGGGTGTGTGTGTGACTATACTAGTCGGCCGACGCAACTCGGGAGGCCCTTAAGGCTATGGCAGGCCAAGCCTCCCTCCCCGCGCCATTGTGTGGGCCTTCCAGTCCTAGTGTGCATGCTACTATAAGGGAAGGAGAGGGAGAGCGAGCAGGTGTAGGGGGTGGGGGAGGTGTCCGTTTGTGACGTGTGTGTGTGTGTGTGTGACGCCCAAATCTTTCAAATCATGCTCAAACTGCGAGGTTCAACAATGATGCGACGAAACCATGTGTTCTTTTGTCCGAGTGCCCTGTCGCCGGGCTTCAGGAACTTGGTTGAGATGACACGCAACATGCAACAAGAGGGAGTGGGGCTCGTGCTCCTACCGCGTCCCGCATCCCTGGTCCGTTCTCCCATGCTTCCCTGCATGGAGGCCCCACTGGGCGCTTCCGATGTGCCTTTGGCGGTCGCGGGGGGCGAAAAACCCACGGGCACCGCTGTGCTGTTGGCGGACGCGGGGGGCGAAAAACCCACGGGTGCCGCCGGAGCTCATGTGCTGGGAGGGGGTGGAAGGGGTGGAAGGGGTGGACTGGCGAGTGGTTCTGTCTCCGCTGATCCTATAACCGTTGACACTGGCGGCCCCTTACCCTGGTTTGTGGCCGTGTGCCGCAGCGGCAGCGCGGCCGGCTGCTGCCCTGAAGACGCGGGTTCGAATCCCCCTTGGCAGGCAAGCCGAAGAGGAATACGAGGAGGACATGCGGCTCCTGTCGGCCGGTGGTACCGGTGACGGGGGGCACTGCTGCAGGTATGTTGTGCTTGGTGCCTTGTTTTTTTGCGCGCCCCTGTTGACTGCACTGCTGTCTGGGCTGAGTGATGACAAAAGAAAAACTATGAGGACGAGACACGCCACCCATCCATCGGCGGTACCGGTGGTGGAGGGGGATGCTGAGGGGGGCGGTGGCGTGGACCTCGCCGGCGGGCCCCTGGACGGACAGACGAACCGGGGTTCAAACCCCCGACGACGACGAGCGCCGGCCACGGCGCATACCACTAGACCGTCCATGCCTCTTTCCCTTTCCGGACGCAAAAATAGTTGAAACCCGACCTGATTGATGAGGCTCCGCCTATGGAAAAAGTTGGTGGGCCGAACGTGGCTGCTTTCTCGCTCTCTTCAGCATGCGCTGAACCTCCGCGCTGCTCAGGGGGGTGTATGGGAGGGGGCTGACATCTGGGGTATTATTCTCGTCCCCCGCCTCTGTGTCCTCCTGCGACCGTCTGAGCATCCTTTCCACCTCCGCACTACCCAAGGGGGTATGTGTGTGTGTGTGTGTGTGTGTGTGTGTGTGTGATCTGTACTTTTAGAGGTGGATCCTTGTGCAGCGTTGGGCTGGACGCCTCATTTGGCTCAGGTCTGCTGAGGCCTCTTTGTGACGTTGTCTCCCTCCCTTCTGCGGAATCAGAACCTCTGTATTTTGCTGGCTAGGTATCCAGAGTGTTTGCTCTCCCGTGCCTCGTCATGAAAAGCGGGCGAGCGACATCCTCGGCCACGGTCTCCTCCAGCCCTTGTGGAACTGGGGCTGGTGGGGACGGAGGGGGGGGTGTCTTCGGCCTCCTGCGTTTGGGGGCTGGAGGGGTGGGGGGTTGGTGTGGGGACCTCAGCAGACCCGTAGAGATACGTGCAGGCCCTTGCAGGCATGGTCGTTCGTTGGGCAGTTGTGACTGTGCAGTAAGTGGGCGCTTCCGGCGCATTGGCACTGGGGTGCACACTTTATGGTGTCCCCGCTGACAGCAGTGGCACACTCCCCTTTGCTTCAGTGTACACCTCGGGCATGGTGGCAGGCCATGCAGTGGGCATAGCTGCAGTTGCGGTCTGCGTGCTATATGGTCATCTGCGTGATGTCCCAGTGCACAGCACGCTTCAGCTGTGCGCCGAAGTCTTTTGCAGGTCGTGCACGCGGTAGCAGAATGCTGGGCGCACTTGGACGGATCAGCCGGCGGCGCCGGTTGTGGCGCCCTGTGTGTGTTTGCGCGCCTGCGTGTCCCGGTGTAGGGGCGCTGTGGGAGCTTCCCATCCCCTATCACAGGGAAAAAATCAGCTGCAAAGGAGGAGCACCCCCCCCCCCTTTGGCAAAAGTGGTCTGCTCCGAGGACGGAGCCAGTCCTAACTGCAAATTCCCCTGGAGTGCACGCTGCAGTCGATGCTCCTCCACTTCCTACGCAGTTCTGCGTGGCCTATGTGTGTACGGACGTAGTTTGTGTATTCTGTCGAGACCAACCTTGGTGGCCCATGTGCGCTCACAATATGCCGCTAATTGCTGAATGTGTGTGCTCATGGCACTGCGGCGAGTAAAATAGGGGCGGCAGTTCAGGCCGCCAAGTGCTGGCCTCCCCAGAGGAACTAAAGAGCTGCAGCGTGTGACCACCCGCGCAGGATGCAGGTGGCCTTTGGTGACCAGGCGCTGCGCATTTGCCACTGCCAGTCGTAAGACCCGGCCTCTCTCCTGTAGTCAAAGGGTTGTGCCTTTGAACTTTGCCTGTGGCGAGTGTGGGAGAGTGCGTTGCGCAAACTCCTCAAAGTCCAGTGCGAGTTCCAGGAACGTTACTGTGCCTGGTTCTGGGGTCCAGTGCAGTTCCCTCATCCAACGTAGCAGGTCCGCCAAAAAGGGCATCTCCCACTGCCATTCCACCCTCTTGGGGGTGCGTAAAAGGAGTAACCCTCTGTCTTCCGGTCTAGGGAGGGGTCCCACCAGTTGGTGGTACGGGTATTGCCGAAGCTGCTGTGAGAGGCTCGACCCCGTGAAAAGCATGGGGGATTGTGTGTCTCGTAACTTGCGGGCCTGCAAAACGGCCACTAACATATTGTGCAGAACTGTCAAGAAGCCGAGCCCCTGACTTGACGCTGTCTGGGTCCAACTCTGGGGCTAATCCACAAAGTCGTAAGCATGGGGACCACTGGTCCATGAGGGGAAGGCCTGGGACTTGCGCTGCCGCCGTCCTGATGCCCGGCAGGTGGGTGTCGATCCCGCACCGTGCTCCAGGCTGGACACTGCCAAAAAATGTGCTCCTCGTTTTCCGGAGCATTGCCACAGTACGGGCACGTGGATGTGGCTCTCATGCCACGTTGATAAGCCCGGAGGGCTGTCCAGGTTGCTCCTGAAAGGATGCCCCGCAGTATGGAGCGGTGTAACTCTGTGGCAAAAGTCGCTATGCTGGGCTGGACCAGGCGCCTGCATGTAGTGTAATGGACCCCTGCAAAGAGTCAGGGTCGGCGCTGGACGAGAGTGTCTAACATTTGTGACCGGAGCTACTCACGCACCTCGTGCTTCACTGTGTTTTTGTCTCCATAAAGGAGGAGGGGGTCGTTTTGCCCGGGTACTGTCCATCCCCACCATCCCTGTGTGGCCACCCACCCACATTCGTGCGTTGTATGTATGGCCCGCCCAAAGGGGCCAGACCCTTTGTGGTTTCGGGCCGTTTCCCAGATGGCTTGTGCGGTGATTTGGCCCGCCCCCCTGGTGCGGCACAGTTGTGCCAGCCAGAGGATACGGTGATATTTGAGCACCAGGGTTGGCGCAATCCTGTGTCCCTTGCAAAGCAGAGTAAAGAAAATCTCCTTTGCCCTGCCCGGCCGGGATGGGCCCCATATGGTCTTCATGACTTTCGCTTCAAAGGGCAGCAGGTCCTTAGGCCGCAGGGGCACTATCTCCGCTGCATGCAGTCCTGTGGCCGTTATCATCGTGGAGATGACATCACATCGGTGTTCAAAATTTCTCTGCGCACCGTGTACCCTGTCGAGCAGACTACAGGCCTTAGAGATGCGTTTCAGTATGAGAGGCCCTGAGCAAGTAGCATCACTGGTGCGAACACCTGCGCCCAGTGATTTAAACTCGGACGAGACAGGAAAAGGTACCCCCTGCAGTGCAGCTCGCACTGGATGTCGCTCATCGGATGAAAAACCGACCGACTTCTTGGCATTCACACCCTGACCCGTGTCGTCCAGCCAGGTGGAGGTGCAGTCTAACACTGGGGTGAGTGTGGCGTTCCCTGCAGCGAACCCATAGGTGTCATCCGCATACCCTAGTGCAGTCAAAATGTATTGCAGGGCCTGCGCTGGCTGATCCCCGGGGGGAAGCCGCTGCACTGTGACTCTAATGCCTTGCTGCTGGGCATCCAGCACACGCTTCCACACGCTGGTCATCAGGTTGATAAGTATGACACTTAGCGGGCAGCCCTGAAGGATACCGTTCGTGGCGCCGAAAAAACTGGCGCAGCAGCCCATAATCTTGAAACACCTCATGAGTGTGTGGTACATGCCAGTGAGCGCTCTGTGTGTCCCCAAGTCCATTCCTTGTGTGAGGGCAATGTGTAGTACGATGGACTGAGGTATGAGATCAAAGCATTTTATATAGTCTAACCCAAAACCATGCGGAACAGTTTTTATGACCTTGTGAAGCTCAATAAGCATTGAAATGAAGGCGGCCGCATCTGTGGCACCCCGTTTCTTTCTCTGTGTGTGTGTGTGTGTGTGTGCATGTAGCTCCGCCTACTTCTTCCGCCCTGACGTCTTCACCGTGCAACGCTTCTTCGCACTTTGCTTGGTAGCGGTGATGGGCCGCTTTGTGCCCTTGCCAGGCACAGCTTTCTTTTGCGGGAAAACTTCCACCGTGGAAGAAGAGGTAGAAGAGGAAGAAGATGAGGAAGAAGAGGAGCTATTACCATCCTTGGAACTTGCGGAACTCTCGTTACCGCTGGAGGAATCGTGATGTGCGGAAGACCCAGATTCCACAGACCTTGCATCCTCCTCCAGTTTCCACTCCCAATCGGAGCCTCCAAGAGAGGCTTCAGAGAAGGACGCACTCTCGTTGTCGGCCGCCTTTCCCACTTTCAAAGTGATCTTGGGCTTCATCACCATGGGGATTTTTTTGGCTCGCCCCTTGTTTTCTCATCGTCCTGGCCGACTACAACCCATTCCGTCAAATCGACGGTGTTCGGTGGCATGGTTGGATGGCACCATGCCAAGTGAGTTTTGATGTTCAAAACCCACGGGGTGGCACTGCACCCGGGAATAAGACATTCACGGGGCATGTTTTCTTGTTTGCGCATGGCCACTGCGAGCTTCAATGAGACCACACATGGGCATGTGCTACTGATTTTCTTGCGCACAATACTTGTGGTACACGTGCCTTTTGTGCGTCCACAAAAACCACAAGGTTCGGCCTCACCACGCATCCTTGGGTCCGTTACCACCTCTCCTTTTTGCAAGTGCACTGCCACATGATTGCGCATCCTTGCCAAAGCAATGGCCGCTCCACAAAACAAACAAAATTCTGTTGCTTCCGCGGGCCGCACGCTAGTATGTGCCACACTAGCGTATGGCTGAGCACGCAACTGAGGACAATTGGGTACCTTTGCGGTTTTCACAAAGGCAGATAGGGTGCCCACTGGAATGAGCCAACGACCATCGGCATCCATTTGGGCATCCAAAAAAACCACATGCCCATTCCGAAACTCACATTCTGGACCAAACCGCCCCGCCCACCGCAACAAAGTTGGATCACTGGTCATTGCAACAAAAGGCAAAAATTGACCCGTCACGGGGATGGCATGTCCTGTCGCAAGCGCCTCCTTCGTGGTACCATAAACCCTTGCACGGTCAACGGTGCACCATGAAAAACTAAATGTGCCCACGGAACACGTCCGTTGCGAGCCCCATATGAAGGTCACAAGTGCAAGAAAGATAGCACCCACCGTGACCGCGTCCTCATCAACATTGCAATTGTCAGGCAATGCAACATTGTTTACATTTGTGGGGGTTTGACCAAACCGGGCGGTTTGTGCCGTGCGCCGCAGCCAATCGGTTGACGCATGTTCAATGTTGCCGTTGAAATACTCATTGACAAGTTTGGTCTAAATCCACACACATACACCGGCAAGAGCACACGCAAACAGAACACGAAAAGAAGCGTCGATATGCGAGTGCTGGGCGCGCGTCGATATGCGAGTGCTGGGCGTGATGTCGCAGAAGGCAGCACGTGCCATAGAAACCATGATGGGTGGGTGGGTGGGCCGTCATCTCTTAAATACAAAAGACAACTACAAAGACAAACACAGCAGGAAACACTCACACCCATACCAGCACAGACCAAACTTGGGTTTGCTTATGGCAAACCTCATTTTGGTCTAAATCCACACACATACACCAGCAAGAGCACACGCAAACAGAACACGAAAAGAAGCGTCGATATGCGAGTGCTGGGCGCAAACACTCCCCATACACCGACATGACGGACGCTCCCTCCCCATCAATACCTCAGATACCGCGCAGTGGCGCAGGGCCAGTGCTAAAAACACAACTCCACACAAAAGAACGTGCAAAGATAGAAGGTACGTATATATACATGCACATGAGGCAACATATGCCCGTCAGTTCGCTGTCGTCGCATCAATAGTGCGGTAAAAAGGACAGCGAAAAGGATCCCATTCGGGCGATGTACCGAGCCGTGCCGTGCCCCAAAATACACATACAAACCGACCTTGCTTGCCCGCACACCCCCGACACAACCCAAAGGCAACACCTTTGAAGGTACTTGTATATATATGCAAATGAGGCAACAGATGCCCGTCAGTTCGCTGTCGTCGCATCAATAGTGCATTAGCGAAAAGGATCCCATTCGGGCGATGTACCGAGCCTTACTGTGCCCCAAATACATGTGTAAAAAGACCTTGCTTCCTTACACACCCCCAGCATATACCAAAGGCAATACCTAGCACACCACGCCAACACACATACACACAACCAGAGGCGGGTGCAACACAAACCCTGTGCTCGCTCTCCTGGTTCGGCCACAGGCTGACCGTTGTGGTTGTTTGGTGCACCAGGAGAGGTCGCCCAGGGCTGTAGGGATCCAATCAGCTTACTGGCAGTTCCTTGGGACAGGCAGTCTGCCTCCGCCTGGGCACAAAGGCCTTGGCGCCCTGGCCGCTCCTACCATGGGAGGATTAGTGTATTATTTACAAGGGTATGTGGCTTTTAATGTCCTGGACGCTTTTGTATAAAGGAATGATGGCAAGCGTTGCACATAAAAGCTGGGGGAAGGAAGAAAACAGAAAACAGATATGGTACACTACGTGGTGTGTCTAAAGCAATGGCTTATGATGATAAGTGTTGCACACAACACCTCAAGGCAAAAGGGAAAAGCAAAAAGCAATTATTGTACACTATGGGGGGAGCACAACGCAGTAGCAGGGAACGATTTACTCAGTGGATCGACCACCCAGTGGCGTCTATGTGCCCTGCTGAAGTGCCCGCCTCTGCACCTGGCTCCCGGCTGTTGCCGATGCCAACTACAGGGCCTTGGTGGAGTGGACAACAATTAGTGGAACATCGCACCCATGCAGAAGCTTAAGGCCAGGGGAGCCTGCCAAATTCTGCATCCAGGGTCCTCGCTGAGAGGAGCCCACCACAGCAATGGTTTGAGATACGTGTCCACAGAGTTTCTGTTCTCCTGCTCGGGTCTGTTTGGTCATTGCCAGAATGCCCGAATCCTTGTACAGCACCCTCACCACTTTTGTACTGAGGTTGGCAGCAGCCTCAGGGCAGCACTCGTTCTTCATGATGGCCATACCATCGCTCAAGATTCGTCGGCATTCCTTGATCCTGTGGTCGTCGGTGGCCGCTGCATAGAATACCGGATATTCAAAACCAAGATGAACCTCCCGTTTCTCGAAAACGCAGATGAGGCATGCTGAGTCCACAGGGCGCATCCGCCCCGCCACAAATCGTGCCGCATCGGCAGCGCTGGCAGAGCCATCGAAGAACACCAGGTACTCATGGCCGGCGTTCAGTGTCTCCGAATGATCCAGACCCGGGTGCTCGTGGTGCATAAGGCCAGAACTGTACCCCACGCTTGAGGCCGTGCATTGACTCATGAGGCCGCTGTCACTGGCGCCATGAATTGAATCCCTTCGCGACTGTGGCAGGGTGTCAGGGTGGGCGATGCACTCCGGCAGCGCGTGGGCGATGCAAAGGACCTTGCCGCTGCCGTTAAAGTGGGTGAAGGCGTAGGTCGACGTGGACCCGTTGAAGGCTCTGTCCCATACAGTCTTCTCGTTGGTCCCCATCACCAACATCTCACTGTCCTCGCACACATCCATCAAGTCTCCCTCAATATCATCTGCGATTCTCGCAATCACATTCACGGACCTGAACCCTGCTTGTTGTAGTTGCTCCGCCACACGCTGACACTCTGCCTCCGCCCGACTTACAGTGTGGGCAATAGGGATGGGCTCTGACACGCACGCACAGAAACCCGGCTTCTCAATGCATTGGTACACTGTGACTTCATCCTCCGGGCAGACCAGTGTACGTAGCATCTGAAGTGCTGCTTCGGCCGCGGCTGATCCATCAAAAGCAAGTGTCACCTTCATTGTCAACCTTGAAAAAGGACCGTCATCTCTTAAATACAAAAGACAACTACAAAGACAAACACAGCAGGAAACACTCACACCCATACCAGCACAGACCAAACTGGGGTTTGCTTATGGCAAACCTCATTTGTGTAATATGCACGGTGTGTCCATTGGCGCATGGGACATAGGCTCGATTTCGGTCAGAACCATGACAACGCAGCCAGGATTCCAGGGAACAAGCATCGGTAGGATTGCTATCCTCCATTCCTTTGGTGTCCGGGGCGGTCCCCAAAAATACGTCTTCTTTGTCGAACACAAGGGGTGCACCACATGGTTTCAAAAGGGTTGCTCCGCCTTGGTAAAGAGATTTCAAGACATTGTGCGCAGATGAGCCAATCTGTGGGTGTTCCTCAAGGATGGCTGTGGCACGCGCTGTACCCCTTTCCCAAACCTTTTTGAGATCAACACTTTGCACAATGCAATCTGCAGCGTACTCAAGTGGAATCAATCGATCAGTGGCGTAGCGCTCATGCCGCTTGCACCAATCAGGATGTGCCAAAAAAATGTCTTGAATGTCCAAAACAGCCTGCAAGCGGTCCCGCAATTGCAGTACATCAAAATTGCGGTTGTGGTTCAGGGTGCGGGTGATGGAAAACAAGTTCTCGGCCGGTTGAGACCCCAATTGGCATATGTACAAGGATACCGTTGGGTCGCGGACGTGCATCACCTTTACAGTGATGAAGAGGGTCTGAAAAGTGACTTGCCACCGCAAGTACAAGCTTGCAGGTATGGATTTTTGGTATCTATTGAAGGCGTACAACATCAATTGATGGCCCGTGGACAAGTCTTCCATAGCACAATACAAACTAAGCTTTGGGTTAAAGTACCCCGACAACAATAGATCAAACAGTTGCCCGGTCAACCACACATCAAGGATGGCCGCATGCAACGTTGGCGACAAATCGCGCCCGCCAAGGTGGCAGGCGGCATCACCAATGCTTTTGAACGATTGTAAAAATGCAACTGCAAGAAGACCATTTTGCTTGTCCTTCGGATCGTATGCACGGTCTGAGATCTGACACCGAAACACATGAGCCAAGGGCCGAACCGTTGCCACAGTAACTCCATTCCTAACTCAAGTTGAAAACCATGGTTCAATCCATGTGACCGGCTGTTCTTGAAGAGATGTCGGGGATCAAAAAACATTCCCCCTAGCAGGCAACATTACAATCAACATCCGGGACGTCCAGTGTTTGTGACAGTTGCATGCTATCACGGTGCGCAGCAGCCCGTCGCGGGTCACCGTCGGTCCTGGGTGACAACAAGTACCCAGGTTCACATAGCTCACTGGATTGGGCCCACGTCGTGTATATGTGGTGGAGCATATCTTGCATGTCATGCCGTGTGAACTTGTTACACGAGGCATACATTAAGAAGGGTATTCCGCTAAGGTGGCTACATAACCCCTGCCGCCTAGGGGGTCCCCACCGCTTCAGAGCGGGGGGCAAAATCAGAAGTGGCCCACAAGTGGGCAAGGTGGCTACATAACCCCTGCCGCCTAGGGGGTCCCCACCGCTTCAGAGCGGGGGGCCAAATCAGAAGTGGCCCACAAGTGGGCAAGGTGGTTACATAACCCCTGCCGCCTAGGGGGTCCCCACCGCTTCAGAGCGAGGGGCAAAATCAGAAGTGGCCCACAAGTGGGCAAGGTGGCTACATAACCCCTGCTGCCTAGGGGGTCTCCACCGCTTCAGAGCGGGGGGCTGAATCAGTAGTGGCCCACAAGTGGGCAAGGTGGCTACATAACCCCTGCCGCCTAGGGGGTCCCCACCGCTCCAGAGCGAGGGGCGAAATCAGAAGTGGCCGAGAAGTGGGCACGGTGGCTACATAACCCCCTGCCGCCTAGGGGGTCCGCACCGCTGCAGAGCGAGGAACGAAATCAGAAGTGGCCAACAAGTGGGCAAGGTGGCTACATAACCCCTGCCGCCTAGGGGGTCCCCAGCGCTTCAGAGCGGGGGGCAAATCAGAATTGGCCCAGAAGTGGGCACGGTGGCTACATAACCTGACAAGAGCTGCAGACACATTGCAATCATTTCAAACACAGGGCACACCAATGTTAGCCTCAACCGGAGGAACTTGCATCAAGCACGCACAACATCTGCAATGAATTCTTTTGACTGTTGTTGTGGCTCACCATTCAAGTGCATGCTTAAGAGCACAACAGCTCATATATAACCCTCAAAATTCAAGACTGTTCTTTACAAGAGATCCATTTCATTGAAAGCAAAAGTTGGAATGTTGAAACAAAACAAATGAACGAACTTATCAACTCACTTCTTATCCAGACAAATGGATATAAACAACAATCAGGCATGCCTTGCCAATCATGCACCTTTCTGCAACAGTCAGCAGCATGAACAAAAACAGGTAGGAAAAAAGCATCAAATTTGACTTTGCACTGGAGGACATACACTAGGCAGTCAACACCAGTGCAAAGACTCCAAAAGAGGGTGCTTCATCAGAGTAGTTGGACCATGGCCAACAAATCTTAACTAAAAAGATCCTGCGATGCCCTGTTGAAGTCTTCTGTCAAGACCTACCCTTGCTGCTGGGCAACAGCATTGGCAGCCTCCTGCACAGTGGTGATCTTCACAGCCATCTCTTCAGGAATCTCCACATCAAACTCCTCCTCCAAACGCATGATCAGCTCAACCAGATCCAAGCTGTCAGCACCAAGCTCCTGGACGTTGGCATTGGGAGTGGCGTCCGCCTTGTCAATCCCAAGCTCCTCACACACAATATCAGTGACCTTCTCCAGCAACTCAGGGCTGGCAGTGGCCATCATCATGGACCATCGGGGCTGTGGGGCAGTTGCACGGCCAAGGAAATAGGCCCCAGCACCAGTGACAGCTGCTGCTGCAAACAGGAAGAGGCTGCTGAAGCCAGAGCTCTGAGCTGGGGCAGGAATGGTGTACTGCACTGGGGCGGCATCAGCATACTCAATGGGCTCAGCATCTTGGGGCATGGCATATGCAGGCTCATACCGCTGCTGCATCACATTCCTGGGCATGGTGGCCGCAGAGGCAGTGCTCACAGTTGGCCGTACAGCAGCTGGTGCATACAGGGTGGTGGCAGGAGAGGCCACAGAGGTGACCACTCCCAAAGCCACACAGCCAGCCACAGCCAATGCAGCGAAAGCAGCAACCTTGTTGTTGGATTGACGGGAGTAAGCAGGAACCTGCATGTCCAAGGTCTGGTACTGCATGGTGGCTGTAGAAGGCGGAAAACCTGGGAGAGCAGGATGGAATTCGTGCAATGATTCAGTGCGAGAGGAGACTTCGAGACAAGGACGCTTTGGTAAATATGTTGCACCACCAGAGCTGGAATATTGGGGCACAACCAATGCACAGCTGCAAATAAAACATTGAAGCTCTCAACTACCCACAACTCTGTCACTTTCAGTCTCCAACAAGCAATGTCATCAGAACCGGGGTGTCAGGCTCCAAAAGCTCCAGGAACACAAAGAATCATGCCACCTCAGTGCTCAGTGCACGCATAGACAGTTTGGTCTTGAGTGACAATCCATATATGGGATTGCAGTTGATGTAGTCAACAAGTAGATCCACTTACCCCACCACCCCTAGGTCTCACCCTGTAGCACGGCACACCAAAGGGAAGAACCCCCAGCCAGCAGTCTGCCATTACTCAACGAAGGGGGCCTTCTACTCACCACCTGCAGCCTAACATCCAACCCTCAGGACGCAGATGATTGTGTGTGACACCCAAAACAAACTCAAGTCATGCACAAATTGCAAGGTTCAACTCCTGACATCCTATAAATCAGCTGAACCACATCTTCATTGTCCAATCACCCCCACTGAGTTGCATGGTGTGCAAGCATACTAATGCACAGCCTCCTCCTACCTGTATACTTGGGTGTGTTTTCGCTTAGCGCCAATTATTACACTGTCTATCCCGGTAATACCCCTGAAAATCACCCACCTACAGAAGCATGCATGCTCAATTCCAAAAATGTGCAATTGAAATGTGTCGTGTTCTTATCATCACATTTGTCCAAAAAAATGTATTGGACCCAACACATTTGGGTTCCATGCGTTAAAGAACACATGAAAATACATTAAGGGCTACTCGGGAAAATCAATCTCACAAGTATGTTCATGCATGCAGCATGAACACCAGTAAAGGTCACATGTGGTGCATTCGGAGGTGTCCCTTTTGGCGCAAGCTTGGCAGAGAGGTAGGTATCATCATCATCCTCATCAACCTCAAGGGCCACTTCGTGGTCTTGGGGGCGCGTGGCTTTGCGAGGGGCGGCGGCGGTGCAGATCTTGATCGACTTCTTCCACGCTCTTCAAGCGGCGGCAAAGGACTGCATTGGGGTGGTGAATCGGCACTTGGGATGACAAAGGACTTGGAGTCTTTGCACTACCGATTCACCACCTTGATTGCATTTACATACACCCACAAATAATGGTGGTATGCTTGTTACCCCAGAAGACACAAACATCAACCTCATCTCCTCCGTGGCAGCCATTTAGATAGCACCAGAATAAGTCCACACATGAGGGGGAACATGTTCCATACATTGCAACATGTCGTAACCCATCCATCCATGGACCATAAGTGCGGCACTGAACCTGGAGTATCAGGGCCCCCAACATGGACTCACAGATTGGGGTCCCCAAGGCAGGGAGGATTTGGATAGCCCCTAGGATAGTGCTGGTCAGGTCATCTGCCATCCATACCTATTTCCTTGTCCTTGATACCAAGGACTGAAGGATGGGAGAATACAAAGAAGAAGAAGCATGTGCATTGCTGGAAGCCAGGGACGGTGGCTTAGTAATGGGGGAGTAAAGCCGCGAATTTCTCGCTGATACAGTTTGTGAGAATACTGAGGAGAGGGAGGACCTCCTAGGGCTCACCCCCGAGTTCGTATCAGCAATAAGAAAATCAAGTCTGGCAAATCTGGCCCGGCAGCTGTTTGGGGAGAAAGGAATGCAGAACACTACTGGGCTCACCTCCCACTACATGTTCCACGTTAGTTCAATATCAGTTGTACCCATTTGGGGCAACTCCTTGTGTCTGGGGCTGTGGTTGTTGAGTGTTTTGCATCCTAAGATCAAGATATTATGCAAGTGCGATGCATGCGGGCGCACCGTGCGCTGTGCACGCGCTGTGCCAAAAATGGGCCATTTTCTACCACTGGTAGCAAGTTTTTGGGCCATATGGTAGGCATCGCCACCCACACAATATTGTCATAGTGTGTCGTTGGCATTGCACATAATTGCAGCATCATTTCCCCTCCCCTACTTGTTTGTACTTTCCCAAACCGGCACCCTGAGCCAGGTTTTTGGTGATACATTCTCGGGGTGTCCGATGCGGGGCATCATATTGTGCCCGTCATGTCCTCAGACCTTCTATTGCATTCACCACAGACTACAATGTTGGAGAGAAGGTGTTCTACATCTGCTCCAGTGGGGTGCGCGTTCCTGCCACAGTGGTGGGGCTCTCACCGTAAGGATTAATCCATTTGGAGTATTTTCAAAAGAATACTACTATTGACCTGCACACTTGTTGGGACAAATCGTCTATGAGGCACAAATGGCTTTCTGTGTGCAATTTGTGATGGCAGAGTTGGTGTTGTGTGGTGTACTTTGCAGAGGTGGTTTTGGAGTCTATTTTGGCTAGTAGGCTGCCAACTTACTGGTTGGATTTGGCCCCCCATACAGCCTGTTGTGATACGAATCCCTCCCATCCTTGGCAAAATATCAGACCCGGTACCAATCCTTCAACATCCCACCCTGTACAATGCACCAACATCCCTCTGCACCCAGATTTTATAAAAGCAAGACCAGTCTCCTGTGGTGGAAAAACACCCTTCCTGCATGTTATGGATTCCACAACTCATCACATTGACCCTCAACTTGATGCTTCCGAGGTTTGTTCTTTTCCAAACAGTCTGCATGTCATTGTAAACCTGCACAGCTTGTTCAATCAGCTCAATGGCTATGGGCCAAGCTGTAGTGCAGCTTGTTGTCTTCGTTCTTGGCATCCGCACTGCCAAAACACTATTTTCCAGGAAAAAGGCCTTTCCGGGTCGGGAGGGTGGACAGGGCAGACCATTGCGTTTTTGCAGCACAGGCAGGGACGTAGGACGTAGGGACAACCAACCTGGGGTGGCAAGCATCACTGTTTTGGGGAGCAGGGACAAGTGCCTACGCCTCCTTCGACAAATCAGATCTGTATGCAACCTGTGTGTTCCAACAAGCACTGCAAAAAGTAACAGCGATTTCAATGACAAGAGCTGCAGACACATTGCAATCGTTTCAAACACAGGGCACACCAATGACAGCCTCAACCGGAGGAACTTGCATCAAGCACGCACAACATCTGCAATGAATTCTTTTGACTGTTGTTGTGGCTCACCATTCAAGTGCATGCTTAAGAGCACAACAGCTCATATATAACCCTCAAAATTCAAGACTGTTCTTTACAGGAGATCCATTTCATTGAAAGCAAAAGTTGGAATGTTGAAACAAAACAAATGAACGAAATTATCAACTCACTTCTTATCCAGACAAATGGATATAAACAACGAATTAGGCATGCCTTGCCAATCATGCACCTTTCTGCGACAGTCAGCAGCATGAACAAAAACAGGTAGGAAAAAAGCATCAAATTCGACTTTGCACTGGAGGACATACACTAGGCAGTCAACACCAGTGCAAAGACTCCAAAAGAGGGTGCTTCATCAGAGTAGTTGGACCATGGCCAACAAATCTTAATTAAAAAGATCCTGCGATGCCCTGTTGAAGTCTTCTGTCAAGACCTACCCTTGCTGCTGGGCAACAGCATTGGCAGCCTCCTGCACAGTGGTGATCTTCACAGCCATCTCTTCGGGAATCTCCACATCAAACTCCTCCTCCAAACGCATGATCAGCTCAACCAGATCCAAGCTGTCAGCACCAAGCTCCTGGACGTTGGCATTGGGAGTGGCGTCCGCCTTGTCAATCCCAAGCTCCTCACACACAATATCAGTGACCTTCTCCAGCAACTCAGGGCTGGCAGTGGCCATCATCATGGACCATCGGGGCTGTGGGGCAGTTGCACGGCCAAGGAAATAGGCCCCAGCACCAGTGACAGCTGCTGCTGCAAACAGGAAGAGGCTGCTGAAGCCAGAGCTCTGAGCTGGGGCAGGAATGGTGTACTGCACTGGGGCGGCATCAGCATACTCAATGGGCTCAGCATCTTGGGGCATGGCATATGCAGGCTCATACCGCTGCTGCATCACATTCCTGGGCATGGTGGCCGCAGAGGCAGTGCTCACAGTTGGCCGTACAGCAGCTGGTGCATACAGGGTGGTGGCAGGAGAGGCCACAGAGGTGACCACTCCCAAAGCCACACAGCCAGCCACAGCCAATGCAGCGAAAGCAGCAACCTTGTTGTTGGATTGACGGGAGTAAGCAGGAACCTGCGTGTCCAAGGTCTGGTACTGCATGGTGGCTGTAGAAGGCGGAAAACCTGGGAGAGCAGGATGGAATTCGTGCAATGATTCAGTGCGAGAGGAGACTTCGAGACAAGGACGCTTTGGTAAATATGTTGCACCAGAGCTGGAATATTGGGGCACAACCAATGCACAGCTGCACATAAAACATTGAAGCTCTCAACTACCCACAACTCTGTCACTTTCAGTCTCCAACAAGCAATGTCATCAGAGCTGGGGTACAGAAGATTGCGGTGGTATGGAAGGCTCTGAAAGCTCCGAGAGCAAGAAGAATCATGCCACCTCAGTGCTCCGTGCGGTCATAGACAGCTTGGTTCTGATTTACAACGTATATATCTCTCGGGGACGACGCTGATCCTTCCAACTTTCTGGGTTTTCGCGGGTTGGCGACCTTGTTGCCTCATTTTTGCCAACTGAGTGTTCCGGAGGTAGGGGTATGTGGGGTATATTTGGAAAGCCCTTGAATAGGGCTTTTCGGAGATGTATGGGTTGGGGGGGGGGGGTCCGGAACCATATTTTTTCGAAAATTGGCCGTTACCGTTGACAGGTTGGGTTTTTTTTGCCTGTTCTGATCCGGTTTCAGACAGACTGCACCGCACTCCTACCCCCATTACTCCAACATATGGCATATAAGGGTCAAGTCATTCGGGTGGATTTGTTGCATTTGATGTGTAGAAGACATGTACAACATGGGTCCCCCTAAGACCCCAATATGTTGATCACTTTGACCAATAACTACCTTGGACACCCGGGTGATGCGTGGTGCAACTTGCAGCATCAAGCTCACCAGAGTGCAAGAAATCAAAGATGGCAGAAATTCTCAAACAGGCTGTCAAGTTGGGACATGGGACCACAGTATTTGGATTCAGCACGTCAAAATGCATCCATTTACCTCCTTTCACTTTGCTCCAACTCCACAATATGTCGGAGCACCCATGGGAAAACCTGTGAGTTGGTGTCCCGCACGCGTGAGCAGAGCAGCCTGAGGCCCGAAAACCCTGAAACACCGAAAGGTTCGGCCTCAGTACTCAAAAATATGGTCACCTATCCCCCCCAACCCATACATTTCTGAGACGGCGTTTTCTTGCAGATTTCAAAAAGTATACACATACCCCCCCCCCCCCCCCCAGGTGACGACATGTTTGCACACGGAAGCAAAAGTTGTAGAAAGTGCCGAAAAGTGCCAAAACCCAGAAAGTTGGCAGGTTCTGAATGTCCCCGAGAGATATGGGATTGTAGGGATGTGGCAGAGCAACTTATTCCACAACACCTAGGCTCCACCCTGTAACATGGCACACCACCTGCAGATTGCTGTCAAACCCTCAGGACGCAGATGATTGTGTGTGACACCCAAAACAAACTCAAGTCATGCATAGATTGCAAGGTTCAACTCCTGACTTCCTATAAATCAGCTGAACCACGTCTTCATTGTCCAATCACCCCCACTAAGTTGCATGGTGTGCAAGCATACTACTGCACAGCCTCCTCCTATCTGTACACTTGCATCGCACTTGCATAATATCTTGATCTTAGGATGCAAAACACTCAACAACCACAGCCCCAGACACAAGGAGTTGCCCCAAATGACATTGAACTAACGTGGAACATGCAGTGGGAGGTAAGCCCAGTAGTGTTCTGCATTCCTTTCTCCCCAAACAGCTGCCGGGCCAGATTTGCCAGACTTGATTTTCTTATTGCTGATACGAACTCGGGGGTGAGCCCTAGGAGGTCCTCCCTCTCCTCAGTATTCTCACAAACTGTATCGGCGAGAAATTCGCGGCTTTACTCCCCCATTACTAAGCCACCGTCCCTGGCTTCCAGCAATGCACATGCTTCTTCTTCTTTGTATTCTCCCATCCTTCAGTCCTTGGTATCAAGGACAGGGAAATAGGTATGGATGGCAGATGACCTGACCAGCACTATCCTAGGGGCTATCCAAATCCTCCCTGCCTTGGGGACCCCAATCTGTGAGTCCATGTTGGGGGCCCTGATACTCCAGGTTCAGTGCCGCACTTATGGTCCATGGATGGATGGGTTACGACATGTTGCAATGTATGGAACATGTTCCCCCTCATGTGTGGACTTATTCTGGTGCTATCTAAATGGCTGCCACGGAGGCTGATGGTGTAGATGAGGTTGATGTTTGTGTCTTCTGGGGTAACAAGCATACCACCATTATTTGTGGGTGTATGTAAAGAATACTACTATTGACCCGCACACTTGTTGGGACAAATCGTCTATGAGGCACAAATGGCTTTCTGTGTGCAATTTGTGATGGCAGAGTTGGTGTTGTGTGGTGTACTTTGCAGAGGTGGTTTTGGAGTCTATTTTGGCTAGTAGGCTGCCAACTTACTGGTTGGATTTGGCCCCCCATACAGCCTGTTGTGATACGAATCCCTCCCATCCTTGGCAAAATATCAGACCCGGTACCAATCCTTCAACATCCCACCCTGTACAATACACCAATATCCCTCTGCACCCAGATTTTATAAAAGCAAGACCAGTCTCCTGTGGTGGAAAAACACCCTTCCTGCATGTTATGGATTCCACAACTCATCACATTGACCCTCAACTTGATGCTTCCGAGGTTTGTTCTTTTCCAAACAGTCTGCACGTCATAGCCAACCTGTACAGCTTGTTCAATCAGCTCAGGCCTCAATGGCTATGGTTCTAGCTCTAGTGCACTTCCGAGACAACTGGAGACAAGTGTCACTGTTTTCCAGGAAAAAGTTCTTTCCGGGTCGGGAGTAGGGACAACCAACCTGGGGGGACAGGCATCACTGTTTTGGGGAGCAGGGACAAGTGCCTACGTCTCCTTCGACAAATCATATCTGTATGCAAACTGTATGCCTTTGTTCCAACAAGCACTGCAAAAGGTAACAGAGATTTCAATGACACGAGCCACCAACACGGTACAATCATTTGAAACACAGGGCACACCAATGTTAGCCTCAACCGGAGGAACTTGCATCAAGTACGCACAACATCAGCAATGAATTCTTTTGACTGTTGTTGTGGCTCACCATTCAAGTGCATGCTTAAGAGCACAACAGCTCATATATAACCCTCATGATTCAAGACTGACCTTTACAGAAGATTAATGTCATCACCATTGCCCAATTCCAACCACATGAAAGTAATAGTTGGAATGTTATGAATTCACCTTTCAACTCACTTCTTATCCAGACAAATGGATATCAACAACAATCAGGCATGTCTTGTTATTCATGCGCCTTTGTGCAACAGCAGCATGAACAAAAACAGGTAGGAAAAAAGCATCAAATTTGACTTTGCACTGGAGGACACACACAAGCCAGTCCACACCAGTGCAAAGACTCCAAAAGAGGGTGCATCAGGTAGCTGGACTATGGCCAACAGATCTCAAAGATCCTGCGATGCCTTGTTGAAGTCTTCTGCTATGACCTACCCTTGCTGCTGGGCAACAGCATTGGCAGCGCGCTGCACACAGCCAGCTAACCACAGCGTTCAAAATCAGACAATTCATTGGGGACATTTTTTTCTCTCATAATGATGAATTGACAGGGGGTTCAGCATGCAACATCATACATTTGGGTAACCCCGCCCCAAAAGTAAGACCCCCTTAATGGCACAAGCAGGGCAGCAACACTTTTTGGTCTAGTACCACTCACACAATCCATGATCATCCGTAACGTATTTACTGAGATTGAAACCATGAGGTGATAGGTTTTTGCTTTGCTTTGAAAGAGGGCAACCGCAGGTACCTCTTTAGGAACTGCAACTGCTTCCTGTCGGGCAAGGGCATCAGATGACTCTGCCTCGTCGATGGTGTCATGTTCCTCCAACTACAAGTCATCGAAAAGCATGGGCTCAGGCATTTTCCAGGCATTTTCTGTGCCGGGGACGGTACCGCGGCAGCAAAGTAGAGTGACCCGAAAGTGAGCCCCCCCCCAAAAAAGTAAGACCTCCCTTGGGACCCAGGATAGGCTGGACCAAAAGTAAGACCCCCAGTATCTATCCAATTGGTCCAGCCAAAAAGTAATTGCTACCAAAGTTCCATGTTGGGCACTGGGCCGGATGAGGCAACCCAACCACATACATTCCAACGTCGCACTGCACCTGTGGCTCCTTGGATGACATATTGCAAGTTTGTGCACACAACCACTTTTCCCTGTGCCACAAGCGTGGGGCTGTGATGGCCGCCATCAGTTCTGCTATGTTATTAGTTTGTTGGTATGTCAGCGGCAAATACATACATTGCAACCAAAATTATGGCCATACTATCTCAGGGGGCGGATCCATCCAACACTAGTGAAACGTATCATTTTCACCGTGACTACAAATTTTTCACATGAGATCACATTTTCCAAAATGTGGCCCTTTTTCGGGCTATGTGTTTTTGGCAACATTTTGGGGCACAAACTAAATGTTTGCTTTGGTCATTTTGTGCCCCATTTTTTACATTGAAGTTTACTGCACCGCCGATAAAAAAAAAAGGCAACACCGACTTCCAATTGGGTGAAAGGCATTAATTCATCTTCAAAATGGGTTTTCTGTCCCATTGCCCTCATTCCATGCTGTTACAAAAAGGGATTAGACTAAAATGATCGGATCTAATCAATACAATGGACCCCATTAAAACAGGACTGTGCAAAGTGAAGGTGTTTAATGAATCCATTGAAGAAAAAATGTGTTCAATCTTTGTAATGTTCTTCAAGTTGTGACCGGCGATGGTAACCACAAATCCACGCATGGTGGCAAAAGCCACAAAAATATTCAAAAAAAGAATAACTTAATTACGGCCTGGCGTCATGGACCCGCGCGATGACAGTGAGGAGGACAAGAAGGGGCTGCGCATCTAGCAGGCAGCCATCAAACATTGGGAGCTATAGCAATGGTGGCCAAAGGAGACCCCGCCGCCCCACCACCGCCGCCGCCAGACGGGCGTGCGCCAGCGGCACTTAGTAGGCTATGCTGGTGTACGAGGAAGTGCCAGCTAAAAGAGTTGATGCGAGCAGAAAAACTGGATGACCGGGGCACAAAAGGGGTCCCAAGCAGTTTCAAGACAACAACAAGATCCAAGGAAGCAAGACATGGAAAAGAAAAAGAAGGCGGCTACGCTGGACAAGGAAGCACAGCAAAAGGCTATCAAGGTAAGTACAAGCCGGTAAGATCAAGAGGACCTCCGGGCTGCACATGCACGAAAGGCAGCAAAGCCACAGAAGACACCATCCAAGGGAACCAACCCTCAACCAAAGCGCCCAGCTCGCAAAGAGCCTGTGGCTGAAAGTGATTTGGTGTACGGCCATGTTGATGGGCGTCATGTAACGGTGCGGCCTGTAGGCTGAAAAAGCCTGAGCGGTAGAAAGTGGGTATGTATTTGCTCAAGAAGGCGGTTGCCAAGGCTCATGCCATTGCCATTCCGTATGCTTTGGTAGTGCTAACCCCTGGGGCGGGGCTAAGTACCATGAAGCTTGGGCAGTGGGGCAGCCCGGGGAGTCGTGAAGGCAACTATCCACCAAACACGCCACCCACCCCTTCTTATAGTACCCTCGTGGCTGCTGCAGGGTATGCTGGGCCCTAGGTAATGCCCCTTCTAGGTCATGGGACACAACACCATTACACTGTTTGGTGTGTTCCACACCTGCTGGTGTAGGATGGCATCGGTAGCATTGGGCCGGGCTACACCTCCCACCATACATTGTTCCGCAGACATTGCATCCACGTGATGTGGCGAGTGGGAGCCAGGTCCTAAATGCGACGGCCGGAGGAGCCTTGTAGCTCGCTCTCGGCAAAGCAGATTGCGGGGCAAGGCTCAAGCAAAAGGGAACATTTTCCGCTCGACTACGCACCTCCAACAGAGCAAAGGGTGGCCCCACTGCGTCCGTACGAGCGGCTACACCGGAGGTAGGTGCAATGGGGCCAACGGAGGGCAGGGGTGGGCAACGGTGCCGGGCCATTTGAGGGCCTGGTACAAATTTGGCAGGTAGTAAGAAGTTTCAGTCTGGGCCATTGGCATCTGCCTTCTCTTCCACAATCGCGGCTCCCTTTATTGAATCCTTGTCAAAGGTGTGTTGCCTTAAGATGGCACCAAGCTCGACTCTGAGGAAGGCAACAGGGTTTGTCATCATCTCTCGGTAGGTCTCTCTTCTTGGCTCACAATAGCCTCCAGGTCCACACTCTCGTGCTCCTCAACAACAAGTATTTGCCACTTTGGTATTCGCGGGTGAATCCTAGTACAAAGCTCTATGGTCTCTTCTCCATCTTTCCAGTCACGTCTTACACTCCTTGAATTTCTCCAGTGCCTTGATCCGTCACTTTTGCCATACACCACGTAATGTGCAAATACCTCCAAGAAGTAAACTTCAAGGACATATATAGAACACCGATTTTGGTCAACGGTGTCATGTTCATCAGAACACGTCCCATATGGTAGGCATTGACTCGGTGCACTTGGTGAGGCTGCAGACCAACGAATACTTCTCATGCTCCGGTCCAAGATGCATGGAGTACTAGCACCCTTGAAAGGACACTTGTTGTTGTTGGTAGACCCTCGGTAATTTGCAATCAACGTTTCATGGTCCCACGAGAGCCACAGGTTTACCCAACTTTGAAGCATCCACCGTGCTTGATCATCCGCTTATGTGGTCTAATTGTGTGTTAGCCAGGATGAAATGCTTTGGTTTGAAAAGATGCCCGCCCATGACACAGCCAAGATTCGCTAAACATCAGCCTTTGCAACCTTCTTTTTGCTGCCGCAGTCCCCCACAAGCCAATTCTTTGTTGGGGATCCGTCACGGGGGGGTGACCACAACCGGTCCTGATGCGACCCACCCCCCAACTATCTTTCAAAACTCGGGGGGGGGGGGGGAGTTGGGGGGGGGGGTCCAGCCGGGGGTCGGGGGGGGGGGGGGGTTCCTGCCGGGGGTCGGGTGGGGGGGTGTTCCTGCCGGGGTCGGGGGGGGGGGGTGTTCCTGCCGGGGGTCGGGGGGGGGGTGTTCCTGCCGGGGTCGGGGGGGGGGGGGTGTTCCTGCCGGGGGTCGGGGGGGGGTCTGGCCAGGGGTCATGGGGGTGTCCAGCCAGGGGTGAGGGGGGGGGGGTTTAGGGTTAGGGTTAAGGTTAGGGTTAAGGTTAGCCCTAGGGTTGGGGTTAGGGTTAGGGTTAGGGCTAGGGTTAGGGTTAGGGCTAGGGTTGTTGTTGCTGTTAGGGCCTGCAGCCCTCCTGTAGCCCTCCTTCAGGTCAAAATTTTTTCTTGTTGATTTAACACAAATATGATTTCTCTACACAATTTTGAGTATTTTGAGTATAAACACATAGTATGAAAAATAAATTTGGCGCCTTCGGCGCTAGACAGTTTTCTCTACAGACACTTGTTGGTGGCCGACCCGGCACCACTATCTTTCAAAACCCGGGGGGGGGGGGGGCTGGGGGGGGGGGGGGTCGCATACAAGGACCGGGCCGGGCCACCCCCCCGTGGGATCCGTCCACGCTCGACCTTTTGTCTCAAGTTCTTGTTGCTCTCCCCTTTGCAAGTGGGGAGGGCCGAAATGCAAGGGGCTGTCAATGGTACAAACATGGCCAGTCATGGTGACAAAGGAAACACCGACAACGAAGGATGCACCATGTGCGGTGATCGGGAGCCACGCCACGAAAACGGTGACATGGATCTTGGCCCAAGATAACACAAAATCTCGGGACCAAAATTGTGATTCCTAGCTAGCGGAAAGAATCTATGGCTGCCACAGTGCAATAATAAGAGGAGATATGTCGAAATGCTAAGATGAACCTCCTTGCCACGACAGCAACTAACTCCTAGTGCCGGACTACAACCCTAAGGGCATAGGGGACATAGCCATGTGCAGAGGGCCAACACCATGCCGGCTAAAAATGAAATGTACGATGGTGCCCGGTTCGAAGGCGCGCATTGGACTTCACGTGCGGTGCGGAAAAGAGCGGGCGCTTCATCCACCCCACACATCTTTAGCTGCCCAAGGGGAATAGGGACTTGGCAAACCAAATCTGCCCCCGATAGCAAGTGGGGCTGAAGTCGGTCAAGCGCGGGCTTCGGCACCCGCCCCGAGGCGCGCAGTAGCAGCACGGTCCCCACAGGCTATACTATTAACAAGGGTACACAGTAGTCCTAGACACAAATGCCAAAGGATGGGCAGGGGGTTCACAGGTTAGGGCTGGTTGATGCCGGCTCTATCCCTCCCATATTGCGATGCATATTGCGATGCGACGGAAGGGCTGAGACTTTCACATACAAGACAATGCAACAAGACAATGGCATATTGCCATTACACCGTGGGTGCACCACAAAGGTTCATTGGACCATAGAAACTCCGCAGTACATGGGTAGGCGGGCAGGACCATGCACCTGCCTACTGCCTGGGCTAGGCGGGTGGGGCTTCCAAAGCAATATTTCAAAATGAGATTGAATGCCACAATAACGGCAGATAAACAAAACAGTAAATTCCCTATTTCCCTGTGGCAAATAGGAGTTTCAACAAGACAATGGCACATTGTCATTACACCGCGGTCTCTTTGCTCGCCTCCAACCCCCCCAACTCCCCCGGATCTGAACAAAAACCTAACTACTATCAGGCCGCACCTAGCGTAGCCGTCTCTAGGTTGTGAAAAGCCCCTGCCGCACATTTTGGCAAACCTGAAACCGAGACTGGGATACACAGGCCATCATAGGCATGGAGAGACGTAAAACAATCCCTTGCTGAACCCTCTGCCTTGTCGAAGTCGCCGGCCAATGAGAATCTATATGAGAGAAGCAGTATGTAGGATTGAGGTTGTCTGGGGTCCAGGCGAGATACACAGTCGCTTGCAAGCGGCACCACACATCAAACAAGCGCCGGAAGTCCTATTTTGGCGTCATAGACATGACTTAGCCCGTAAGGAGGAAACTTGCTCTAGCACAAACATATTGTCACCAACTAGGCAGAAAACAGGCCATCTGACCTTTTCACACAAACGCACACCAAGAAACATGCCTTCCAATTCCGCTTCTTGCTGGGTGCACGGAGCTATAGTGAAACGGTGCCTATGGGAGGGGGAAGAGCTTACCCACACGGCCCATTAAACATTCGATACATGTCTTGCACGACGACCTCAAGGCAACATTCGGCACTAATCTAGTTTGCGCTGCAGTGCAGCAAGGCAAAACAATGTACTGTTAGTCGTGGCTATGACCATATGCATGTGTCATGGGGGCATGTGCGAGCTCACTAGCCGTCGCTCATGGCCGCCGTCCCCTGTCGGCCCAAACTTCAGCCACTACAAAGCGAGTGCGAAGGCCGTGGGCTGGTTCCTTGTTGGGGACTAGAAAAGAGTGGAGCGGACCTTTTGCTGCCCCACCCTCCCGCCGCCAACAGAAGCAGTATCTGTTTCCAGAAGCGACTCACGTTAAGACTGTGAATGCATACCCTTGCCATAGCTGCCAATGAACATACTTAGACCACATTAGGACAACCATGCCACCGAGAGCCAAAGGAGTGCTAGATTCCGGTGACCAAGGCTGCCAGGATGCAGAGTGTGTAGTATGCATGCATCACCTGCGGATATGTTGCTTCTTCTTCTTCTTGTTGCACTATGGAGGTTGATTGTAGATATGTGCATTTATGAAAGATGAAACACATGCCTCATCTAAATTTGTTCATAGCGTATCCCCTCAAACATTGAATTGATGCAGTGTGAATGTTGATGGCGCCAACGGAAGCGGGACGGAAGGGGGGACTGACCCCACGCCCTCCCCCCCTTGCCCCTTAGCCCCTGACACGCCCTTTGCACCCTTGCTGCATGCTGGCAAACGGCTAAAGAACGGAACACGGAAAGGGGGAGGGGGAGCAAATGAGCGAAAGGTAGACCCCCCTAGCCCATGGGATGACCCCCCCCCCCCCCCGGCTCCGGGAGGGGGAATTGGAGTTGGTGCCATCTGGGCTTGGGTGACTGTGAATGGCTCAGAGCTAGACTGCTTTGAGTATCCCTCGAGCAACATGCCCAAGCAACCTCCCGGTGTGTGTGCCCCTCCAGCCTCCACACATGCACCTGCACAAGCACAACCCCATGCACTCTACTGCAACTGTGCGTAACCTCTCGATGCCAGTTAGCCGGTAACCGACCCCTGCCCCCCCTCACAACAGAGAGGCCATTCGGGTGTGGTGCCCTGTGCCCCCCCTTGTCTACGCGGGCTGTCGCACCACAACGTGTGTAGCTACCACCGGTGGCACACAACGCAAGGAAGCACTCACTCCGCCCTGGGGCCCCTCCACCTGCCCCATGTACACCCTCAACCATGGGCACCCAAACCCCGATCCCGACTGTCCCGGCAGTCTCCCCCCGCCGGGGGGGGGGGGGGGCGGACAGAATACTGCCTGTTAAAGAGAAGGTAAACAATTGTCACGCTTGGCAGCCAGGCCCGCAACGCCCGGCGCGAGTATGACCCAATCCTCCCAGCCGCAATGGGGCAGGGAGTGATGGTAGCACTCCAAAAAAGGCTCCGCGCGGAGTCGTCGCGCAAGGGCCGCCCGATGCGGCCTCCTCCGTGGCTGCCATAGGTGGCAGCGCAAGCAGGCTGCACACGTCCTGCTGCTCCTCCTCGTTGCCGGTGACGGCGGCAACGGCGGCCCGTGATGTGGGTGTGCGGCGTCCACGGGTCCGCGGCATGGCCGCTAGCGGCGGGTGCTACCCGCTGCGCAGCTCCACCTTGATCGCCAGAGCCGCCTAGACCGGCGACGTGCTCCCGGCCGCTGCGGGCGGAGGCACGAGTGTGGAAGCCCCCACAAGCGCGGCCTAGGGCTGTGGGTAGCCCTCGGCCAATGGATACCACCGGTATGCGCCTTCGGTAACATTAACGAGGGAGATCCTTGTGCGATGTGAGGGCGGCATCGCCATTCGTGCTGGCATGAGAGTCCGCACTCTTTGTGACTCCGCCCGCCCCTATCACTGAATCAGACCCTCACGGTCCCTCGAGCCTGATGTATGTTGAGTGGTGGCTCTTCCATGTCCCTACGGGAACAGTGCACGGGGCCGGGGGGGGTCCACGTCTTCATCCATGCCCCCTGGGGGCGGGGGGCTGCTTGCTGCCTCTTCGAGGGCTGAGGGGTGCCTCGTGTGAGTGGGGAGAGTGTGTGTATCCCGTGTGCGCGTGGGGGCGATGTGAATTTGCGCGTCTCTTCTTTGGCGGGGGCCCTTGATTTTCCGTGGGGCGTGCCTGCACTGCCTCTGGGGGTGATCACTTTGTGGTGACCTCTGCCACAGCACTGGCGTACGCCTCGGTGACCATGCACCTCGGGCAAGGCGGCAGGTTGTGTTGGGAGCACCGCTGGAGCATGGGTAAGCATGCCACGTATCCTGGCGTGTGGTGCCCCATGGAGCAGCATGTTTCTGCTATTTTGTGGAATGTGCGGCAGCTGAGACATGGTGTGTGTGTGTGTTGTGCACAGGTGCCTGTTCCCTGCAATGGTGCGATCGCGCAGTGTGCGGAAGCCTGCCGTCTGTGTGTGATTGTGGTGTGTGCGGCCTGCGGGACTTTTCCGTCCCCCATGACTGGAAAAAGGTCTTTGGCAAAGGTACCGCTGGAGCCTCCTTTCGCCATGGTGTGTGTGTCCGCCGCTGGCATGAGGCTTCTGTTTAGACTGCTGGTGAGGGCGCACTGCAAGCGAGCCTCTTGCACCTCCTATGGGGTTTTGCGTGCTTTTGCACACATACGGCTGCTGTGCCGCTGGGCGTGTGTGCGAGCGCGTGATCCATGTGGCCCAGCAGTACTGTGTGAGAGTGCGAATGTGTTGCATCATCTTTTGCCTGCATGTAAAATAGGGCCTCCTATTCAGGCCGCACGCTGCTGGACCGCCCAGCGGGATCAGGGCCCTGCACCTCGTCATGTGTGTCGCAGGGTGTAGAGAGCAGTTTTTGGAAGCGTGTGTGTGCCAACAGCAGCACGCGTGCGCGCTCTTGTAATGATAGCCCGTGGCCCCGGAACATTGCGTGGGGGGCTGCTGGCAGCGTTCTCTCTGAAAATTCCTCAAAATCGAGGGCCGGTTCCAAAAAGGTGACTGTGCCTGATTCATCCGGCCAACGCAACGATCTGAGCCACCGGAGATGATTGGTCATGAAGGCAAGTTCCCCCGGCTGACTCTTGCGTGTGGGGGTCGCTAGTGTGTGAAATGCTTGCTCTGTGGGCGGGGGAAAGGGGCCCACCAGCTGGTGGTGTGGGTTCGCGTTGAGTCTGTTGGAATGCGTGCGCCCTGTGAACAGGGCTGGTTGCTGTTGGTGCTGTAAGTTGCGCGCTACTAGTATCGCCACGTACGCCGTGTGTAAGGAGCTGAGAAATGACAGTGACGTATCTTTCAGTGGTGCCGGGAAAATCTCTAAAGGCGTCGCTAGGCCACAGATTTTTAGGCAGGGGGGCTAGTTGGGTTGGGCTGGCAAGTCCTACAGATCAACCGCCAGCCGTCTGACGGTAGTCATGAGGGGGTCGCGCACGTGTATCCATGCCGCACAACGCCATAGAATGTGCTCCTCCGTCTCCGCGTCCCCTTGACAGTAGGGGCACACGGGTGAGGCTTGCAAACCGCGCTGGTGCGCTCTCTAGGCAGTCTAGGGGCTCCTGTTAGTAGTGTGCGCAGCAGTGATCTCTCTTGCTCAGACCCAAAGTGCTGAACGCATGTGGGGATGAGCGCCCTGCATGTGGTGTGGTGCATGCCCGCGAACTGTCGTGGTCCACGTGCAATCGGCTGTGTAATGCACCGCAGCCCAAGCTGCTCCCGTATGTTATGCTTCAGCAACGTGGAATCATGCTCTCTCAGGCATATGTGCTGTGTGTTGCCCAGTGCCTTCCATTTCCACCACCCCGGCACTGCTGTCTAGCCCCATTTCTGCAGCGTCCCCACTGCTCTGCCCAGCCCCCCCCCCCCCCCCCGTGAGCTGGCTGGGTTTGCCTCCCAACGGCCTATGCTGTGATGAGTGCGGAGCCCCGGCTTCTGCAGAGGCGCGAGAGCTAGAGCGCCCGTTGATATGCAATCGGCATGGTCGGGGACACCTTGTGCTCCAGACAGAGCAAACAGAAAATTATCTCTCTTGCCCTCCCTGGGCGCGATGCCCTCCAAATAGTGTTAACAATTTTGGTTTCAAACTTCTCACATCTTTGACTTTGAGCACAACACTTTCCGCGGCGTGCAGGTCTGTGGCATTGCTCATGGTTGCCACGATCTTGCTACGCTTGCCAAAGCCCCCCTGCGCTCTGTGCACCTTGTCCAGGAGTGTGGACGCACACGCAATGCGGTTTAAAATAAGTGGGCCTGAGGCCACCCCATCTGTGGTTCGCACCCCCGCCCCCAGCGAGCGAAATTTTGTCTCACATGGAAAAGGGACCCCCTGCAGTTGCGTTGGTGGCTGCCCTGAATCTCCTCTCTTAAAGCCCACTGACTTCTTGGCGTTTGTTCCTTGCCGTGTCGCTGTTAGCGTGTCATCTATGCACTGCAGCGGTGGCTGTAGGTCGCCCCCCCCCCCCCCGGCAGACACTCCGTAGGTGTCATCGGCATAGCCTAGGGCCGTGATGATGAAGTGTAGTGCTTCCTCGGGCTTCCCATTAGGGAGGTATTGCGCGCTAATTTTGACCGCCTGCTGCTGACCATTGAGAATATGTTTCCAGACGCTGGTGGGCAGATTTATAAGAATTACGCCGAGGGGACAACACTGCAGGATGCCATTTGTGGCCAAGAAAAAGGAGCAGAGACATCCCATTATTTTAAAACAACGCGTGAGTTGTTTATTCATCCACGCCAGGGCCTTGTGCGTGCCTGCACGCATGCCCTCTTCAATGGCGATGCGTAGAACGATTTGTTCTGGAATCAAATCGAAACAGTTCACAAAGTCCAGACCAAAGCCGTGCAGAACTTGCTGGATCATTTTATGCAACTCCAAAAGCAGAGACATCAAGGCCGCCGCATCCGTGGCTCCCTTCTTTTTCCTGAATCCGGATGCGTGGGGGTGGATCCAATGTTCCTGCCATACCATGCATTCCTCCAGTCAAATGCCTGCCCATACCCCTGGCTAAGTGTTTGCACCGCGTGCGCACTGCGTGCGCACTGCGTGCGCACTGCGTGCATATTGCGCACACAGAGGCCAGGATACTCACCCAAGAATACCTGTCACCTGTTTACTAGAGGGAAGATTGAAAGGTGTCAATACCATAGGGTTGGCTAGGTGTCCATCGATACTTCTGGTTGTAGTTATAACCAACAGCATCGTCGAAGAAGAACTGTCCGGTCTTGGTGTCGACTCGCCACCATCGAGTATCGGCGATCGAGAGCCTTCGAGCGACGATGACCACGTTGACTTCTCTGCAATTGTGGACGTGGCCATACCGATCGATGATCTTGAGCATCTTGGTTCGAGAATCACCTTGAAGTCGACCAAGGTTTTGGTGCACGTACTATCTGTCGGGAAGAGCACTCTGCAGGGCGAATTGAACCGCCTCTACGGATACGAGGCTCGCTGCAGTGTCGGCAATGACGACGTCGAGATCCGGGCCGTGTTGACTGTGTACACTTTGTCGATGGGCCTCTTCTAGGGGGAAACGGTTGACAATTCAAATATGCCACATCCTAAATGCTTGGGAAGCCAAAAAAACCCTGGTATGGAACCAAAAACTTGTGAAAAGGGGCCAAAACTAGGGTTCGAGTATTTGCCGACATCCAAAACTTCGCACTGCGTGCGCACTGCGTGCATGGCATTCCCCCTGTACTGTTGGGAAAGGACTGCGAGGGGGCGCTGTTGCATGGGTTGCATCCCCTCCCCCTTCGGAATCAAAGAGATAAAACCTCGTGCTAGGGTTGCGGGCCAGATGGCTGAATCCTCAACGATGCTCAGCACTTCAGCAAACATATCCAGGACCTCATCTAGCAGGCAAAGCAGGTCAGGGATGCACCAGCCATCCAGCCCTATGGCTTATGTGGATTCCCATTTTCTTGAGCCGTTTTTGTATGCGGGGGCCTGTAAGAGGGGCGGTCCGCATCTGCCCTGTTTTAACGAAGAAGTGGCCATAACTGTTCATGAAGGTTTGAACATCTGGCCCTGGCTTGTCGGCACATTTTCTCATGACGACATCCCATGCAGCATGCAGGATGTTGTCCATCTGTTCCACTGATGAGGTGGGGTTGCCTGTGTTTGGATCCTCCAGCATGACCAGCGGAGGCTGGTATTCCTGTCGAATCCAAGCATATACCTCTTTGGGTTTGTTGAGCCACGAGGCGTTCATTTTGCCCTTCCACTTACGTATGCGCGTGCGCTCTTCCTGTCTGGCACAAACCTTGCCGAGTGTTCGCATGTCATCATGCAGGCTCACGATGTCCACCACGCTGGGGAGCGGGCGTGGCACTGGCAGGGAGCGGTCGGGGGTCTAGTGTTGTAAATCCTGTAGCTCCACGTCCCTGCGGATATGTGTGCTCAGTTTGCGCATGCGCTTATAGGCTGCACTCCAGTCGAGGCTGACACTATGGGGCGTTGTCGGTAGTTTGTAGATGTCCACTGTCGCCTGTGATTTTTGGCGTACCGCGGATTTCCGGGCCCAGCGAATAACGGGCCATAGGCTGCCCAGGATGCTCTGCACTTGCGAGAGGATCCGCGTGCCGATGCGCCATTGCGTGTCGTCTTGGTGGGGCCCAGGTAGTGTGCTGGATCATTGCATCTGTACCGCGCCCCCTCTCCACGTCCTGGGGGGCATGTGGAAAGGGGGGTGGCTGTGTCTTCATTCAAATCATCACAGCTAAGAGCTAATCCTGTCTCCTCTGCAACAAAGGTCCATAAAGACCACAATTCATCAATGGGTGCACCTGCATCGATCATGGCATGCCATTTGCTGAGATGCGGTTTCAGCAGGATCTTGAGCACTGCTGCTGTGTCTTTTTGTTCCTGTGGGGGCAAGGAGAAGGGGGACAATTTCCTCAACTTCGCTACGCGCTGCATAAATTGGTCCAGATCCAACTGATAGCAGACGGCAATGTGCCCGGGGAGCCCATGATTCGGGACCTCTGTGTCCTGCTGCATGTGTGTGCGCTGTGTGTGTGTGTGTGTGTGTGACACCCAATAGGTGGTGGAACAATATTAAAGAGGGAGACCCGCATGGGTCCAGGACCCCGTGGTCGCCCAAGGCGCCACCAAAATCAGTTCAGCATACAGCGAGTGACTGTACGCCGTCCTGTGTGACACCCAATATAATTGAGACCACTGCATAGTGCGTGCTAACGTACATCACCTCTCTGCAGCAATGTTTGTATTTTCTGCCCCTTGCAGCTGTTCCTCCTAACCAGCACAACAAAAGAGATAAATTATGTACACCTGTGTATGTACATGTGTGCGCGTGTGCCAGCACAACAATTCCAGTCATGCTCAAACTGCGAGGTTCAACTGCTACACTTCTACAGCATCTACAATAACTATGTGTCCAGAGTTCTGTTTGTGGGCTTCCAGGACCCCTATCACACTGACTCACAGCTTCCTAACCGTAGAAGAACCCTCCTCATCTTCAAGCGACTGTTCGTGGCGTTAGGGGGCAGGTGCTTGTGTGGCCTGAGGGTGCATAATGGGGGTGCAAAAGGTCAGACTTCCCCCCTCCCACAGCAAACCTGCCAAACCAGACAGTGTCCGCTGGGTAGCCCATTTGTGTCTGGTGCAGCCTGGACAACGCCTTGGCCTTGCATTGAAGGCTAGAGCCCGCGCTTCCAGCAGAACACGCAAAAAGCAATTAGTCTGCAGAAACACCGCAAGAACAAACTTACCGTGCTGCAGGCCAGGGCTTGGTCTGGTCAGCACACGGAGCGTACACACCCCTAGTGTGGGCATGGGCAAGCATCCATAGCCTGTTGCTGGGCCAGACAGCTCAACTTGAGTCACAGGAACCATGCACACCAGACGTGTCTGTGGTGTGTGCCACTTGCCAATTGCCCCACCGCGGGTGTGTGCAACTTGGCACAGTGGCGCAATGAGCTGCCCTCAGATCCACATCACGCGGTTCCCCTTCGCAATTGCTCTGCTTCACTGCCACAGGCCATGCACCTTTCAATGCTCCAGCGAAACACACACGCAGCACCACAGAAACCCTGCAAGATGCAGAAGACTTAGAAATCTGCAAGGCCACAATGCCGCAGGATCAGACCCTCCAAGTCCCGGCGGTGCAGGTTCCGGCCAATGAACACCACCTTGTTCACCGGCGTTGCATCCGTAATGGCGACTGCAGTGTTGCGGGTGTCCCACATATCAGCCACCGCCTGCAACACTGTGGCTGTTTCCTGTCCCTGCACGTGCAGCAGAGCCTTCATGCGCATAACACGGAACCCATCAGTGTGCTTGGTGCACAACAGCTCCGTCATCAAGCGCTCAATGCCTGCCTCGTCAGCCACCCACCCCTTGAACTCCACGTATGAGGTGCCTACGTTGTCTGTGTGAACGTGCGTGTGCCCATGCTCGTGCCCGTGCCCATGCTCGTGCCCGTGCCCATGCTCGTGCCCGTGCCCATGCCCATGTGTGTCGTTGCACTCGCCACACGGCTGAGGGAGTGTGGACGGTTGGACCTTCTGTGTTATGTCTTGGTCCAGGGCCAAGCTGTTGATGTGCAGCAGCCTTCGGACATCTTCAACAACTGCAAATGAAGCAC
Source organism: Eutreptiella sp. 'Long Island Sound 2002' (assembly GCA_964036045.1). NCBI lineage: Eukaryota > Euglenozoa > Euglenophyceae > Eutreptiales > Eutreptiaceae > Eutreptiella > Eutreptiella sp. 'Long Island Sound 2002'. The sequence goes on from OZ038383.1 coordinate 20,467,944, forward strand.
ACTGCATTTCCGCGGCTGCATTCACGCGGCGTAGAAGCCCCTGCACGTGTTGGATCTGAGTCTCATTGACAAGATCCGCCTTATTAATAATCAATTTGTCTGCGTAGGCAATCTGTTGTGTTGCCTCAAGGAAGCCCCCCACCCCGTCTTCCTCTTGCTGGGCTTCAGTGGCCACTGTGCTGGACTCATTTGTGTGCGCTTTGGGTGTTGCGAGGTAGCCAGCAATGTTCTTGGCATCCACCACCGTGATGACGCCGTCCAGGAAGATGCTGCTCTCCAGTGCCTCGTCCACCCAAAACGAGGTCACAATGGGGCCTGGGTCTGCCAGACCCGACGTTTCAATGATGACATGGTCCATGCCCTTCCTCTTGAGCATTGTCTCAATGATGCTCACCGCTTCACCCTTGGCGGAGCAGCAGATGCACCCATTGGGCATCTCCACCCAATCATCCACCAGCTGCCCCTCTTTAGCAAGCGTGAGCTGCTTCTCGATAGCTGCACCCGCGATGCTGAACTCGTTCATGATGACAGCGATCTTTAAGTCGTGGTTTGCAGTTAAAATGTAGTGCAATAGCGTCGTCTTGCCAGACCCTAGGAATCCGGTCAGAATAGTCACCGGGACCTTCTTTTTGGGACCCAAGGCTGCAGTGTCTCCATCTGCAGTATGGGCTGGCTTCTGTTGTAGGGTGGCATTGGGTGGCGGCAGTGACGTGGGTTCTACCTCAATCAAATTGGGGCAATCATCATCACTGTCCATAGTGAACACAACGTTTGGAAAACACTGACCTGCAGCAGAAGGAGGAATGTGGGGGGAATTGAGGCACCAACATTGGACTGAAGGCAAAAGCCATATAACGGGGGTCAACGAACAATTGTGCGTGCGTGCGCGCGCGCGCGCGCGCGCACACACACACACACACACACACACACACACACACACACACACACACACACACATGCACACACAGCATCACCATCACCACAGCCGCCGATGGTTGCTACCACTCGGCATCCCTCTGGTGCTGATGGCCCACACCAGCGGAAGAGTATGTGCCATGAGGGCCTTCCCCACCTATGCATCATGGTGGTGCCTCTCTCCCCATAAGTCTCCTCCAAAGGCACCTGGCCTGTCGCCCTGAGCCCAGAAAGGAGGTGCCTCCAGTCCATGGGTGGTTTTGGCGCATGTGGCTGGAATTTGGCCCAAGGCCTGCAGGAGACTACCCAAAGGAGGGGCGTATCTCCAGCAGTGCTCAAGGGCTCTTTCGCCTCCCATCTTCACCCCTTACACTTCCGGCCCTGTACCCTCCGCACAAGGCCCACTAAGGGCCCTGTGCACTCGAAACAAGGCCAGGCATACCCGCCAGATGGGGCTGTCCTTAAGGGGGAAAAAGAGCCTATAGAAATAAATAAATAAAAAACGCCAATAGAAACGAACACTCACAGGGCCCTCTCTGCTTCATGGTCATGGCACCTTCTCTACTTCACTGATATCACTGCCTCCAAATTTTGATTCTTGACACCTGTAGGCCAGTTTCCATGTGATTCATTATTTTCTACATTTTATCATCTTATTTGTGCCATTTCTCTATTTTAACACACCCCTTGACTCACATGAAAACATTTCATAACACATAGTGTTTGCTTCAACTTCATAAATACAATACGCAGACAAGACACCAGACCACAGAAACAGTACTGAACAATGATTGCAAGCCACCATCACTTGTCCTTTTTTCCTACACAATTGGTGAAATGGCGTTTTCATCATTCTGAACAACTCAGCCTTGTTGCCATGCATTGGCAAATCATACTTCCTACAAACTACCTACTCACGCGGCGTGATAACTCCGTTTGGCTCTGAGGGCGCTGTCACAGAGTGACCTTAGGTCTCTCAAGTGTTACATGGCATGTGCACAAGCAGAGGCGTATTTGTATGCACGTGTCGTGGCACGCAGATGTCTGCGGGTAAGGTCCTCCATGCAGTTCAGTGCGGTTGTCCAACGGTCGTGCAGTATGTTGAGGGACCCGGTCCACTCATGAAGAGTGTTGCGTTGCACAACCTTCAGAATGGCGGCATCTACATCGTGCCTAAACTACAATGCTTCACCTCTTCGCTCTCTTGAGAATGGCGAGGGGCAGGGGGAGTGGCACCAGCAGAGTCCATTGCATCAGCTTTTAACCGCTCTTCCTTGGCCTCACAGTCCTAGCATTCTTTTTTTTTTTGGATCAAATTGGCCAAAATCAAAGTGCCAGGGCCCGAAGGGCAAGTGCATGTAAGTACAAACTTCGGTAGAGCCTGGGTCTGCATACGGGATTCAGCCCATGGCTGGTCCCCCATGTTTTCCCTGTTGACGTCATGTCGGATTACATCAGTTGAGCGACAGTCTCGGTTGGCTGCAATGTTGTGTGCACAGCCAATTGTGTCCCTCAGGCTCCTTGCTGGGTGACATCACTGCAGGTTTGCATGGTCTGCGTTGCATGGAATCTCCCATTCGTTAGGGTCCCACTGTGTTTTGTGTCTTTTTGGTGGTGCTAGTGGTGGGATCTCCCACAAGGTGGGATCCCAGGTCTCCCTTGGCCTCTTCCGGTGCAGATACAGTGTTGCCGGAGACGCAATGTTTCCACACAGTACAGGTCACACATCGCTTGGTCAGCGCAAGCTTCAATGCTCCGGTGTTGGGCCCAGTTCAATGCATGGCCAAGTATTTGTTGTGCATATCTCTGACGCACGTTTTCATATTCGTGTAGCCTGCGCAGGGGTCTCTAGTACCGTTTGTACAATCCCACTATTGTTGCACTTTCCATGTAGAAAGTGAGGGCTTCTCGTTTTGCAGCGTAGTAAGCCCCCGTTGTGTGAGATAAATATTGTTGCCACACATGGTGAGTGCGTGTGACGCGCATCTCATCCTGTACGCGCGTAGCCACCTGGGGCGCTTGCACGAATGTGCCGTGGTCGTTGTCTGGTGGAGGATGGTGCGCGTGAACCATCGCACGGCCTCCGTGTCGTTGGCCTGACATGCCTCTTGCAGCCATGTATCCACGCCTACCACTAGCAGGTCGTGTTCGTTGCTGCGCTTGCGTTTCCGTGACCACCCACTAGGAGCTCCGACCACGTTACGCAAGTTTTGTGGTGTTTCTCGTGGTGTGTAGTGTCGTGTAGTGAAACGTGTGATCCACAGGGGTGACGGCGGCAGGTCGGGTGTGGGGGCCACTAGTTTGCGCCATAGTCCCTGTACGCCCTGTATTGCACGGAACTGGAGGAAGCCTGGTACCGAGCAAGGTCGATACCGTTCGTGCTCGGGGACCGCGTCCAGAAGGGAGTGGGGAATGAGTAGGCGTGCACAGAACCACTTGTCGTGTTCGGATGCTGTGCGTAGCCAGGAGTGGGCGTAGGCTGCCAGGTCGTTCCACCAATGTCGCCACTCCGTCCAGAAGACCGCACAGGACAGGTAGAGGGCTAGGCGCATTTGCACTGACCCTCTGTGTTTTTGACCGCATGACCCGCACACTGTTGGGATACGTTCCCAGGGCGCTCCCTGTCCCCACCAGCGAACTTGGCCCCAGAGCCAAGGGAGCCATGCGGACCGTCGGTAATGCTTCAATGGAATCCAACTGACCCAATGTACGTTTGCCGTTTGTTTTTGTCATCGGAGTTGCATTATCCAAGATTTGGTAGGGGTGGGCATGATGTGTCCGTGGAGTACAATGTCTTGTGGTTTGGGCGGAGGTAGTTAGGCTTTCACCACTTCCTAGTGGCTGATGGTCGGCATCTCATTGATTGGATGCCCCCGCCATAGGCACTTTCAGCGCTTAGTTCCAGTGTAATGTTTATCCGGTAATTGGGGTTGACCGGTGGCGCCACTCGCATGCAGTACAATCTCATCTTGTATGTACATGTTTGTGATAAACCCATGACACTGGAGCATCTGTCGGCCATGTCGGCGCCTGTACCTGATCTCCTGTGGTGTGCAAAGAAAAGTCGGTGCCGGCCAAGGTGGACTACAACACTGGGCCCTGGTGCCATGTTTGCCTTCCTTGGTCGCCGCAGTGTAGCGGTAGCACCACCGCTAGGCAACTTGGAGTCGCCGGTTTGAACCTGCTCGCCGAAGAAGAGTATGAGGAGGAGATGCGGCAGCTGTTGGCAGGCGGTACCGCTTGCGGAGCGCGCTGCTACAGGTGTGGTACTGTGCATTTTTGGTGCGAGACAGACAAATAGTATAAAGCAGACATAAAAGGAGAGTATGATGACGAGACACGCCACCCATCCACCGGCGGTACCGATGGTTGTGTTGGATGTTGAAGGGGACAGTGGCTCGGGTGCTGCCAACGGGCCCCTGGAGTGCGAAGGAACCAGGGTTCGAACCCGCGACAATGACGATTGCCGGTCCACGGCGCATACTACTAGACCGTCCATGTCTCTTGTGTGCATTGTGCGCAAATTGCTTACTTGCCTACCTGACTAGAACTCGGTCTACCCTCTAATCAATATCACAGTGCTGATGGCCGGGGTGGATTGCGCTAGACACATTGATGACGTGGTGTTTCTCCCCCACGCAGTGGGGTAACGCGTCGCAGCTTAGTCTGACAGCGCCGCCTGCGCGATCTATCACTCACATCAATGGAGCAGGACGAGGCGGAGCCCAGTTCATGAGGTTTGCAGAAAATCTAGACAAGGCACGCTGGAATCCACCGACGAGGTGGGGGAGGCAATACATTGTGGCGTGGGCATGGCTTCCAGCCCCAATGCACTTAGCGGGGGTGCACTTGGGGTGGGTGAGTCCGGCTCCGGGTCGGAGTCCAATCTAAACATGGGTGAGTAATACAACGGGCTGTGCATTTCACTTAGACCCAATGAATCCAGCTGGAAGGCATCAATTCCCGCGGGGGAGCTCAGTGCATCAGGGGTGAGGTCCTCCGCACAGGACATTGAGACCGTGTCAGAAGAATTGAAGTGTGCAGAGGTGGATAGTGAATCAAAATCGATCCGTCTGGCTAGGTGTGGCCAGTCCTGTGCATCCCCCAGTTGATTTATAACGTCTTCAGGTGTCCGAGGGATAAGGAAAGGTTGCTCAAAATTTACGGGGTTCTGATGGCGCCGGGCCTCAGCCAGGTCGTTGGCTTTTTCATTACTGGAATATCCCGATGTGAGGGCACATGGTACCATTCCAGGATGATTTGGTGCGTATCTATGTAGTGCACGAGCGGATCCCAGAGCTGAGAATCGGAGACGGGACCTGTGTTGGATACCCATCCTCGCGCTTTCCATTTGCGGGCCTAGCAGGTGGCCCCTTTGAACACACAGTCACTGTCTGGAATAATGGCAATGTTTTGGTGGCGAACCATGGTGAGCGCTGTTTGCACAGCAAGCAGCTCTGCTGCGTGATTGGTCGGACCAAGAAAGGGGGGGGGGGGGGGTTGTAGAGCAACAGGCTAAGCTCATTTTCTACAAAGACCCCAAATTCCCCAACATAACCATGCATGTTGTGCCATTTAGATGATCCATCGGTGTAAATGAGCTTCGGATCACGGGACTCGTGGCAGCGTGCGCATGAATGCGTATTTGGCGTCCGCTTTGCGGATGCAACGTTGCTTGATTTTTGTTTTCAGGCACCGATGCGTGGTGCAGGAGGCCAGGGTTGAAGGGAGTGGCCAATGATGGCCCTGGAAATAGCAGTTAACAAGGAAGCCACATATTTGGGAGAGATAAGCCTGGTGGCTGTCTGTTGCCATTGTGAGAGAACCGGGTGCCAGTTCCTTAAAAAAGTGTGCCATGCGTTCAGGGCCGGGGCTTGCCTCACGTTATGGACAGTTTGCCAATTGGCCATGCTGGCCGACCAAGCGGTTACCCCCGAGATGTGCGAAAGCGAGTCCGCTAGATGAGTAGTTAGCATCGAGTGAAACGTGCAGACAAACTCCATTGAGTTTGAAAGGGAACATGCATGGGGCCAAGTGTTGCCATACTTTTGTTAGGTTGGTGCATGTAATCAGTGCGTGCTCGTGTGTGTGTGATCCATACCATCAATGGGTGAGAGCCGTTGGTGCGGGAGCCAATGGCGCAGCCGATGTCCCGTGCGCAACTTGCGCCAAAACGCCTCAGAAATGAAATGTTTGTGCGTGTGTGGGATGGGTAAAGTGTGCAGCCATCGCCAAGCTATGGGCCGCAGACCGGCGTCAACACCCTTAACTAGCGCTAGCTTTGTCGCTACTCTGTGTGACAACCACTTAGTTCAAAAGGCCGGCCGGTGGTGCCGTTGTGTCGGTGCATCTGCCGATTTACGTAGCTCACGCCACATGAGGAGATAAATGGACCGGTGTGTGTGCGGCGGTGAGTGTATGTGTGTAGGAGTCAGTTGTGACAATCTGTGAATTGTCTGATCAATACCGGACAGTAGATGTTGTGTCCCCAGCGGTCCACAAAGCAGCGGCAATGCCATAAATGAGGGTCTTGCGAGGGCACTGGTGGTACCGTGACTGTGGATGTTGACAATAGCAGAGAAAAAGACGCAGCGGATAGTGCCAGCAGTGGCATTGTGGCGTAGGGCAGTCGTCCTAATTGCAGGGTGGGCAGATAGGAGGTGCCATGTGGTAACCCCCGTTTGGCGGCCCATTGCGTGAAAGGATCTGTGACTACCGCCGAGAGCCCTGTGTCCCCGTGTGTGAAGTTTACAAATGTAGATGTGTGCTGCCAGAGCAGAAACTTTGTCAGATTGAGCAATGAAAATCCCCCTGAATCCCGGCCCTGAGACAGAATAGAAAGTGTGATGCTGTAATGGGTTGTACGTAGCGCCGTATGGTACACGCTTTGTAGCGATGCAATCACTGCCTATCTGGGAAGACCACTCTAGTAGGGAGGGACAGGAGGGGCAGAATCGAAAGCTCCAGGAGGCCAGCCGTTCCGCAAGTGTGATGTCCGCAAGTGTGATGAGGCGGGCTCAACGTAGGTTCTGGTGCACCAAGGGGGAGTATCTACGCCGCGTGTGCGCCGCATGCTATTTTTCCAACGCGTTTACCCGTAAGAGGCTGTCTTTGACACACCTCCCAAAATGCCCACTAAGGAGAGATAACCCTTGGGTACCACACGCCGGGGTTGAGCTTCGAGGGCGGGATCTGCACAAAGCAACAAACGACAATTGTGTAGTGCCTCGTCTTGCACGATCTGGCGCTCAAAGCACAGACGGTTTGATCGAACAACTTAATGCAGAAGTTCAACTCAAGAGTATCACGGACTAGGCTCAAAACCCATAGACAAGGGCCCCCCAGGGTAGAAGGTGCGGCTGCTTGGTAAGGCTAGACCGCCAAATATCCACGCCCCGCGCACACCGCGTCAAGTGCTCCCCCCAAGAGCACCGGACACATACCCCATCAACAGGCAGGCCTTAAACAACAGGCCCTGCCTCGGGTGGGCCCTCCTCATCTCAAGCTACCAGAGTGTGGGCTGACGGTACACCCTTTGGGTTTAACCCGGAGGCGACGGTCATCACTCCAGTACTACCCCAGCCTCCCACAGTGCCATCATCCTGCACCGTGTAGTACCAAGAACGCTCCCACGCGCTGAACTAGGCACCCCTAGGGGATTTTCAGTCCTAGATTCCCACCTCCATACAACCACCTCACGGCCTGAAAGACGAGGGTCCCATGCCCATCAAAATTTCCAAGCACTTTCCCCAACCCCCCCCCCCCTTTTCCAAGCAACAATCCTAACCCAACTCACCCGGCAACCTTGTATGCAACCTCGCAAGCACCTTTCCCAACCACCCCCGCCCATCAGAATTTCCAGGCACTTTTTCCAAGCGGCGGATGCCTTCGGTTTTCCAAGCGGTGTGTTGCACCAAATGTCCGAGAACCTTTTTTTTTTGCCCATGCAACTTGCTAGCCCCCGCTTAGAATTGCACCTTGCTCTTTCCAACTATCAGTCATAAAAATTCTCAAGAATTGTCAAGGTACAAAAATATTTCATGCCGACGGGATTTGCGACATGTGCCTGTTCCAGACAGGGACGAATTTCTAGGGAAGGGCCTAAGACCAAGAGTGGCTACTTGGAACGCTTTCTAGGAAAGGGCCTTCGACCAACAGTGGCTACCGGGAACACGCCACACTCTGTTCTGCATCACTTGGGGGAATGTTTGCCTGGCGCGCGCCCGGCGCTCCCTTTGTATTAAGTATCTTATCTCTAGCCCCAAGTTTATCCTCATCTTGGGAAGTCCCCCAAGTAGACCGCACTAGACTGCAAACCTTCCTTGCAAGGCACATTGCACAAGCCGAGATATGAGAATGCAACAACACAAAAGGTCACTCCCACCACTTCCAACCACCACCCTTGCCATCGTCATAAATCGGGTGCAAAGGATGCGCCAAATTCTTCGACACGGCAAGAAGGTACTCCAAATTATTTGGTGAGATGGGGGCAACAACAGGCACGGGGCTTGCCCGGGTGGAAAATGGTCAAAAAAAGATGCCCGGCGCGTGCCCGGCGCTAACCCCCCCCCCCCCCCTACCAACAAAGCGTTGGGTTCGTCGTTGTCACTCACGCCCCGGGGAGACCCCAGCAATCGAAGGGGGAGCGGCCGGGGAGTCCTCCCCTATATGTTCAACGTATTTGTTTTACAAAAGAGGATGCCCATCCTCCACGGGATCATCCAAAAGAGCACCCCATGATTGTGGCAGGCGGGGGGGGGGGGGGCAATTGTGAAACCATTTTTTCCTGGCATGGGGCTGTCAAAAAACAAAGAAAAATAGAAGACAAACAACCCATCCAGAAAAACAGGGTACAACAAGGAGTATGCAACAATAGGGACCACTCATCCATAGCATCCATGTCCATATTGTGGCAGCCAACACTAGACATGCCATGGACATCAACCCATCGACATGTCCATGGTTGGCCAGTCCCCCCCCCCTCCCCCCAAGCCCCGACCCCCCAAATGGTGTGATTCTTATTGGCATCCCCTGGGGGGAGGGGAGGAGAGGATGCAGGGGAGGGGGTCCGGCACATAGAAAAAAAAAGTTGAAAACTGACGAGTTCAAGACATGGAAATGTCGTGTTGCGAGCAGAAAATAAATCAAAATCTTCATTCCAGGCCAATTCAGGATTCCCTCATCTAACAAACACACAATGAACACAAGAAAGCAGGAGATTGCTCATTGCCAGCCCAATCACAGTGATCTTTTTGATCTCTACTCCAGAGCCGATAGGTTGTCACAGCTCAATAGAAATTCTTGCGGCAGGCAACGTAGCTCACGGCCTTGCAACACCATTTCTCATGCTACTGTCACACACTCGCACTCCTTTGCCATTGATACGCTCAAAAAAAGTGTGTAACATGCTTTTTGCACATCGTTGTATGCCTCTTGTCTCTTCCTTCTGGTGAGTCTATCTTCAAGCCGAAAATAAAGTAGTGCAGCGATTTCCTCTTTGCATTTCACACGGGGCAGCAGTTGGACAAGGGAGCCAAAATACGCAGCCAACGAGCACTGGGAAACGGTCATCTGCAAGACCATGAACATAGGGTAGACATGGAACAATAACTGCACACCCTTTGCCGTGCGGCAAAGGCATAGAGAAAATGTTGCCTGATCACTGAAAAATGTACCCAAACCCCAGTTTTGCAGCTGACTTAGAGTGGAGGGGGGGGCAGGGGGTCCAGAGGAGGGGTGAGGGGGTCCAGGGGGGAGCCCCCGTGCCCCCACCGGAACGTAAATTCTATTGCCTCCAGCAAGGCTCCTCGAAGAGAGTGCTAGAACACTAGAGTCAGTCAAGTAGGCAGACAGTCAGCCAATCAGTCAGTCAGTCAAGCAGGCAGGCAGTCAATGAGGCAGGTAGGCATGCAGGCAGAAACACCCAGTTTGGTTTTTATGGCGTCGCCCTCTATCGTTAAATGGAGAAAAAGCAACAGTTTGCACATCCTGCCAGTCGTCAAGTGGGGAAACAAGCAATGCGCAAGCAGGCGGGCATCGGTTCGAATCCCAGACTGAAGCTGCGTCCGTGCGACAGTTTGTCCCTCAGCTGTTTGACACACCAGAGTTCGAATCCCACTAAGCACAAACTTTTGACCTGCCCCCCCCCACACACACCCACACACACCCCAAAAACGTGGTGCCCAAAAATGGGGAGGTAGAGGGCTCAAAATTCAAAATTCATTGGGGGATCATTTTGTTTCGCAAAACAATCATTTTACCCTCCCCCCCCCCTTGTATAAGCTACGCCAAAGTCCCAAATTAATACGGTCCCTACGCCTACTGTAGCTTGGACAAGGCCGTGGATGCCCGGGTTCAAAAAGAGAAGTTTGCATGGTGAGCTGGTGCAAGAAAGGGGAATATAATGCACAAATATCCCCAAAATCTATGTCGGTTCAAGTGGGCAAACACACACAACAGATGCGTCCATGACCCTAGGTGACTGGTAAATTTGTCACCAAACTCATGTCTTACGTGGCCGCAATGCATTTGTACCGAATCAAATTAGGCACCAAATTAATACGGTCCCTACACCCGCTGTAGCTTGGACAAGGGCGTAGCTCATACAAGGGGGGGGGGGGGGGGTACAAGGGGTTAGACATCCAATATCATGCCTTGGGGTATGCCATGCGAACGACCCCCAACAAGGGGGGGGCGGGTGTATGGTGTCTGCGCCTATGCTTGATCTAACAACCTCGACGATCTCTGCCCCCCCTACTGGAACGAATATTTAAGCAAAACCCTGCCACCCAGCCCCCCATCCCCCGGTAAGGTATCTGCAGCACTAAAAACAGCTTTGCTGCCGTGCCGTCTGTGCAGGGCCCAAAAGATTGGAGGGTAGTAATTTCGGACCCGGCACCTCGAGGGGGATCAGAACAGTTGCTGTCTCCATCATGACCGACACTTCCTGGGCTAACAAAAATCTCCCAAAAATGCCCACACATATTCAGATCCCAGTCCTGAGAGTTGCTTTCCCATCCCCGAGCCAGCAAGAGAGCTCCGTGGAAGGCAAACTGTGGGACAAACAAAATAGGGGTCAAAAAGGTCGAGAAGAACAAGAGCGAAAGTGAGGATAAGGTTCCAAATCGACAACATGTGACTATCTGGGGCCTATAGTCCACAGAACAGACGAATTGATACCTGAGGTGTCTTGAAGTGGCCCACCGTGTTGAAAGAAGCATCTTTTTTTGGCAGAATGGTGTTGCAGGCAATCACACAAACAGCATGAAACACCACAGCAAAGCATGGCGGTACAGCACAGAAGACAGAGCAGAGAAAACACACCTCACACAGCACAGCACAGCACAGCACGCGACAGAAGACGGCGTCCTTTTTCAGTGTTCTTTGGCAAGCCGCACAGCGTGTGCACAATGGTCAGACTTTTCAGCTGCAAAGCAACTGATCCTGGTAGTAGAGCCTGGACTATGGCTGGCTGTCCTGCCATTCAAAGCATGACCCACACCAGCATGTTGATCAGGGACATGCTTCCAATGAATCATGAACAGTGAACAAGGGCAGAGAGGCACAACACCACACTCGGGACTACATTTGAGGGGGTAGTGTCTGATTTTCTGGGAGTTTGGGGCCACACTGCACAAACATGTGTGAACATTTCCACACCTGGATAGGTAACCTTCACTGCAAGAGGTACAGTGAAGGATAAGGGCAAACAGGGGCTTGAGGCCAGGCAAGAAAGAGCGTGCACTCTTTGGGTAACTCCCCCCCCCCCCCGGCGGCTTCGTCTAGGAGATGCCTGGGGTCAAAGTGGAACAGGTCAGGGCACCTGCTGTACCCTGAATATGGGCGTCTCTTCCGGGTATGACAGCACAACAGCCGTGCCTGCAGCCCACCCTCAAGCTTGTGATACCGGGATTGCTTGCCAGGGGTGTAGGGCCTTGCAGTGGGATCCCTTGGCACATCCACCATCCCCCCAAAATGTAAATGGCAATTGGCCACTTGCAATTTGCCAACAGACCGTGCGGCTCTCACCCAAACCCTGAGGGTCTCAGTGTGTCACTACATTTAACACAGAATTACATTCGGGCCCAAATTGATACGGTCTGGACACCTACTGCACCTTGAACAAGGGGGGGGGGGGAGGGGGGGACCAGAGATCCTCTCTAAGATGAGAGGCTACGCCCAGCCACCAACCCCTCAAGGCCCTTGTCTCGGACTGGCTTGACTTGCATCAAGCAGCCATTGAGAGAGACTTGGAAATACGGACTCAAGAACTCAGTAACAACGAAGGGAAAGCGCCAGCACCAAGGGCCCTGACCACCCAGAGCACCCGGGATTCATTGCAATCGATGGCAAACAAATGGGGCAAACGGAAGACTGACCTTGTTGGGCAAAGCCGTCCACTAACTGCAAAAGGGGGAGGGGCGGGCCTATGCTTGAAGAGGGTGATGTACCGGGGAGGGGAAAAATTGGTGCGGGCATATTTTGGCAAGGCAAAATTCGGTGAGGGGAAAATTTGGTACAAAATCTTAAATACCATGGAAAAATGTAGTACAAATTTTCCAAATCATGGGCAAACTGGGAATTGCACCAGGATTTCCAGTGTGGAAATGTAGTACTTCTACCGGGGGAAGTGTCATGCGTTTACTCGCGTGGCAAAAAAAAAATTTTCACGCTCGCGTGACACTTCACTCTACTTCTACCACATAGCTATCTGCTTTCCCTGCAACTCATCCGTGAAACACGGTTCAAAGTGAAAACATGATGTCCCCAATAATTTTTTCCCCATTCTAATGGATGTTCTAATGAATCTGCAATGGTTCTCTAATGGTTCTTCAGTCCTTAAATACCACTGCACAATGTGGTACAATTTTGCTGTGCCAGATTTCGCCGTTCTGAATTTTGCATCTGCCAAAATTTCCCCTCCCCTGTACCCCGTTGCGGCAATAAGTGACCCTGCATTCCGGAAGGGACTAATAATGGTACGCTAATGCCTCACATCAATCCATCACAACAACCTTCCGTGTAACTCCAGATGGAGGTGGGACATGCAGGGGGCTGCTGTCCAGAAATAGTGGGGTAAGCCATGGGGCGGAGGCGGTGGAAAGGGGTGTTAAAGGCCCCAAAGGGGCTGAGGGATCCATCCTCTATGGACACCTCGCCCCCTACTTGAGGAACACGCTGTGCTGAAGGTTGCCGAGGTCAGTGCCATGGATGGCTACAAGATTGTGGGGGTTGGGAGGGGGGGTTTGAGATGCTGGTGATGAAATGCTGATTCCTCAAGGGAAGATGCGCAGCAGTGGCATTGCTACACGCTTGACGGACTCGTGCACTGAGTGGCAGTTTGAAGTGGACCCAAATCTCATGAACCCCATACCTCTTCTCCAAAACCATTCGCTGCCCCCAGAATGGTGTCACTGCGAGTTTATTGCGCGCGCAACAACCACCCCCAGGGCAAACGACACTTTTTCACCTTCAAACACTGTCTTACTGCCTTGTATTGAACGGTGAAACGGAATTGCTCATTATGTGAGGGGCGAAGGGGGAACATGGACACAGCATGCTTGAGCCTCAAGAGTGTTAAGTTCTAGATAGCCCCTTTCTAAAGGAATAGCGCGCTTAATGGACCATGCACTTTTCCCTGCCGACTTGCTGATCTGCCGCACACACTCCATCAACCGAATATGGTCTTGAATCGCGTCTCAGCGCCCGGATGTTGCACACGTGAAGGTCAGAACTCCGTAACCTCAGCCTGTCCTTTGCTTCTAACACCCTCGCCTAGCTCTCTATCGTCCAGTCCTCCTGGCTCTCCATCGTCCAGTCCTCCTGCTGAGCTGAGGAGGACATGTTCAGGTACAAGCCAGGCTAAGACTATTATTTAACCACAAGCGGGGGGGGGGTTTATTTTGGGGGGCACTGCTTGACCCGGACTGTAGTCATTCTGTCCCAATTCTGTCCTATTTCAATTCTGTACTAAATGTAGTAATGCATTGAGATCATCAGGGTTTGGGTGAGAGCCGCACGGTCTGTTGGCAAATTGCAAGTGGCCAATTGCCATTTACATTTTGGGGGGATGGTGGATGTGCCAAGGGATCCCACTGCAAGGCCCTACACCCCTGGCAAGCAATTCCGGTATCACAAGCTTGAGGGTGGGCTATGGGCATGGCTGTTTTGCCGTCATGCGCGCACCCACCCACCCCCATGAGTTGTAAGCGGTGGAAACAGCCATACAGGCCTATGCGCTCGCCAGCGCCAGACGACGTCTGCTCGCCAAAGGATAGGAATTATGGGGAATTATGGGGAATTATGGGGAATTATGGGGAATTATGGGGAATTATGGGGAATTATGGGGAATTATGGGGAATTATGGGGTTCTATGGGGAATTATGGGGAAATTTTGGGGAATTATGGGGAATTATGGGGAAATTTTGGGGAATTATGGGGTTCTATGGGGAATTATGGGGAATAATGGGGTTGTATGGGGTTGTATGGGGTTGTATGGGGAAGTTTCATGATGCGTGTGCAACACAAGTCCGGAAGACATTCATTCACATGGCCTCATGTCAAACGCCCATAGGCGGCGGAACAATACCGTTCATAACGAAACTTAAGCGTCCCAAATGATGCGCATCTCCCAAGGAGTGTTGCTTGTCCGTGCGGGTCAGTTTGTAAAAGCTATTGCACCGCTCAACGTTGGCGGCAGTGCGCGGGATGGATAACGTGCGAATGGAAAGCGTTGCCATTTGGGGGAGTTGGCTTTTCATGCCTCTCCACCATGCCATTACGTCAAGCTGAGCGGGAACAGCGGGTAGAGTCCAATACAACTCCCACTCAGTGGCCAGGGTGGCAGCCATATTTCCTGGTACCACCCTTTGGACCTTATCCGCGGTCACATAATTTTCAATTTCTTTGGGCAATTGTTCACGCTGGCGGGGGTCAAAAACCCTGGCGGATTTGGCATACGCTAGTAATCCGAGGTACTTATCCGATTTTTGTACCGCGGTGTTCAACACAGCTTTTAAGCTCTCGCGATCACCAGCTGTGTACCACCTCCGCCCATCAGTTTCTTTTTTCAGCAAAGACTCCGTGGCCGGTCCAAAATCTGTGGTATAACTATTGAGCCGGGCCCGCAATGCACTCAACAACCCCCATGCTCTGTGAATGTGTGGTTTGTGCACCCTCCGATCCCGTAGCGTGCCCACAGCCCTTGCCTATGAATGTTCAATCTGTGCATACATTCACTTCATGACCCTAGCCAGATGACCCTGCGACAGGTACTCCCTGGGGGGTTTGTAAAGGTACGATAAACGAACGTACAAGACATTGTTGAAAGCATGAAAATTTGAATCTGAGATGTCTGTGGGGAAGGAGCACAAAAGGAATAAGATAGACACCAGCAACAGCAGCAAAATTCCCCATAATTCCCCATAGAACCCCATGATTCCCCATAATTCCCCATAATTCTCCAAATTTCCCCATAATTCCCCATGGATGAACCAAAATTGTCCCATAATTCCCAATAATTGCCCATGGTTGAACCATAATTCCCCATAATTCCCCATAATTCCCCATAATTCCCCATAATTCCACCCAACGGTCCCTACGCGCCATTGGCCGAGAACCACTCCCACAGTACCCCTTTAGGAATTATGGGAAATTTACTCGCCAAAGCCAAAGCAAGTCCACTCGCCAAGCTCGCCAAAGTTTTGGCGAACGCATAGCCCTGGCCATAGGCCTGGCACACCACCCCACTCCAAGGGGCTGAATCCGAGCATTTCTCTATGTTTGTCTGGGTGCTGTTGCTGCACAAGGGGCCCTTCTTTACCCTCCCATTGGCAAGCCCCCATTGGCAAGCCCCAGCAGTGAAGGGTCAGTTTTAGGGCCATGACTTTTCGAGTTTTGTGTGGCGCGCGGGCCCATGGCCATCCCCTCCCCTCGATGAGGGGTATCGCGGTCAGGTAGGCCCCAGTCTCCAAAGGGGACATGCTGTGGACTTTCCTGTCCCCTGTCACATCACAGTGCCCTCCCGGGCGCACTCCCAAACAGTGCTGATCAGGTGTTGAAGGGCAAGGACACCCAATCGCCTGCCTAGGACGGCTTAGCGTAAGTAGCACCCCATCTGGGACTCGGACTTGGTTCTTCTTGGGCAGGTGTCATGTGGTATGACACCTGAGCCATGTGGCCTCTGGCTTGCCGTCCTTCTCCTGGACGCTTGACCCTCTGCATTTGCCACGCCCCCCTTCAGTCACTCTGTCCACCATGGGAATTCCACATGCACAGGTTCATGAATGTGAGACAAACCCCCCCGCTGGCGACCCTGCTCTCCGGTGCGGGCCGAAGGTGGGGGCCAATGCAGACGGTGCCGAGCCCCCATCACACGAGCCCCACACACGTGCAAAGGGGGCGGAGGGCACGCACAGCAGCGGATCGTGCACCAATGGGACAGGCCCCTCGTGCGGCACCCCAAGCTCGTACCCGGACCAGGACGCAAACCGGCGGCCCCGCTTGTGGATGTCAATGGAGGGCCGGCTGCAGACGATGAGAGGAGGAGCGGATGTGGGGCTGGTGACTGAAGACCGGGCAGAGGACGGGGGAATGCAGAGGGTGAGTCCATCGTTGAAACTCTCGTTGAATTCATCGCTGCCGCTCCAGCTTCGAAAGTACTCTGCGCAGTACTCGGGGTCATCGTCGTTGTAGCTCGAGAAGGAGGAGCGGCAGGACTCCCGGTCCACTGAGGGCACCGCCCCAAAGCTGAGGGCAGCGATGCAGGGCATGGGGCACTGGGTTGCAGCAGGGCAGACTGTAGGGTGGCGTGCCACACCGCGCACGTGAGGGCAGGTGTGACGCTGTTTCACCAGGCGTCCACCCGACTATCCCCCACTGAATACCCATGGGCAGCAGACTTACCTTCGGAGTATACCCATCCCAAATCAACAAAACACACACACCCTGGGAGGTTCATCCACCACTTGTGCAATACAGACTGCATGTGTGCAATGGGACTTCCCCCAATGCAACACAACAGTGCAAAGCAGTGGGCGTACAACAACTGCCATTCCATCAGGTTGACCATCCGATGTCAGAGGTGGGTGGTTACCTAACATCAAATGGGGGCTCAATCACCAGCAGTTGGCAAATACCCGCAGGCGCTTGGTGGTGACTGCTGGGCGGTCCTGGACTTTCCTGAACTGAATGATGTAAAAAAATCCTGTCATTAAAGAAAATGTGGAAAAAGTTGGCCAGGAGAAATCTGGGGCAGGGAAAGGGAAATTTTGGTGCCCGTTGTCAAATACCATTGGAAAAAGTTGGTGCAAAATTTCGCCAAACCAAAATTTGCCATCCCCCAATCCCCCCCACAAGGTACAGTGATGATGTACTGCACAGATTCTCGTAAGCATCCCCAATTTTGACGTGGTACCATCTTGCTGGGACACCTATGGCAGTGGTGGTAAGGGAATAAGCGTGGACATCTCAACTCGCAGGCCACGAAGCATGGAACATACAAGGTTTGTGGGAGGTACAGGCGGTTTGTACCCCTTTCCTGATACGCCATGTGTCTGTTTCCAGAATCTAATGGTGTGATCTTGGACTCCCTGTTGGCTGCCTTCGCCTTGCCAGCAGTGCATTTCTTCTCCCACTGATGCAGCATCTACTGGATGGGTTGGGTTTTTCTTGATGGGTGTCTCTTTATCTGATGCCCACTAACTCAATGGTGCCCCTGCTCCGACGAATAATGCTAGTAATTCTGCCCACTCCACTCCAGCTGCATACTTTGCAACAAAGGCGAGCGTGCGGCTCCCCTGCAGACTGTTGGCACCGACGGCTCATGCAGGCATCAAATCTCACAATTGTTCAAGTCATCTGAATAGGAACTACAGCTGGTGAGGTCACAATAGCAGGTCACAAAACATGTCAACCCTGCTCCTAGCGCTGACCAGGCTTCGGGTGTCTCGTTGCGTTGCGTGGTCTGCCTCCACAAGCGGCACCAACTTTTGAACCTTCGAACCAAAACACCCGAGGCGAGATGCCAAAACCCCGAAAGCCACAAAAAACCCCGATACTGCACTCAGAATAAACGTGACTGAAGTAGAGTTTCAACGACTGCGGGGAGGAATAGGGGTTGGGGGGGTTGGAATAGATTCAAGCTAAACTGACAGACGGCCAGGTCAGAGCACTGGATGTCAGCAGCAGTGTGTATTGCAAGCCCTGAAGGCCTGGGCATTGCATGGCACCCACATCACTTATGCAGCATGAGTTGCAGAGGTCTAATCCTCCACTGTCCACTGTGGGACCTAAAGATGCACGTGGAGGGGGTGTGGGCGGCAGTGCAGGGCAGGGGTAGTAGTGTGAACAACAGAAACACATCTGCCGTGCAGAACATGTGTTCAGAGCACTTTGCAAACTACAGAACTGTGGGGCGATGTACATCACAAAATGGCTTTTGTGTGCAGCGAAGCCTCTCCTGGCTGCCCCCGCAGGACAGGTCGCTTGCCCCCCCCCCCCCCCCCCCCACGGCTTCCCGCCGGGCCAGCTAAAGTGGCCTTGCGGCAGGGCTGTTCACTGGCCCCCTTCCCACTGTCCTCGTTGCTCCCGGGCCGTGGCCATCACAGCCATCCGTGCATGCCTCTCGCCGGTGCAACCAAGTCCATCTGTGCTACTTTCCGCATGTGTACTCATGGGGGCTGGTTCAGCGTTGTTAGGGACCCCAACACTGTGGCGTGGAAAGGGAATGGGGTTCCTGGAGGAGGGGGGGGGGGGGGTTGTCGTTTTCGTTTTGGAAGGTTTTGAACTTTTTCTGAGTATTTTTGACTGGCAATAAATGGGGGGTTGAATGGTAAAAAAATCTCCAACATTTTCGAAAGTTGCTCCCCATGGGCGTAGATTTGGGGGTTTGCATGGGGGGTTTGCCAAAAAGGCTCTGCCAGTACGTCAATTGGTACTTTCAAGTGTACGCACTGATTTGTATTCTCAAGAGGACACTCTCCACGTTGTTTGGCACGATGACGGCACGATGATGCGCACTTTGGACGGATTGAGCAGCAGAAAACTCACGGGGCGTGGGGGGTTCAATCGGGAACCCGCCCGACCTCATCCCACTCTCACTCAAATGCAATTTGTGCTGTAAATTACGAAAATTTTTGTAGATTGCGCGGAAAGTAGTGTAAGATTCGGTAAATTTTTTGTACATTCGGTGTAAATTAGGGAGTTCAAGTGTTTTTCATGCCGTTAGATGCATATTTAGATGTCTAGGATATCTAGAATTGCACTTGCTTGTATTGAACATTACTCCCAAAATATGTAAAATTTCTGAAGGTGCCCCCTCAACTCTGCAGCAAGTGCATATCGAGCGCACTGCAAAGAATGCAAAGCCCCACAATGGCTTTGCGTTCTTGTTCAAGTTCTCGCTCGCTGTTTGGGAATCGGGCGGGAGGGTGAGAAATGTGACCCACGCTCTTCCGATGGAGACGTGGGAGGCCTACAGGCGCATTTTCGTTATTCTACCGTACTAGGCTGTGAAGCACTATGGCATGGCTGTGTACCCCCCCCCCCCTTGCGCAAGCACGGCCAAGGTCAGAAAAACAACGGTCACACGGGGTCCCCATGCTTAGACAAGCCCGTGCTTGCGCGCGACGCGCAACCCAAAGAGACACTGCACACAAGAAACCTGCCCCTACCCCACACCAAGCACATCACTCACAAACATGGCACTAGAACACAACGTGTCGGCAAAATTCAGCATGGTCCTCATGTCCTTACTGCCCATCAACGGGTACGGAACAGAAACCCTTTCCAACCGCGTAGAAGGACCAACGATGGTGGCAGGTGCATGCTCACCAGTGGATTGGATGTATGTGACACCCAAGCCAGCGATAGCACCATTTTTCATGGCTAAAAACCACAGCAAAACAATTACCATTGGGTTGCAGTACCAATCAGAATGTTGTTGTGAGCAAGAGGAGGGAACCTCAGGGGGGTGGGCTCCTGGGGCGGTCATGGGACCAGAGTTGCATGATGGCACAAGACATACATATATGGGCGTTTTCACGGGGGGGGGGGGGGTCATTCCGACGCAAAGTGGGAGATTTTTCAGTTCTCGCCGTTTTTCTCAAAAATGTCGTTCCGTAGGGGGAGGTATGTTGTACCTTTTTGAAATCTCCAAGAAATGGCCGTTTCGGAAAGGTATGAGTTTGGGGGGGGGTAGGTGGCGATATTTTTGAGATCCGGGGCCGAACTTTTGGGCGTTCTGGTGCCTGCTCCAATAAGCAGGTCCAGTCTGGTGTGGTTTGTATACAGGGTTTCATGGTGCTTGGCCCGGTGCTCCAACATGTCGTTGATATGGCAAATTTCAGTGCCATAGTAAAAGATGCAGATTTTTATGCCGAATCTACGGGTGAAGGTCCCACCCTTCAACTCAACGATATGTTGGAGAAATTTACCAAAAACTGTGTGCAGGCCTACGCTGCGTCAAAATGCTCTGGGTAGCTTGACTTTTGCAAGCTACACTGCCAACAGTTTTTGGTGATTTTCTCTACAATATCGTTGAGTTGAAGGGTGGGACCCGCACCAGTGGATTCGGCATGAAATTTTGCATAGTTTACAAGTCCACTGAAATTTGCCATAGTGACAATATGTTTGAGCACCGGGCCAAGCACGGTGAAAACCCTGTACGTATGCTAGACCACTAGCAGCAAATTTCCTGAAAATCACCCGTGTTTGGGACCTCGGATAGCCCCACCACCGTTTTGTTGGGCCACGAAACCTTGATTTTTGAATTCTCCATGTCCGAAAAAGGGGGGGACCAACTTTTGGGCAAAGTCCATACCGGCCTCGGGCCGAAATTCCGAAAGCGGCCGAAAAACCTCCCACTTTGCGTCAAAACCCCAGAAATGACCCCCCCCCCCCCCCGCGAAAACGCCCATATATTACTACACCCCTCTCCCCTTGAATCTAGCTAACAAGCAACAAGCACGTCACCATTCCGTTTTGGCCATTGCCCCTTCCCAACGCCTCGGGCTTGACTCTACTTCAGCCATCCTAGAGCCTAGGTGGTGCCCTTGCCAAATCCAAGTTTTGAGCCAACAATTCACCGGTTGCGGCCAAGGGCGTGGGCGCCAAGTTGGGAGGTGCCCTCCCAAATTTGCGCAGTTTTGGGCCAAAAACAGCCATTTTTCGCCTAAAATAGCCCCCAAACCCGGGCGAAACGCGCAAACGAAGAAACAAACGGTGGCTACACTACACGTGCGGCTTGACTTCACCGTGTCAAAGAGCCCTCTAGTGCCCTTCAACTCCACGACATGTCCGGGAAAGGGCCCAAAAAGGCGCCAAAAAGCCCCAAAATGTGCACCAACACCCCGAAACCAAGCACGGGCCGTATCTTGGGCTACGTGGCTCAAAATCCGATTCCGAGGGCACCTAGTCCACCCGCAACCCCCCACTTTTTGTGGTTTCCAACCCTCAGATTCGGCCAACGAGACGCCTAGACCCCCGTACCAGTGGTCACTTGGTGGGGCTGGAGGGTGGGGGCCAACGGTGGGTCCACCAGGGTCCCCGGGGCGAAAAAAATCATTTTTTCCAAAATTGTTCCCAGACCACTTGCGATGCTCAAACAATTGTTTTTAGCCCGTTTTGAGCCCGTGGTGACGCGTTTTGGGCGGCCACGGAAAATCCCAAAATGCCATGAAAATGGGCAGGTTGGGGACAAAGAATGGGTCAAAAATGGGCCTGGGGTATTCCTTGCAAGCAACACACCACATGACCCCATTGCCAAACCTCAACCAAGGTCTGCCCACTTGCCATTGTGGATTAAAATGCCGGCCCGTCTTCTTCTTTGTGGGTGGAGCCGTCTACTGGGGCTTGGGAAGGCAGGTCTTGCATACTCATTCGATCCGATGAGGCACGGCGGTGGTGCATGCAGCATGCACCCGATGCATACAAGACTTGCAGGGCCGCATAACATCCCTTGGTGGGGAGTCACACATCCTGCAAACACATCAGAAGCCTTTGGCCCCTTCTTTGCAAAAGAAATGAACGTGTTGGTTGCACCCCGGGCACACAACGATGTCCCCCAGCAGGGAGCTTCTCCCTGCAACACCCACAAGTGGGCAACTCAACACTTGAACTGAAGAAGGTTGAGAGGCCTGTTGGCACAGAAGATGGGGAGGAAACGGGCAATGAAGCAGCATGCCCTTCGGGAGGTGCGGGGTCATCCTCGGCCGGGAGGGATGAACGGAAACACCAACTGTTGCGCGTGGCGGCCTTGCTAGCAGAACGGAAAAATTGGGTGGTAAATAGCTCCAGGCCGTTCGCGTTCAAGTGTTTGACGGCGTTGGCCACGGAAGAAA